>BTPG01000004.1:19901477-20066477 GCA_036245525.1 Semisulcospira habei
GTGATCAAAAACAATGAAAAATTGACGTCGTCAAAAAATCTGTTGTATTCTCCATCTTTATATCTCTGGCGGGCGGACATTTCAACAACAACCTCAGCTTAGAATAACGTGGACATCAGTGCTGTAAGAAAGAGGTATAGATCCTCATGAGCCCCCGCGTACGCGGGGGCTCATGAGGATCTATACCTCTTGCAGCAGGGCGTTACTCAGCAGTGAAGAGGTTAAACTAAACACAGACGAAGAAGAGGTACGAAAGTTGGTGAACGAAGAAGATATACATGTGTGCCTCAGTCGATGCAAAGTTCAAAGTTATTTAACCACAAGTATCAAGAAGACCTCAAATAATATATGCGAAGATGAAAGACAGAATGTGCTTCATTTGTCTTTAAATAACACGTATTTACACATGATGCGACTGACTTTCTTTCTTTGCTTGAGTGCATTTACTGCAATCAAATACGTTCACTAGTAACACACCCAGTTCCACCGAAAAGCTCTTTAAAATAACTTATATAAAAAAAAAAAAATAAAAAAAAAAAATAAATAAATAGAAGAAAAAAAGTAAAAAGATAAAAGATAAAACACACCATAATTATGTATTCAACTACAAGCTACTAGGCATACGTTTAAAATGTTTAATTTATAAAATGTCTAATTTTTTAAATTTTCAAAATACATAAATTGACAATACATCCATTGACAACTGCTCCTTCTAGCAATAGTAATACGATACAGATATCAGTAAGCTCAGAAAAGTGAATAGAAAATTGGTTTTAAAACTATTCACATTGTTTTTTACTTTAAAACTAGAGTTATTCATGCTTTCTATTTACAATTTCTTTCGTCGAGCAGTAACCTTTTGGCTGTCGGTAGCGGCCCTTTGTCGCGATGATTCCTGCAGGACGACTAAAACGCGACTAAAACTATATGCCACAGGAAACTGGATGTCTCAATCAGTCGAATCGCTATCGCTGATTTGCGATAGCGAATCGAAGGAGACAACCAGTGTGCAAGCCACAGATGAGGCATGCGTTAATTTAAAAAAAACACAAAGTTGAAAACAACAGTATACGGTATACGAAACAAGGGAAATCACTCAACGCCGGACAAACTCGTAAACACACGATTATATCCCTTTACCCATGCCTTATTGCAAAGGGAATCTAATTGTTTTTTGGTGTGTTTTTTTAAGTGTTTGTCCTGCTTTAAGTGACTGCCCTTTGTACGTATGCGAGCCATTGTGTACTGGCCGCTTCGATACCAGAGCGCTGCATGCAGTAACACTGAATACTGACGACTGATAGCAACATTAAACCAAAGTGGCTGTCGGCTATTCCCACAGGAACAATCGCGACAAAAACCGCTACCGTCTGTCAAAGGGTTAAGACTTTGCTAAGCGCTTATTAACACATTTTACCCCAGACGCACCACCGGAAGATAAGGATCGACCATGATAGTTCAAGGGTGATGCCAGAAAAGCTTGGCGGCTATGGGCGCCTAGCCGCTGGCATCACCCGCCTTGAACTATCATGGTCGATCTGTGTCCTGCACTGCAATGCAGTCTTCAGAGGACAACGGCAAAATTTAAGGATTTCGGTGTTGGGGTAGAATGAGTTAAAATATAATAGATTCCATTTATGCACAAACGATATCTGGAAACGACTCACCATCTTTGCACTTGCCGTTCATATTTTGTTTCAGTTCATACTTCGACTTTTATAAAATAAAATTTAAAAAATCTCCCCAAACAAAACACAATGATAATAAAACACAAACTTCATAAATACACTCTTGGGTTATTATGAAAAATTGATGTTATGTAACAATGCCCTCGTAAACACAGGTTCGCAATGAGAGTCATGAACTGAGGAATTCCTGGTCAGTCATGATAAAACACAGCACCAAGCTAACACTCCTAGCGTAACTACTGCAGCGTTGACACAAAACAAGGAGCCTTTAACCCCATTCACTGCCAGTGGCCATAAACGAAGTATCTGGAACCATCGCAAACTGAAAGCTTGACTGAAACTGTTCGACCTGAAGAGAACAGTTGCAGGTAAAAATTCACCAGAAGCAGGAATTTAATTTAAACTGGAACGTTAGGACAGTATTTCAGTAGAACTTTATGAGACCCCCGCAGTTGCGGGCTCTGTGCCTCTTGCAGCAGGGTTGGTCCTCTCAGCAGTGAAGAGGTTAAGAGCAGTGAAAGGGTTAAAACTTGCCTAACACTACTGCGGTGATATTCAGTGACTACAAACAACCCCAAAAATTGAAAATGATGTAAACTAGGCACGCACATCCTTTGGTCGAATCAAATACAAGAGGATCACAAGGGAGGGAATGCAGTTGACGTGTCCGTGAACAGGTAACTCAAAAGGGATCAGTGTAAGTAAGTATTGGTACTTTCACGCACGCACGAAAAAATCTGCATGCACGAACGGACACTCTCTCTCTCTCTCTCTCTCTCTCTCTCTCACACACACACACACACACACACACACACACACACACACACACACACACATACACTGTGACAATGCATTCAACACTGTCAGTATTAACCCTTCACCAAAAACACCAGTAAGTGCATGTGTGTGTGCGCGCGTGCACACACACACACACACACACACACACACACACACACACACACACACACACACACACACACACACACACAAAGTGTACGTATTTTCTGTCAGGTAGCTAATTACCTCATCCATTCAACAAACAAAAATACCTCGGTGTAAAATGTGACAAAAGTGTCATTTGTTGCCAGTGAATAATGAAATTATATATTATGATAAATTATTACAAGGGCTAGATATGGAGCATCATTTTTTTTCATCTTTTTACTGTTGTTGGATTGTTTGTGCAACACTAGGATAATGTAAAACACACAAATTTAACACACAGAACAAAATGCACTCTGTACATAAAATGAATACAGAAAGGCAATATTTCACAAGGATTTGTACTGCAAAATGCCCATACATAATATTGAAGAAAGTCCATTAACTAAAATCAATATGAAAAAATTGAGACATCTTTTATAACTATTAAACTGACAGAACTAAATGACTTCCAGTCTATAGACTGGAAGTCATTTAGTTCTGGAAGTTTAAGAGTTAAAAAAGAGAGAAAAAAAAAGAGAGGAAAGATTAAGACCGTAATAGGAGTCATTCCAAAAGAAGATGCAGGTCAAAGAATGCGGGCAGCACCTTTTGAGTGCAGCACTAAGGATCTCAAAGTGAAATGAAAAGAAAATACCGCAAGGATTCTATAAAGGAAAGAAACTTCGAATTAAAGCAGGACAAAAATCCAATGCGGGATGGGAAACTGATTTCAGAAGACAAGAAAAGCAACCTTTTGGGTTTCTCATCTTGTGAAATAAGTTTTTTTTTTTCCTACTACATTATTCAAAGTTTCTTTCAATAGCAGGTATCTTTTTGCTTAACTCATTCGAGACGGTGCCGCCTCCGGATACGCGGCTTATGCCGCGTATCCGGAGGCGGCACGTCTCGAATGAGTTAAAAATTGCAAACAGTACGGCATACGCCATCATCATAAGTTGAAACTTGAACCCCGTATGAGTACCTCAAGGCGGGGATGTAAATGGGACATACGCAAGAGGCACACAATTCTCATGAGGCCCTGCATCCACAAGGGCTCATGAACTCTTATGCCTCTTTTAAATGGGCTTGGCTGGCTGAATCCTCTGAATGCGTTTAACTCATTATGGCTGGCTGAATCCACTGAACATGTTAACTCATTTGAGACGTGCCGCATTCCCATACGCAGCATGAAGACACGTATACAGCACGTCTGGAGCATGTTGTTTTCCTGCATTTTGTTTAATCTGCTTCAGATTTTAGGATAACCTCTGTTACAACCTTCAACAGGAGCAAACTGAATTGACCCACAACACTGAGTAATTATGTGATAGTGGTTTCAGGGGCTTTGCATCATCATCACAGTTCATAATGGTTCACGCAAGAACAAGAAACTTAACTACTTTTATACATGCTTGTTAACAGGAAAAAATCACATGAGAGAGGACACAATAAGATTGTCAGTGTCACAAAAATCATCTCTCTCAAAAATCGTATTATTATTGTTTCAATTGCGGCCGCTCAGGCATTTCACATTTATAGCATATAAGAACAATCAATAAAGATTCTTTATTACTCCATTGTTTAAACGGTGTACTATTAACAGGAAACCAAAAATATAAAAAAAATGAAGAAGAAACACGCCAAGAGAAAAGGTTACATCAAAGTTGAGAAAAAAAAAACTAATGGATAAATAGTGTCGTCAGTTTCCAGTAGTATATTTCAACCTCAACATTATTTTGGGTTTCCCTGGGAAAACAACCGTCTCTTGTATCATAAAACAGGTCAATAGCCAGGTTATGAAATGTTTTTAACAATCAGAATTCGTTCGGCCAGTCAAACAAGTCTCGTCAGCCATGTTATGCAATGTTTTTATCAATCAGAACTCGTTCAGTCAGGCAGGCATGTATCATATTTCAATACAATGTTCATATCATCCGTCTCACATCAATAAAACTCTGGGATGATACATACATGTACGCATGATGAAAATGTGTGGTGGTCTGTGACTTTGGGCCTTAACTCATTCAGCTCGACGCACGTATTTCCCAAATTTCGGAGGCGTCATCTAATGACTATTCACGAGTTGCAGGAGATGGATCGACCATGATAATTCAAGGGCAGTGCCAAATTAGCTTGGCGCCGACAGGCGCCAAGCTAATCTGGCACTACCCTTGAGTTATCATGGTCAACCCATCTCCTGCTGAAGGTTCAAAGTCACAGACCAACATACATATAAATTTACACATATGAAATGCGCATGTGTACATTTATCCATGCAGGGAAAACAATGGTAATTATTAAACATGTTGCTGCCAGTCGCATGAACAAAAAAAAAACCAACCTGGATGTCACACACACAAATCCCTGGACTGTCACACACAGGCCAGCCAACTACCCATCCGCGTGAGGCAAAATTCTCATGAGTTCCTGCCACTGCTGGGGCTCATGAGGATCTATGCCTCTAGCTGGCCGAGATCAGCTCAGAATCGACGACGCCAGATGCTTAAAAATTTGCCTGTCGAGTGATTTGTCTGTTACGAAAACGAGAACAATAGAAAGGTGTGTAATACCCTCCTTTGGATCGCGTAAGCATTGATGTTACGGATATCACAGGCATGAGATGATGCTGTGAAACCCACCACCTCTGTAAACACGGGGACCGCCTCCAAAACGCGGGTAGTAGGATACAGCAGAGCCGTTTCCTACTACCCGTATTACTGAGGCGGGTAGGTTTCGCCACGATCAACCAACGCCTGTGACACAGTCGGCCATGGGTGTTCTCACAATAATGACGCAGCGAGTAATAGATGTCGTTGGCTACCAATAACATGAGATGAGGGCGAAGACCAAAGGGCGAAGGAGTGGCGCTTCTGTGAGCTAGCCCGCGATCAAGTCTGTGGCCTTTAACTCCAACATTGCAAGGTACCCAGGTGGCTCTCTCACCCTCTCTCTCTTTCTCTCTCTCTCTTGCCATATCTCTGACTATTACACGGGCCTACGATTGCAAAAACAGTTCATAAGCCAGGCCAGGACCTTTGCCATTATTCTGAGGGTCAAACGTGAAGTTCTGAAACCCGGGATGAAGAAACAGGAACAAAACACACCTGAGTTCCCTGATCAAGTCGGGGATGGGAAAACAGTATACTGTCCGTCACTCAGTGTTACATCCCGAGACATCACAACCTCAGACGGATGGAGATCATCTGGGGTTTAAAGCTGTGGCTGAATGTCCAGTACTCAAAAGGTCATCGGGCCGAAGTCGGACGCAGTCGGCCCGGCCGACTTCGACCCGATGGCCTTTTGAGTATTGGGTGTCTACTCTGCACGCCATGGGCCAGCAAGCAATCTCTGGGGCGGAGCCCACACGCTTTAGGGACCCGGGAAGTAGCTGAAGGACACCATGCCAGAAATCATCTTTATCACCCACGCTTTAGAAAACCCGGGATGTGGCAACAATTAAGACTTCCTGCCAAAAGTGCCCAATGTGCAGTACGCCCGAGCCCGGCACGCACTCTAGAAGCCCGGGATGTAGCAATACGACACCAGGCCCGAGATGACCAGGTAGGCGAGCCAGAAAAACGTCAGCAGGCCGGTGGCGAACAGCTTGTGGCTTCTGGGTCCTCCCAGCTCGCCGCCGATGGACGGCCGTCGCCGGAGGATGAGCAGCATGACGGTGGCGAGGGCCATGATGCAGAACACCGTGACGGACATGGCCAGGGTACCCGGGGGCACGATGAACTCGCGGCCGTTGGCGGCGTGGTAGATGGCCGCCATGCTCCAGGCGATGCCGATGCCCAGGAAGACGTTCACGGCGTTGGATCCCGTCACGTTGCCGATGGACGAGTCTGCGTACCGATCATTCGTGGCCGCCACCTTGCTGGCAAACGTGTCTGGGGAAGAGAGAGAGAGAGAGAGAGAAACACACACACAGACAATGAAAATACCTGCTGGATCCAAGTCATACAGCGAAATCAATTCAACTGCCACCTTGCTAGCTTGCTAGTAAAACGTGGTTGTAATTGTAGATCATGATAGTTCAAGGGTGGTGCCAGAATAGCTTGGCGTCTGCAGGCGCCAAGCTATTCTTGCACCGCCCTTGAACTATCATGACCGATCTGTCTTCTGCTGTAGTGCGTCATGGCTGATTGTGTCGAAGGTCGCAAGAGAAAAAGTGAAGGCACCTGGTACACTGGTGCCGAGGGCGACAAAGGAGATGGCGGTGACGGCATCCTTCAGCCCGATGGTGCAGCCGAAGCTGGCAGCCAAGTCGCCGATAACGGCCGTCAGGAGGCCGATCATTATGATGGATGCGCTGAAACATGCCCATCCGCCCCAGTAATCTGGCAACAGAGAGAAAAGGATAAAGGATGTCACGCTACTTTTTTCCCGTGCAAAATGCAAGAGAAAAAAATGGAAAGGACGTCACGTATATAAAAGAAAACTATCTGCAATGGGCGCTTTGAAACTAATCAGGCCTTGATCATACCAAAGACAATAATATATTGACTTTGATGATGCTGACAAACTTGGGCCGGCAAGAGGGGAGCTGGGTGGCTCGGTGGTAGGGCGTTCGACTCTCGTCCGAAAGGTCGTGGGTTCGAACCCAGCCGGGGTCAAAATTTGTACAGACCTCTTTCCGGTGCCCCGTCTTTGAGTTATTTATTTATTTGGGTTTAACGCCGAGCAGGCAACTATGGCCATCTCACGGCGGGCCCCGTCTTTCAAATCACCTTCGTGGTGGACAAAAGACGTTAAGCCTTAAACGTTGTTTGTTTTTTTTTTTGTTGTTGTTTTTTTTTGAAGGGCCGGCAAGATCATAAGAGATACAGCTCAATCAGACTCGGGTAAAAGGCAGTAGATCGGGCCTCTTTAGAGTAAGGACATACAGTAGGTTACGCTCCTGTAGAATAAGGACTGAAGGTATCGTTCCGCTGGATCGCCCCGCTCACTGTGACATGCGTTCTCATAGCAGTCGATCTGTTAGTACCTGGTAAGTACCTCAGACTGTGGATATTAATGAGGCAGCTCTTTGTGAGTAACAGGCCGACATATACATATATTCTTACGAGTCTCTGCAGCCGCCAAGTGCAAGCGGAGCGGTGTGCAGCAATCAACACAATGTTTGAAGTCCGTGCAATGTTTGACCTACTTATGATTTTCTGATGTCCAATAGCGAGAACGGGTGGAGTTAAGTTTGGCTCAATGACCCAGAAAAGGTCGTTTAACCCATTTAACCCTGGCGCTTTCTTCAAAGATGTCACCTAACGGCTATGAACCAGTTTGCAGGAGATGCATCGACCATGATAATTCAAGGGTAGTGCCAGATTAGCTTGGCGCCTGTCGGCGCCAAGCTAACCTGGCACTACCCTTGAATTATCATGGTCGATTCATCTTCTGCTGCAGTGCGCAGGGGCTAAATAGGTTAAAGTCGATTTCCGGAAATCAGAATTAAAAAATAAAAAATTGCGTGTGTTGACGCAAACAATGGATTAGCTCATTCGAGACGTGCCGCCTCCGGACACGCGGTTAAAGCCGCGTATCCGAAGGCGGCACGTCTCAAATGAGTTAAGAAGCCTGGACAAACATGCGATATCGTATGTTTGTCCGGGCTTTTAATCCAATGTTTTCCGTCGAGACACGTGCAATTTTGACCTGTTCGCGAGTTCCGAAAATCGTCCATGGCGGTAGAGCTCGCAACCCTTACCTGTAGGCGGGATCATGGCGAAGAGAACCTTCCAGAAGAGCGTGAGAAAGTGCATGACGTAGTCCAAGCATGACGGCAGCTTCTCTTCCGTCTCCTCAGAGTCATCGTCCTCTTCGTCGCCTGGAAATGGGTCAACAGACTAATCATACACGCATGTTTGGATATTTGTTTGGTTGGTTGGTTGTACATTGCTTAAAGAACCGACAGCCGCAAGGACTTCCTCATGATGTGCATACGCGGCGAAAAAACAACAGAACAACAACAAAAACAACACCAAACAAACAAACCCAAAAATGCGCATGTATGTATGTATGCAAAGATGTGCTTAGAAACAAATTGCTCACCGTTCGTTCGTCGGTAGTGGCTTTTGTCGCGATGATTCCTGCAGGATTGGGAATCATCGCGACAAAAGCCACTAATAATACCGTTATTATATAGGCGCTCTTTCTCAATTTTGGGGGCAAATCGACTCAAAGCGCCGCGAACTGAAACCCAACACGCACACTCACGTAACAGACACGGATTTTCGCCATTTAAGACAAACACAGTACAAGTCAGACGAAGGGCCAGTTCAGCTACTGAAGTTACAGAGATTTTTGAACGCTTGTATTTGAAATTTGTAAAGTGGCCTGAAACCGGTACCAAAGTGTGTGTGTGTGGGGGGGGGGGGGTTGGGGGGTGGGGTGGCAATGGCAACCGACAAAGGGGAACGTTTTGCTTCCAAGAATAATGGCTAAACCATGACTGTTCAAAGGTAGTGCCGGCTTAGCTTGATGCTTCGGAGATGCAGTTTATTAAGGGGTGGGGTGGGGGTGGAGGGGAGGGGGAGGGGTGATGTTCAATCAAACAAGAAATGAAGCTGAAAAAAAAAAACCAACTCAACGAAACACGACGTAGGTAACTATAATCATAAAGTTGCATACAAAATCATGCATGACTGCTACGGAAAACAAAGTTCGCAGTGAGATCGTCTTCACTGCGCAAACTCAAAATAGTCAATGAACTGATCCGCAAGCTGAATGCGCATTTTCATACGTAGTGGTTGTACAGCGAGATGATCTTTAGGAGGGGGCACAGGGTCGTCTTGACCTGGCAAACAAACCACCAGCATCCGCACAAGAGTGAACGTAAAGCAAACAAGAAAGAAAGAACGAAAGGAAGAACTATGGTCGATCTTTCTAAAGAGCAGCAATTAAGTCGTATAGCCCATTCAGCCCTGACGCACTACAGCAGGAGATGGAACGACCATGATAATTCAAGGGTAGTGCCAGATTAGCTTGGCGCCTGTCGGCGCCAAGCTAATCTGGCACTGCCCTTGAATTATCATGGTCGATCCATCTCCTGCAACAGGTGCATAGTCATTAGATGACGCCTCAAAAATTTGGAAAATACGTACGCCGGGCTGAATGAGTTAAGGACAACTCCAGAATTTGGAACTTTCGGCCCTAGGGTTGAATGTGGAAATCCCTTTACTCCCAGTAGACGCACATCGCGCTTTAGTTAGAAATCATTGTAAATTCAAAGTCAAATCGCCCCAACCGTTTATAAAGAAAAAAAAAACAAACAAAAAAACCCAGGGATATAAAGTAGTTTCTGCAAGAGGCGTAGATCCTCATACGTCCCCGCAACTGCGGGGGCTCATGAAGACCTGCACATCTTGCTGTTGGGTGGGGGAGTTCAATTCTTCTCGGCAGTGAAGGGGTTAAGAACAAAGTTGAACGTACCTGCACTGACGGTGATGGCGTCAGTGAACTGTTCTCGCCAGGAGGACGTCCCCACCACTAAGGACACGTTGGCCTTCTTCAACAGCTTGTCCACCACGCTCTGAAAAAAAAAGCAAAAACCGCCCGATATAGGGCTGCACACCCGCCAAGGAGAACCACACAACTTAAGGCCCCGCCACACGTGTCGGTTGTGCCCCGATTTTGAAGCCGATTCCGATCCGATTGCGATCGGATGACGTCAATTATCCGATCCGGTCCCAATCGGCTGGGAATCGGGTGTCTAGAACCTGCTCTATTTTTCCGATCCGAATCGGTCCCGATCGTAAGCTTCAACCAATCAGAGCGCGTCTCGCAAAGCATGTCGTTTCAGCACGGTTTGCAAATGGCCGAACACGCCTGTTGTGATCAGTACCACCGCCGTTGCCGCTGATGTTTCGCACGCCTCTTCCCGAATATAATGCAAAACTGCTGATAATGCAAGCACATCATCATCACTGTCAAAACTAGCAGTCATTTTGCAGAACAGGTACGACTTTGATCTTCGGTTCAAACTGGTCGGCTAAACAAGTCGGGACTTCAAATGTCAGTGTGGCAGTGCTCACGTTTTTTTAGTCCGGCCCGATTCGAAAACTGATCGGGAATCGGCCTCAAAACCGGGCTCGTGTAGCGGGGCCTTTAGACAGACACGTAAACGAAGAGATACATTCTTACATCGGTCTTTCGATGATACCGACAATCTCATTCGAATCATTTTGAAACCTCATGTTGAGAGCGAAAGCGAGTAGAAAAATGTGTTAACCCCTTCACTTACACTGTACGTACATTATACGTCTGAAGTTTGTGTAAGCGTACATTATACGTCTGAAGTTTGTGTAAGCGTACATTATACGTCTGAAGTTTGTGTAAGCGTACATTATACGTCTGAAGTTTGTGTAAGCGCACATTGTACGTCTGAAGTTTGTGTAGGCGCACATTGTACGTCTGAACTTTGTTTAAGCGCACATTGTACATCTGAAGTTTGTGTAGGCGCACATTGTACGTCTGAACTTTGTTTAAGCGCACATTGTACGTCTGAACTGACTTTGTGTACGCGTACATTGTACGTCTGAAGTTTGTGTAAGCGTACAATGTACGTCTGAAGTTTGTGTAAGCGTACAATGTACGTCTGAAGTTTGTGTAAGCGTACATTGTACGTCTGAAGTTTGTGTAAGCGCACATTGTACGTCTCAACTTTGTGTACGCGTACAACGTCTGAAGTTTGTGTAAGCGTACAATGTACGTCTGAAGTTTGTGTAAGCGTACATTGTACGTCTGAAGTTTGAGTAAATTCAAAGGGAAAGATCCTAATCCCCTGTGACCCTTGACAGAGGCGAAGGAAATTGGTATGTTTAGAAAGGACTTGCCACCAAGCAACCTTGGGCCAAGTTTGAAGACTGTGGCTTGAATAGTCTCCTAGAAAATGCCAACGTAAAAGTGTACCACGGACGACGGACGACGCCGGACGGACGACGGACGGAAGACCACTGGCCCATAGCACAGACTTACCTTTGCTTCGCACGTGAGCCAAAAACCGTTTTATTTACAGGCGCCAAGCTCATCTGGCACTACCCTTGAAGTATCATGGCCAATCCATCCCCTGCTGTTGGACGTTGGGGCTAAATGGGTGAAACATACTGGCTTTTATAATGTTAGGGAAACGTACACAGATAATGCTGGCGTACCTTGAACTCTTGCGACTCCTTGACCACAATGGTGCATTGAACGGTCTCTCCCAGTCTCGGCTTGCCCAGCTCAGTCAGGCGCTCCCCCTCCACACTGCCCATGGCGCCGGAGTCCTTGTCGCTGTTTTTCCCTAGTGGACAACACACGGCAGACAACACATCAACATCTGCTGCAAACCCCGACACATACCCCACTCTGGTTACCTCCACACAAGCACCACATTCGCTGGTTGTACATTGCTTAATGTCCTCACAGCAAGACACAAACGTACTCTGAACGTGCCTGCTCTGCATGAAAAAACAAACAAACAAACAAGCAAACATCCCCGCAAACGCACCCCCAAAAAAACAACAACAAACAAACAAAAAAAAAAACAACAAAAAAAACAAACAAACAAACAACACACACAACCCCACCCCCCCAGAAAACAACAACTAAACAACAACAACAACAAAACAACAACAACAACCAAACAATAAACCCAACAACAACAGCAAAGAAGAACAGGACATGTATGTATGTGTGTCGCAGATCAGGCGAGGTGTGACCAGTCTGCGCGCAAGCACACACCAGTATCTGCTGGACGAATCTTGAGGTACATAGGCCGTGTGTGCAGAAAATGATAATTTTAAGACACATTCGAAACGTGCCGCATCCGGATACGCGGCTTTACGCCGCGTATCCGGATGCGGCACGTCTCGAATGTGTTAATCTATAATTTCACTCCTTGACCGCCGGGGCACTGCGAGCAGCGACCTCTGTTGGACGCCCCAGAAGATCATACAGAAAGATGGAGTGGAGCTGCAGATCAACGCCTTCGCTACTGGCGCACAGTAACAACGCCCACATGCAGCAGACCCTCGTAACCCACAGCAGTCGCGGGGGCTGGTCAGGATCTACTCCTCTTGCCAGTGCAATTTTTGTCTGGGTTTCTCGGTGAAGCGGGCGTTGACCTTGAATGGTTTTAGAGGCACGGACCAGCTCTGAGCAATCACTATTTGTGCGCGAAAATGAGCGTCTTCTAGGCGCTCTCTCAACAAAAGTCTTGGAGAGCAGGCGGAGTTACCTGTCATTAAAGAACACCATTTAGGTGGCTAGAGTTACCTAAATGATGATCTTTAATGACAGGTTATATCTAAACAGAGTAGTCGCTCAAAACGGGTTCTGCCGCAATGTGTAAGCACTGGAAATGCTGATCACACCAACAGAAATTAGCGTAATGTTACAGAAAAAGAGAGATACATTGAACATGCGTATATTTGAATTTTAACATTTGATAACAAATTATCAGTTGAACAAATGACATCAGTAAATATCCAAGTCACATTTTAAAAAAAAATCACACGTCAGCAGAGAAATATGCAGTCATATACCGGTGCCCAAACAAAGCAGTCCAGCAGGCACACGTCACGTACAACCTGCTGATGACCAAACATGGTCACAACTCACATCAGTACAAAATCGATCAGCCAAACACACAAGGCAGCAAATAAGCGAAGCCAGCAATAAATAACTTACGCAACCACGGCAAATTTACACCCGGCGAATGCAAAAGGAAGTAAATCCATTTTGTTGTACAGCGAGATTTCATTTGATGAAAATGAAAATATTGGGGGGTTTTCTACACAAAAAAGAAAGGATTGGATTTATAGGGCAGACGCTACCAGTAACGCCGAAAGACATGAGCACGTACGTCGCAAAATAAATTCAAAGCTTATCAACGTCATATGAGCTAAACAACATCTACAACTGTGTGCTGGTGGTGTCATTTATTTGTATATTTGCGTGCTGACTTGTGATTTTGGACCTTACCGTTGTAGGCCTCGTAGTCTAAAATCACATACCAGGATATGATTGCAGACTTCAAGTAACCTCACTGTGCCCCTGAAACCCTAATATGGTATTTAAAGTCGAATCTCACAACATTTAAAACAATGAATCTACGCACACACATACAACTGAAACACACATAACAAAACCATTCCCAGTTAAAAGTATTTTGATGATGCTGATACGCGCCACCACGATGGTGCTACACGGTCAACAAAGAGAAGACCTAAGATCAAGGCCACCACGATGGTGCTAAACGGTCAGCAAAAGGAGGACCTGAGATCAAAGCCACCATGATGGTGCTACACAGTCAACAGAAAAAAGACCTAAGATCAGCACCACCGCGATGGCGCTACACGGTCAACAATTGGATGCCCTGTGATCGTCCAAGCCACCATGATAAAACGATAAAAGCACAATGGACAATTTCCGTCGGCTCAAAGAAACATAAAACACACAAGAAAGACATGATGATAATACTAATACATAAAATCAACAAACACATGAAATAATTTGTCATTAAAGAATAGAAAAGAAAAATCTATAAGAAGGGCCATGAAAAACATTTGCGTATTCATCAACATTTATTATTGGCTCAATACACGTCACAATAAAACACATTTTCATCACATCATTTTGACTCTGTGCTTTGAACACTCGATGTTCTCCTCCATCGGAGATTGTGTCAAATAAGTATAGGAAAGACTTAAATCAAGAGACATATATTCTCATGAGCCCCCGCAGTCTGCGGGGGCTCATGAGGATCTATGCCTCTGACAGATGAATGTTTTCGGATTAGTCAAGCCTACAAAACAACTCATTAATATTAATGACTTTATTGGATTCTTGTAATCTGCTGGGCAGGTTTAGCATATCTCATAATTTGTCGCCTAGGCTTAGCATACAAGATGTTCCCTACCCTGCTTGACACCCAATAAGCCTGGCCGCCAGTGGCCAACTTTGAAATAATTGTAAATTCAATACAACGGAGCGCAGTTCGTAGAATGGACGGGGATACAAAACAAGGCCAGCAAGAGACATAGAACCTCATGAGCCCCCGCAACTGCGGGGGCTCATGAGGTTATATGTCTCTTGCAGTTGGGTGGTGTTCAATGAGTTTCTAAGCCTCATTTACTTCACTCGGCAGTGAATGAGTTAATGTCACCTTGACTTTTTCACCCCAAAATGATTCACCGAGTCGTTCAACCCACGGCCGAGGAAATGCGCTCACTATGACAGGTAGCTTTCAGAAAGATTGATGGAAACAACGCATTACGCATTACGATTTACGAGTGCTTTTCAAACCTGAAAACAGCTGCAGCATCTTAGAAAAGTACAGTGTTCTCGATTCTCTGCAATATTCATGAGGTGAAGGAAACCTCGCTTTCGATTCGTAACTTTCACACCGTGGTGTGACGCTAATTGGAGTGTCACATCACTGCAGACCACGATTCCAAGACAGATGTCGTACTGTGGAACGCATAGAATTGCGTCGACAGAATGTCACAGATCGCGGCGACCCAAGCAATGACGTGGAGGTCTCCGAAAGCCTCGCTTTCGCTCGCCCAATAAGAATAGTCAATAGAAAGAGTTGAGAAAGACGCGCGGGTGCTACTTTTCAGTCCATTATTTTCCGGAATCCAGACCAGAACAATGCAAACATTTTCAACAAAGAACGAAACGCGCTTAGAAAGGACAAGTAAAACGCATACATTTCCAAAAGAACAATCAAACGCAAAAAAAAAAAAAAAAAAAAAAAAAAAAAAGCAACGTACGCTATGCATCTCACTGAGGGCGCACTTTTAACTCATTCGCGGCCAGCCGCATCCGGATGCGGCTGGCCGCGAATGAGTTAACCCATTCAACTCCATGGCCGCATATCCCGAATTTTGGAGCTGTCACCTAAAGACTGTATACGAAATGCGGGGGATGGATCGACCAAGATAATTCAAGGGTAGTGCCAGATTAGCTTGGCGCCTGCTGGCGCCAAGCTAATCCGGCACTACGCTTGAATTATCATGGTCAATCCATCCCTCGCTGTAGTGCATCAGGGCGAAATGGGTTAGATCATGCGTTACTGACCTTCCGCGTTAACGGCCGATGTATCTCTCATTGGCTGTGCCACTTGAAATAACAGACGTAAAAAGATTTTCATAATTATATTAGATAATTAGATACTATTTTAGATAACTAGATAATTATTTTCCAACATAAATATCAATTAAACAAAAAACAAAACTAACTGACTGACTGACTGACTGACTGATTAACTAACTAACTAACTGAGACTCGTTTGTCGTAATCTCGATTAGGGTGCAAAATAAATGAGCGTATATTGTCGATCTATTTCTCGCAACAGGTGCTAAGAAACCCCCCCCCAAAAAAAAAAAACAAACAAACAAACAAACAAACAAACAAACAAACAAACAAACAAACAAACGAACAAAAAAATCCCACGAAATTTCTACTGACTGAGAAAAAAAAAAAGTTTCATAACATTTTTTTGTAAACGCCCACGTCGCAACACGTGATGTTTCATTATAAGATCATGTCATGGAGAGACATGTCATACAGTTGGTATTTCATGGCCACATCAATGCAATCCGCTCGTAACACCTTGCATCACAATACTGAAGCGATATCATGCATTCTATACTTGATCGTCAACTCCCTCTGTCAGACCCTACCATCTGCAAGAGGCGTAGATTCGCATGAGGCCCAAGGGGTTCGTGAAAATCTACGCATCTTGCTGACAGAAGTCAGTCTCCTTTTCATCCCCCAGAAAACCATCTGGGTGCTTAAAAAAAAAAAAAAAAAAAAAAAAATATTGTAGCAGCTGTTGTGCGCAACGCGTCGCGGCATAGAAAAATGTCTTTAAGTCACACCATGCAATTTGAGACGAAAATCGAAGTTTCGTAGACGTTTTATGTCGACGAGCACGTGCCTTGCCTCTTCTGGACGCGACACCTCCATAGACCGGTGCAAAAAGCTAATGGTCTAAGAGAACTTAACGCGCAAAGCCCTGACACGATGCGACAGAAGCCGCAAATCGACCATGATAGTTCAAGGGTGATGTCAGAATAGCTTGGCGCCTGTAGGCGCCACGCTATTCTGACACCATCCTTGAACTGTCATGGTCGATCTGTCTCCAGATCTGTGACGATGATCTCAACATTTAATAATTTCGCCTCCGGGGCTTAATGAGCTAATCTCGAAATAAACCTAGAGTAGATCTATGTATACTGTCTATGGTCTTCACTTTTGTATCTGAGCGATTGCGGATCTGAATTTAAATAAAGTTTGAAAAGAAAAAAAACAAAGAAAGAAAGAAACACGCATAGAGATTGAAACATAATCAAAATGGATATTCGTACATGAATACAATACACTACTTATCTTCCTTGTGATAGCGCAATTCTTCTTTAGACACGGCCGGGATTCACTTTTTTGGAGTAGCTTTTGGCGTTGAAGAACGGGAAACTCTGGTGTCACTTTTTCAATGTCTTCGTGTACTGTGTCAAGAAGATCACATTTTATGTCACAATTTTTTAAAACTCTATGTTTGTGACGATTTGACAAAGATGCTCAAGTGCTATTTTTTAGTTCATTGTTTCTCATAATCCAGAGTAATAATAATAATAATAATAATAATAATAATAATAATAAACAAAAATTCAGAGCTTTAAAAAAATCTCAACGAAGAAATAAACAAGCAGAACACATAATTTTCCAAAATAACAATCACATGTTAACGGACGGCGCATTTTAACCCATTTAACCCCAAGAGCGGAATTTCCTAAATTTTCCCAAATGTTGAAGCTGTCACCTAAAGACTATGTACCAGTTGCGGGAAATAGATCGACCATGATAATTCAAGCTAACCTGTCACTACCCTTGAATTATCATGGTCGATCCATCTCGTGCTGCAGTGCGTCGGGGAGAACTGTGTTAGATCATGCGGTACTGACCTTCAGCATTCACGGTCGACTTCTTTTTCATCGACTCTGCGTCTTGAAATAACAGACGTAGAAAGATTTTCGCATTTAAAAAAACTAACTAACTAACTAACTAACTAACTAACTAACTAACTAACTAACTAACTAACTAACTCTAACTAACTAACTAACTAACTAACTAACTAACTAACTAACTCGTTTATCGTAACCTCACTTGGGGTACACATTATACATCCATTGCTCTTGAGCGTTCTTAGTCGATCTATTTCACACAAATGGCGCGTGAAAAAGGGATGAAATTTATACTAACTTAAAACATACTAAAAGTGTGTCATAATTCTTTTTCAAACTCCAGCGAGGCAACACGTGGCGTTTTATCAAAAGATCATGTCGTGTTGAGGCAAGAGAGACATGTCATACAGTTGGTATTTCATGGCCACATCAATACAATCCGTTCGTAACACCTTGCATATCAAGATACACAGGTGACATCTTGTTGTTAGTTCGGGTTTAACGTCCACGGCAACGAAGTGATAATGGACGGCCCTAACGGGCGGGTTATGGGGGACAGGGAAATCTATTAGCTGTTACCTATGGAGTACGACCTGAACACTGATCAACTCAGGCGCACTCCAACTGTGCCACTTTGATTTACCAGGACCTTTCAACGGACATCCAATTGAACAAGCCCGTCTTTTCCCCCTGGACTGCGAGTCCAGCTACCGGGGCCGGGACGGGTATTCGAATTCACGACCCGGCGATTCCCTTCGCTCTCCTGCTCCGACGCTTAACCGCCTGAGCTATTTCGGACTCTAGGTGACATCTATGCAAACTGTACTATCCGACATGCACTATCATCAGCAAGAGGCATAGATTCTCATGAGCCCCAAGGGGCTCATGAGAATCTGTGCCTCTTGCTGACAGAAGTCAGCTTCATTTTCATCCCCTAGAAAACCGTCTGGGTGCTCTTTGTGTTGTTTTATTTTCTATATTATCGGCTGTTGTGTGCACCTCGCCTCGAAAAACATCTTCAAGTCACACCATGCAACTTTGAGATGAAAATCGTAGTTTCAACAATATTTTCCGTCTGCACGCACGTGGCTTGTCCTTTCTGGACTTGATACCCCCATTGACCGGTGCAGAAAGGTAGGAAAAGGCCTTAAAAGAACTTAACCCATAAAGCCCTGACACGATGCGACACGAATTCACGACGACCATGTCCTATAGGCGTCAAGCTATCCTGACGCCGCTCTCGAACTATCATGGTCGATCTATCTCCATATATGTGACGTACAACCTGGAGGATATCTCCAAACTTCAACAGTTTCGTCCTCAGGGTTTAATAAGTTAATCTCAACATAAACCTAGAATAAATCTTTTGCGTCGGTCTTAAGTTAATTAAAGTTGGAAAATAAAATCCCAGTAAAGACAGAAATACGATTAGAAAGCGCATTAATTTTACAACACAATTTTTTTTCTCAGAATGGACATGCAGGAAAGAACACAATGCACCACTTTTCTTCTTCTTCTATTTTTTAATTTTTGTTAACATTTATTTTAGAGGTCTAATAAACTTTGTTTTTTTTTTCTCTGTCGGAATTCGTTTTCTTTTCTCGCATTTTACAAGCTTGGCAGTCACCTGTTTGGTAACGATTTTAAAGAACATTTTTTCTTTGTAGTTTCACTATTTCACCATTTCTGCAGTATCTTCGTGTTCTGTGTTCTGCTGGGCAACATTACACATCACCGAGCACAGGTGCTCGACAGCGAATCGTTTCACAGTGTTTCACAGAAAAAAAGTAATGTCTTTACCGAGTGCCTATGTATATGACGTCTAAATTTTGTGTGACCCGGCAAAATAAAATGACCCGTAATACACAAGCTGTTGCCTAACAAGACGGTTTTCTCGGCGTCCTCTGAACATAACACTAAACAGGTACTTTAGGACAACCGTGTGCTGGTCTGTGATTTTGGGCCTTACGTCTGAAGCAGTAAGGTAAAAAAAAAAAACCCACAAAAAACACAGACCTGCACATACATACATGCGCGCACACTATGTCCATTTTATAAAAGCAATAAAATGGCTCACCCGTCGTTCAATCTACATCTCACTGTACAGAATTTTACACCCGTCGTTCAATCTACTTCTCACCGTACAGAATTTTACACCCGTCGTTCAATCTACTTCTCACTGTACAGAATTTTACACCCGTCGTTCAATCTACATCTCACTGTACAGAATTTTACACCCGTCGTTCAATCTACATCTCACTGTACAGAATTTTACACCCGTCGTTCAATCTACATCTCACTGTACAGAATTTTACACCCGTCGTTCAAGCTAGATCTCACTGTACAGAATTTTACACCCGTCGCTCAATCTACATCTCACTGTACAGAATTTTACACCCGTCGTTCAATCTACATCTCACTGTACAGAATTTTACACCCGTCGTTAAAGCTAGATCTCACTGTACAGAATTTTACACCCGTCGTTCAATCTACATCTCACTGTACAGAATTTTACACCCGTCGTTCAATCTACATCTCACTGTACAGAACTTTACACCCGTCGTTCAAGCTAGATCTCACTGTACAGAATTTTACACCCGTCGTTCAATCTACATCTCACTGTACAGAATTTTACACCCGTCGTTCAAGCTGCATCTCACTGTACAGAATTTTACACCCGTCGTTCAATCTACATCTCACTGTACAGAATTTTACACCCGTCGTACAATCTACATCTCACTGTACAGAACTTTACACCCGTCGTTCAATCTACATCTCACTGTACAGAATTTTACACCCGTCGTTCAATCTACATCTCACTGTACAGAATTTTACACCCGTCGTTCAATCTACATCTCACTGTACAGAATTTTACACCCGTCGTTCAATCTACATCTCACTGTACAGAATTTTACACCCGTCGTTCAAGCTAGATCTCACTGTACAGAATTTTACACCCGTCGTTCAAGCTACTTCTCACTGTACAGAATTTTACACCCGTCGTTCAATCTACATCTCACTGTACAGAATTTTACACCTGTCGTTCAAGCTAGATCTCACTGTACAGAATTTTACACCCGTCGTTCAAGCTGCATCTCACTGTACAGAATTTTACACCCGTCGTTCAATCTACATCTCACTGTACAGAATTTTACACCCGTTGTTCAATCTACATCTCACTGTACAGAATTTTACACCCGTCGTTCAAGCTACTTCTCACTGTACAGAATTTTACACCCGTCGTTCAATCTACATCTCACTGTACAGAATTTTACACCCGTCGTTCAAGCTAGATCTCACTGTACAGAATTTTACACCCGTCGTTCAATCTACATCTCACTGTACAGAATTTTACACCCGTCGTTCAAGCTGCATCTCACTGTACAGAATTTTACACCCGTCGTTCAATCTACATCTCACTGTACAGAATTTTACACCCGTCGTTCAATCTACATCTCACTGTACAGAATTTTACACCCGTCGTTCAATCTACATCTCACTGTACAGAATTTTATACTCGTCGTTCAAGCTACTTCTCACTGTACAGAATTTTACACCCGTCGTTCAATCTACATCTCACTGTACAGAATTTTACACCCGTCGTTCAATCTACATCTCACTGTACAGAATTTTACACCCGTCGTTCAATCTACATATCACTGTACAGAATTTTACACCCGTTGTTCAATGTACATCTCACTGTACAGAATTTTACACCCGTTGTTCAATCTACATCTCACTGTACAGAATTTTACACCCGTCGTTCAATCTACATATCACTGTACAGAACTTTACACCCGTCGTTCAATCTACATCTCGCTGTACAGAATTTTACACCCGTCGTTCAAGCTACATTTCGCTGTACAGAATTTTACACCCGTCGTTCAAGCTACATCTCACTGTACAGAATTTTACACCCGTTGTTCAATCTACATCTCACTGTACAGAATTTTACACCCGTCGTTCAATCTACATCTCACTGTACAGAATTTTACACCCGTCGTTCAATCTACATCTCACTGTACAGAATTTTACACCCGTTGTTCAATCTACATCTCACTGTACAGAATTTTACACCCGTCGTTCAAGCTACATCTCACTGTACAGAATTTACTTTACACTAAAAATTCAGTGCACCTGCAGGATTTATAGTGACCTGCTCTGCATAAAGGCAATACATTAACTCATTCAGCCCTGACGCACTACAGCAGGAGATGGATCGACCATGATAATTCAAGGGTAGTGCCAGATTAGATTGGCGCCTGTCTGCTGGGCCTCCACGCGAAAAGTCAGTATTTCCTAGATCTTTTGTATCATTTTACTTTGTCCATGGTAAACCAGTACAGCTACAGGTTCCATAAATAACAGAACTGTCTGTGGTTAGAATGCATATCAAAGCAGGCCCCAAAGCGGGCCCCAAACTGCTCGTTTGTAAGTTGGCACTCACTTGATAGGATCGTTAAGAGAGGGTCTATTCCCTCATGGGCAGATAAATCAGTGCCTACAAGTCCGTCTCTTATTTCTCCCCCTTGTGTATACATTTCCAGGACAAAAGTCTGATCCATCTGCACCAGGCATAGATTCTCATCCGCCCCTGCAGCAAGCAGATGCCAGCTATTCCAGTGATAGACTAGAGGATGTCAACATGATGTCATTTTGGATAATTTCGCCGACAAGATCCTTCCATCTGCTGAAAGAGGCACATATTCTCATGATCCCCTGCATTCGCAGAGGCTCGTGAGAATCTATGCCTCTTGCAAACAAAGGTCGGTTCCAGCTCGTTTCTCAGACTAAGCAGGTCCTCGGATTAAGCATAGGTCTGACAGCTATTATTTCTTCGGCATACACTGAACTCTCTCACCAGTACAGTCACTAGCTACGGCAAAGACGTACTTTGCCAAATTTTTTGGCGGTGTCATCTAACGACTATGTCTTTGTTGCTGGAGATGGATCGACCATGATAATTCAAGGGTAGTGCCGGATTAGCTTGGCGCCTGATGGCGCCAAGCTAATCTGGCACTACCCTTGAATTATCATGGTCGATCCATCTCACGCTGTAGTGTGTTGGGGCTAAATGGGTTAACCCGTGACTGCTACTGACGAGACGGCTCAGCGGAGAGGCCGCGCAGTAAAGACACAAATCTACATATAAACCAATGACGTAGGAAGATATTTTTCATTGGGATTGGGGGTGGGGGTGGGGGGGAGGGGTGGGGGGTGGGGGGGGGGGGGGGGGTAGGGGAGGGCTGTGGGGAGGGAGCGCGTAAAGTCTTAAATAGGTGATAGTCCAGCTTCGAAAAAAATCATTTTGTCTCCAGAACTGTGACATCTCGTAAAAATCAAACTGTAATGATTTTTGTTTTTGTTTTTTTGTTTGGGTTGTTGCTCCAGAAACATTCTTGGTACAAAAAGTTAAATAAAAAAATTAACATGTTCTGATTTATTTTCCCTCAAAATATTGAAAGGGTGGGTGGATAAGGGGAGGGGGGGGGGGGTAGGGGGCTTTACCTCTTATCTTTTTTGTTGTTGACACTTCAACATTTTTTTCACACCTCGTACACATTTCTAAAGATTTAAACTACAGCACACTTCAGCACAAAAGCCTTAGCCTGAACGTGCCTATGCAAACAATGAGGTCAGTGGATGTCTGCTTCTTCAGCGAGATCACGAGGGCCACGAATCGATAATACAACGGGATCGACAAATGGTACTTCGTACGCTTCTTATCGTGTTTCTGGTAGTCGGTTATCTACCGTGCGCTTGCCGTGAATGCTGAGAATGGAGGCTGGAAGCGGTCCAAGTGCTCTGTCTAGGAGGAGACATCAACCACATAGTACCGTGACTGTCTGCTCTCTGCTTGTCAGCCTAGTGTACTCAGTCCCTGACCTCAGTTGCATGAATGAGCGTAAATCCTGCACAAGCCACTCAGCAAGATGCTCCGCTCATGCAACTGGCCCCTAAGCCACAACATTCCATCCGCGACCCTTTAAACTCGCACGAACCCCTGTAATCCCAGAACCTTGAGTCTACTAATCCTGGGTGGGCTCACGAGAATATACGCGACTTGCTGACCTAAAACATACAGACTGTCTGCTGTACATGTCAGCTTAGAGTATTCAAATTCGCAGAGCAAGTTTGTGGCTAGATCAGTGACTATAGAGTAAGTCTACATGTATGTACTACCACAAGCCATCTGCAAGGGGGCGCAGATTCTCATGAGCCCATGCAGTTGCAGGGTCGACTTGCGCTGTAAATTGAATGTAATTCAGAGTTTCAAGCCACTACAATCTATCACTATTATTAACGTGTATTTCTTTCTTTCTTTACTTATTTATTTATGCATTCATTCTTTTCTATAATGCTATTCATAGCCAGCACTTCCCTAAGACTGTACACAATACAGTCGCAAGCCTTTCAGTTCCAGGGCCGTTGGTCTTGAAACGAGACTCAGCTTGCATGATAGCACAAGGGCAGTGCCTGGTCTGGTAGTCCATAAGCTAGCCAAGTCTACCGTGCACCCCCCCCCCCCGCCCCCCACTACTCAATAAGATGGATTTCAAAGCGTACCTTAGTATGTTCTGAGATGTTTAAGCCATGTTCCCCGAAAATCCTTAGGAACACACCAGAGATATAGCCGATGGCGCAATGGTACCCCCTTTCACGCTCTTCGCAGATGCTAAAATGAGGTTGAGAAACATTTCCCTCTAAATAAATCAGAATTCATTCCAGAAGCCCAAATCAGGCAATATTATGTTAAGGCACAACTTCTGCATCCTCTGCAAAAAACAGAATTAAAAAAAAATTAAATCTCTGGCTCACAGTGAAGGTATTTGTGCACCCAGTAAACAGCCATTTCCGCGAAATCGCAAAAAAAAAGAAGACAAAAATAATGTGTCAGATGCCTTCAGACATTTTCTATAGCACTGGCAGTCCATTTTCAGGCTTACATCATTAAAACAGGATGTCACAATTATAATAAACTTGACTAGGTGATGCTGTGATTACTGTGAGTGCCACAGTGGTTGATTTTGTATCACTACCCCCATGTTGTAAAAATACACAAAATTAATTAGAAAAAATTACTAAAGTTATTCCATTTCATTTTGACCTCTCTTTACTTATTACGTTTCAATAATGTGAGCATAAAGTGCAAGAAAATAAGGAAAGTCGGCATCCTTTACGATACGTTCGTGGTGAATGATAGCTTTTTCCCATTTAAATTTTACCGAATTAGAGAACGTACGTTGTTTCCGATGCCCTCAGAAATTTTGTATACAACTGATAGATCTTTTTTCTTTTAAGGTTTTGTTGGTTAGGATAGAGTACTACATTTACTCCCAACCTAATTTTATGATGCTGTGATGCATTTAGGGGCCACAGTGGCTAAATCTGCTGCTCTACCCCCATTTTACCAGTTCGCAAAGTAACGCAAAATGATCATAACAATTGCTTATGTCATACTCCTCTATTTAAATATTTTTGTTGCCAGTTTTCTTCTAAAAAAAATATGCATATTGAGCATAAACATTTGTGATCATTTCATTAATTTCAATGTGACCCATGCTTAACAGGGCCTGCCGCTGAAGCTTCTACCGTCTGCACATTCAGCAGTCTTGTCAAACTCGGGGAAGGTGTACCTCAGGGAGATGTTGTGTCTGATGCTGTTCTTGGTCTACAATAATGACATCAGTACAACAGTACCAAGGTTCGTCTCGAACATCCTCCATGCGGATGACTTTGCAGTGTGGAGCGCAGCAGAACATAAAGAAATAGCATCCTGCAGAATCCAGGGTGCTGCCAATAGAGTCAGCAGCTGGACTGAAAGAGGCCACTCAAACTGAGCTAGACCATCTCTTTCAATCAGATGGAAGAGGTCACCTTGAAACTGGAGACCTTTCAAAGACAGACTGGTCAACTTTACTGGCAACAAATCATGTAAATTACTGGATTCACGTGGAGGCCTCACATCAAAGCCATGGAAGCTAGAGCTGCAAAAAGCAAACAAACAAACAAACAAACAAAACCAAGAAAAAAAAAACTGATGAAGAAACTGGTGGGGGACCACATTGGCGCAAATTACAACATCCTGGCACAAGCAAACACCTGCTCGGTCAGACCAGTAGTGCGGTACCAAAATACGACAACATGAAACACTGCCTGCAAAACCCAAAAAGCCAGGCTTGACAAGATGCAGAACATGAGTCATTCTCATGATGCAGTGACATTCTTAGTGCCATCTGGAGCCACTGGAACGCAGAACAGCACACACGATGAAGATACTTACGAAACACCGACAGCATGGGAGACTACAGGAGCAGACCAAGAACCGTCAGAAACGCTCAAGTCTGAAACGCCAACTGAAGGTCCTGCAAAGGGCTAAAACTGACGTCCTGGAACCAAGCCCAAAGATGTGTGAAGAGCTCCCTTCAGATACCTGGACACCTCGAATGAGCCTTCTAGACAACATAAACAATGTTCCAGGACTCTTTGCCAAAGGTCGTGGCACTGCACAAAGCCATCTCGCTCGAGATTATGCACAAGCGCTACCCTCACAGCAGCTGTGGTACCGCACAAGACGCCGTGCGGAATGAAGGAAGTGGCATGTACGTCTGTTGTGCAGACCGCACTACTACCTCCCTCTCCTTACCAGGTGGCGGCAGCAGCTCCAACTATCGTACATATCTGCAGGTGCTCATCACAGCAGCAGAGCACTAGCTAGGGAAAGGCAACAGCTAGATCCACTGATCTCACCAGGAAGCTTCAAGATAGACTGGATGCCCTGTCCACAAAATAGTGCTGCAGTGGATTCCAGTGCATTCTGGAGTAGCTGGGAATGGAGAGGCTGACGGCCTGGCCAAAGCAGGCGCCAGACTACCTCAATATCACAACCTCCTTTAAAGAAACCAAGACACTACAGCAACAAAGTGATTGGCAACAGCAGAATGGCGGCTGCAGCCCGTGGGCAGACGACATCAACAAGCTGAAAAGAGAGAGCCAGGCCACCATCTTTCATCTACGCACTGATTACTCTGGACTGGGTCCGTACAGAAATGCAGGGACGAAGGTCAGACACTTTTCATAAACGTTTCACAAACCCAAACTGAAGCCTGAAGGTTTACACACTTTAATTAGATCACTCTGTATCAGCAGCTCCTTTCAAGCTTTCGAGCCTAATGCATGAAGAGATACCAAAATAAAAGAACGCTTAGCGAATGGCGGAGCTCGGTAGAAGCGTAAACAACCAATCGGAATGTTCGGCAGAAAGGCCATGCAGTCACTTTATGATCAGAGCTAAATACACATCACTTGCAACAAGCGTCAGCATGATCGTTCACAATGGAAGAGTCACAAATTGGAGGAGAGAAGAAAAAAAAAAAAGAAGTAGACAAAAGTTTGCCAGCACTTTGTCATTTTTTTTTACAAACTTTCACAGACTTTAAGGAAAATGAGTGAAATTGACAGACTTTCCTCGGCCCTAAAAAAGCCTCGTCATTTTTTAACAACTTTCACAAATGTTCACAGAAGGTACGGACCCTGCTGGACTCGCCTCGTGAGCCTGGGTCATGCGGAAACAGCCCTAAGCGAATTTGGCGTAGAAAATCAGTCTCCTTAGCACATTCTCCAAACCTGTCCATACAGAGAAACGATCTGCTGGCAGTTCTGACCCGAAAACACGCCCCTTTACACCAAACTCTGAAAACATGCTGATGAGCTCTTGACAGCTCACTTATTTGCAGCCAGAACAATATAAGATTTAAAGACGGCCATCAAGGAATTGAACGTTGCAGAGGAGGGACGGAGTCTGGCGGCAGTAACAGTGACTGCAGTGTGTACTAAGGTACACTTTGAAACCCATCTTATTGAGTACTGGGAGGGGGGGGGGGGGGGGTGCACGGTAGATCTGGCTAGCTTATGGACTATGGTCGCTTGGCACCTCGCTGCTGCATGCAACTTCAGTACTTTGCAGACTATAGCAAAACGTAAGCTTTCTGTTGCGGATCTGAAAGTGAGAGGGCTTTGAAACACGGCAGCAGAATTATACATTGCAGGCATATCGCACACACACATTCCGTGAATAATCTGTGCTGGTCTGTGGCTTTCTACCTTAGTATTTGAGTCGTAAGGTCCAAAATCACAGACTAACACATAATAACCATCAATGCTTCTTTACTGAAAATAAAAACTAAGCTTTGCTGATTTCAAAGTTACGGTAAACGCACATATTCGTACATATTCATACATGTATTGCTCTGTTACCCTGGGCCTTCTGTTCGTATGCAGTAAGGTCGAAAATCACATGCCATCATACGCCACCTTTAATACATAATAGCGTTAACCCATAAAGCCCTGACACGAACAGGAAGTGAACCGACCATGACAGTTTAAGAGTGGTGTCAGAATGGCTTGCGGCCTTTAGGCGCCAAGCTATCCTGACACCGCCCTTGACTAATCACGTTCGATCTGTCTCCAGAACTGTGACCGGTAGATTGAGACCAGGGGCTAGTTGCACATATAGCGGAATACCTTGCTTAGTGGCTGGCGCAGGACTAAGCTCACTCATGCAACTGACCCCAGAACTGTGACCGGTAGATTGAGACCAGGGGCTAGTTGCACATATAGCGGAGTACCTTGCTTAGTGGCTGGCGCAGGACTAAGCTCACTCATGCAACTGACCCCAGAACTGTGACCGGTAGATTGAGACCAGGGGCTAGTTGCACATATAGCGGAGTACCTTGCTTAGTGGCTGGCGCAGGACTAAGCTCACTCATGCAACTGACCCCAGAACTGTGACCGGTAGATTGAGACCAGGGGCTAGTTGCACATATAGCGGAGTACCTTGCTTAGTGGCTGGCGCAGGACTAAGCTCACTCATGCAACTGACCCCAGAACTGTAGACCCCCAAAGGACGCAATGAGTTCATCACAATGCCGGTAATTTCCTTTCACCGTCCCTCATTACAGGTCGCAGATAACCATACACGCAGGACGTGAATTAACCCGTTCACTGCCGAGAAAATATGAACACCACCCAACTGCAAGAAGTATAGATCCTTATGAGCCCCCGCAGTTGCGGGGGCTCATGAGGATCTATACCTCTTGCTGACACCACTTCATGAATCCATGTTCCTGACACATCTAGGATATTCTGATCTTGAATTTAACAAAAACTGCAGAAACACCGTATGCGACAGTTGGCCCGCGCACTGCACGGGTTAAGCCGAATACACACACATGTGTGTGTACTGATATGTGATGTTACACAGCCGTACACTGTATGGTCCAAAAACACAAATGTGAACACCTTATTTGAAAATATACAGGTCCATATAAAAACGAAGAGAAGAAAGAAATTTTTTTCTTGAAAAGGTGATACATACACATATATTAAACTGAAAGTCCAAAAAGATACGAAAGGACATCTTGATCACGTATAGCGATATAAAGAAAAGACACATTGAAAACGCAAGTGGACAACGATAAGAAGTGACTGAAACAGAAAAGAAATTTCCTTCTATGGAAATTTCCATAAACTTAAAGAGACAATAACACATGTTCAGGCAATTTCAAAAGAGACAAGAATACATGTTCTGGAAACTTTCGTGAACTAAAAGAGACAGAAATACATCTTGAGAAAACTTCCGTAAACTGAAAGAGACAATAATACATGTTCAGGCAAATTCCGTAAACTGAAGGAGATAATAATACACGTTTAGGTAAATTCCGTAAAATGAAAGAGACAATAATACAAAAATACAAGGGGTGGGTGTGGGCGTTGTTGTGGCAGGTGGTATCTAACCTCTAACACACCGGACATTGTGGCAACACTAGCATTAATTTCATTACAACACACGGGTCCATTTTCTAACTACAGGCCTCGGTGCTTTCATGCAAATAACTACGAGTGTGCAAGGGTGGACTTGAACAATGGTACATTTCTGTCAGTCTTCGAGACAATAATACAAAAATACAAGGGGTGGGTGTGGGCGTTGTTGTGGCAGGTGGTATCTAACCTCTAACACACCGGACATTGTGGCAACACTAGCATTAATTTCATTACAACACACGGGTCCATTTTCTAACTACAGGCCTCGGTGCTTTCATGCAAATAACTACGAGTGTGCAAGGGTGGACTTGAACAATGGTACATTTCTGTCAGTCTTCGTGCTATGTTTCGTTTACTTACGTAGCCCCCTTATGCATGCAGCCATTGGTACTGTTCCGCCGTTATTGGCAAAATCCAGCATGTCCGTCTTTTATTAATTTTTTTTTTTCCTCAATTTTTAGAAAAGTGATATTTTCATTGTTACACAATGAAATAATGGACATACTGGCTTTCGCCCAAATTACGGCAATGTTTGCAGTAATGATGGATGTATGTACAAGGAGGTTAGTAAAGTCAGCCCTGACACAAGACTGGACGAAAAGACCATGACAGTCCAAGGGTGGTGTCAGAATAGCTTGGCGCCTTGAGGCGCCAAGCTATTCTGAAACCACCCTTGAACTATCATGGTTAATCTTTCTCCAGAAATGTGATGCAATTTTCAGGAGACAAATCTCGGAATTTGGACATTTAGGCTCAGTAATGCTCACAACTGACAAGTCTGGGTCTAATGGGTGAAAAAAATCCAAACCTTTGACTGTCACTAGGGCCTTTGCTATTGTCGCGATGATTCCTGCAGGAATGACCGCGACTAAAAACGCTACAGAGAGCAAAGGATTTAATTACTGCGAAACCAGCGTCACTGCAACACACGACCTCACCACCGCAACGTCACGCACACTAGCTTTTTAAAAAAAAATTTTTAAATTATTATTATTTTTTTAAGCGCACCATACAACGTCTTCTCTAAAGTTTGTACTTTTCATGCAAACGACTAAGTTGATGCGAGGTTTCCAATGAATCAGTTTGTGGCAGATACTTTGAAACAAAACCAAAAGAAATAAAGACAAAAAATGACAGTTAAGTAAGTGAGCTCTTTCACTTTCTCGACCGCAGCTTGTGCAGGCCGAGAGTGAAAGGTACAGGTGGGAAAATTAAGACACTATGTGGAGACAAAATATCTGACACACTGATGAAAATTCACGACTCCATTCACGTGGTGGTGCAAGCATGACCGTATACTTATCTGGTTCTTCCGAGCCCTCCCTAGACGAATTAGCTGAGTCTGTGTCTACAAAGAAACCATAACCACGTGAATTCATGACAAATAAGCCTACAATCAGTTGTGATAACCACTTTTCTAGGGAGGTTACGTTTTGTCCGCACGACTGACCAACAACGAACGAGAGTGAAATCACGGCGGATAACCAGCTTGCATCATGAGCAAAACAAAACTCCGAACACCTCCAACAGGCATAGATTCTCATGAGCCCGGGCTCATGAGAATCTATGCCTGTTGGAGATGTTTGAAGTGTTGTCCATGCTTCTGGACGAAGCTGGTTATCCTACATGACGTAGCTGTCGTTCCTAGCTGGGTGTCATTTGTCACAAACGAAACCTCACAATTAACACGTCAATCAAGCAACATCCGTATCTGGCACGAGATCATATACGCAAGTGCATGAACGTTGGGCGTGCCTGCCTACGCAGTGACATCGCAACCAACACGTTAGCAAAATACATAAATTCGCAAACGCAGCTGAACATTAAAATTTATATACTAACAAAAACGTTCTGCAATTGCTCAAATGCACACGACCACAAACGATAACTCGAAGCACACACATGGAAAATATAATGTATAAAACCGAACAAGTCTTCAATCAGTGCCACTATGAACCTGCAAACAAAAGGTTATAAGCATCCATCAATATTCAGCAACAACAACGACTTCCTACATCACATAATGACTATCCACAAAACATAAAGCACACACATAAACAATGTAATAGACATATGTAAAACCGAACAAGTCTTAAATCCGTCCTATCTATGAACCTGCAAACAACGGTTAAAAGCATATATCAATATTCAGCAACAAAAATGACTTCATACATTAAATACTGACTATCCGACTATCTGCAAAATGTTGGTGACAAAAACGAAAACAGCATTCCGATGACTATTTGAGGGGAAAACAGAACAAGACACCACCAAAGGGTTAAACATATGTTGCAAAGAAACAGGGAGAGAGGCGAAAGAAGTGTATAATTATGGCAAAATTAGCCAATCACCATTCTATAACATCTCTTTGATTTGATATTTGCTAATTTTGCAAATATCAAATCAAAGCGATGTTATAGAATTGCACTTAAAATTCAAAGGTTGGTGGGTTTTCCCTTCCGAGATAAAGATCGACTGATAAGAAATTAATTTAACTTAGAAAGCCAAGCGCGCTAGAACCGATCGAAAAGGCCACATCATAATTATGTTTAACCCATTCAGCCCTGATACACTACATCAAGATAAGGCTCGACCATGGCAGTTCAAAGGTGGTGCCAGAACAGCTACGGGCACCAAACTATTCTTGCACCATATTTCAACTACCGTGGTCTCTCTATGTCCAGAACCCTGACGTTATCTAATTCAGACGACTCCTCCCATGAATGTGAAAGAAAAAAAAACCCCCAATATTCCCAGTACGCAAAAGGCTATCGGGCCGATGCCGGCAGCAGTGGGCCGGCATCGCACAAATGTGAGCGGGTCCACTGCGCCGACTTCAACCGATAGTCGTTAGCGTACTGGAGGTTTCAATGTGTTAATTTGTTTTTTCCCCGCGTTGTTGAGAAATACATTTTCAATATTGTGTTTTAGAGAACTACGCTGATTTTGAAACGTAAAAGGTCCTATCCCTTATATTGAAAGGTCTCGTGAACCCTTTCAAAACAGGCATAGTTCTCAAAGTCCTTGTACAAGTTGCAGAGGCTCATGAGAGTGAAACAGGCATAGTTCTCAACGTCCTTGCACAAGTTGCAGAGGCTCATGAGAGTGTAGGCGTGTTTCTGTTACGTGAGGTGTATGCAACTGCACAAGGGCTCCTGAGAATCTATGCCACTTGCTGATGGAAAGGCAAGACTAAGGGCTGAACGGGTACTAGGCAGAGCAATTTCCATGCATGACGCCATTAGGAACAAAGGACTCTGGGTTTCCCCAGGGACGATCCTGTAACTAAAGTAAAGGGCAAGAAGGAAACAAGAAACTTTATTTGGCCCATGCGTGGTTTTGAGAAGTGAACGGGTTTCTTCCATTAGCGTTGATTGTATAAAGTTACGTTAAACGTGCGACTGTATAAAATTATCGTGAAAATGGGGAAAGTGGTTGTTGCTAGCTTTTGATGTCATGAGTTTTTGGTATAGTAAGGAAAGTTAGTGTCTGGTAGAAAACTGTTCACCATTTAGTAATTTCAGGATCTCTTACAGTTACACACACACACACACACACACACACACACACACACACACACACACACACACACACACACACACACACACACACACAATCACACTATAGAAACATAGCCCATCCATCTATCAACCTATACTAGCCTGATTCTCCCACCTTTCCATCCAACCAGTCTATCATCCATCCATCCATCCATCCATCCATCCATCCACCCACCCAAACCATCCATCCATTAATCCATCCATCCAATCTAGTATCCATCCATCCATCCATCACTTAGTAGAAGTTCAGGAGTACACCAAAGGTGAATACCGCAGACTGATATAACAGCGTGAAATATTGCCTCTCATGTGTTGCCCAGGCTGTTACCTGTGTACCGGCCGCACTACCTGCGACACACACTCCAGGCAAAAAAATGATACGGCTAATCAAGTCTGTCAGTAACGGTTATGGGCAGGAATTGGCACTGACTATCTTGGCACAAGAACCATGCTTGCCAAATGAATATCACCTGGGAGCTCTCTCTTTCTCTCTCTCTCTCGCGCGCGCGCGCGCGAGAGAGAGAGAGAGAGAGAGAGAGAGACTTTCAGACCAAAAGCGAGACGTCTAGTCAGACACAGAAATGACGAAAATTATAAGAATTATATGTACCCAGCTACTGTGCTATGTCATCTTCATGTGTACCATTTGCTAGACGTATACAGGAGAAAGAGCAACGTCTAAATGGACGAAAGGACAAAAAGCAACCTGACGATAAATAACATATACGGACAGCAGTGTCCTCAGACAGCCTGGCAGCAGAGGCAGAAAAGGCAGCAGGCAGCGGCAACATGAAACAGCTCTACGACATTACCAGAAGATTGTCGGGTAAGTATGGCCATACAGAAAGACCAGTAAAAGACAAAGAAGGCAAGCCTATTGCAGACAGAGCAGACCAACTCGACAGATGGGCCGAGTATTTTGAAGAGTTACTGAACAGACCTAGCCCACCCGACCCCCCCGACATCCAGCCGGCAGAGACCGACCTACCCATCAGCTGTGACAGACCCAGCCGGGAAGAGATCAGAAAAGCAGTGGCATTTTTGAAGAATGGCAAAGCAGCAGGGCCAGATGGCATCCCAGCGGAGTCTCTGAAAGCAGACCTAGACACAACAGTTGAGATGCTGTACCCACTGTTTGGAAAGATCTGGGAAGAGGAGGTGATGCCAGCTGACTGGAAGGAGGGGTACCTAATCAAGCTTCCCAAGAAAGGCGACCTCAGCAAGTGTTCCAACTACAGAGGAATCACCTTGCTGTCAGTACCAGGAAAGGTCTTCAACAGGATCATCCTAGAGAGAATGAAGAGCTCCGTTGACCCCCAGCTGAGAGACCAGCAAGCAGGATTCAGGAAGAACCGATCATGTACAGACCAGATCGCCACTCTCCGCATCATCGTGGAACAGTCTCTGGAGTGGAGCTCCCCGCTGTACGTCAACTTTGTGGATTATGAGAAAGCATTTGACAGCGTGGACCGAGAGACTCTGTGGAAACTCCTACGACACTACGGTGTACCCACAAAGCTCGTCCGCCTGATCAAGAGCAGCTATGATGGCATGACATGTCGCTTGATCCACGAAGGGCAGTTCACCAGAGAGCTCCAGGTCAGAACTGGTGTCAGGCAGGGATGTCTGCTGTCTCCGTTCCTCTTCCTACTGGCCATAGACTGGGTCATGAAGATGACCACAGAGCACAGACGAAGTGGAATACAGTGGACACTGTGGACACAGCTTGACGACCTCGATTTTGCAGACGACTTGGCATTACTGTCCCACACTCATCAACAAATGCAGGACAAGACCACGAGGCTTGCTGACATCTCGTCCCAAGTGGGCCTCACCATTCACAAACAGAAAACAAAGACAATGAGGCTGAACGCAACCAGGGAAGAACCAGTCTTGCTTGCTGGCACCCCGTTGGAGGAGGTGGAGTCCTTCACCTATCTCGGGAGCATCATAGACAAAAAAGGCGGCACTGATGCAGATGTCAGAGCACGAATCGGTAAAGCCAGAGCAGCCTTTCTCCAGTTGAAAAAAGTGTGGAGCTCCAGAGAGCTGTCACAACACACCAAAGTCCGGATTTTCAACTCCAATGTAAAAGCAGTTCTCCTATATGGAGCAGAGACATGGAGATTGACAAAAACCACAGTCAACAGAGTACAGACCTTCATGAACAGTTGCCTTAGAAGAATTTTGAAAATCCACTGGCCAGAGAAGATCAGCAACGTCAGACTCTGGGAGAGAACAGAGCAGATAACAGCAGAGAATGAAATTGGGCGAAGAAGATGGGGATGGATCGGTCACAGTCTGAGAAAGCCAGCTTCCAGTATCACTAGGCAGGCATTGTCATGGAACCCCCAGGGAAAGAGGAAAAGAGGTAGGCCGAGAAACTCCTGGCGTCGAGACCTCCAAGCAGACATCAAGAGACTGGGAACCACCTGGAGTAGAATCGAAGGAGAAGCACAGGACAGGAGTTGCTGGAGGTCTCTCGTCGACGGCCTATACCCGGGTAGGGGTGACAGGCGTAAGTAAGTAAGTAACAGCAGTGTCCTAGCGTTCAAAGTGTCTAACCAGTTCTGTGGCATTCATTGACATAGTGCATGCAGCCTCACCATGAGGCCTCATTTCACAAAATATGCAAAGAAGTGTGATCACTGACTGACAGGTTCTTTCTCTCCCCATTATCTCCATGACTACACTTGCAACAACAGAAGGAAAAATAACACACAAAAAAAAACACACACAAAAACAAGACATAAAACAAACAAACAAACACATGTTTTGTGCGATTTGCAGAGCTGCACCTGTTTAGCGACCCAACTCGCTAAACAGGTGGGTCGCAAACATAAAAGAATGGACCGAACTCGAGATGCCAGACTTGCTTGCCACCGCCCAAAATAGAACTCAGTGGAGAGCATTGTCTGTTGCTGCTGCCTTTCAGTCCCCCCAACGCCCAGTTCGGGCAAGGGACTGATGATGATGATGACCTGTTTAGCACTCCATTGCATGCGTTTTCCGTCTCAGCAAACGCTTTTATTTTCTATCATTAGTTTCACACCAAGCCGTAAAATGCACTGGGCGCAGCAGGGACGCCATCAAGGACGGATGCGCTCTACAAATACCACGGTCACCTGCAAGAGACTTAGATTCTCACAAGCCCCTGCAGTCGCAGGAATCCAAGCCCCTTGCCGAACGAGATCGACAGCCGTTCCTCAGGCTGAGACGGTCATCAATGTGTGCGGTGCACGACAAGAGCACCATCGGTTAGCAACAAGGTCCTGGGGCCAGTTGCATGAGCGAACTTAGTTCCGCGTCAGCCACTAAGCAAGGTGCTCCGCAATAGTAATTTATATATCGGAGCACCTTGCATAGTGGCTGGCCCGGGAATAAGTTCACTCATGCAGCTGGCCCCAGGTGTTTTTCTGCCTGTAAATTGAGAAACAAATTTGCTCAGGTGAGATGCTTTTGCAGTTATGTTGTCTGTTTTGTCGATTCACACCGTACTGGCGACTGCGTTTTTCTGTACAGTGTTTGGTGATTGTGGGTATAGCAGTCTCGACTGAGAAGGTATTGGTTTAAAATACAGAATTCGACTATAATTCCGACTGAAAGCGGTGCTGAAAGTAATAGTGTACGCGTTAAACTTGACACAATGAAAATGGTATCGGAAATTATCAAAACACAGTCATTTCCTGCTTACATGGCAAAAACCAGAAACGTAATGAAGCGGAGACAGACGCCCAGTCTAGTCCAGACCTGCGCTAATCAGTGTGAAAACGCCGGTCAGGTGCCCTGGTGTCTGAGCATTACGACTGGCTCTACTATCAGAGAAACAATGTTTGCCGCGCCGCTATTCCATCATCCACTAACCGCATCCACCTGCAAGAGATTATGCACCGTCCTCATAATTATAGGTTGGGGGAAAAGGGGGTGGGGGGATAGGTTGGGGGAAAAGGGGGTGGGGGGGGGGAGAGGGGTGGGGGGAGAGGGCAGCAGTTGCATGAGTGAGCTTAGTCCTGCCGCGCCAGCAACCAAGCAAGGTTCTCCGCTATAGCTTAGTCCTGCGACAGCCACTAAGCAAGGTGCTCCGCTGTAGCCGGCGGAGCATCTTGCTTAGTGGCTGGCGCAGGACTAAGCTCACTCATGCCAGCTGAGCCCAGGCCGAAATCAGTTATGAGGTCTATTGCTGACACTGATTGTTGGATGGATTCGTATCATTCAGTACTACCTGTGTGCTGGTCTGTGAATTTAGACCTTACGGCTTACAATTGAATATTTGCTGGTCTTCGAGTAAGGACCTTCAGTTCAGTTCAATTCAATTCAATCAGTTCAATTCATCTTCGTTATCACTGACTCTGGATTGAAATTTCAGCTGGGCAGAGGAAGACCATTATTGATTAAAAAATACGATAACGGCTTCAAGCAGTGCATGACGATGTACAGGATCACACAGCAGCATACGTTCACTCGTTTGAGGCGCCCCGCATCAATAGTTGCGGAAGTGTCGTATAGCGTTGCCGCTATTGATGCGGTGCGCCTTAAATGATTTATTATGTTCCTGAAATTGACCATATCGGCCGTTTTTCGGTCCTGTCTTTAGTGCTTACCGGCGAACCTTCTATCGGCTGTAGCGTAGAGTCCTTCAATCAATACCCGCCCAAATGCAAGAGGTTTTCATCCTCATCAGCCCCTGCCGAAGGCAGGGGCTGATGAGAATCAAGGCCTCTTAATGGAGGTGTTGAGCCTCACTTCCATAACGTTGTTTCTTTTTTTTTTTTTTTCAAATGGAGGGAGCTATGAGGTTGTAAGCCTATGACTGCGCGTGGTCTAATGCGATAGAGTGGCCACTCTCATCAAAGTAATGGCGCATGAAGTGGAGGGTATGCACACAAGCCGCGGTTAAATCACAATTGTCACATTCCATGCAGGCGAGTTTTGACCTGTTTCACATCTGGTGATGAATGCAGCATTAAACATTTAAAGGTATGCATTAATACTGCCATGGTACCAAATTAAAATGCATATACCTTTGAACGATAAATCAACACACGTTCCCGTTTCCAAGTGACAAAGGTTCTCATGAACCTCTTGCTGGCCAAGAGTTAAAAAAAAATTACACATCACATGCATATATTCTTGTCAGAAAGAGGAGATCGTGTTGGTTAAAATACCATTACGCATAAATCTGAAGACACATTTTAGCACCATGTGTGTTTGTTATGCGTTGTTGACACACCTAATGAACTTTAATACTTAGCTGCCGTTTGCCTGCCAATCTATTTTTAGCTGTTTCTCGTACTAAAAGCGTATTTCTAAGAACGGAGTGGAGTCTTTGTCAGGTTACTTGATATAAAGACAATGTGTGCTGAACTGGATTGTCCTGTGTCCAAATAAACCATAAATAGACCTGTGTGTCTTTGAACAGTTAGGGCGGTAGTGGGCCTTTAAGGCCGTGCCTGAAGGCAGCGAATTTCACAGAGCAGAAATAACTTCTGTCACATAAAATACACTTTATGCAAGTGACATATTTCTGTGATCCTGCCATGGCTGATAAATGACTGTTTTCACATAACCTGCACAGCGGTTGATTTGTGCTATTGTCGTCGTGCACGTTAGCCTGGGGAGGTATCAGGGTGAAGCTATTACTGCTGATTGTCTCTCTTTGTGAAGCCATACTTCGTGAGTTCGCTGGATCAGCTGTTTGGTCCATATTTTAACCCACTTAACCCTAAGGCCGCAGATTTTTTGGAGGTGTCGCTCAACGACTATGTACCAGTTGCAGGAGATCGATTGACCATGATAATTCAAGGGTAGTGCCAGATTAACTTGGCGCCTTCCGGCGCCAAGCTAATCTGGCACTACCCTTGGATTATCATGGTCGATCCATCTCCTGCTGTAGTGCGTCAGAGTCAAATCTGCTCCAGGAAATGCTTTGACTGCTGAAATTTGCCGATACAACAGATTTTCAATGTTCTCTTGCTTCAAGTTAAACTAAGAAATGTCTACCCTTTTTCACAATGCATGTGAGCAGGCACACGGAAACACACCGCGTAACGGAGTTTTTTTATTTTTATTTTGATTTTTATTTTGTACTGTCCCAGTCTGGAGTCGGTAGCGGAACTCCTCTACACACACTTTCTTTCATGTTACGTTATTCAAACTTCAACTTCATAAATGAAGTTAGCATTTTGCCCAGCATTATTGTAAAACACACTAGAACATGTATTTAACTCTGTCTTGCATGGAGCACTGAGGTCGCCCTAACCATTTGCGTGTCGGCAGCGGTTTATGTCGCGATGATTCCGACAGGACGCAGGGACGCATGTGAATCTATGTCTCTGACAAAACACGGAAGAGTTTGGATGACGGGCTGCTAAGGTGAAAACCAATCGCTTTAGTCTGTACTGTCAAGCCTTCACGCTTTCAGCTGACGCCAGACAAACGTCTGACTGATGTTTTCACGCTTGTGGAACTGTCCAGGACTGTCGTGAAATATGCACAAGGAAATGTCGGCCGGCGGGCGTACAAATTGAACTTGTCGGCGGAGCATTTGTCGTGCGGTATTAGTTTTTTTTTTTTTTTCTTCAGCCCACTAATAGAACTCTCTCTGTCTCTGAGACTGTCGCAGTTTCTGTCTCAGCGCTGCTGTACCTGATTTTAATTTTGCTATTATTTATATTTACACACTTGCTTCAGGCTTACTTACTTACTTACTTACTTACTTACTTACTTACCAAAAAGGCCATCGGACCGTCGTTGGCCGACGTTGGCCCGCGCACTGCCGTGCGCGGGCCAACGGCGGCCAACGACGGCCCGATGGCCTTTTGCGCATTGAGTACTTGCTTACGAGTGATTAATCAATGGAAATTGCAAACTTGTGTAAAACGCAAAGCAATTAACTTTATTTAGCACATTTCATTTCAAGCCTGTTGTAGAACCAGAGAGGAGCTTCTATTCTACTCGAACAGTGGTTTCTCCATTTACACACATGCGTCCCTTTTACCCATTTAACCCAAGTCCGCATTTCATGTATCAGTCTCAATAGACAGATCGCCCATGATAATTGAAGAGTAGTGCCAGATTAGCTTGGCGCCATCAGGCGCCGCACCGCACGTGAATTATACATTGAAGTGCATCGGGGCCAAAGGGGTTAAGTCTGAAAGGGGAAAGTTACCTCTGTCTTTCTGTCCTCCACCTAATCCCACCTCCCCCTCCCCCGCCAGCACGCTTCTGCCCAAACGATCTATATTTATGCACTCCAAATGCCCGGCTTTATCGTCACATTGCAGTCACTGTTACTGCCGCCAGACTCCGTCCCTCATTTTTACGCCCGCTTTTTTTATGTGTGCTGGTCTGTGAAATTTGGACCTTCCAGCTCAAAGCCACAAAGCCCTAAAACACCACACGTGTGCTGGTCTGTGAATGTGGACCTTTCGGCTGCAAGCGTAAGGTCCAGACCCACAGACCAGCACACATCGATATCCGTCCCCGCCTCTAATAGCCAAGCCACTTAGCCGTCCTTTGGCAACGAGATAGACAACGATTTCTGGACACTCCGTGTCGCTTTATCAGTCCCACTGCTACATAGTGTCACGAGCAAGAGGCATAGACTCTCATGAGCCCCTGCAGGTGCAGGGGCTCATGACAGTCTATGCCTCTTGCTGTATGGATTAGCCATATGTGTATCTCAGACAGAGGAATTAATGGGTGTTGAGGTTTAATATTGTGGATGCATCAAAAGCCTTGCATCAGTATGTCGAATACTTTTGCGTTTGAAGAAGAACTAAGAAGAAGAAGAAGAAGAAGTAGAAGAAGAACAAGAAGAAGAAGAAGGAGAGAGAGAGAGAGAGAGAGAGAGAGAGAGTGGGTGGGTGCGGGAGAAGGGGGGAGGCGGGGGGGGGGGGGGGGCTAAAATCGTGATGCGTGATTGGCTCTTTTTCGGTTCTCGTAATACGTGTTTGCATACTTTTCCCGCGATCATCCTCCTCATCCTCGCGATCCGCGAAAAGAGAGTTCCTGGTGAAAGGCAATGCAAAAACTTAATTGTGGTACTTTCTGTCCTCGTTGGGAGAACACAAATTTAAAAAAACACAGTCTACGTCTAGTTCGCTGGGAAGTGGAATAATTCAACTCAGGTGAACCCCATCAGTTCCAAGAACATGGATCAAGTGAAGTCAGCAAGAGTCATAGATCCTCATGAGCCCCCGCGGTAGCGTGGGCTCATGAGCATCTATGCCTCTTGCATTTGGGCGTTGTTCACTTCGCTTCCATCAAGGTTCAGTGACAGGTATTGGGTAAGCTAGCGCGGAAAAACCTCAATTTCTGATCAATGTTGCTCGAACACTGTCTGCGTGTGATCCGCGACGCTCCACAGCACATTCCCAGTCAACAAAAGCTCATTGGGCCGACTGCAATCGTAGTGGGCCCGCGCACCGCCCGGCCCACTGCGGCCGCCGTCGGTCCGAAGACCTTTTGCTTATTGGGGTACGCAAATTTCAGACGAAAGTTTTGAGTCCGGTTGGAGATATCAAAAATGGTGTAATTTGATTAACAACGTGATCTTGTACAGAAAAATCTCTCTTTGAGCGACCACCTTTGTGTTAGATGACCTGTCTTGCCATATTAACCCATTCAGCCCTGACGCATAACAGCAGGAGATGGGTTAACCATGATAATTCAAGGGTAGTGCCAGATCAGCGTGGCGCCTGTCGGCACCAAGCTAATCTGGCACTGTCCTTGAATTATCATGGTCGATCCATCTCCTGCAACAGGTGCATAGTCAGATGACGCCTCCAAAATTTGGGAAATATGTGCGCCGGGCTGAATGAGTTAATGGTGGTCTTTAAATGGCACTCTTTGTACGTCAAGACTTCTCATACCATGGAAGAGGCAGCAAGATGCTCTCTCTCTCTCTCTCTCTCTCTCTCTCTCTCTCTCTCTCTCTCTCTTATTTTTTAAAAATTATTATAATATAGATGTTAGCAACGGCAAGTTTGTAAAATGACGATTTGTTTCTGTCAAAACTTTTTACCGTTGATAAATAAAGTTTCATCATCATCATCATCATCATCATCATCATCTCTCTCTCTCTCTCTCTCTCTCTCTCTCTCTCTCTCTCTCTCTCTATCTCTCTATCTCTCTCTCTCTTATTTTTTTTAATTATTACATTGTAGATGTTAGCAACGGCAAGTTTGTAAAATGACGATTTGTTTCTGTCAAAACTTTTTACCGTTGATAAATAAAGTTTCATCATCATCATCATCATCATCATCATCATCATCATCATCATCTCTCTCTCTCTCTCTCTCTCTCTCTCTCTCTCTCTCTCTCTCTCTCTCTCTCTCTCTCTCTCCCCCCCCCTCCCTCTCTCTCTCTGTCCAGCGATTTATTATATTCGAAGTTTACGGCAAATATTAAACATTTTAATTGCTTTGGAATTGCTTAACCCTTTGGGTGTCGGTAGAGGTTTTAGTAGCTATGATTCCTGTAGGAATCATCGCGACTAAAGCCGCGACCGACAGTCAGAGAGTTAATGTTATTGATTTTCTTACCATTCTATTGATTATATCATATCAAGGACAGATTGTAAGGGGGCTCTCAGGCCAACATCTCAATCATTGTAAAATAAAGTGAACTAAATTAAATTAAATTAAATTAAACTGAATTCTCTCTCTCTCTCTCTCTCTCTCTCTCTCCTCTCTCTCTCTCTCTCTCTCTCTCTCTCACACACACACACACACACAAACTTGCATACTATCCATTTAAACTGTAAACACCCATTGGCGATCATCAAAAATAAAAATGTTGCAACTGAACTGAACACAACAAAACTTTGTAAACTTCTCAAATAAACTTACACAAATTAAACAATCATGAAATAATAAGTTTAAAGTGGAGAGAGAAAAAAAAACAATTCCAAAAATGACATGATGATGACATAAGTAACAATGATGATGATTATGATAAGAAGAATAAATAGACTTATTTAGCTTAGTACCTTACTTACAAAAAACGCCAGGCTCTTCAGGTTTCTCTATAGTCGAGGAACGTCTATAATCAACTGAAAACAGTTGATAGTTCATGCACATTTGTTTACTTTTTGATCTGGTTAAAATTTCATCGTTAATTATGATTATAATCGTTATCAGGTTATATTTTTGTGTTTTTTTTTATATCAAAATGTCCGTGTGTGGGTGTGTGTGTGTGTGTGTGTGTGTGTGTGTGTGCGTGCGTGCGTGCGTGTGTGCGTGTGTGCGTGCGTGTGTATGTGTGTGTGTGCATGCATTCATGTGCGTGCGTGCGTGAGTGAGTGAGTGCGTGCGTGCATGTGTGTGCAAGGAAATGACTCCTTGGAAAAAAATACACTTTTTTCACGCATTCAATTTCATTTCTCTCAACGGCATTTCTCGAGCGCAAAGGTTATTAGCCGCGAAACGTGTGGGCCACATCTGGTATGAGTTCCCAGTACGCAAAGGCCATCGTGCTGAAGTCGACCGCAGTGGGCCCGCGCACTACAGTGCGCGGGCCCACTGCGGCCGACTTCAGCCCGATGGCCTTTTGCGTGCTGAGTTATTGTCATTCGCACCAAACAATAAAGACGTCCCCACTGTTGGAAAAATCGACATGTATTCATTTTGCTTACCAGCTGTGGCAGAAGGATCCACCAAGCTACAAGTTCAAGGGTGGTGCAAGATCCGCTGGGCGCCTGAAAAAGCGCCGAGCTAATCTGGCACTACCCTTTAACTGTCATGGTGGATATATTTCCTGCTGTGAAGGCAAATGTGTTGAATAAAACAATGAAACAGGCGCTCCGTCACTGAGAGAAACAAAGTTTCACACACACACATTACACGCTGCAGAAACAATACTGAGGTGTTACATAGAACATATTAGTAGAGAAAAGAAAGGAATCTGTACTAAACCTTTTTTTTTTAAAATCTAATATACAGCTCAATACGCATACATTCTGACTAACTCATTCGAAACGTGCCGCCTCCGGATACGCGGCTTATGCCGCGTATCCGGAGGCGGCACGTCTCGAATGAATGAAAATGTGATGTCAACATAAATATACTAACACACACACGCACGCGCGCATGCACGCACGCACGCACACCTACACCCCCCCCCCCCCCTAGGCCCTCCTCCAACACACACAAAAAGTAAGGCTCTGCGGAAGCAAGGAAGCTTGAAATCTAATGCGATGTCACTGATAATGTCCTATTAATTATACGAAAACGGTAGACCATCTTACCTGAACTCATTTTGATAATATAAGGCGCAGTAAATATTCTGCAGAAAAAGAAAGTTATATATCTCTTATAAGCCATACTAACACACAAAAAAAGAAAAGCATCTCACCTGAGCCCTTTTTGACAATGTACGGCTCGTCCAACTCGATGGAGAAGGATTCTGTTTTCTCGTACTCCTCATCGTCCACGATGTGAATCCGGATGCACTGTCTGAAACACAGAAGAAGAAACTTCTAAAAATACTACTATTTTATGTAAGTGCAAAAAGAATACCTTATCTTTGACACAAAAGCACATTGTACAAAGAAAAGACTAATTAGAACAATCAAAAGGTAAGTCCGGAGGGAGAGAGAGAGAGAGAGAGAGAGAGAGAGAGAGAGAGAGAGAGAGAGAGAGAGAGAGAGATTTCTGTGGTACTAGGCGCAATTTTGCTGCAAGATCGATTCACTGAAGTAACCCCTTTACTGCCAGTGGAAGAGGACTGTGTTTTTGAAACCGCTGAACAAATCGGAATAAACATAACCCTTTTAGCTCCGAAGGTCCCATTTCCCAAATTTTGGAAGCGTTAGTTTAACGACTATTTACCATTTGCAGGAGATTCACTGACCATGATACTTCAAATGTAGTGCCAGACTAGCTTGGCGCCTGAAGGCGCCAAGCTAATCTGGCACTACAGTTGAATTATAATGGTCAATCAATCTCCTGCTGCAGGGACTCGGGGCTAAAAGGGTTAACATCGAAGATCCCCCCTCAAAGACACTTGGATACAAAGTGGGTTTCATCGAGAGGCATAAGTCGTCACAAACCTCCGCCACTGCTGCAGTCGCCGTTCATTCGGGCTTAAGCCCTTAGCTACCGGGGCACGGCGAACTCTTCCCAGCTGCAAGAGACATAAACCCTCACGAGCCCCCGCAGTCGCGGGGGCTCATGTGGGTTCATGCCTCTTATTAGTCCTAAGCGCTTTATGCTCATTTTGGGTCCCACTTCATGTGTTCTTCACGCGAATGTCAGTCAGCGCGCTGCGGTTGTCGACGCGAAATCCGCGATCACCGGCATCGAAAGGGGTTAACGTCTCACGGTACTAAAAGTGCGTGCGTGCATGCAGCTGCGGGGAGGACGCAGTTGGGGAGTGTTCCCTTTTCTCGGCATACTATGTTCCTGTCAGCTTCCGGCAATAATATTTTGAGAGGCTATACATCAGCGCCCTGCAGTACATCGGCCACTCTAGGTGTAATTGCCACATTCGTCTGGCAACATGGCGCCACTCCCCAAACCACCTCCCAATGCTCCACTCATCCACCCCACCACGATGGCAATGTTTGTTTCATGTCATCGCACAACAAAAATCAACTTCGAACATTTATTATAATTCTTCCGTAATAGGTAGCTTATGACTACAACAACAACAGTGTTCGAGGACTTTGTCACCTAAAACTGCGATATCCAAGACGGGACCAAAATATGGGCCTGTTCAAATTTTACCCCTTGGACCCAGAAGTAAACACGACACCTTTCGCTCTGATCTCCCTCACCCCTCCCCTCCCTCTCATATAGGAGCACCCTTGCTTAGTGGCATGCGCAGGATTTAAGTGAGCTCACTCGTGCAACTGGTCCCTTGTCTGTGATGTTGCAGCAGCCCGCATCGACTCAAAACGATTGGTTTGTGTGCAAAGCCGGTGCAGAAAATGATGCGCTACAGACTGTCGACAGAGGTTATAATTCATTGCGGACAGTCACGCCTCCACGCCTGCAGTAATTGCAGATATAATACGCCCGAAGGTAATACATAACGCACGTGTACTATGTCCCTGCCCCTGTGCCCCCGTAACCCGTCCCTTGGTGCCGTCCGTCATGATTCTGATGGCGTGGACGTTAGCCCCACATTCTACCCCAGGACCGAAATCCCCACATTTTGAAGTTGCCCTCTGAAGGCCGGGACTGCATTACAATTCTAGAGACAAATCGAGCAGGATAGTTCAAGGGTGGTGCCAGAATAGCTTGGCGCCTATGGGCGCCAAGCTATTCCGGCGCCACCCTTGAACTATCATGCTCGATCCGTGTCCTGCTGTGGTGTGTCGGGGCTGAATGAGTTAACCAGCTAATCAACCAAAAACATACCTGACGTCAATGAGTAATGCAAACTAATATCACACGCCCAATATGCACAACATATAACAGAAAATAGCATGCTCATGTACTACAGGGCAATAAGATGAAAAACATTAATTAACTCACTCAGCTCGCGCACGTATTTCCCAAATTTCGGAGGCGTCATCTAACGACTATGCACCTGTTGCAGGAGATGGATCGACTATGATAATTCAAGGGCAGTGCCAGATTAGCTTGGCGCCAAGCTAATCTGGCGCTACCCTTGAATTATCATGGTCGACCCATCTCCTGCTGTAGTGCGTCAGGGCTGAATGGGTTAAAACTGTGCAAAAATTCCAGCCATCACCGGCCAACAGGCGATCCCCAACGCCCAAGCTTATAAAGATGTACCAAAAGGCAATTGATGACAAACAGCACACATGCCACAGGCAACAGATGAAAAACAAACGCGAGAGTACCAAGACTAGGGCGCACTTCAGATTAAAAAAAAAGAAAAAAGTATGAAATATTGCCATATCTTGCCAACAAGATGTATTGATTCTCATATGTCCCAGCGGCTGCAGGGGCTCATGAGAATCTGTGCCTCTTGCTCATGTAAAGACTGGATGAGGGAACGGTCAAGATCAGCGAGACCCAGAACGGCTCAGTACAGTTGTGATCTCGGCATCCTCACAGCGATCTTAATTTACTGGTCCTCACAAGATCCATCAGACCCCCCACCCCCCCCCCCCCACCCCCCCGGCTTAGCGCATTTTCTAATTATTCCTAGCTTTAAATCATCAGCCTTTCATCTGCAAGAGGTATAGATGCTCATAAGCCCCCTCCCCGACCCCGCCCGCATGTCCTGGGGGGGCTGATGAGGATCTACACCGGCCTCTTGTTGGCCCCTTGAACGCTTTATTTACCTCGGAGGCAAAGTTGGCCTCTGGACGTCATCTCACAATCGGCAATGACACATGTAAATACGGCAGAGCTGCAAAAAGCTTTTGCAAGTGGACGAAACAGTCTCATCAAAAGACTAGATTCCAGACATCAAAGACTCGTCTGACAGCTGGTAATTTAACAAGCACCACTTCTCAGGCATGGTCACTTTTGGTGCCCATTACCTTGTTCACGCGGCGAGTCAAATGACACCCAGCTGCGATCCGTCTTAGGTTCCATCTGCAAGAGGCGTAGATTCTCATGAGCCCATGCTTCAGCAAGGGGCTCACAAGAATCCACGCCTTTTGCTAGGTTCCGATCGGCCGAATTGCAAGTCTCAGATTCAGGCAGACCAGCGACACATCAGCTACTCTGGACTTTTTGTTGCATAGCCGGCCACAAGCCATCTGCAAAAGGCATTGCTTCTCATGAGCCCCATGCGACAGCAGGGGCTCATGAGAATCTATGCCCCTTGCTGGCAGACAGCGGACGATCTAAATCCTCGGACCGAGTCATTCATTGGAGTCTAAGTGTAAGACTATGTCCTTATGTACTTTGCTAATGACGGACAAGAGTCCCGCAATCTTGAGCATCAGTCACGGTCTGCTGGCGGGAAATAGATAATATCGATCTGCAGCCTTTGCACAAGCACGCAGGGTGTACTGATTTATGTTCAATGTAACGTACTGAGCCACCATGAAGTTTAAATCATTCGCGGCCAGCCGCATCCGGGTGCGCGGCATAAGATCCATATGCGGTTGTCCGCGAATGAGTTAATAGGCGCATAGACAATCTATATATTGAGTGTTAATTTCGTAGCTTTGTTTGTTTGTTGTTGTGTTTATTATTTCATTATTAAATTATTATTATTGATGATGATGATGATGATGATGATTCAACCTAAGTTAGAAATTCCAACAATTTCAGACCTGTCATATTGTTACTGCTTTTGTTGTTGTTATTTTTTGTTGTTGTCTTATTATTATTATTACTCTCACCATGCGAGATATGATGCAACCGAGGGAAATTGTTTGCACAGACAAGACCTGAAGCCTGATGTGGAATGCCATTTACACAGTGTTTTCATAGCTTGTCCATATGTCAGGTTCAGTCGTATCATTATTTTATCAACCAGCTATTTCCAACTGCACGAGGCATAGATACCTGCAACTGCAGGGACTCATAAAAATGTACGCCTGTGGCGGCGAGGGCTGGCCTTATTTAGATCCTAATAATAGTGAGGCATTCAGTGAAATAACTAAGCGACTGAACACAAGAACATAACTGTTATGTAAAAATTAAAATTTAAATGAAAGCTGACACACACACACACACACACACACACACACACACACAATTTATCTGCAAGTGGAATAGATTCTCATGAGCAGAGCAGAGCTCATGAGAATCTATCTCACTTGACGGCAAGGCCTGGTGGCCTCTTTTACATCCAATTACTGACGTACTCATTACAACACTATTCTACTGCTTACAAAAACATCGGTAAGCAAATAATCAGTTTGTAATAAAACAGACTCCCTATTTACGTCATCCCATATTTGCCATCTGTTGAAGGGACCATCTGCTTGGTCTGAACTCCACCTCTACCATGAATCGTGACCGGTGGACTGCTTGTATGTTATATCTAATACACGGCAAACACAACGTTTTTAAGCATCTGAAGCGGGTATAATAACACTCCACAACAGTGGCCTATTGTCATCTCGCTGTTAAATGTAAGTTCTGCGACGGAGTTAACCCTGTACGTGCATTTTTGTTTCTGAATCGTTGTTCATTCAACGACAAAAAGCCCAAGCCGTCCAAGAAACATGGATACAAATTGGTCTCAGCAAGAGGCATAGATCCTCATGAGCCACCGCAGTCGCGGGGGCTCATGAGGATCTATGTCTCTTGCAGTTGAATCGTGTTCACTTTTTCTTGACAGTAAAGGGGTTGAAAGAATATACGTCTGTCTGGGTTGAGCATTAAAAAAAAAAAAGACTAATTATTGATAGAGATATTTTGTTTTTAGTTAATTAGTTACACGTCTAAACATTTCATGCATATAAACAGAAACTGCGCAGCAATCACATTTATCATGAACGCTATATAACGTGAACTTATGAAGCTACGCATGACTTTGCAATCTGTGAATGCGCTTCAGCCATATGGCGGAAACCTATTGACAAATAGATAAAACATTTCTTCCATTCATTATGGATAAACCACTTAATGCAAAATAAATATGGGTAATTGTTTATTTATTTCAATGCCGTAACATCGCCAGCTGTGTTATACGTTTTATTGCAATGGATCGCTGGCCATAACGTTGTCATAAAACACGTTTCCGAGACATCAGCTTTTGGTAAAGTCGATCCCACCGAAAGTTTAGACCGTCTCGACCCAACAAAATGGTTCGTCACAGTGGAAGACCTTAATCTGCAAAAGAATACATCTACATGAGACCTCCCAGGTGCAGGGGCTCATAAGGATGTATACTGTTTATTGGCGTCGTTTGCATGTATGTTCATGGCGTTGATAAAAGTATTCGGGAGAAAATTACCACACTCAATGACACTCATCTACAGAAGGTATATCCTCATGTGCCCCCGCGGGTGTGCTCATGAGGATGTATACCATTTGGTGAACTCATTTGGATCTATGGGACGGATGGGACAATCAGGCGCTAGAAATGACGGATGACATGACAGCTTGCACAGCGCTCGGTCATTCACGAGACATCTTTGCTGGCAGAGGACAAAAAGCGTTGTGGCGAAGATAGAACCCGGTCAAAACGGTTCGAACACCTAGCGGTTTGACAGCTTGCACTAGTCAGTCTCCACGTTTAGTTGACACAGATGATGTAAGCTTGGAAACCCTAAACTCTCGCAATCCTAATCGGCATATTTTTTTTTAAAAATACGTATTCGCGATTCAGTGTATCGATCGTGAACTGAAACACTATGGCAAAGCTGCAGAGGCTCCTGAAGTTTTCAGTCTCGCTTCTCAGTGCCCCATCCCTTGCTTACCATCAGTTAGGGTCAGTTACATGCGTGAGCTTAGTCCTGCGCCAACCACTAAGCAATGTGCTCCGCTGTCGTCCTGAGCCAGCCACTAAGCAAGGCGCTCCGCTATAGCGGAGCGCTTGCTTAGTGGCTGGCGCAGGACTATGCTCACTCGTGCAATATCGCTTGCTTAGTGACTTGCACAGGACTAAGCACACTCGTGCAAGCGACCCCTGTTCCCCAGGAGGCGAAGGTTCTCGGGCAATGGCGGGATGCAAATTATTATTATTTATTCCCGTGACACATAATTATATTGACGTAATACACCTAAGTCGCTGAAGAATCGAAGTACACAAGTCAAGTCCGTCGGACTTGAGCCATGACGGTCGATCCGAATCGTACAGCTGGCAGTGACAGAGGCAGCCAGAGGTAGGCAAAAATCGTTACTGTGTCCACGTCCCGGTTGAAAAGCAAAATGTATTAATGATGTCACAGTATGTCTGTGCTCACGATGACAATGTATTACCATTGGCCTATTGTCGAGGTTGTAATATCAACATTACGGACAACCAAAATCAGAAACAACGAGGACACACCCGAATATAAAATATGACTTGGTTGATTCCTTACAAAAATGTATGGGACTACATGAATTTTTGCAGTGTAGAGGTGCACATAGATACGTAGTAAGGGAAAAATGGAAGACTGGTTGGTTGGTTAGTTCAGGGTTTAACGTCCACGGCACCGAAGTGATAATGGACGACCCTGACGGGCGGGTTTATGGGGGACAGAGAAACCTATTTCCTATGGAGTACGACCTGAACGCTGATCAATTCAGGCGCACTGCAACTGTGGCACTTTGATTTACCAGGACCTTTCAACGGACGTGCTATGGAACAAGCCCGTCCTTTTTCCCTGGATTGAAAAATGGAAGACTTTGCCCTACGTTTAATTATGTAGAGTGTACGCCACTGCTTCTCACCCCTTCCTTGCCAATGGATGGAAATTGCGTTTCTAAAGTTTTCTCTCAATTCAACGCCAAAGAGCCCCAGCCGTCAGCAAGAGGCATACATTCTCATGAGCCCCGGCAACTGCGGGGACTCACGAGGATCTATGTCTCTTGCAGTTGGAATTTGCTCAGTTCTGCTCGGCAGTAAAAGGGGTTCGCAGAATTTTGTTGCACGTCCTGACAGCAGTACCCAAGCTCGGATCATCAACAAGGCAAAGCGTATTCAGTGCCTTTAAAGCTTCTCATTTGAATGCCTGTGTCGGTGTGTGCGCAAAGGGATCGAACTTGCTGTCTGTATCTCATAGCGTGTCCAAGAAAACACCACACGAGAGACCAGTGAGAGATAATGGCAAACACTCCAAGCCCAAATACGGGACTCAAAGCACTCGATATGTGCACCGCCGGCCATTGTCTGCTGGCTAGAAAACCTTAACCCTATCACTGCCGAGAAAAAAAAATGAACATGATCCAACTGCAAGAGGCATAGATCCTCATGAGCCCCCGCAGCTGCGGGGGCTCATGAGGATCTATGCCTCTTGCTTACTCTGCTTTATATCTATCGTCCTTGGACGGCTGGGTCTTTTCAGCAATTGATTAATAAAGAAAAACAGTCTGCATCCATCGGCAGTGAAAGGGTTATTAGAGTGGCTTCCGCGGCGTCTACAGGAGATCTGGCCAACTGCAAGATCAAACTTGAAGAATGACTGACAAGCGTATACACATTCTAAAGTGTATCAATATACTTGCAGATGTTTTACAAGCCTCGACCTTTTTATTTTATTTTATTTTATTGTTTGGGGAGGGGGGTGGGGGTGGGGGGGGGGGAGGACACAAAGTCCCTACATTAAAACGACAAGGACACAACCAGATTTGCAACTGTTCAGGGTTTGTGTGTGTGTGTGTGTGTGTGTGTGTGTGTGTGTGTGTGTGTGTGTGTGTGTGTGTGTGTGTGTGTGTGTGTGTGTGTGTGTGTGTGTGTGCGTGTGAGTGAAATGACAAATATGCGGGAGGTCCACTCAGACAGCCGATATTGATCACAGGAGGTGTCCGAGACGCCCCCAAGACGTCTGGCAAGCATCGCAGATCACATGGGTCTGTGTTGATTAACTTCCCTCGCCGTATGCCAGCACATCCTTCAAGACGATCAAACAGCCAAGGACCGCACAAAGTGAGCAATCACACTGGTTGCCTCCCTGGATTCGCTACCGCTGATCAACGGTAGAGTGTCGAGGGAGACAACCAGTGTCAGAGGTTAACATCACACTTTTCAATTCAAGGAAAGAGCTCGCCTTTCTCTATGCGTGCAGACCTACTGTTTACCCCCCACTTAACTGCCGGGACAAGGTGAACAATAGCAAGTGTCCTATACACTCCGATAATCATCCTGGGTAAGTAGCTGTAACTATGGAAGAGTAAACACTTTGGACTTCAACAGTCCAATTGAAAATCAAACTAATTTGGACACCGCAGCAGCCCGCCGTTCTGGCACCAAAGAGTATATGTAGAGAGATAAGAATTCATAAATGTCTACCTCTCCCTCAAATAGTTTAACCATCTTAAACCCACGGCCGCATTTCCAAACTTTGGAAGCGTTGTCTAACTATTATGTACTAGTTGTTGGAGATGGACTGATCACGATAATTTAAGGGTAGTGCCAGATGAGCTTGGCGCCTGAAGGCGCCAAGCTCATCTGGCACTACCCTTAAATTATCATGATCAGTCCATCTCCTGCTGCTGGGTCCCGGGGCTAAATGTGTTAACTAACTCAGAAGACTCCTTTACTATGACAAGAAAGAGGCTATCCAAAGGGCCCTACCTGACGAGGGTTTTCGCTTGACAGCAAATGAATCTATAGGGTCGAACTAATACCTGGATTTTACGCCATCAAGACAATCACAGTGTGGCAAGAAAAATGAAGCACCCGCTTAGAATAGAAACACGCTGTTGGTGTGTTCTACGCCCATTCGACGCTTTAAAGCGCTGCAATTCCACGCGGATTAAGTTTGAATTTAAAGTTTTTTTTTTTTAAAAAGACAACAAAGAACAAGCCAGACTAACCGCTCTTACATGTACGTCTGCGAAGTTTTCAGAGTTTAAATCGATTAGAAAAACCAAATTACTCTCTCACCCGCGGCACCGTTTAAGAATGCATCGAAGTTCACGATCGGCTGCGTTTAACGAGAAAAGTCACTAGCTGAGTGAGAGCTTCGGTCTTTCTTTCATTTTTTTTTTCATCCAATTTCCCAGTTCCCAGTACACAGCCATCGAGTGATGTCTGCAAGAGGCGCAGATTCTCATGAGCTCCTGCTTCAGCAGGGGTTCATGAGAATTTATGCCTCTTGCTAACGGTTGATCGGGTCGATCTAACTCAGATTCATGAGAACTCTGCCTCTTCTTTGTCAAGACCACATTTATTCATGATCATGACGCTATTTGTGACTGGTCATGCGTCTACTGGTCTATAGGTCGGGTCTGTTGAACTCAGACGCAGGGAAGTGTGGGGCTTTAAGCGGTGGACGCTTCACGTGATAGACATTTTGCCCTTGTCTCCAAAGGGATAAAAAGGGGAGGCAGTGCAAATTGGACACTTAGATCACGCCACAGGCACATGACTGGCAGCTATATTAAAGTTTAATTGCTCCGGAGACAAAAAAAAAAAAAAGCTAAGAAAGATAAATAAATAAATAAATAAATAAATAAATAACAAAGACAGCTATGGTACAGGTGGATTTTGTTCGTTCTCTGCTAAAGCGTCATATGTTTTCGTGGCGCATCGCATCACAGCATGAAACCCGTTTTGAGCATTGCACACAGATACTGTATGTGCGAGCCCCATTTTATGCGATCCTACGGGTATGTCACCGAAAAACCTCCTTAACCCTTTCACTGCCAGCGGACACAGATTGTGTTTTTGGAAATCACTGAAAATTCAACGTCAAAAGACACCCCGCAGCCGTCAACGAGAACATGGATACAAAGTGCTTTCAGCAAGTGGCATAGATCCTCATGAGCCCCCGAAGGGGCGGGGGCTCATGAGCATCTACGCCTCTTGCAGTTGGGTGGTGTTCGTTTTTTTCGGCAGGGTGAACTGGTTAACTGTTATATTCTTTACTTAATAATACAGTTAAGTGGGCGTCAAGTGACACTGTTCCGGTCTGTATTTTTAGCTATATACATTGGACATTCAAGTAACCAAGGGCAGCTAGGAAAACCCAAAACCTGTATGCAGTGAACAGTCGACGCAGTTAACATCCGGTCCATAATAGCCGGCGGCGTTGTTCGATCGGATTGAAAGCAAAACTTGCTGTTGAACTTCGGCTCGAGGCACTGACGCATCTGCCACCACTGATCTTTAGCCAAACCACGTGGCCCCCCAAAGATGCCGTCGTGTTTTAACTTGAAAGAGCCTTGAAAGAAAATAGGCCCAGTTCTATATAAAAATGGATATGTAGTTGAATTAAACTCTGGGAGTGGCGTTAAAACTTTTCGTTTCAATCCCCGTTAACCCATAACGACTACGACAGGACTGATATGTTTCGACCATGATATTTCAAGGTTGGTGTCAGAATAGCTGTTGGCGCCAAGCTATTCTGACACCAACCTTGAAATATCATGGTCGATCTGTCTCCAGAACTGCGATATAGACCTCAGAGGATATCTACACAAAATTGGTTATTTTGTCCTCAGGGCGTAAGAGTTAAGCGCCGTTTCAAGCATTTCAATCCTGAAAGTTGAACCGTCTGCGAGCACCATTAGAAAGACAAACACGCGTAACACGGAGTACGCACGCACCGCCCTTGAACTACTTATTCTGGCTTCTACGCTTTCCATAATAGACGATGGCGTCTTCCAAAGATACCTCCGCTCGCAGAAAATACATTCTCCCACCGCAGAAATAGAAGAAGCGCTCTGCGAAAGGTTAGGATATTGAGAGCAAGCCGCAACCAGCAAAGGCGAGCCTATTAGAGCAAAAGATCCTCGAGCCGATGTCGGCTGTGTGTGGGCCGACGACTCCGGGCCGACAAGGGATCCGTAGACTTTTTGTCCACTGGGAAGCTATTGACAGGCGTTAGGTCACGCTGAGTACACGCACGCAATCACAACACTGAGAATCATTTTGTGCTGGCAGCTAGCGTTGTCTATTTTTCCTGTAGTCGAAAAACTGTCAGATCACCTCACCCCCCCCCCCCCCCCCCCCCCCCCCACCCAACCCATCTGCAAAAGACATAGATTCTGCATTCACAGGGGCTCATGAGAATCTATGCCTTTTGCTAGTAAAGATCGATTTTGTTAACGGAATTCACTGTTCCACAGACGAATTGAATCGTGAAGGTTTACACAAATTGCTCAGCGCGTGCACGCAAATCCGACTCCACTGAGTATTAGTGAGAAAATAGGTCGTCCTCATACAGCAACAGTATTACAGAGTGATATTTATTTATGAAAGGATTCTATACAGGGAACTTCGATCGGTCTTATATGACGTTCATACTTTTTCAACCCATTCCAGAAGAAACATGTCAGAGACACCATAACAAAAATTCAACAGAAACATGTACACATTAAAAGTCAGAAAAATGTAGTGCTTTTCGTTTGTTGGCATCAGCAGCACGGGTATGCCACCATGACACGAAAGAAGTGGAGCAGAAGAGGCCTTCATGATCACTCAGACTTGAGCATGTATTTAAGATCCTTTCACTTTAAAGGCCGGTTGTCCAGACAAACCATAATGTTTCACAATGCTGTTGGTTGTCTTTCCAAGCGCTGTAGTCTGTAGAAACGAGCGATCCCGATCAAGGGACAATTTCAACCCTGGCTTTGACGTGCCCAGTTATGGACTGGTCTGCGAGAACGAACCTTCAGGCGCCAAGCTATTCTGTAACTACCCTTGGATTATCATGGTCGATCCATCTCCTGACGTGAAGTGCGTCGGACCTAAATGAGTTAAATGTGTACGCCCGTTGGGCCAAATCTTGAATAATGGTACATCAGCTACGATTGTCCTGTGATATTCTGACGAGTATGAATGTGTTACATCGTTTAGTGACGATCGATATTAATTAGATACATGATAAGTATACGTACCGTTACTTATCAAGTCGCGTTTCTCAATTGTTCGAGCGATAGCGAATCGGTCTGAAAGCGCCGCGAACTGAAACTCACAACACGCACGACGATCAGCGTAGTAGAGCAGCTCGATTTTCGCCATTTGTTCACGTGCGCGTGAATAGCACAGTTCTTAGCGGTTATGAAGGTCAGACAGTGTGCATACTTTTTGTGACGCATTACAGATAGATTTGGGCTGAATGAGCAGTCAAATTTTGTAGATATTGTAGTTATTCTAGAAAGTCGGTTTTAAAAAAGTTAATATTTATGAGTTTCAGTTACGTGTTCGTTCTGATTGGGTGCGTTGTGTAAATTCAGTGAGTTTTCTGGAAAGTCGTTTAACTATAAAAGTTGGTGCTAGGAAGCACGTGTGTACATTGTCATGCATTGTCAGTTGTAGGGACACACAGTTTATCGTAGGTACTTGGCTCGCATAGGGTGTACATTGTGAAAGGCGCAGCGTAACGGTGGTGTACGTTGTATGAGAAACTTTGTGTCGCCAGTGTTGACATTTGCAGAAGAGACTTGTATCAGTGTTGGTGCATTTGGAATGCATTGTGTGGGATCGCATCGCTGAATAAAATATTGTTTGAAAGTACTACAGTGTAGCCTACAATCTAAAACCACGTGTGACGGGTGCAGATGAACGAGCTTATTTAAAAGAACCTTACGTGCGTGCGTCTGGTGTGTTTATCATACTACGACTACGACTCCACCACGTAACAACATCGTTTAGTGAGTATCACCCCCAGCAAGCAAAAGATCCAGTGCTTCTGACGCCGTCGGCCCGAAGACCGTTGCTTACTGAGATACGTATTCCCCGAGTGCAGGGAGGTCGCCCCAAACAGACATGTTTCCTTCGTGTTTTGCGGGTGAGGTGGGGAAAGGCCACAGGCCACAATGACGCAAGCCCACTAATAGCATCCAGATCATACCTGCAGAGACGATACGCCTCCGTCAGCGAGCACCTTCAATCGGCAAGTGGCGCCGATCCTCATGAGCCCCTGCGGCCGCAGGGGCTCATGAAGATCGGCGCCACTTGCTGGAGGGCTAAATCTGGATCGCCCATTCCTGACTTAAGATAACTCACTCCAGTCTCATTCCTGCCCCAGGTGCGTCAACCACAGATCTCGGCTGCTTTCGGCTGGCTGCTGGCATAGATAATATTAACTCCCCATTGAAGTCAGTGTTTTCAGGATGGAGGGCGTTAGAAGCTCAGTCCACAAACAATGGCAGAAGTTGGTCGTATCAATATTTATCTGTGTCTGTGTCTTTCTTTAACCAATTCTCCGCCACCGGAAGCTTTTTTTTTTAAATTCCTGAAATCCTTGTTCACTCAACGACCCAAAATAACCACCGTCCGACTGAAGAACATGCAAAGAAAGTGGTCTTAACAAGAGGCATAGATCTTCATGAACCCCCGCGACTGCGGGGGCTCATGAGGATCTATATTTCTTGCAGTTGAATCGTGTTCAGTTTCTCGGCACTAAAGGGGTTAAGCTGGACCAGTTCGGGCAGGAGGATCTCAGCCTGGGATTATTTTCTCCTCCATTTCACGGCAGTATTCGCAGTAAAGTTGACGAAATCTTTATCTTCTTCCAAAATTATGAAACGAGAGCTCACTTACGTGCCTGTGTCCGTCTCGAAATGACAGGGGTACACTGGTTTGGGGTCACGATTCATTGGGCTCTCCCTAACAAGGTACACGGTTTGTGACGCACGAGTTATTGGACACTCACTAACAGCTGTCTATGGTTTGTGGCGCATGAGTTATTGGACTCTTTAAACAGGAAACACGGGTTGCGGCGCACGAGTTATTGTATTCTCCCTAACAACGGGGCATGGGTTGTAGCGCAGGTAAAAAAAAAAAAAAATGGCGAAAATCAGAATATTAACGATATTTGTACCTACTTTTAGCTCATACAGTGTTATTTGGTCCTGTGTTAGAATTTGCAGTCATGCAGTCAATAAAATAAATGTTGACACTACATTCATTAAATTATGAACAATGTGAGGCTATGAAGAAGGTGCCAGACAGCAATGCTGTTTTAGGATGATATGATAACAATGACGACGATGGTATCAAATATTGTCATGTACACACGCGACCAGTGCCATTGTCGACGAACACTAGCGGTGCCTACACCGTGAAACATGCCTTCTAAGTTGCATGTGTTTATCATTGTATCGAGGGCATTCTTCCACAGCAGACAACAATCGAACTCTGACATCCGCTGCTTCACTCCCACCGCTCCGCCACCAAACCACAACCCAGTTCCTGCGTATCAGATTTAGAATGAGCTGGTTTGACATAATGCGGAATGCGTGATGGAAAAACCTCAAATATTAATTTTTGCCACTCACATCGACCAGAACTATACGTACTGAAACAAAACCTAGAAGAGGTTTGAAAAGTCAAACTCTTCCACCTCAACGTCCGTCCAATGGCACTCTGCATTTCATATTTTTTGTCCTTGTTAGTCAGTGCTTTTATATATTCGTCTTTAAGACACCAACCGACCACCCCATTGTTTTGGGGATCGGCCGTGATAGTTGAAGGGTAGTGCCAGACTAGCTTGGCGCCTGAGAAGGCGCCAAGCTAATCTGGCACTACCCTTCAACTATCATGGCTGATCCATTTCCCAAAACCGGTACACCGTCTCTGTTGACGCCTTTCAAAGTTGTTATAGACATTTGTGATCATCCTTTAAAAGGCGTGAACAATTTCATAAGGCTTGGTTTTCATTCATCTTTACTAGCTAAAAGACTAACAAAATGTCCAACCTACACGCATCTCTATACTCCTCGCTTCAGCACTGGAACTGACACGGATCGACCAGTAGAGGAGACTCCAAGCAAAGACCGTTGATGACGCAAACCCCTTGGACAGGGCGCGGGGTCTTCCTACCACAGGTTACCGTCGAAAAAAACTTGCTTAACAGATTTGCAGTCCAGCAGAACCTGTTTGGAGAGATCCGTGGCACCTGTCATTTAAGATCATGTAGGTGGCCACAAATTTAATACCACTGACTATGTAGGTGGCTGTAGCTGTGACTGTGGCCGTTGCCACCTAAATGGTGGTCTTTAATGACAGGTGACACTTTCTGCCCTTCAAGACTTCTCTTGACAGAGCATCTTTCAATTTAACTATTAACCCCACGGCCGCATTCTGGAGGCGTCCTCTAACGACTACTTATCAGTTGCATGAGATGGTCGAGCATGTCAATTCAAGGGTAGTCGGCCAGATTAGCTTGGCGCCTAATGGCGCCAAGCTAATCTGGCACTACCCTTGAGTTATCATGCCACTCGACCCATCTCCTGATGTGCGGCGTTGGGGCTAAATGTGTTAGCACCACTTTAGTTTTCTTGCAAGACTGAAAATTGGTTTCTCAAAACAGGTTCTGCGGTGTTAACATCTTCCGTTCCACTACAGAACAAAGTAACGGTGAGTTACAACATCAGTCGTGAAAAAACGCACATCTCTAACGCAGCCTGTGCTTTCAATTCCTTTAACCCCCTTTACAATACCGGTGGCTGCACACACTAGAGAGTTAAGTAATTCTTTATCGACGCAGTCCGGGCGCCGCCGGGCCTGTTCCTGTCCTAATCAGAATCCCAGCAAAAACAACCAAGAACGGCGGCCATTATTCTTTCCGCCTAAACGGAGGCGGGGGGACCAAAACGTGTCGAAGGCCATTTCGTTAATTCGTCCAGCAAACACCAACCTCCTCGTTTTACATCCAGCAAAGTGCTCCCACACGCGCCATGCAAACAGCCCGCCAGTCAGCACAAGGCCACTGGGCTTGGTTGGTTGGTTATTTCGGGTTTAACGTCCACAGCACCGAGGTGATCATGGACGGCCCAGACGGGCGGGTTATGGGGGGACAGAGAAACTCTATTGCCTATGGAGTGCGACCTGAACACTGATCAACTCACTCCAACTGTGCCACTTTGATTTACCAGGACCTTTCAACGGACATGCTATTGAACAAATCCGTTTTCCCCCCCTGGATTGTAAGTCCAGCTACCGGGGCCGGGACGGGATTCGAACCCACGACCCGGCGATTCCCTTCGCTCTCCTGCTCCGACGTTTAACCGCCTGAGCTATTTCGGACTCTTGGCCACTGGGCCAACATCGGCCCTTTGATATTGCCTGAGCGAGCTTAGTACTCCGGAAGCCACAAAGCAAGGTGCTCCGCTGTAGCGGGGCACCTTGCTTTGTGGTTTACACAACGGTACTAAGCTCACGCATGCAACGGACCCCTTTTGCGCACCTGGAACGGCCCACGCTGGTTCCGGCAAATGACTCAAGTCGCAGATTGCCTACTCAGCGCCGGGCAGGAATGAATAAGTGGTTCTCGCTGGATCGATTGCGACAGACCAAGGGTATTGTCTGATTAGCCTCGCGTTCTCGTAGATCATCTCCTTAGTATGTGTCAGCGAGTTTCCTTGTAAACGTTAAATTCTCTCCACTAGTCAAAATAATGCTTGCAATGAATCCCACACAGTTTTTTTTTTTTTAATCATCGTAAATTTTAACGGGTCAACGATCTCAATACGTCAAAAGAACGTGGATAAAAAAGAGGTATAGATCCTCGTGAGCCACCGCAACTGCGGGGGCTCCTGAGATCTAAACGTCTTGCAGTTGGGTGGTCTGCAAATAAAACACTGCAATGTTTTCTTCTTCGGTCCTCTTCGCTGCTTGCGAACATAAAAGATTCAATTTGCCGCGTGCTGTTAGCGAAGAAAACTTATGATTAGCTCATTCAACTCCTACACACCGCGGCAAGACAATGGATCGAGCGTGATAGTTCAAGGGTTGTGCCAGAATAGCTTGGCGCCATATGCTTCCAGAAGTGTAATACAGTCTTCAGGGGGCAACTTCACAATTTGCGGATTTCGGTCTTGGAGCAGAATGTGTTAACTGTCGGCTGGCGTTACCACGCGGGATAGGTCGAACTGATCCGCCAGCGTCAAGGTCGGACCGGCAGTTTAACCCGTTCAGTGCCAGCTGCCGCATACTGTGTTTTATTAAGTTTTAACTCATTCTACCCCAACACCGAAATCCCCAAAATTTGCCGTTGTTCTCTGAAGACTGCATTGCAGTGCAGGACACAGATCGACCATGATAGTTCAAGGGTGTTGCCAGAATAGCTTGGCGCCCATAGGCGCCAAGCTATTCTGGCATCACCCTTGAACTAGCATGGTCGATCCTTAGCTTGTTGTGGTGTGTCTGGGGTAGAATGAGTTAAGCAATCTTTGTTAATTCAACACAAAAAACGTACTGAGATGTCCCAGGAACATGGATTCAAAGTTGTTTCAGAAAGAGGCGTAGATTCTCATGAGCCCCCGCAACTGCATCTTGCAGATGAGTGGTGTTAACTTTTTCTCAGCACTTAAACCGGTTAAAGTGATTTTTTTTTCCAATCAGTCGTTTACAGGCGAAAGGAACTGATCAACGCTAAATTCGGAGATCGATCTTGATCATATCATTCTAGCGTGGCATATTCGTCAATACGATTTCCGCTGTTACATCAATGTTGCATGCGATAATCAAATTCACGTCATTTTTGTGTGTAAGGGTATATTTCATCACGTTGTGAAATCATGATTCACCGCCAAAGAACCTCATCCGTTTAAACGAATACAGATGATACAAAATAGGACCGGCGACGTGTGAAGTGAACATCATTGTGCCCCGCATTTACAAGGGCATGAGGACCCTTGCATGCAGCATGTGTCCGCCGCGGGTTCTCGACAGTGAAGCAGTTAACACTTTATTACATGATCCTCTAAGGGTGGCCGGCATCATGGCGTGTAAATGGCACACTTGCTGAACGAGCGAGCACTGAATAACTAGACATTCCGGCACTGGTGTGCAGGCGAGTTCAGCGCTATTCTCGCCAGAACAAACAATTCTGTGTAGCATCGGAATGCAGGCTAGGCACCAGGAACAACGGGTTTGAGCAAATTGTTCAGTCCTACAGGCACAATCCTTTCATCTGCAAGAGGCGTAGATTCGCATGAGTCTTTGCAGATGCAGGGGCTCAGGAGAATCTACGCCTGTTGCCAGGCGACTGTCAGTGCTCTTTCATCTCTGTGCCAAAGCTGGAGAGAGCAGCGTCTAGTTGTGAGCTTCGATTGCAAAGTCAGCCAGCGAAATAAATCACAAGAAAAAAATGCGTGGGTATTCTCTTTAACGTATTCTCTCACCCAACCTGATCCATCTGTGAGAAGCATAGATACTAATGAAACCCTGCATACTGCTAGGGTTCATTTGAATCTAGGCCTCTTGACGAGCAAAAATCCGTGCAGAGGAGTATCGTATTAAGGCCCCACGGCCGCATTTCCCAAATTTTGGGGGTGTCACTTCTAACGACTATGTGCCAGTTGCAGAAGATGGATAGACCATGATATCAAGGGTAGTGCCAGATTAGCTTGGCGCCTGTCGGCGCCAAGCTAATCTGGCACTGCCCTTGAATTATCATGGTCGATCCATCGTCTGCTATAGTGCGTCGGGGCTCAATGAGTTATTATAGGATCAGCATACAGCTGTTCGGCGCTCATCAAACAGTTTGACTGTTAGAAGTATTTCGTAGACAGATGATTCCTACACGGAACGACGTCTACAAGAAATGCCAAGTCAAAATAAAGGATCACTTACACCCAAGAAGTGCTGACAACATCGTGTCAGACTCTCACAGAAGAAAATGGGCAACTTTTTTTCCCCCTCATGTACAAATTTATTTCTGTGTTGACTCAACAGAAACCGTTAGCCCGTTTGACTTCAGAGTTGTATATTTGTCCTGAAGCATCCAGCTAATAAAAGACAATCTATAAAGCCGATACATGCAAACACACACAGGATTTGTTCATTGGTTCACAATTAAAACAAATGTGGCACTCACTTGAGATCGTAGTTTAACCTAAGGGAGGTAGATGATCGCCTTGTTCTATACCTGCGTATTTTTCTGTGGGCTGGCGGGCAGGGGATCTAACTGTTTGTCTGTCCAGCGCTGAGTAATTCCCCTTGGTATGTGTACAATTCTACCAGCGCTAGCCTCACCTATCTGGTTCGTGGTTTAACCTGTTTACCGCAGAGCAAAATTGAGCACCATCCAACTGCAAGAGGTAGAGATCCTCATGAGCCCCGCAGTTGCAGGAACTCATGAGGATCTATGCCTTTTGCTGAAACCACTTTGTATCTATTTTCCTTGGGTGGCTGGGGATCTTTGACGCTGAATTTACAATCATTACCAAAACACACTCTGCATCCACTGGCAGTGAAGGGGTTAATAGACCGACGTATACAAGGAAAAGGGACATAACCTTCGGCAGCAAGAGCCATGGATGAGTGAAAACTGAAACTGCATAATAGCTTGTTCAGCATGCGCCCTGCAGCTAATCTGGATATTACAACTTCAGCCGCACCAGGGGAACACAGCAGGCAAACTGCTTGAATGCAAAAATCCAGAAATCAGACCAACTCTCTTGGCACTCTCTTGAGATCGTAGTTTAACTCGTTTACTGCAGAGAAAATTGAGCGCCACCCAACTACAAGAGGTATAAATCCCCATGAGCCCTCGCAGTTGCGGGGGCTCATGAGGATCTATGCCTCTCACTAAAACTCTCATATCTGTTCGCCCCCTCAGCGCAGAGTTATGTTATGGCGTAGCCGTTCCAATGGATGGCAAATTAACTTCATCTCCGGGGACGCATAACTACATTAATCCCACACTGGTTACCTCCCTCGATTCGCTTCTCATCGTGCGGCAGGATTGAGAGAGGTAACCGGTGTGAATAAATTCTTTTCCAGCAACTAAGTCTGCACCCAGTTACCTCCCCCCCCCAAAAAAAAAAAAAAAAAAAATTAAAAAAGTACAAAATAGCCAATGCCATACAGTCAGTACAATAAGAAAGAAAGAAGAAGCAAACCAGTTTCTCATTCAGGCTTTAACTCATTCGAGACGTGCCGAATCCGGATACGCGGCTTAAACCGCGTATCCGGAGGCGGCACGTCTCGAATGAGTTAAACCTGCACGAGGCATAGATTCTCAAGGGACCCTGCAGTCGCAGTGTTTCATGAGAATCTATGCCTTTTGCTGCTTGCAAGCTTGGTTCCAAAGTTCATCAAAGTGAACCATAGAGCGTATGATATAAATACGCTCTATGAAGTGAACCCGTCCCGAGCCATTGTCCATTTGTTGTTTGTAAACTGTTGTGTGTGTGTGTGTGTGTGTGTGATTGCGAATTGCACCTGAGGTGGCGAGACGAATTTCTCTTTTAGAGATAATAAAGTACTCTTATTCTTATTTTTATTATATTACGGGTGAACTTTACAACTCCAAAGGGGCCTAGGTGCCTTACCATTTGAAGGATTAAAGAAGTCTCAACTATCACGATTAATATGTAGTCTGCCATTTTCCATGTCTTAAGAGCCGAAGAAGCGCTCCGGCTGAAACAACGACTACTGGAAGAAAATAAGCTTCACGTGGCTATAGTTTTCCAGTGTTTTTTACCTATATAATAATTTGAATAAATCAGGCAACACCGCGACTGCTCGCTTTCACACTGTACGCATGAACACTAAGGACATGAATAACACCTCAAGCATCTACATTAGTGCGCGAGCCGACTTTTAACCCCATAACTGCCAAGACAAAAATGAACACACACCCATCCCACTGCAAGAGGCATAGATCCTCGTGTGCCCCCGCAGTTGCGGGGGCACATGAGGATCTATGCCTCTTGCAGAAACCACTTTGTAGGCGTGTTCACTCGACGGCTGGGATAATAATAATAATAATAATAATAATAATAATAATACATAATTTATATGGCGCATTTCTCATATTTATAATATAACTCAATGCGCAGGACATAGCCGCGAAATGAACCCAACAAGCACACTCGTACTCACAAGAATCAGGCGCATTCCCTCACACATTGTACATAAACACAGAACATTCACGTCGTGCTAAGGCAAGCTCAAGCGAGCTACTGAATTTTTGGAAACTTAAATCGTTTTTATATTTTTGAAATTTGATTAAGTGGACTGACATTAATACCGAATTCTTGGGGGAGGAAAGAGCCGGAGTACCCGAAGAAAGAACCCCCGATGGTCCGCCCGAATTAATGGTGACACTTACTAGAGGAGAAAAGTCCGAGGCCGGAACGGGGCATCGAACCTCGCACCTCTTGCATTGGTGGCAGGCGCTTTTACCGCTGCGTCACGGACCGCTCCAATCAGGCATCCAGTGAAGGGGTTAACAATTTAGCCAATGTTTAGCCTAACCAACAAACTGAACAAATTAGGCAACAAGACTGCTCCTTTTCGCATTTATCCCATATCATAATGAGGCTAAAAGCTTCTAATTTGTACACTGCCGTACGCAAGCTACATTATGGTACTTACAGATAAGGATATAGACCAATGGATTTAGTTCAAGGGTGGTGCCAGAATAGCTTGGCGCCCAGAGGCGCCAAGCTATTCTGGCACTACCCTTGAACTATTTTATAGTCAAACTTATTTCACACACCGGTGCATTCCGAATGATAAGGGTTAATGCATGAAAAGTACCTAGGAAATCAAGAAACCCTCAAGCATCAATAGCAGTACGCGAGCCGACTTTTAATCAATTACTCACAAGTGAATTACCCATCAATGGCCTTCGCTTCCACTGTGGGAATGGTCTTCCCGCTGCCTTTCACTTCACGCAAGACTCGGCGAGCATTGTCGCATCTACTTCGAATCCTAGTGCGGTACTGGTAACATCTGCAAGAGACATATATAGATTCTCATGAGCTCCTTGCGGTCGATGACCATCTTTCGTACTTTGAGAAAGAGTGCCCGCTGTCTTTCACTTTACCAGGGAGAGGTTCACGGAACACTATCGAATTCCCCTTCGATGGTGACTGTACGAGCCAAGTCCCACAGTCCGCGGAGGCATAGATTCTCATTAGCCCCTTGCGGCTGCAGGGGTTTGGATATTGCGAATTTATGCCCTTTGTTGGCATGACTCCGTCGTCGTACACTTTTCACGGGATTCAGCGAGCACTATACTATTGCTTTCCACTTCGATTTATACATATATATCGGAGCATGTGCAAGAGGTATAGATCCTATGCCTCTTGTAGAAAGAGAGTTTCGTCCCGGTTCTTACATCACTTTCTCGTCTCAAGGAGGAGATGACCGGAGTTTTAGCCTGCGACTATTACTTATCGGGATGACCCCGCACGCTTGACCCCAGCCATTTACACCCTTTCGCCATCGATGGACAGACCAAGGACACTCGCCTCCCTCCCACGACCTCGCGGAAAGCCCGCCTGTGATACCACAAGCGCGACATAAATCGGTTCCAGCCATCCGTAGGAATAACATAACATTTCTTGATGTGCCCTTGTAGTTGTATAAGCCCATAAAGATGAGTGCCTCTTGCCGACGGAAACGAGTTTGCGTGAAGGTATCTCTCCGAACCTCTAGCATTGTGTATGCATTATTCAAATCAAATCGCAGCCTCCATCACGAGCCACTGGCCTTTGGGCACCAGATCCGATCATGCGGCGATCAACGGTCGGGCCACACTGGTTGTCTCCCTCAGTTCGCTGCACTTATCAGCGCAGCAAATCGAAGAAGGCAACCGTTGTGTGGTCATGCTAGAGACCCAGTGGTAGGCAGAACACAATGAGATCTTTGGTCAAAAAACAGTGTGGGGTCATGCTAGAGACCCAGTAGTAGGCAGAACACATTGAGTCTAAGGTCGAAATGTCATACTCTGAGAGTTGCCATCTACAGACAGGACCACGACAGTTCGAAGGTGGTGCCAGAATAGAATTCGGGAGTGCGATGGGGGAGGGGGTGGGTGGGGGGGGGGGGTGTATACATGGTTGGGGCTGATAGAGTGGCGATGGTGGTGAGTGCAAAATCAGCAATCAATCAACATTTTCTGCAGGAATTACAATAGCTAATGAGATGCACTTTCAATGTTTCAGAATACAGACAAAGAAACGCGTTTATTGTCATTCAACGACTTAAATAGGAAAACGTAAATAGCCCAGATATTACATCACTCTACAGTTTCCCTCCCTTGCCCTTCTAAGCGCACGCATTTGCTTCCTATCCAAGGTGCGGGTCAGCCAAAGTGCACGGCAATGAAATCCAAGTTGCGCTAATGCCACAGGTCAGGTGTAATGTAAACATCATCCTGATCGCTCAAACCCAGTGACAGCTTCACGCCGTTGCAACAAAAATCGATCACGGAGGGAATTGGAAGCTGTCTTTCCAACAGAGCAAAAGGCTTCTGGCAGACATCGTCCGCTGTCGGCATGAAGGCTTTTCCCACACTGGGCTCGTGTCCTCCCGGCCCATGGTGTGATCAAGGACAGGGCGCAGTGACATGTTTTAACACATTGTACCCCAGGACCAAAATCAGGGGATTTTGAAGTTCCCCTACGAAGGTCTGTATTACAATTCTAGAGACAGATCGAGCATGATAGCTCAAGGGTGATGCCAGAATAGCTTGGCGCCTATGGGCGCCAAGCTATTCTGGCACCACCCTTGAACTATCATGCTCGATCCATGTCTTACTGTGGTGTGTCGGGGCTGAATGAGTTAACGCCCGTAACTGCCTCCTTCGGAGCCCCAGAGATGGACGTAAATGTGGTCAATTAACCCCTTCCCCTCCAGGTAAATTCACCTGCCAACTGCAGTTGCGGGGGCTCATGAGGATCTATTCCTCTTGCTGAGACCACGTTGTATCCACGGTTCATTGACGTCTTGCTTCGGGCCTGTGTAATGATCGACACTGCTGCTCCAGAAACCGTCATTATAAGGACCGTCTTCTAATGAATATCTTTTGCTCATGAGGATCTATTCCTCTTGCTGAGACCACGTTGTATCCACGGCTCATTGACGTCTTGCTTCGGGCCTGTGTAATGATCGACACTGCTGCTCCAGAAACCGTCATTATAAGGCCCGCTAATGAATATCTAGAGACGGATCGCGATGATCGGGCTGCCCTCAGAGCAACCGTATGTGGCCCGAGGGTCTTTCGCGCAGTGGGACAGCAGAGAGATTGATCAAACTCAGATACGACCTCTGCAGAACGTTAGAGGAGAAATTCGAACAAACATCGCATCAATATTTCAACACATTTAATATTAACAAATAATCGCTTCAGGCTAGATAAGCTTAAAGCCCATAACTTGAAAATCGCATTGAATCTGTTCAGGCTTTTTTTTTTTTTTTTTTTTTTTTTTTTTTTCACGAACAGAAGTAAGTGCAGAAACAGAATGTTTTCTACTGGGAAATAAACTTCGCTCGGTGATCTTAACATTCTGCCGGCCTTCACAGAAAACAGAAGAAAGAAAGCAGCGGAAACTGCCGGCAAGATGAAACGCATGGAAAACATGAGCGGATTAATTTCCCATGTGACGATACAAAAGGTGGCTGCAAAAGGTCCTCGGGCCGACTTCGGCCTTAGCTGGCCCGCGCACGGCCGTGCGCGGGCCAGCCAAGGCCTAAGTCAGCCCGAGGTCCTTTTGCCACCGTGTCGGGGGCAGACAGGTAAGGCCGAAGTCGGCCCGATGACCTTTCGCCACCGTGCCTGGCACAACTTTAAAGCCTAAGGACATCTTGTCTGGAGTGCAGCGGCTCTTTCGGTCCCAGCAAAGCAAAGACGCGGGAGCTGGAACGACGGTGATGATTTCAAAGAGTAGTGCCCGTTCAATTTTGGCAGGAGCAGAGGTCATTATAGACGGAACGTTCTACCACCGAGCCACCCAGCTTCCCATTAGAACGTGGTGACCAATGAACGTGGCTATAAGAGATCTCTTGGTTTTATCCGTCCCTCGGTTACTGTCGTCTGCATCAATACCATAGCACTAGAACTTGTTAAAGGTGTCTTTGTGTGTGTGTGGGGGTGGGTGGGTGGGTGTGGGATGCTTCATAAAGTGGAAAGCCGTGGTTACAAGAGCGTATGGAAGTACAGATAGATTTTTCTGTTCATGAGAGCAAAAGGTGGGCCAGGCCCCGCCTGAACACTTGAGACAAACAACGCGAAAGGTCTGCAGGATTTACAGAGGTCTGCTGGACTTTAAAAAACAGACTGGAACACACCCCTGAGATCGAAAAGTAAACCAACCGCAGAAGTGGCTGAGTGCAGGATTTTTCTTCTTCCACCCTTTGGCTGCCGGTAACTCTTGCTGTCGGAATGTAGGAATCCTCGCGACAAAACGCGCTACCGACAGTCAAAGGGATAACAGACAGACACCGGGAAATCTAGCCAGAGACGATAAAGGCAAACCAGTGCGCCAGAACAAATGAACAGACACACATCACCCAGTTCAAGAGGCATATAATATTCTCAAGAGATCCCGCCAATATTCTAGAGACACAGCAGAATCCACGCCACTTGCAAGCTCTGTTTATGTTGGAGTGTCTCTGGTTATTTGGCAGGAATCTTCAATATTTTCAGAGACATTTCTAGCATTGGCAAGGAAGGGGTCAACCCTGTGGCTGTCGGCAGCGCTTTTTGTCGCGATGATTCCTGCAGGAATCATCGCGACAAAAACCGCTACCGACAGACAAAGCGTCACCGATGCAGCTATGGATGGCATGGTCAGAATGTTAAAAAAAAGAAAAAGATAAACGGCTTAACGTCTTTTGTCCACCATGGAGGTGATTTCAAAGTATAGGGTCTAATAATAATAATAGTAATAATGTATATTTTAAGGCACCTATACTTTCGATAGAAATGCTCTAGGCGCCGTACAAATGACACACTAACATACATACACCTTGCATCCTACAACACATTTAATAGTCCCTAACATACACACTCACGCAACAAGACATACAAGAAAAATAAGAATAACAAAAAGAACACACCAACAACAATAATATGCTCACACACAAAATGACACACGTGTACCATCACACCAACAACGGGCACACAGGACAGCCCTCACCGACAACGAAATGTTGACAACAAGAAGAAATTATAACGGTGAATGCACGTTCAAAGGAATAAATGCGTCTTTAAAGACTGCCGGGAACTATTGGTTGATTCAACATTTCTGAGGAACTGTGGGAGCTTATTCCAAAGAAATGGTCCTTAGCATGAGAAAAACCTCTCGCCAAAAGACTTAGTTATCATAGTCGGAAAGCGTAATAGTTTAATGTCTGCTGAGGAGCGGAGCTGTCTTGAAGGTGTGTACACATGAAAAAGCTCAGAAATTTTGACGGGTATGAACAAATTTTGACCCCAGCTGCAGCTGGATTCGAACACGCGACCTTTCGGACGAAAGTCGATTACTCTACCACCGAGCCACACAGCTACCCGGCCCATAATGTAGCTTTACTTTACAAAGATAAACAGTGCACCACTTGATGTAATGTTTCAAGCAGCCTTTAGTATTTTTATTTTTTTCGGTTTTGTTTTGTTTTCTTACGCAAAACATAAAAAAAATGGTAAATAAAACTCCAATTCCAGGTCTCAACATCAGACAGACCAGCAGAACGCCCCTTCCCCTCCCCTATTGGCGCCGTACATATCTTCTCATTTTTGTAGATCACGAGCAACCCTGATAAATCTATGCCAACACAACAGTCCCATTGGCGCCACCAGCAGTCCCGTTCTCCCTGCAGGACTGTTCCGATCTTCAATTGGCAGTTTGCAGAGAATATACAATCATGCCCCGTGCTCACAAAAATCGGCTACATGCACGTCCGACCCGGTCAGCAAAAGGTCGACGGGACGATTGTGCGGCACGAGGCTTTGATGAATGCTTCAATTCCAGGCAGCAAAAGACCCTCAGGCCCCCGTGAGCCGCAGGGGGTCCGCGCACAGTCTTGCGGGATCGAGGCAGTTATCAAAGTCTCCTGATACATACATAAGTTCCAGACTAAAAGAGTCCAGGAACCCAATAAATCAACATCGACACGGCCGTCCAGTCGAACTGCAAGAAGGAACAGGAGCCAAGAAAATCCCATTTTTCAAAGCCCTGGACTCGAGTCCGTCTCCGGAATGGACCTCAAAGCGACACGGCGTCACTCTCAATCGCTTGTGATTGCTGACCCGACGGTCGCAGACAACTCCGAGGATGCAATACAGCCGATCACTGCAAGCAAAAGACATAGATTCTCATGAGCCCCTGCATCTGCAGGGGCTCATGAGAATCTATGCCTCTTGCAGATGGGTCGGACTGGATGGGCGACGGTGGAGGCTGTATTCCCCCATTTGCTTATGATTGCCTTACATGATCTGAATGTCATCTGAAGCTGGAATTGAGGCGGCGAAATCTATAAGAGCATCACATGAAGTGCCATGTCTCCGATGCCCGTAGACACAGGGATCAATAGAAACTCTAGATACTAACAGCGTGCATGTACTAAGGTTTCCGTTTCACCTTCCTGCGCCAATCATGGTCCAGTAATATATATATATATATATATATATATATATATATATATATATATATATATATATATATATATATATATATATATATATATATATATATATAAAACCTGTCCAAGAAAGCTGGCACCACACACTCCATATTATATGGATCCAAGCAGCAGTAAAATACTTAACATGTGAAGAAAGAATCCACATACACCACGTAGTTTAGGAGTTACACTTTTATTCTTTGCACAAATTTTCGCCCTCTCATCGAGGGCTTCTTCGGGGGAATGCATTATTATTACTTTAAGGTTGACCCCTTCCTTGCCAGTGCTATAAGTTGTCTCTGAAAATATTGAAGATGAAATGATAAAATGGAATTGCCCCTTGAGAGAACCAGGAAGTGATCATTCGAATTACACTCAACTCAATCATACATCACTACAGATGGCGTACACACGAGTACAGCACCCCTGCGCTTCGTCTCCGATTACATTTTTACAACGTACCCGAGCAGAACATCATCTCGAAAGGATCGAATGGAATCTACGTGGACCACGCGCTCTCTCACCGCGGACATTGAAGTGCGAAGCTTTGCAAACCGCTGCCGAGGAAATGACTCCGGTTCCACAGAGTTCCACAAGCAGAAGTCCATTACTCGGCTGAAAGGCATAGATTCCCATACTTTTCCTTACATCTACAAGAGACACAGATTCTCATGAGCCCCTGCAGTTGCAGGGGCTCATGAGAATTTATGCCTCTTGCTAAAATCCTTCGTCAGAAGTTGAAAGTCTTTGGGGGTATAATCTCTACGACTGTGTAAATCAGTACAAAATATTAATAAAGTATATGTCTTGTTGTTCTTGTCGATCTCTCTACTCTTGCCGGTCAAGATCATTTGCAGACTATGCTTCCGACAACTTACTACGTTAGAGACAACATTGGTGGGTGTAAATTGGGCCGGACCTAACCAACCTACGGTGCGGATCAAATATAATGCCTAGTCAGGCTGCTGAGGCCCAACAAAATCTATGCCTTTTGCAAATGTAGAGCGATTTTCAGTGTCAAAGAAAACACGCTGGACGTGCAGGTAATGACGACCCAAGCTGGAAAAAAAAAATCCATTTCATGTTCCGATCCTGCGCAGATCGTAACCCCTTTAATGAACGGAAATCGTCAAACAACACTAACTTGCAAGAGGCATAGATCCTCATGAGCCCCCGCAGATGCGGGGGCTCATGAGGATCTACGCCTCTTGCTGGTCCTTAACGTCGGACAAAGATCTGGTTTTTAGACTGTGCATTGGAAGACATAAATCATGTCCACTGGCAGAGAAGGGGTTAAATCGCCAATTAACGTGTGGAGGTCTCTAAGCTACTGGCAGTGGACGCAGACTGCGTGTCTGAAATCATTGTAAATTTTAATTATATACCAGAGATCTCCAGCAGTCAAAGGAATATATGCGTACGAAGTGGCTTAAGCAAGAAATATAGACCCCTACATCTTCATGAGTCCCTCGCTGCTGCCGGGGCCAATGATGATCCACACCCAAAGACTCTAGAGCCACTTCGCTGAGCGGTTCTAGAGTCTTTGCTATACAACTTGCAGTTGGATGGTGTTCGCATTTTTCAGCGCAAGAAAAAAACCCCGACCACACCAGATGTCGACAATCGACCAACCAAAGACGCAAAGTGTTCGAAATTACTTAAACTCATTCTACCCCAGACACACCACAGCAAGATAAGGATCGACCATGATAGTTCAAGGGTGAGGCCAGAATAGCTTGGCGCCTATGGGCGCCAAGCTATTCTGGCATCACCCTTGAACTATCATGGTCGGTCTGTGTCCTGCACCTCAATGCAGTCTTCAGAGGACAACGGCAAAATTTGAGGATTTCGGTGTTGGGGTAGAATGAGTTAAGAAAAACAATGTCCGGACAAAACTACTTCCCCCTTCCCCCCCAAATAAATAAATAAATAAATAATAAATAAATAATAAACAAATCTTAACAAAAAAAATCATCCGCTGAAGTTTCATTTGAAAGCCGAGTAACTTTCGCGAAATCACTACTCGACAGGAATCCCACCATAGGCGTTTACACACTGCAAATTTGGATTTTCTCTGCACAGCCTCCAAAACTCACAAAACAGCCGAGCAGACACCGTTGCCTGATTTCACCCCCAAGTAGCCTTTTTATCAGCTTTTATCCCCTGCAAGAGGCATAGATGCTCATGAGCCCCTGCGTCTGCAGGGGCTCATGAGAATCTATGCCTCTTGCTGGAAGAGACAGGCTCCATTTCCATCCTCGCATTGAAGTAGTCTTTCGGGATTTCGTGTGCGACTGCGCAATACGACTGATGGATTCGGTGTCAAGACCCTGCGTTTAGGAAGGAAATTCTTTATATGCTGTCCACACTGGCCAATGTTATTTAACCTAGAGCACAAAGAGCTTTTCGTTGTATAACAGTGCTTGAGATAAAACTGTATGCCTGTGCAAACACTAGCAAACGCCAATGGCAGTAAATCTTTGTGTAGTTTTTTTTTTTTTTTAATTCTAAACTCTCTTACTTTATTTTATCAGAACGCGTCGAAAATAAAAGCCAAGTTTCCAGATTTTAACCCTCTGGGTGTCGGTTGCGGTTTTAGTCGCGAATGATTCCTGAAGGAATCATCGCGACTAAAAACCGCTACCGACACCCAAAGGGTTTAAGCGGATTTGCCACTGGAACGGTTTTCAAAATGAAGCTATTTTCATCGCCCTTTGCTTCGGACACGTCTTTAACCCCTTTACTGTCGAGAAAACGTGAATTAACAAGATCCAGCTGCAAGAGGCATAGATCTTCATGGGCCCCCGCATCCGCCTCTTGCTGACACCACACTTCTTATCAGTGCTCCTTGTTGGACGGCTTTCAAGTCTTTGGCGTTGACTTGAAGAGTTCAGTCACATAACCTGCGTCCACTGGCAGTGGAGGGTTGCGTTCTGACCGATTCGAACTATCGTACAGTCTACTCCGCTTATAACAAGGTCGGATAATATAACAACAGTCGGATATTGGAACTCTTTTTTTAAAAGGTCCCGACAGCAGTTTTTCATGGTAAATTATTTGGCTCATAATAAACGTTGGATATGACAACAATAAAAAGTGGGTCCCTGGCGATTTGTTATGTCCGGTATATCGTTGCAAAGCATCAACAGAGCTACTTAACAATCCAGACAGGGTTCAGTGCGACTGTCTGGGTTGTAGAATCCTGGGACAAGGACACACGCCTGCACGCAACATCGGGTACCAGACACGCAAAAGCGGACATCCACAACTGGTTTCGTCTGTCACTCGTCTGCAATTATTCCCCAAATCGGCCACATGGTCATGTACATCGGGGTATTTCATTCATCAAACCCCAAACAAGGACATATACAACAATCAAGCGCTGAGAGAAACATCCCCTCGTGTGCACGCAATAGCACAGCTCCGTGTTACGGCTAGGGGTACTGCACAGGCATGGTTCTTGATTTAGCCGCGACAAGCTGCGACAGGATGATGTGGAGCGACCATGATAGTTCAAGTGTGGTGTCAGAATAGCTTGGCGCCTGTAGGCGCCAAGCTATACTGACACCACCCTTGAACTATCATGGTCGATCCGCCTCCAGGACTTTGAAGTAAACTTTAAAAATTAAAAAATAGTAATTTGATCCTCAGGATGTAATGGGTTAACAACATTGTTATACACTGTATCCACACACAAACGGATTAACACCTTCGCTACCGGGATATAACAAATGAAAGAGACATAAACCCTCAGGAGACTCGGCAGTGGCGAGGGCTCATGAGGATTTATGCCTATTGTTAGTCCTGTGCTCTTTATGACTATTTTTGGTCACCTTTACGGCTGTTTCACGAATGTCGGTCAGGCGTTTGCAGAGGTTTTAGACGCGCAATTCCGGCGTGACCACTGGCCGCGATATATTGCAGACTGACCATGCTAGATCAAGTATGGTGCTTGAATAGCTTGCCGCATGTGACTCCAAGCTATTCTGGCACCACCCTGGACTATATATCACGGTCGATCCATATCTTCTTGTGTGCCAAGGCCGAATTGGAAATGTTTGTCATTAGGCCAACTACGGTCTTTGTGCGTACAATAGGAACTGGCGACATATGGGCACTGTTGACTAAGGATTGGGTGGCATACCAAACTCAGAGAAACAGGTTTGCTCTAACGACTATTCGGGTGCTGAGTCACTAGCAAGACCTGTGCAAGCTTCTGGGTGTAACTGTAACCATGGTACTGCTGTGTACTCACGCCAAAAAACCACTTTCCTGGATTCTTTGATTGATGGTGATTATTACTGGGCATGTTTTGTGGCTTAACCCGTTCACTGTCATCTGACGCAAACTGTGTTTCTGCAACCTTCGTTGATGCAAAGTGGAGTCAGCAAGAGGTATAGATCCTCATGAGCCCCCGCAATTGCGGGGGCTCATGAGGATCTATACCTCTTGCAGTTGGGTGGTGCTAAAATGTTCTCGGCACTGAACGGTTTAAACCGCAATACACTGTTAACCCTTATCATTCGGAATACACCAGTGTGTGAAATAAGTTTGACTAAAATAGTTCAAGGGTTGTGCCAGAATAGCTTGGCGCCTCTAGGCGCCAAGCTATTCTGGCACCACCCTTGAACTAAAGCCGTTGGTCTATATCCTTAACTGGCAGTGTACAAATTTGAAGCTTTTAGCCTCCGCATGATATGGGTTAATCAAAGGTGCGAGTCAGAAACAGTCAGCAAGAGCCGTAGATCCTCACGGGCCATGAGAATCCGTGTCTCTTGCAGGTGGGTACTTTAACCCCTTGAATGCTGCTGACCATACCGTTCGGCGGAAAAGACGCGCACTTACGCGTCTTTTTCCCCGCTGAGCGGTATCGCCACTAGCAGTCAATGGGTTAACATCTCTTTGCCTTACGTTTGGCTGCCAGACACAATAACTACAAAAATTTAAAAAAAAATCAGAAAAAAAGGCATTTCCGTGCCTACCGCGTTATCCCATCATATCGACCATAGAGACAACATGAATGACAAAAAACGTGCTCAGTTACCAGTTTTGGTCCAGGGGCCAGTTGCATGAGCGAGCTTAGTCCTGCACCTATAGGGGCGCACCTTGCTTAGTAGCTGGTACAGGACTAAGCTCGCTAATGCAACTCAACTTGCCCCAGGAGAAAATGATAAGCGAGATCTCCGTATCGTAAATCCGCCAAGTTACCGATTAGATGGCACTCTCCCGGCTCTCACGTTATCATGAAAATCGATACTGCTGTTGTGAATCAAATAGGATTGTCGCTACCCGATCGGGGTTGGGAACGTTTGGTAGAAATTGGCACGTAACAAGACCCCAAATCACGCACACTTGTTCACGAAATCTAATGGCCCACGTTTTAAAAACAACGACAATCCCGTCTTTCTCGGAGGAAGTTAGGGCAGCAGTTTCGTCCTGACTCGGAGTATCAATAGGAGCTTTCTATCAGGGGCACGAAACTCTTGCCATAACTTCGAATCCCCACTCCCTGCACTAAACCCCCAGAGCCCTTGCCTCTGAAGAGTAACTAGAGGCATTCTACGACCGCAGGATGCATAGATTCTCATGAGCCCTTGCAACTGCAGGGGCTTATGAAAATCTATGCATCTTGGACGAGATGACATGGAGACGTCGATAGTCTGGGGAACAGCACGAAGGGAATTACAAATTAGCAACCGCTTCAAGAAAAACGGCGTCCGTTGTTGTGGCTGTCGCTTGACATGTCGCCCAAGCCACAAGCCTCCGGGGAACTCGAGCCACGCCGCGTGCTTATGTTGGTTTTTACAGCAACACAAATTTGCCCTGTCATGTCGGGGGTCTCCCCGATGACATTAAGGTAGGGAGGGACCCCAAACATTAGGCGAATGGCGACAAGTTCAAACAATACTGTGGCAGCTGTGCACTCATATCCCGATGCCGTCCTCTTCTTGAGGAAGAGCGAAGTAACTACATGGGACAGATGCCAGCATCCAACATAGATTCTCATAAGCCATTGCAACAGAGGCATAACTGGACAAATCGTGGCTGGAACATAGGCAGAATGGCACGGCTGTCTGTACTTCCACTACATTAACCCATTCAGCCCTGACGCACTACAGCTAATCCGGCACTGCCCTTGAATTATCGTGGTCGATCCATCTCCTGCAACAGGTGCATAGTCGTTAGATGACGCCTCCAAAATTTGGAAAATACGTGCGCCGGGCTGTATGAGTTAAGTTGAAGAGATGGCACTTCAGCCACGATTTGTTTTTACAAGTAAACAAGCAACATATTACAACTTGCGTTGCATTGTGTTTTTTACTGCAAAAACGATGCAACACAAGCTGTGACTGATGGGTCGTTTACTTGTAAAAACAATAGCGGCCGAAGTGTCATAACTTTTACTTACAAATATCTCTCTTGGCTTGACTTCGCGAACGAAGATTCTATAGGGCTTGCCCACGTCGTCTGCAGGCATTTTCGTGGCTGCGGAGGCCAATCCGGGACAGGCAGGTTCGACCGCAGTGGCTGCAGGGGAAGGTCTGGTCAGGGTTCTGAGTTACGGCAACTCGGTTTTTTCTCCTGAGCCGTTTGTCCTTAAGGTTAGCTCTGCGAGAGTCCTCAAAGGAGACGGCTGCCTTGTAGATGGTGGAGCGCCAGGTGTCACGGTCCGCAGCAAGCGAAGACCACTGGCGGTGGTCGATTTGGCAAGCACTAAGTGACTTCTTGAGACCGTCTTTGTATCTCTTCTTTGGTGCCCCTCTGTCACGGTGTCCAGTAGCAAGCTCGCCGAACAGAGTGATCTTGGGTAGGCGATGATCCTCCATCCTGGAGACGTGCCCCGCCCAGCGAAGCTGTGTCCGCAGCAACAAAGCCTCGATGCTCATAGTTTCTGCCTGTTCAAGGACCTCGACGTTGGTGACATGGTCACTCCAGTGAATGCCCAGGATGGTACGCAGGCAGCGCTGGTGAAAGCGTTCGAGGAGTCGTAGTTGGTTGCGGTAGAGGGCCCAGGACTCGGAACCGTACAGCAGGGTGGTGAGGACGACAGCTCTGTACACACTGATCTTGGTGCCCGTTTTCAGTGTATGGAAAACGGGCACCAAGTGTTTTCAGAGCAGTGTATGGCCCTAGGCACCTGGTACAAAGTCCCCTGCGAAGCGCCGATGGACAGGCACTCCTCACAGATAATACCTCCATCTTAAACCGCTGGTCAGAATACTTTCAGGACCTCTTCGGCGCTGAGCGCACTGTTCAAGAAACAGTCATCCTCCAAATCCCACAGCTCCCACTAAAGGTTGAATTGGACGAACCGCCCACCGCCGAAGAGACCCACACAGCCATCCACCAGCTCAAGAGTGGCAAAGCAGCAGGCATTGACGGAATCCCGCCAGAGATCTGGAAACATGGAGGCCCAGCACTGCACAACAAGCTCCATGACCTCTTTCTCTGCTGCTGGGAGAAAGGAACACTACCAAAGGATCTCCGTGATGCAGTCATCATCACCCTATACAAGAACAAAGGAGAGAAATCTGAATGCTCTAATTATCGTGGAATTACCCTGCTGTCCATTGCCGGGAAAATTCTCGCAAGGCTGCTCCTGAATCGGCTGGTACCTGCCATCGCTGAAGACCACCTCCCAGAGGGCCAGTGTGGCTTCAGAGCCAACAGGAGTACCACCGACATGGTCTTTGTGCTGAGACAGCTTCAGGAGAAGTGCCGCGAGCAGAACAAAGGGCTGTACGTAACGTTTGTCGACCTAACAAAAGCATTCGACACTGTGAGCAGGCAAGGCATGTGGCAGATCCTGGAGCGACTTGGCTGTCCCCCAAAGTTCCTAAGCATGATCGTCCAGCTCCACGAGGACCAGCAAGGCCAGGTTAGACTCAACAGTAACCTCTCAGAACCATTCCCCATTATCAACGGCGTGAAACAGGGCTGCGTGCTGGCACCAACCCTCTTCACCATCTTCTTTAGCATGATGTTGAAGCAGGCCACAGTAGACCTCGACGATGACGATGCAGTGTACATCAGGTATCGTCTCGATGGCAGCCTGTTCAACCTCAGACGACTGCAGGCCCACACGAAAACCCTAGACCAACTGATTCGTGAGCTGCTCTTTGCTGATGACGCTGCCCTTGTTGCACACACAGAGAGAGCCTTGCAGCGCATCACATCCTGCTTTGCAGATGCTGCCCAGCTCTTTGGACTCGAGGTCAGTCTGAAAAAGACAGAGGTACTACATCAGCCGGCACCCAAGGTAGAGCATCGCCCTCCCCACATCACCATCGGCGAGTCTGAACTGAAGTCAGTACACCAGTTTACCTACCTTGGCTGCATCATCACGTCAGATGCCAAGCTGGACAAGGAGCTTGACAGCAGGCTGGCAAAAGCGAACAGCGCTTTTGGGCGACTTTTCAAGCGGGTGTGGCACAATCAACAGCTGAAAACTTACAAATATAATTATATTAGAAATACAGCAGTAATGCCTTTTTGATTGTGGCTGGGACTAAATGAGACAGATCATTGAGAGCAAAAGACTAAGATTCTCATGAGCCCCTGCGACAGCAGGGGGTTATGAAAATCTATGTCTCTAGCAGACGGAATGACTCAACGGCTCATGAAAACTATGTCTCTTTTGCAATGGAATGGGAAAACTGGACAGTTTTGACCAGAAACTGCTGTAAGCGAGGACAGCAGCTCTCACCGGTGGGTGATGTATCAAAGTACAACACGCCGTGACTTCAGTCGAACTGTGAAGACCATTAGACCTTTGGCCCTCCATAGACCCCCCCCCCCACTCCCCCTCCCCCGAACCCTGCCCCCCTGCGGGGGATCGGAGACTATGTTTTTCTGAAAGTGTATCCAAAACCACGTACATTCCTAGGTGTTTGCCAAAAATAAACACCGTATCGAAGATACCACAGAGTTTGACCGAACCCACCCCCCAAAGGGGTAATAATTGTGGGGGGTAGAGAGAGAGAGAGAGAGATTTTCAGGACCATGGAATAGTTAACTTATCAGATTGAGTGCACAGTTGTACATATTGTCACCTTGACCTTAATTATAAAGGGTATCTATATTATAATGTTCCTGATAATCTCAGCTCAACAGAATATGATTCAGCAGTGAGAGATCCCAGAGGTGTTGTGAGCAAATATTCCTAAAATCAGAGCTAATGTTTGGCCCCTATTGTAAACTGAATATTCTTACGAACTCTTCGAAACTGTGACCTTGACCTTCGTCAAGGTCACGTCTAATCGTTTATCATCTATTCATAGCATTTTCTTAAATGTTATCACTTTCAGTAAGATTTGTTATCACATTTAAAAAAAAATATGTTGGTTTCTTTCATAAAGTACAACTTTAGGTGACCTTGATCTTTAAATAACACATTTCAAGGTCACCAGTCGAAAACATTAAATCGTTCAGGTTTTCATTGATGATGTATTATAACATTGGTATATATGTTTTCATCATAGTATGTCAAAGATTAGACACTTATTCTTCTGGCAAGATTGATTGTACACTGCTTAACGTCCCGACAGCAACAAGACTTTCTCAGGAGTTCTGGCAAGAAGACTATTTCACAGATAATGAAAAGTAAAAAGATGGCGCCATGATGACGTCACCAATTTGCTTTTTAGACATTGAATCTTTGTAAATGGTAGGTAAACGTATTCTGTTTCCAAAGATACCAGTGATTTAGTTCTGTGTGCTTTTTTACGGGAACTGCATTGTTTAACACCAACCCTACCCCCAAAAGCAAAATATAGGGCCCAAAGAAGGAAAATATGACCATAGTACATGCCCTCCTATATTCAATACGGTATTTATTTTTGGCAAACACCTATGGTTCGTCTTCAAAGGTGATAGGCTTCCGAAAAAAAAGTGGTCTCCAATCCCCCGCAGGCAGTGAGGAGGGGGGAGGGGGGGAGAGGTGTTCACATTCCTATCTGACGGCCTACATGGTCTGGTCTTTGAGGAGTATCCGTTTTGAGGGGCAATATCCCATGCCCAAGAGACAATGAGGAGCACTGGCTGGTTCCAAGGAGAGGTAGGGGTTACTAATTAGGCAATATCCCACGGTCACGTGACTGTGAAGACCACTAACTGGGCCCCGCTTAGAAGGGGTTAGTTACCGGGCAATAACCCACGCCCACGTGACTGTGAAGACCACTGACTATTTCCTTGGAGGGGGTTAGTTACCGAGCAATCCCACGCCCATGTGACCAACTATGTAGGTCAGAGACTGATTGAATTCCAGGAGACATGGTTCATCGGGCAATGTCCCATCGTAATCCTCACTGATAAAGAAAGAGGCAACAGTACGACGTCGGCCCGATGACCTTTGTTCTGTGGTTTAGTATCTCCAGTAATGCATTACCTCCACTAAACCAGTCTCCAAGTGACTTTTTGGGCAAGGACTTGTTTCTGGATAAGAGCGATTAGTTTGATCCTATGGTTTGGTTTGGCTACAGCTTGCCGACAAATCTGTTTACAAAAACTAAACTTAGCGCAGAACTAATACACAGCTTTGACTAACCCGTTGGCTGTTGGTAGCGGTTTTTGTCGCGATGATTTCTGCAGGAATCACCGCGACAAAAACCGTCGCCGACAGCCAAAGTGTCGACGGAACTAAATTTGACTAACCTATAAATCCGTCGCTTCCTTCATCTTTTGTTTACCAGCCTGTGAGCCGTAAGCCCAATACTATCGACCAGCACATTTTCAGAATAGCAATCATTACAAAATTCACAGTCATGGTGGGAAAGACAGCAGGTTGCGCGCCTTCATAGTATTGAATAAGGGACTGTTTTGATGGATCGCCCTGATCACTTCGCGGCATGCGTCCTCGTAGCAGTTAATACCGAATAAGTCGGCCTACCTCAAAACGTTAATATAAGTGAGGCTCTTACAAATAAGGGGTCAGTTGCCGCACATCAACCCACACAATGTTTGAAGTCCGTGCAATGTTTGGATTTTTTTCTCCGATTTATAGGGATAGCTCTCAATTCAACTTTTCTTGTCGGTACGAATCATCACTCGCCAACTGGCCGACATTTGAATTCTGCATCCGTGTTCCAACTATCGATTATTACTGAGTTATGGAGTCTTCCAATTTTTGTTGCCTGTCAAGTTGCGTTTCGCAACAGGTCTGTTTAGTGTTCGCAGGGAGAGAAAAAGTTCAAGTTCTTCAAGTTTCTGCCAGCAAGCTGCCAGAAAAATATGGCATGACCTTCAAGCGAACTTCCGGGCTTTCTGGGTAAAACGGCTGGCGTACTCCTCCGCCCGATCACAGCATGGAACCGTACTACAACTTGACAAAAAAAAAAACGGCCTATGTGCGACAGACATAGACTCTCATGAGCCTAAGCTGTCCCCGATGCAAACGACACCCATATCTGCAAGAGGCATAGATTCTCATGAGGCCCCGCGAATGCGGGGGCTCATGAAAATCTATGCCTCTTGCTGACTTTTTACGATTCAGTTCTAAGTTTCTCAGGTGTAGGTAACGATGATGTGTTCAGCGTCCGACGGGACAAGAATAATGCGCGCAGGTCTGTGGTTCTGGATCTTACGACTTTAGGTCGTAAGGTCCAAAATCACAGACCAGAACAGAGATAAGGTGGGTGCCTTGCAGAGCCAGTTTAATTTGTTTACCTGGAGGTAACTTCTCGTGCACGCTGTTGGTTCATCAGCCATTACGTAGTATGACGCCGATGTGCAAGTGGGCCAGGAACGAGCCTTGGCGGAGACTGAACCCGGCGCGTTTTTACGATTCACGTACACAGTAAACTTTGGATATAGCAAATACCCTGGAGACCCATTTTTGTTTTGCGTTCAGGAAGCCGACAAGCGTGTGTTCACCTTCTCACTGCTAAAATATCTGCAGCGGCAAGAAGGGGAGAGGGGGTTCCAAAATACCCAAAATGGAACTTTGTGAGTTACGTCATTTTAAAGAATTTTTGGCTTGGGGGGAGGGGGTCCGGGCCCCCTGGCCTGCTCCCCAGCCCCACCCCCTACCCCACCCCCGATCTATCCCTGGAGAGAGAGAGAGAAAGAGTAAGAGAGATTCAATGATTCAATGAAGCTTTATTTATCAACGGTTGAGGCAGTGACATCGTCAGAGACATAGCCATTTTTTAAACCTGTCGTATAGAGAGAGAGAGAGAGAGAGAGAGAGAGAGAGAGAGAGAGAGAGAGAGAGAGAGAGAGAGAGAGTAGTGACGATAATCGTATGACATAATCATAAAAACAAAGTGTCTGCAGAGACGACGGTGAACATGAATCTGTGTATGTTCCGCTTACTTTGCGTATACAAAAGAAGAAGCAAGCGCCAAATGCATGAAAAGAATAAACGGCAAACTTGATGCTAAGACATGCGCGGACTGGACGCAAACAGATCAAGGCGCGATGATAAAACCCCTGCAACTTTGCCCTGTATTTTCCAACATCTCTTTTCTCACCCCCTTTTTCTCATATGGGGCCCACAAATCGCCCTGCGCCATCACTGGCGGCGCGAACTGGACGCTGATGAAGCATGCTTTCAATGCCCATACATCTCTTTATCTCGAACTCTCTGTCGAAAAAAAAAAAAAAAAAAAAAACACACACAAAAAACAAAAACAAAAAAAAACGAACAAACTGGCTGATATGCAACAGACAATCAACCCTATTGATTTCCTCGTTCTGAGGAGCAGTAAATCTCAATAAATTCGGCCCATCTTTGCCAGGAAGAGGTGCTAATTCCCAGTGCAACGCAAATTCGATTTACTTGCATCATGCCGCTTGCACGATGACCATCAATCTCCCACTTCCTCTATATCAAAAGAGTAGGCGGGCTTTTTTTTTCCCTTTGAAGCCCGGAGGTCCCCCCCCCCCCCCCACCACGTGAAGAGGAAACCCGGTGAATACAAGGTCCTCTGCCGGACCGACTTCGGCCGTAGCTGGCACGCGCACGCGCACAAACGTGCGCTGGCCAACTACGGCCGTAGTCGGCCCGAGTACCTTTTGCTTGGCGAGAAGACGTTGGCAAACGGAAAGTGGAAAACAAAACTTAAACGTTTAGGACTCAAACCAAGGGGAATCACAGCGCTGGACAAACAACAGTTAGATCCCCTGCCCCCGCCTATCAGGCACCCAATCGCCAGCCCACAGAGAAATACGCAGGTATAGAATAAGACAATCATTTCCATCCTCAAAAAGAATGGATCAGGTCTCTTATATAACCCATGTCTTTCTCCGGAACTTAGGAAGTAGGCAGGAGAAACATACATACACAAACATGAAGGTGCGCTACTATATGTGGTCGGGTAAATACCCTGATTTCCCACAGTAGATGCACAGAACATTACACAACAATGTAACGATACAAATTTTGCCTCGAGTTATACATGATACTCACAAACCAGATAGGTGAGGCTAGCGCTGGCAGAATTGTCAGTACTCAAACCAAGGGGAATCACAGCGCTGGACAAACAGTTAGATCCCCTGCCCCCGCCTATCAGGCACCCAATCGCCAGCCCACAGAGAAATACGCAGGTATAGAATAAGACAATCATTTCCATCCTCAAAAAGAATGGATCAGGTCTCTTATATAACCCATGTCTTTCTCCGGAACTTAGGAAGTAGGCAGGAGAAACATACATACACAAACATGAAGGTGCGCTACTATATGTGGTCGGGTAAATACCCTGATTTCCCACAGTAGATGCACAGAACATTACACAACAATGTAACGATACAAATTTTGCCTCGAGTTATACATGATACTCACAAACCAGATAGGGATTTAGGGATTGACGTCTTTAGTCTAGAAGGTGATTCCAAGCGCGTGGCACCGATAAAAGGCTCTGCACACATTTTGCCCCCAGCTGGGTTCGTACCCGCCGACCTTTCATCGGACGAGAGTCGAACGCTCTACCACCAGAGTTATACCGCTCCAGCTCCCGGCCCTTGTTTGCAAATGGAGCCAGATGCCTACTCCAGAAGGGGGGGGGGGGATCTTGTCGTGAGCCCCCGTCTGCTGTGGGGTTTCATGAGAATCTGTGCCTCCTACAGGTGGAATGGGGATGACGTCATCGACTGGAAGACATCGTTGCTGGCGCAAACTATTACGTCGGGGAGCTTAAATTTAATGCACTATTCTTCTTTACATGTATTGCCGAGGTAGTTGCATCGATATTTTACACACACACACACACACACACACACACACACACACACACACACACACACACACACACACACACACACACACACACAAATGCACCCGAACGCAGATGGCTATAGAATCGATCTAGCCAAAGGAATCACGTCACGTCAGCAACAAATACCCCCCCCCCCCCAGCACAGACCAAGCCACAGACGTTTAACCCCCCCCCCCCCCAAAAAAAAAAAAAAAAAAAAAAACCACACAAAAAACAAAACAAAACAAAACAAAAACAACAACAACAACAAACAAACAAACAAACAAAAAACAAAAAACAAACAAAAAAACACCTATGTGTGTGAGACCACGGGCACAAGAAATGCTCCGCAAGCCCAAAAGAGAGCTTATACTTTTTAGCCCCCCTCTCTACTTCGACAAAAAGCTCATAAATATTTACACGATCGAGCCATCAGTGGCGCAAAACGGAGCGCTTCCTTGCATGCCACAGCTTCCAAGCTATCTACAACATCCACGGTTCGAAGGCTTTCCGTCTGCAAGAGGCATAGATTCTCATGAGCCCCTGCGGATGCAGGGATCATGAGAGTCTATACCTCTTGCCAACAGAAACCTGCCCCATTTACATCCTCAAGTTGAAGCAGTGGTCCAGGTTTACAAAGTCGGCTGGTTCTGGCCCCCTTGGGATTAAAGTGGCCCCTCTTCTAATGAATAGGCGCGTCTGAATGGAATATTGCCGAATCTGACTGCGGCATGGGCATTCTAGAGTGATTTATTCTACTTTTAAATGTTATTGATTCTGCGCTGTGGCATCTGAAATTGTTCTCCTCATTCACGACTTTCCCGCGACTCTTTGTTCTGTCTGGCTACAATATTCCAAGCTGACGTGTATTCATCGGGACGAACCGAGAGTAAATAATTTAGCTTTGGATTTCACAGATCATGCAGCTTCGTTACATAACAAACCGCGTTTTCACAGAGGAGAGCGTCAACAACAACCCTTCGATTTGCTTTAACGGCATTAACTCATTCAGCCCCCGACACACCTCAGCAAGACAGGGATCGAGCATGATAGTTCAAGGGTGGTGCCAGAATAGCTTGGCGCCCATAGGCGCCTATGGGCGCCAAGCTATTCTGGCACCACCCTTGAACTATCATGCTCGATCTGTCCCTATAATTGTATTACAGCCCTTCAGAGGGCAACGTCAAAATTAGGGGATTTCGGTCCTGGGGTAGAATGAGTTAACACATTTTGAAAACATGGGTGAAAGTGGTTAAAAACACAGAGGCAGACATTCTTCAGGCATTTTAACCCTGTCGCTGCCGTGATCATGAAATGCGCGTCTGAAATCACCATACACTGACTGACATTCGCGTGAAGAAAAAAAAACCCCAGATGTAAATGGGACCAAAAAAATATGCATAAAGACACAGGACTAACACGAGACATAAATCCCCATAAGCCCCCGCGGGTGTGGGGGCTCATAAGGGTTTCTTTCTTGCATCTGGGTAACGTTCGGCAGTTAAGGGGTTAATGGCTTCTCCTGCAATCTAGACATAACACGTCCACTTTTCCTGCTTGGCTAATTAAGACAGGGCTCGGTTTTGACAACAAGGAAGTTTATCCTACGTGAGATTTTTAATTTTCGGATTCCATCTGCCAGCTTTCAGCCATGCATCTACACCCACATAAAGTCCACCCAGTCTCCAGTGTGCACCATTTTGGTTGCAGGCCAAATCAATTCGTCTGCCCATGGAGCCATCTTGTCACCCAAACGGCAGGGTCGGGGAAAAGGTCGGACGGTAGGCATCAAGGAGAGTGTCCCAGGCGTCTCGTGGGTCTACCAGCCCACAACTAACTTTAGGGTAAAACAGGTATAGATCTTCATGAAACCCTGCTGGAGAGCCAAAGGCATCGCATGGATCCAGCAGTTAAAACCCTTATATTTGCAAGACACAGATCTTCATGAGCACCTGCCGCCGGCAGAGAGTATCTTTGAGAGTATCTGAGGTGTTTATTGCACAGCAGAGACAACACATCAAGTGACATTCTTTCCCTAGAAACAAAGGCATTCTTCCACAATAAACAGACAAAGACTTTTTTCAATAAAAAAGAACACCCATTCTTTCCCCAGAAACAAGCGATGACATTATGTCCCAATAAACAGGCAATGAATACGTTCCCAGTAAACAGACAGGGACATTCTCTCCTAGTAAACAGGCAAAGACATTATTTACCAAATAAACAGGAAAAGGCAGTCTTTCCAAATAAACAGTAAAATACACTTTAAAAAAATAAACGGACGTTGTTTCCCATTAAAGAGACATGGACATTCTTTCCCACTGAATAGGCAAAGAATTATTTCCCAAGAAACAGGCAAGGACATTTCTTCCCAGCACACAGGCAACGACATTCTTTCCCGTTTCCGAATAAACAGGGAAGGACACTCTTTCACAATACACACGCAAAGACATTCACGGCGTCAGGAATCAGACAAACTGAAGTCATCAGCGCAGGTCGATAGGTTACGGGAAGTAAGGCAGGGGAGCGAAATTGGGGATTTCCCTGGGAGACAGAAACATACGAGGGGGGACGGCCATTTGATGGGGTCTGGAATGGCCGTCTCCAAACATGGAAATGCGGTAGCTGGAGAGTCGTGAACTGCTTTTTGATGCTGCGTCTGCAGAATCTCGTGATAAAAAATGAGAACATGTTCTGGTCAGTGATTGTAGACCTTACTGCCTGGAGCCGCAAGATCCAAGGTCACAAATCACCACTTTTGCATTCGCCTTCTAAGCACTGCTTTAAGCGTCGCCGAAGATGGTGGTGGACCCTGACATCTCAAGGGTAGCGCCAGCTGAGCTTGCGCCTCTTAGGCGTGGTCATGGTCGAACTCATCTGGGGCAGTTGGAGCTAAAATTAACCCGTTCAGTGCCAGATGGCGCAGACCGAGTCTCCATTCTTCATTAATTCAAGACAACAAAAATCTGAGCAGATGTCCCAGGAACATGGATTCAAAGTGGTGTCAGCAAGAGGTATAGATCCTCATGAGCCCCCGCAACTGCAAGGGCTCATGAGGATCTATACCTCTTACAGGTGGGTTCTGTTCAAATTTTCTCGGCACCTAACGGGTTAAAGTGGTGAGGCTAGCGCTGTTGGAAATTGTACACACACAAGAAGAATATCAATACAGTCATATACACCCCTTTATATGTATACATAAATGGCCGTCTCGTTATTTATCTGCGTATTTATCTGTGGGCTGGCGATTGGATCTGATTGGAAAGGGCACGGGACATAACTGTGTGTCTGTCCAGGCCTGATCATTTCCCTTGGTATGCGTACAATTAAAATAGTAAAGGAGATTTTAAATAAATAAATTAAAACAAGAAAGGCAAAGCCATTATCGCTCACGTGTATGAACGATTTACATATGTGTGACCTTTGTGACAAGGGCTGGTTTCTGCAGCAGCAAAATCCATGTTTTCTGGAAATGTAAGCATTATTCACACCTGTCAACCCCCCCGTGACCCTTGACCTTTGTGATGAGTCGACTAAATTAGTATGCATAGGAAGGTCTTATCATCAGCTATCTTTGTACCAAATTTGGCTGAAACAATTGCAAAAATGTTGGTAATACCTACAATTGTATCAAAAATCGTCATTTTACACACATTTGCCAGCCTCTTGTGACCCTTGACCTTTCCAAGGGGTCATTCAAGTTAGTAGATAGGTCTTACCCATCAGGTATCTCTGTACCAAATTTGGGTTTGAAGTTGTGAATAGTATTTGAGAAAAAACATCTTTTGTCAAAATATGTCTATTTTTGACCTATTTCCTGAGCTCTTGTGACCATTGACTTTTCTGAGGGATCAACCAAATTAGTATGCATAGAAAGGTCTTCCCATCAGGTATCTCTGTAGCAAGTTTGGGTTTAAAGTTGTGAATAGTATTTGAGAAAAAACATCTTTTGTCAAAGTATGGCTATTTTGGACCAATTTCCTGAGCCCTTCGTGACCCTTGACCTTTCCGAGGGGAACTCCAAATTAGTATGCATAGATAGGTCTTACCATCATGTATCACTGTACCAAATATGGGTCTTAACTTGTGAATAGTATTTGAGAAAAAAACAACTTTTGTCAAAATATGGCTATTTTTCACCTATTTCCTGAGCTCTTGTGACCCTTGACCTTTCCCAAGGATCAACCAAATTAGTATGTATAGAAAGGTCTTACCATCATGTAGCTTTGTACCGAGTTTGGGTTTGAAGTTGTGAATAGTATTTGAGAAAAAATAAATTATGTCAAAATATATCTATTTCGAACATATTTCCTGATCCCCTGTAACCTTGACCTTTGTGAAAGTCACTCAAACTAGTATGTTTAGCAAGGTCTTGCCACAAAGTATCCTTGGGCCAAGTTTGAAGAATCTGGCTTGAATAGTCTCCGAGAAAATGCCAACGTTAAAGTTTACCACGGACGACGGCGGACGGACGACGGACAGACGACCACTGGCCCAAAACATAGAGTCACTTTTGCTTCGAACGTAAGCCAAAAATGGCCGGCAGAACTATTCTGACGAGTTTATGTGGCACCGATCAAGAACTCGTCACTGACAGAGCTAGCTGACAATCTCGTCAACTGCTGTTAGATTTAGCACGGGTTCCACGTGCCAGAACGCGCTGACTATGCGGTTAATTGGTACACACTCTGCGCAGATCGATCAGGCGTTGACTGGAACCGCGGACATTGTCACACTTTTCTGAGGACTGACTGACTGACGTTCATGGTTGAATACAGATTGATGCTGTCCTAGCGAGTAGGCGTTTATGAGTGCTAGGTAGAGTGGGAACAGAAATGAAAAACATGCAGACGCCTCTGCAAACAATTAAACACAGAGGGAATGCTTGGGCCACGTCGACACTGACAAAGAATGGTCGGTGTATGCCAGATTACCGTCCAAAAACATTTCTCGGGCAGGACAGTTGTGTTTCGGCGAAAGCCGCCCAAACGCGGTGTGTATTTTCTAGACCCTCTAGCATAGGCGCCTGACAAGTGTGTATTGATTGATCGACGAAATACGGTTTCTGCCAGTTGTGGGGGTTGGAGGGGGGGGGGGGTGGGAAGGAAGGGGGGGCCGAAGGGGGTCGCTGACTCGCAGAAAGCGTATTTCGTAAAACAGCAAGCACTCGTCAAGGGCCCTGTGCCCTTTTGTGCTTTCCCAAAGCGGCAAAACGTCAATCTGTATTCATGACAGGCCAGAGACAACAACAACAAAAAAAAAACTGTAACGACCATAATGTACGATAAACAAGCTCACGTGTGTCCTAATGTAAGACTTACACCTCATTAGGATGTATGATACGTTTTTATGTGTACGTTAACCCTTTTAGCGCCAACACCCTACAGCAGGAGACTGATTGACCATGATAATTCAAGGGTAGTGCCAGATTAGCTTGGCGCCTTCAGGCGCCAAGCTAATCTGGCACTACCCTTGAATTATCATGGTCAATCCACCTCCTGCACGTGGTACATAGTCGTTAACTCATTGTACCCCAAGACCGAAATCCCCAAATTTTGCCGTTGTCCTCTGAAGACTGCAGAGCAGTGCAGGACTCAGATCGACCATGATAGTCCTATGGGCGCCAAGCTATTCTGGCATCACCCTTGAACTATCACGGTCGATCCATATTTTGCTGTGGTGTGTCTGGGGTAGAATGAGTTAGGTAACACTTCCAAAATTCGGGAAATGCACCCATGGGTTAAGTACGTAATAAACAGACACAATATTGACAGACATGTTAGCAAATGGGGGCCTTTCGGACAAGGGTCTGCTGGGGATGGGTGGGGGAGAGGGGCTGAGAATATAGCAGAACCTGTTGTGAGCGACCGCCGTTGTTTGCAAGAAAAGAAAATGTTCTTAAAAGACATATGTTCCTTCAAGAGAAGTCATGAAGGGCCGCTAAAGCGTCACTTGTCATTAAAGACCATCATTTAGGTGGCTGTCGCCACCTAAATGATGGTCTTTAATGACAGATGATATCCCATAAGGGTGTCCCTCAAAACAGGTTCTGCTGCATACGTCTCCCGCGGATGGAAGTCGTGCGCACCAGGTGTTTTCGTGCCTAGGCGTGCTTTTATTTTTCTTCTTCGTTTCTCCTCGATCTGCCTCTCAGCTGCAAGGTGCTTGGTAGCCGTCTTCTCCACACAGCCTCCAGCAATGCAGGTGAAGAAGAGACGGAGCCCAAGAAAAACACTATTCCAGGGCGTATAAAGATAAGGTAAATATTTGACGCTTTCTGTCCTTGCTCTTTGCATCCAACCCCTGCTAAGCGCCACTGGTCTCACTCCCAAGGACGAGATAGGGGGAAATGATAGACCGTCGGACCTGTCGAGGCGGACCACCTGTACAAGGCGAACACCTGTTTAAGCAGACAACCCAAATTTGGTCCCATGGTGTTATTTCTGTTACTTAGGCGACCCCTGTGAGAGCAGACCGACTGTCTAAGGCAAACACTTTTTGGCAGTCTGTTGTGAAGTCGCTTTGCAAAGGTTTGACTGTACATAGTGCGAGTAATAGATAGTTAACCCTCTCGCGCATGCAGCCATCGGCACTGTAAACAGTGCCGATGGCTGCTTGCACAAGGGGTTAAACTACTCTGTTCAGAAGGCAGCAGAAATGTAGCAGATACACCTGGAATGCCGAAGTGATAAATAAAAGCTGCAAGCAGCGATATCGATTCCAACCGCTCTGTAGGCTTTGATCGGTGATGAAATTGTACATTCTTTTACCCCATTCAGCTTAGACAGACTACAATAAAACCTGTCTTGAGTAACCAACTTTTTTTGCACGAAAAAAAGTGGTCGTAATAGACTTCTGCTATCTCAAGAGAACTGTCTTGAGGGGCATAAAGTGTCCCTTGGTTGGTTGGTTGGATAGTTTGGAGTTTAACGTCCTCGGCACCGAAGTGATAATGGACGGTCCTGACGGGTGGGTTATGGGGGACAGGGAAATCTATTGCTTATGAAGTACGACCTGAACACTGATCAATTCAGGCGCACTACAACTGTGCACTTTGATTTACCAGGACCTTTCAACGGACATGCTATGGACCAAGCCCGTCTTTTTTCCCTGGATTGTGACTGCAGCTTTTTTTTTCCCTGGATTGTGACTGCAGCTCACTGCACTCCACCAAAAAGCTCCACCGCGCAGGCTTTAGGAAACGCCCACGGACTATGACACTGAACTTTCCAAGTCCTGTAGCGATGGGCAAGGGGCAAAACGGCAGGTGAAAGATGTCACTGGAAGCCGCAGTCTCAAACCTGCATGCAGGCGGTTCAGGATATTGGTCGCCTGATGTTGACCTGGGGATGACAACGTCACTCGGCACACCCTGAACGACCAAGCAGCCTTCTCTAGGGACAGCACTGCTTGCTCCACACGGAGAGGGGCCTAGAAAAGGTGGCCTAACCAAAGCTCATCCCCTCGTAACCCAGTTGGCTAGCCGCGGTCAACGGGCATCTTCCCATGCGGTCAGAAAACAAGAAAAAACAATGGATCCACTCTCATGACGACCACGACCGGACTCAACGTTGCATGCTGGAACATCCGAACCATGCTCAAAACAGCAGACAGCGGACGCCCTGAACGTCGCTCCGCCCTCATTGCCCATGAATTGCGGAGGTTAAACATCGACATCGCCGCGCTCAGCGAAGTACGCCTTCCGGAGGAAGGCAGCCTCCAAGAACTTGGCGCTGGCTACACCCTCTACTGGTCAGGCAGGCCTGCATCAGAAAGACGGCTCTCAGGCGTGGGCTTCATGGTGAAGACCCACATTGCGACTAAGTTGGAAAACCTACCAACGGGTCACTCCGACCGCATCATGTCCATGCGCCTCCCACTGAGACACCAGCAATACGTCACCCTTCTCAGTGTGTACTCCCCAACCCTCCTGGCAGAGCCTGCAGAAAAAGATAAGTTCTACTCTGACCTGCGCAGCCTCCTACAGAGCACCCCTGCAGACGACAAAGTCATCATCCTTGGCGACTTCAACGCCAGAGTGGGCTAAGACTCTGAAGCCTGGAAAGGAGTCCTCGGCAAGCATGGCGTTGGGAACTGCAATGACAATGGTCGCCTACTGTTGGAGCTCTGTGCAGAGCAGCAACTTGTCATCACCAACACTACTTTCCAGCAAAAGGATAGTCGAAAGACCACCTGGATGCATCCTCGCTCCAAGCACTGGCACCTTATCGACTATGTCCTAGTGCGTCAGAGGGACCGCAGCGACGTCCTCCTCACCAGAGTGATGCCCAGCGCAGAGTGCCACACTGACCACCGCCTTGTTCGCTGCAAACTCAGGCTCCGCCTCAAGCTGAAACCCAAGAAAAAGCTTGATGTTGCCAGCCTTCAGCGTGACGACAAGAAAGCTGCCCTTCAGGCCGATTTACAGCGCATGCTCAAAGATACAGTTGATCCAGCAGACTCCTCCCCTGAAACACTCTGGGAACAACTGAAAACTGCTATTGTAAAATCTTCTGTGGAAGTCTTGGGCTTTGCTAGAAAGAGGAACAAAGACTGGTTTGACGAAAACGACGTAGAGATCCAGGAACTTCTAGCAAAAAAAAAGAGCCGCCCACCAGGCCCACCTAGCCCAGCCTTCCTGCCCTGTGAAGAAGTCTGCCTTCCGCCTCATCTGCAGCAGTCTCCAGCTCAAGCTTAGAGAGCTCCAGAACGAGTGGTGGTCCAGACTCGCACAGAGGACCCAGCTCTGCGCTGACAACGGTGACTACAGGGGCTTCTACGAAGCACTGAAAGCAGTGTATGGCCCTAGGCACCTGGTACAAAGTCCCCTGCGAAGCGCTGATGGACAGGCACTCCTCACAGATAATACCTCCATCTTGAACCGCTGGTCGGAATACTTTCAGGACCTCTTCGGCGCTGAGCGCACTGTTCAAGAAACAGTCATCCTCCAAATCCCACACCTTCCACTAAAGGTTGAATTGGACGAACCGCCCACCGCCGAAGAGACCCTCACAGCCATCCACCAGCTCAAGAGTGGCAAAGCAGCAGGCATTGACGGAATCCCGCCAGAGATCTGGAAGCATGGAGGCCCCGCACTGCACAACAAGCTCCACGACCTCTTTCTCTGCTGCTGGGAAAAAGGAACACTACCAAAGGATCTCCGTGATGCAGTCATCATCACCCTGTACAAGAATAAAGGAGAGAAGTCTGCCTGCTCTAATTATCGTGGAATTACCCTGCTGTCCATTGCCGGGAAAATTCTCGCAAGGTTGCTCCTGAATCGGCTGGTACCTGCCATCGCTGAAGACCACCTCCCAGAGGGCCAGTGTGGCTTCAGAGCCAACAGGAGTACCACCGACATGGTCTTTGTGCTGAGACAGCTTCAGGAGAAGTGCCGCGAGCAGAACAAAGGGCTGTACGTAACGTTTGTCGACCTAACAAAAGCGTTTGACACTGTGAGCAGGCAAGGTATGTGGCAGATCCTGGAGCGACTAGGCTGTCCCCCAAAGTTCCTCAACATGATCGTCCAGCTCCACGAGGACCAGCAAGGCCAGGTCAGACTAAACAGTGACCTCTCAGAACCATTCCCCATTCGCAACGGCGTGAAGCAAGGCTGCGTGCTGGCACCGACCCTCTTCACCATCTTCTTCAGCATGATGTTGAAGCAGGCCACAGTGGACCTCGACGATGACGACGCAGTGTACATCAGGTATCGTCTCGATGGCAGCCTGTTCAACCTCAGACGACTGCAGGCCCACACGAAAACCCTAGACCAACTGATTCGTGAGCTGCTCTTTGCTGATGACGCTGCCCTCGTTGCACACACAGAGAGAGCCTTGCAGCGCATTACGTCCTGCTTCGCAGATGCCGCCCAGCTCTTTGGACTTGAGGTCAGTCTGAAAAAGACAGAGGTCCTTCATCAGCCGGCACCCAAGGAAGAGCATCGCCCTCCCCACATCACCATCGGCGAGTCCGAACTGAAGTCTGTACACCAGTTTACCTACCTTGGCTGCATCATCACGTCAGACGCCAAGCTGGACAAGGAGCTGGACAACAGGCTGGCAAAAGCGAACAGTGCTTTCGGGCGACTATTCAAGCGGGTGTGGCACAATCAACAGCTGAAAAAAGGCACCAAGATCAGCGTGTACAGAGCTGTCGTCCTCACCACCCTGCTGTACGGTTCCGAGTCCTGGGCCCTCTACCGCAGCCAACTACGACTCCTCGAACGCTTTCACCAGCGCTGCCTGCGTACCATCCTGGGCATTCACTGGAGTGACCATGTCACCAACGTCGAGGTCCTTGAACAGGCGGAAACTGTGAGCATCGAGGCTTTGCTGCTGCGGACACAGCTTCGCTGGGCGGGGCACGTCTCCAGGATGGAGGATCATCGCCTACCCAAGATCACTCTGTTCGGCGAGCTCGCCACTGGACACCGAGACAGAGGGGCACCAAAGAAGAGATACAAAGACGGTCTCAAGAAGTCACTTAGTGCCTGCCAAATCGACCACCACCAGTGGTCTTCGCTTGCCGCGGACCGTGACACCTGGCGCTCCACCATTCACAAGGCAGCCGTCTCCTTTGAGGACTCTCGCAGAGCTAACCTTAAGGACAAGCGGCTCAGAAGAAAAAACAGAGCTGTCGTAACTCAGAACCCTGACCAGACCTTCCCCTGCAGCCACTGCGGTCGAACCTGCCTGTCCCGGATTGGCCTCCGCAGCCACGAAAATGCCTGCAGACGACGTGGGCAAGCCCTATAGAATCTTCGTTCGCGAAGTCAAGCCAAGAGGTGACTGCAGCTACCGGGGCCGGGACTGACGGGGACTCGAACCCACGACCCGGCGATTCCCTTCGCTCACTTGCTCCGACGCTTAATCGCCTGAGTATTTCGGACTCAGAAAGTGTCCCTTGTCATTATACATGTACATAAGGACCATCATTTAGGTGGCTACGGTTGTCTGAAAATGATGGTCTTTATTGACAGGCAATTTCTCACAAGGGTGGTCGCTCAAACAAGTTCCATTGTACAACTGGAGGAGAATCGACTGTGGCCGCAAGCATCAAAGCGAATCAGGCACCACCATTGAAATATCATGGTCGGTCTTGAAATACCATGGTCGATCTACTTTCTAAACTGGTATAATTTATTCCTCAGAGAATAAGTCCCAAATTTACGAGTCAGTTTCGACCTTCCGCGTGTGGTACAACGTGTGACACATGTACCACAGCGAATTTAATCGCAAACCCTTATTCACAAGTCACAGTCATCGGGTCAAGGTCATGTCAAACTTTCAAACAGCTCAAGGTCATGTCAAACTTTGTATCAGGTCACGAACTTCAAGCGCCACACAGCTAGCGGGCAGCACTTTTACTGCCGCGGGAAAAGCAAACGCAACCCAAACTACAAGAGGTATATAGATCCTCAGTCAGCCCCTGCAACCGCCATTTACATCTGTGTTCCTTGGAGGGAAGCTGTCATAGGTTGTTAAAATGTGGCTGTTTCACAGGCAAATTTCATTGCCACTGGCATCGCAGGGGTTAACTCATTCTGCCCCAGGACCGAAATCCCCAAATTTTAAAGTTGCACTCTGAAGGACAGTTTTTACAATTCTAGAGACAGATCGAGCGTGTTAATTCAAGGGTGGTGCCAGGGGCGCCAAGCTATTCTGTCACCACCTTGAACTATCATGCTCGATCCATGTCTTGCTCTGGTGTGTCGGGGTTGAATGAGTTAAAACGGATATCGATATGCAATTACAGTGTTGACCATGGGCTGGACCAACATGTCCACATGCTGGCGTGTTGACTATACGAACACGCGACACACACACACACACACACACACACACACACACTGTTGGTCGATACCATCCTAACCGCCAGCTGCCTTGCGGCAGTCACAGACTAAACCCGCGATGATCTACTCCTGTTGAGGTTGTAAGGGAGGGACACTGCCCCGCCAGCAAGAGACATAGATTCTCATGAGCCCCTGCGTCCGCAGGGGCTCATGAGAATCTATGCCTGAGAATGAGAATCTATGCCTCTTGCAGATGGACGTCTGGAAAAATGGAGGGACTGTCGGTATAATTATAATACAGCCAATCAATTGTCCAGCAGCTGCAGTAAAGCCGCATGACTATGGTGACTCAGACTGAGTCCGGTCACAGTGGACTAGTCGCTTTCAAATCCGCTTACAGCACCAGCCTATAATTCGCTTTAACCCCGCGGCCCCTGGAAGTGAAGGAGTTAAAGCGAATATTGCTGCTATTCTGAAAATCGTTGAAAGTTCAACGCCAAAAGAACCTAGAATCTTTCCTAAGAACAATATTATCGAAATAGGCCACAGAGCTGTGATACTGAAAACCTGCTGACAATTCAACGCCACACAACTCCGTCCGTCCTAAGAACACGGAACATGCAACAAGGGGAGGGAAGTTATGGCAACAGTTTCGTGCCCCTGACTCAGAACGTAATAATAATAATAATAATAATAATAATAATAATAATAATAATAATAATAATAATGTACATTTATATTGCGCTTAGCCTCCAAATGAATGGTGCTCTAAGCGCTTTACAAGATCAAAAATCACAGAACAAAAAGTACAAGTACTGACGTCAATAAGATATTGAGTCAGGGGCATAAAACTCGTGTCATAACTTCGAGTCCCTGAGCCCCATGTGAAGAACATACACGATAGGGATAGCAAAAACCACCGATCAACACCACGAGCGGGGACACATACGGATCAATTTATCTTGCAGCTTGATAGTATTCATTTGTTTTACGATAGTGAAATGGTTAAAATTGCCTTCAAAGCAACAAGGACGTATGTTAACTTGGTCTCAAACTGCATCTTACGCACAGGCATGTGAAATCTAGTGTTTACTACCCGTTTTACGAGAGGATCGATTGCTGAACGATTATCCTATGCCTGAGATTTTACTGGCGTAGGAGACTTATGGAACTTTCACCTAATACATTTTAACACGGTAACTTTGAACAGGCTCACGTACAAATAATGATTAATCAACTTGTTTTTGCTGCGCCTCACCGCAAATTTGACCCAGGCTAAACACAATTAGGAGCTCTAAACTTCGTCACTGCTACGGCGTCAAATAATAAGGATTTTCATACAAGTTCTTGATTAACACCATCTGGGCGAACTTGCGGCAAGCTCATAAGGCAGGTTACAGGTGGGTGTCTCTAGAAAACCATCTCCATTTGCAAAAGGCCTAGATTCTCATGGGCCACTGCGAATGCATGAGCTCATGAGAATCTAGGCCTTTTGCTGTTAGGAGTCAGTTCCATTTATAACACTCCTGTCAGAAAATGTTCGGCTTTAGCAGTCTTCTCTCTCTCTGACTAGCAAGGCAAGCAATCGCGGACGTAAACAGGGTCACGTTTCTAGTCTGCACAAACATGTCAACGTTGCGCTGATCTCCTAGCCACCAAAGTAGTTCCTAGAAGCCCCAGAAAGCTGTAATGAGCGCGTGAGAGTCTATGTCTCTCTCAGGCCGAGTGTCTTGTAGAGTTCTTTTCAGGAAACCAAGTGGGTGGGAGTGTAGGCCGACAGCATCTGCTTCTGATTGTGTCTGACGGAGGCTGTGGCATCAAAGGCACGTTTTTAGGCTATCACAAAGCCTACCTGGCATGGTGCCCTGTCCGCGGACGGTGTGCCCAGTGAGCGATTGGAAAGGTCCTCGGGCCGAGATCGGCCGCAGGCGGCCCGCGCACGAGCAGTCAGTGCTCGTGCGCGAGCCGACCGTGCGGCTGACGTCGTCCCGAGGACCTCTTGTTTGCTAGGCCGGGTCCCGTCTGTGCAGACCTGTGCACTAAAATTAATTATGTATAGTTTTAAGTGTACTGTCACATGGACTCCAGTGGCTAATGAGAATGCATGTCTGTTGCTGGCCAACGCGGGGCTGTTGCGCGTGGCTGGCTGCGATAACCCTCCAGAAGATCTTGCGTTTCCCATAACCAGGAATTTCCATTTAAATCACAGCGAAGACTGATAACAGCCGGTTATAATTGGAATTTTCCATGAAGATGCCCGTTTAATCTAGATCAAAGGAGGAGGGATGGGTTGGGGTGGAGTAGAGGGAACTAGCGTGGCAGACCTGTATCAGCAACAGAAGAAACAGATATTATACTTATATAGACACACACACACACACACACACACACACACACACACACACACACACACACACATCCAGGCTTACAACTGACGACAACTTAAACAACTGATGACAGTTCAAGGGTGGTGCCAGAACAGCTTGGCGTCTCAAGGCGCCAATGTATTCTGGCACCACACTTGAACTGTCATGGTCATTGTCTTCAGGGGCGCCAGACAATTCTGACACAATTCATTGCAATGGTCATCCTGTTGCCGGAATAGGTAAGCAGTCTTCTAGTCCAAGAACAACTCCCAGGCCAAATTTAAGGAACACAACTGCACCTGTTTTGAGCGACTACCCGTATGAGAGATCGCCTGTCATTTAGGTGGCTGTGGTCGGCTGTAGTCACCAAAATTAGAAATGATCTTTTATGACAGGTGCCACTTATTTTCCCTTCAAGGCTTCTCTTGAGAGATCATGTGTCTCCTCTTAAAGACCATTTTTTTTGGGGGGAAAAGGCGGTCGCTCAAAACAGGTTCTTCTGTACAAACTCGAGCAAATTTTAATGTTTGAAGCATACTAAGTATAAAAAGTCGTACCACAAAATACGGGTCATATGTACACCATCGACTCAGAATGCACCGTATGCGGGTTATCTACAGTGGTAACGTCGGTTCAGTGTCAGTTTTAAACATCGTCAGTGGTGCCGCTGCTCTGACAGATGACGCAATCAGTCCTGTTACAATCGACCGGCAAAACGGAAGTTGTGTGGTTTCCAATTTCGAAAACGGCTATGTAATAGCCAAGACAATCTGCTGGGATTGGGTGATAACTAGTTTAACGAAGAAAAAACCTCGTGTGTGCATGTCCGTTGAACGTGATTAATAGCTGTCATAGTGACGGCTGCAAAAGTGACGCCAATAAAGAAAATCACGTGTACTTTAAATATTTAGACAACACGACAGCCACGAGAATTAATAATGTGCCTGGGGTCAGCTGCATGCGTGAGCTTAGTCCTGCGCCAGCCGCTAAGCAAGGTGCTCCGCTGTAGCGGATCACCTTGCTTAGTGGCTGTCGCAGGACTAAAACTCACTGTCATGCAACTTATCCCGTGAGCGCTTCCAAGTGGGTGCACGAAGTAGGAACCTATATTCGTCCCTAAATGAGCCAGATCAATCACTCCATCTGCAAATAGCATAGATTCTCATGCTTCCCTGCAGCCGCAGGGACTCATGAGAATGTATATCCTCTTGCTAGTAGGTAATCGGCCTCAAGTGGCGCCTGTGATGGAGAATGTCACAGTGAATTTCTACTGCTTCCCCGTTACCCAGCTTGTCACGCACACATGGCGAGGATTGGGAAGGAACGCCAACTGAAAATCTGCACATAATTTTCTGTTGATCCATCTGTCTGCGAGAAGCACAGATCATGAAGTGGCCTTGCAGCTGCAGAGGCTCATGCCTGAAAATGCACACCTCTTGCTAATTTTAGATCCGTCCGATGTAAATGTATGATCTCCGCTCCACTGATTAAGTAACTTCACAGCGGTTTTACCCCCTGCTCAGACAATGTCTATAATTTTCGTTATGGACGCAGTCGATGAATGCGGGGGCTGATGAGGATCTGTGTCTCTTGCAGCTGAGTGAGTCGTTGAGTGTATCTCGGCAGTGAAGGGGTTACGTTTTTTACGGTGTAATTTGGGCTAGCAGCACACGGGGGAGCCTGCAACACACGCCCGGCGCACGCACGTGCTTACACGCATACCTACGCACGATACTGACCGAATAATGGAAAAAGGTGAAAGGAAGAAAAAGGGGGTGGGGGGGGGGGGTGGGGTGGGGGTGAAAAACAGAAAAACAGATAGATGGTGGTAGTGCAAAGTACCCAATGTGCACAAGGTCATCGGACCGACGTCGGCCCGATGACCTTGTGCTCTTTGGGTAGGGCGAAAGGGAAAGGGGGGGGGGGGGATCCATCATCATCATCATCAGTCCCTTGCCCAAACTGGGCGTTGGGGGGACAGAAAGGCAGCAGCAGCAGACAGTGCTCTCCACTGAGTTCTATTTTGGGCGGTGGCAAGCAAGTCTGGCATCTCGAGTTCGGTCCATTCTTTTATGTTTGCGACCCAACTCTTTCTCTGACGACCTCGCCGACGACTTCCTTCGAGAGTGCCTTGGAGGATAGTCTTGGACAAGGTGTTGTGTCGGGTCACGTGGCCAAACCAAGCAAGCTTGCGCCGTTTCACGGTTGCCAGAAGGGGTTCATGTGGGCCCACCAGGGAAGTGACGATGCTCCGTACATATTCGTTGGTCTTGTGCTCGCGGTACGAGATGCGGAGCAACTTCCTCAGGCACTTGTTCTCAAAGGCCTGGATTTTCTTTTCTGAGTCTGCAAGCAGTGTCCAAGTCTCACAGCCGTAGAGTAGAATAGACACTACGAGGGACTTGTAAAGCCTGTACTTGATGGTGAAGCTGATGGAGTTACTTCGCCATATCCTGTCCAGCCTGGCCATTGCGGATGTTGCTGTACCTATCCTGATACGGATCTCTGCTATGCAACTACCGTCTTTGGACAGGGTGGCTCCCAAGTACTTGAAGCTATTGACCTCTTCTAGCTTCTGGCCGTTCATGTGAATGTTGCTGCTGCTGTCGCTTGTGGTGTTGATCATCACTTTGCTTTTATCCGTACTGATCTCCATGCCATAAGACCCTGCGCTACTTGAAAGTTTGTCTGTCAGGTTTTGGAGCTCACTATTGCTGCCTGCCATGAGGTCAATGTCGTCTGCGAATCGAAGATTGCACAGGGATCTGCCACCAATAGAGATTGAAGTATGGTGGTCGTGGAGGGTTTCCTGCATGATCTTCTCCAGGAATATGTTGAAAAGGACAGGAGAGAGCAGGCATCCTTGACGGACACCGATCGTCGTCCTGAAGAACTCGCCTGACTGATTGTTAAGTAGAACCGCGCTGCAGGCGTTCTTGTAAAGCGCTTCTATCATTTGGATCAGTCCCTCCTCTATGTTGAACGATCTCATGACTTGCCAGAGTCCGTCGTGCCAGACGCGATCAAATGCTTTCCTGAAATCAATAAAGTTTCAATAGGGCGAAAGGGAAAGGGGGGGGGGGGGGATCCATAGTAAACGGCAAATGATGGTATGATGTCGAAACAAGAAAAGGAACTCTGGGGAGGCTTTTGAAGGATAATGTAGAGCGTGAATGGACCTTTCTGAGCGCAAAAGTCCCATCTTGAACAAACTGAACTTAATTAAGAGAACTGCAGGTAGGGGAGGGGGGATTAGGGCAGTAAGACCTGAGGCCTAGGCCCTTATCCCCCGGACAGACTGAAGCGCCGCTGGCATAACAACATTTACAATCCACTGAACGAAAAAGTCAACTTAAGTTACTTTGTTTCTGATATAGGGCTCGGGAAGTTCCCCGCGTTGCCTAGCAGCGTCGGCGCGTCAGCCGCCATCTTAAGAGGATAAAATAAACTTCAAATAGTAGCGAAGTAGTGTTTCAACACGTTTTTCTTCATGTTTCTTCCTCTTTGGAAACAAACAAAAACAGATTCTGGTTAGCGGTTTCCTACGGTGATGCCAAGACTTGCTGTTATTGCCTACAGCACGTCAGGACTTTCCTGACTCTTATCGCGAATCCTCTCAAGATGGCCGCCACGACTAGCGTGATGACGTCAGCTTTCCGAGCCCTATTGTCGAAAGACCCAAAGGCCAAAAACACAAGTAGGTAAAAACTGCACTTTTCAGTCAGTTTTGACAAAAACAGAGGATTACTCTGAACACGCCGGACACACATGTGATATCTCCTGGTTGTCCAGGCTTTTAACCTTTTGCGTGTCGGTAGCGGTTTTTGATGCGATGCCGATTCCTGTAGGAATCGTCGCGACAAAAATCGCTACTGACACGCAAATGGTTAAGTCCCAGTTTGTATTGGTCGTGTACTTAGTCTCCAGTTTGCAATGACATATGAAGGCAAGGTACGCAGTACATAAAAACAGGAGCACTATGGTACTAATTTGACGTTGTTTGAATTGTGTCTGCTTGTTTTTTCCCGGAGCAGCCTAGCCAAAAGCCATCAAAACAAGAGACGAAAATAGATGATGTCCCTAAAATGCAAACAAGCAAAGCGTAAAGGTCATATCCTATTAGATGCACGTCTCTGGGCATGACACGTCCTTCATTTAGGCCTTTCCATCTGCAAAAGGCATAGATTCACATAAGCATCGGCAGTCGCAGGGGCTCATGCGAATCTATGTCTCTTGCTGACCAAATCAGTTGAGGAAAACTTGTATTGCTGGTGACTGATGTTTCAAACAGATCCGTCGAGTTGACTAAATGTCAGACACAGGGCGCGCAAACACGCAGGAATCAAATAGCAAGCAGGAGTGTAAGAATCCATGTCACAAACATATATTAACTCATTCAGACCGACGCACGTATTTCACAAATTTTGAAGGCGTCATCTAAACGACTATACACCTGTTGCATGAGATGGATCGACCATGATAATTCAAGGGTAGTGCCAGATTAGCTTGGCGCCTTCAGGCGCCAAGCTAATCTGGCACTACTCTTGAATTATCATGGTCGACCCATCTCCTGCTGTAGAGCGTCAGGCCTAAATGGGTTAAAAGATTCTATATCCGACCTGTGTTGTCAGAATTGACATAATTATGTAGCGTTACAATTTACACGTTGAACTACGCCTGCATACACACATGTATTGTATATCACTTTGTTGTACTGCAAATGTTGTGTGTCCCGGCCGATATGACAGAGTAACTTGAACAGTGTTTTGAGATGATGGAAACGATAGGCAGATGTTGTATTCAAGACTCAACTGACTTTTATGAATATAGTCCACTGCGCTTGGAACAAAAGAGGAATAATTATAGCCACAGGCTGGGTTAAAGAAATGCATTTTCACAATGTGTATCAATGTCCAATATTTTATTTTGTCTTCCAGTCAATGTAAAACAAGATAGCGTGTTATGCCCGCAGTTCACTGTACAGTAGTTTTGTGGCGTACGTATGATTCAGTGACAGATTGCGTAAGCCAAAAAAAAAAGACCAAACTAAAAAAAAAGAACCAAGAGAACTATGTGCCAAGAAAAACTGAAAGAACTCCGGCCTCAGTTTGCTTTACTTTGTCTGCTTTCCGAAGATTTGTCTATTTTGACATTTTCAGGAGTTCGATTATTACCTAACACACCTTCTTTAAAAAAAAAAAAAAAAAAAAAAAAAGCCAAGCCAAGCCAATAGAAACAGCATTCATCAATTCCACCAATCAGCACACAATCCTCGCATAAGCGCGTAGCACCATCCCACGTGACCACTCTAGTTTCGCAGCTCGTAGGCCAAACCGTTCCATCTGCAAGAGGCATAGATTCTATACCTCTTGCTAAACCAAGATGGACTGCGTTTATTCCTCCAATGGATGGTGTTGTACCGGGTTGAGCGCACGACAGGGCCTTATCTGTGAAGAATCAATCCCTCAGTTAGCTAACTTAATACGGCTTGCCTTACGGGTTCTGCACGTCCGGGTAAACAGTACAGGAAATAACAACCTGTCAGTGTACTGGATGCTGTCATATTCATTCCAGAGTCACGTTCACGCGGTGATACAGACACTGCCGACACTACACGGGCCGAGAAGAAGAAGACAGTCAAGAAGTGCTGAAACAGGCTACGTAGTGAGCTGAAGTTCCAACATACGTCATGACCCAAGGGCAGGGACCCACTGATTGGAAAAGTCCTGCGGTTGCGCTTGTTAACTCATTACATCCCGAGACTGACATTTTGAAAGTTGTTTATTGTCCTTTGAAGGCTACATTACAGATTAGGGGATAAATCAACCGTTTTAGTTTAAGGGTGGTGCCAGAATAACTTGGCGCCTCACAGAGGCGCCAAGCTATTCTGGCAACACCCTTGAACTATCAGTCAAATTTGTTTCAAGGAATAGTGTGATGGATGTATATTCAGGATGAAAAGGGCTAAACACCAGACTGTAGCTTTTTGCTGATGTGCAGAGAGAGAGAGAGAGAGAGAGAGAGGCCCACACCCCACCAGGGATACCTGTAAATTATAACAAACCACCCTATTTTCCCCAAAATGTCCCCTGTGCAGCCCCACCGCACCCCTCACCTATGGACTCCCATAAAAAAGGACAAAAAAATCTTTCGACAAGAGGCATAGATTCTCATGAGCCCCTGCAACCGCAGGGGCTCATGAGAATCTACGCCTCATGCAGCTGAGTGTTGTTACATGACGACTCGGTGTGTTTAGAGACTGCGACCTTTCCGCAACATTATGACAAGGCTGGCTCATCACACGGCTGTCATCTGATGCAGATAAAATAGACAGCCGTCCATGGTACCTCCACAACAGGACTCAGTTGCATGAGTGTGCTTAGTCGTTCGCAAGCGACTTTATCAAGGTGCTCTGCTATAGCGGAGCACCTTGATAGAACGACCAAGCACACTCATGCAACTGGCCCCTGGTCTTTGACTCCGCACCTGCGTCCGGAAATAGATTCAGTCAAATGACAGGCTAGCCACCTTCCGTCTGCTAAGGGGCGCAGATTCACATGACCCCATGGAGCTGCGAGAGACTCGTGAGAATATTCATTGCTGACAAGATGAAAGGAGTGAAGTCATCACCGAACACCTTTTTCCCCCTGTCTGAAAGAGACGTAGAGACTCACGAGCCCCTGCAGCCGCAGGGGTTCGTGAGGCTCTATGCTCTCTTGTTAGTAAAACTTTACTATGCCCTCCTGCGGTCTGAAATTGTACACTGGCGTCTTGAGAAGCTGTGTCTAGCTCGATGAATGTGAGTTTTACATCCCCAGAAGAAGGGAGTGGCCGTGGTGTTCGTCTGCACCTGAATCTAACACCGCTCTCTGTGAGAACAGCCTCGCATGGGTGTATTGTGGTTAGTGGTGAGTTTTTGTCGGAAGGCATGCTGGTGCTGAAAACGCAGGTAAACGGTGTGTGTGTGTGTGTGTGTGTGTGTGTGTGTGTGTGTGTGTGTGTGTGTGTGTGTGTGTGTGTGTGTGTGTGTGCGAGTGTATGCGCGTGTATGTGTGTGTCTGTGTATGTGTGTGTGCGTGTGAATGTGTCTGTGTGTGTGTATGTGTGTGTGTGTGTGTGTGTGTGTGTGTGTGTGTGTGTGTGTGTGTGTGGTGGGGTGTAGGGTGGGGTGGGGGGGGGGATATTAACAAATTCTAAAACACTTTGGAGTTACGTAAGCCACTCACTGTGTGTGTGTTTGTGTGTGTGTGTGTATGTGTGTGCGTGTATATGCGCGCGTGTGTGTGTGTTTGTGTGTGTGTGCGTGTGTGTGTGTGTCTGTGTATGTGTGTGTGAATGTGTATGTGTGTGTTTGTGTGTGTGCGTGTGAATGTGTCTGTATGTGTGTGTGTGTGTGTGGGGGGGGGGGGGGGTATTAACAAATTCTAAAACACTTTGGAGTTACGTAAGGCACTCACAACAATGAAGGAGGGGAAAGTTCCACTTAGGGAGCGAGACATTCTTCTCTACTTTTATTATTGTGGTTTAACCCATTCAGCCCTGACGCACCGTAGATGGGTCGACCATGATAATTCAAGGCTAGTGCCGGTATGCCAGATTAGCTTGGCGCCTGTCGGCGCTAAGCTAATCTGGCACTGCCCTTGAATTATCGTGGTCGATCCATCTTCTGCAACTGGGTGCATAGTCATTAGATGACGCCTCCCAAATTAAGGAAATACAGCCGTCGGGCTGAATGAGTGAATCCCTTTACTTCCAGTCGATGTCGACTGTGTCCATTCAGCGTCAAAGATCCCCCAGCGTCAAAGGAACATGGATACAAAGTGGTGTCAACAAGAGGCATAAATCCTCATGAGCCCCCGCAACTGCGAGGATTTATACCTCTTGCCTGATGCATTGTGAGGTTCAATTGTATATAACATCGAAGGGGTTAATGTCAGGTTTATGTTAGGAAAGACGCACACTCCCTGATTACAAAATACATTACACGTACGTACAAAATGCATCACGCTTATATTATATAAGAAAACAAATACAAACACATTACGTGCCGCATACTGTTTGTCGTTTTCATGCCTACATCTGCACGATTCTCCGAACTACAAGACTGTGTCCGTGGCTGCTGAAAATGACACTCCCTAAGATCAAGGCAACGCTGAGGCAACGCGATATTGACTGATTACCAATACCATAATAACCTGACCACACGGCTTATGTAACGAATAATCATTGCTCAACGCACAAATAACACTGAACAAGCAACAATAGTATCGCATGAAAAAGAACCTTGCGCCGCCCGTATTTTATTAATATACACAATTTACCAAATGCTAAATTATGAAATCAACGACGTGAATGTGTCTGTTGCCAATATTTTCGAGGGGAAAAAAAAAAGCCGCCTCCAAGCTGATAACCAGTGAATAATAACCTCCTACAGTGCTAAAGTTTATATGTTAACTACGTGCATTGTAAATGAGCTGAAAACTAACAGACTTCACAAGTCCAGTAATGGTCAGTAATTACCGTGGACTTGTGAAGGTTTGTCTGGCGAGCTAGCTGTTCAGACGGATCGTGCATGGCGTGCATTTCTCGTGTTGCACTAGGCTGGACGTTGCGGCCGTGTTCCTTGCCTATGTGACTCCTGCATTAATCAACCCACAAGAAATACCGTGAGACAGCTCATGAGCTGGTCGATTCTTAGGGCCTGTGGTAATGAGTGGCCAGCCTACAACCATCATTAGCGAGTGTGCGCCCACAAACAACAGAAATGCCAAACCCGGGGTAAACAGTCTATAGCTGTTGCCAAAATATCTGCAAGAGGCATGGATTCTCATGAGCCCCTGCGTACGCAGGGGCTCATGAGAATCATAACCTCTTGCTGAGAGACCGCCAATCCATTACCCTCTATTCCTTATACAGAAGAGGGTGCCGGGGTTTTAACTGAAGCCGGCCGCTGCACAACTACAAGCAAATGCGTGCTCGTTGTAGACTGCAGATGACTTTTTCCCTCTTCTTATTTTGCTGTGACCAGAATACGACCCTCAACCTGCCCAGTACATTGGCTAGGAGCACAGAGCCTCATCAGCCCCTGCAGGCTGCAAGACACTCATGAAAATTAACGCCTTTTATTTCAGGGGTTCACAAGAAATGTTGGCAGGAAGACGACTCAGAACTCAAGAAGCCATTGGAGATCAGTCTGTGAGTAGCTACACCATTGCTGATGACGTCTGTTGGCGACGGACGATGGCCGATGGTCTTTTGCGCTGTCAAGTTGGGGATGGTGCTGCTGATGGTGGTGGTGGTGGTGGTGGTGACGGTGGTGGTGGTGATTGCATGATTGGCAATGATGTGCAGGCATACAGTAGAGGCGCGGAGAAAGATAGTGGACGATGGTCAGACTCAACCCTTTGGGTTTTGGTAGCGGTTTTAGTCGCGATGATTCCTGCAGGAATCGCCACGACTAAAACCGCTGCCAGCACCCAAAAGGTTAAAAAGATATGAGAGATCCACACTGAACCACACCAATGCTGGCCCGATATCGAAAAAAACTCTGCGAAGATTTCTAAGGGCTGGTTAGTTAGTTAGTTATTTGGGTTTAAAGCCGAGCAGGCGATTAGGGCAATCTCAGGGCAGTCCTAAGGGCTTGGATGGTGTGGAGCACGTATCGACCTTTCAGAACAAAGTTCCCTATTTGAACTGGACTGAGCTGTACGGCGCAGGAAACTGCATCAAAGATCAAATAACAAATCACAACAGAAAGCCTTCCGGGAGTGGTCAAGTTAACTCGTCTGTCTCCCAAAATTTCCAAAGATTGAAACAGACAAAGCCAATCCTTTCTAGGCCAAATTTGGATCGCAGACTAGACACACACAACAATAATGAAAAACAGCATCGAGGGTCATTCAGGAGCAACAAAAACTCTAAATCCGCCGCACAAACTGCAAGCTGTAAGGGCAGCTTTTTCTCCCAGCAAACCCACACAGACCCCCAAATCCAACTCCATTTGCAAGAGACATAGATTCTCATGAGCCCCTGCATCCACAGGAGCACATGAGAATCAATGCCTCTTGCTAGTACGGACTGGCGCCATTTACATAAGATTTAAAATCACCGATTCTTTAACAATGTTGACGTTAAACCGAAAAGAAGCAATTGCCCGGCTAAGTCCTTGCGCTTTGCTGAAGCCGCATACCAGGGTGTGTAAGAATCTTCCCCCACTCTGCCAAATCTCTTTGTCTATCCAAATTATTCAAGACGGAACCTGATGCTACAGGCAAACGATCACAGAAAAAAAATCGTGTCTTGTTTTTTTTTTATTTTTTTTTTTTTTTTTTTTTTTGCTTGTTAAAACTACATTACGTCGACTGATGATGGGCGGTTGGATACAAAGGTGTTCCCAAAAATACACTAGATCTTCAGTCCACCCCTCCCGTGACTGCGAAAGGCAGTAAATCTCAATTCGTGAAAAGCGAGATCTTCCTTATAATACAATAATAATCTCGCTTTCCACAAAAATTGCACTTAATGTCTTTTGCCACACAAGGCAGCCGCGTTTTCTCAAATGGACAGCGCCAGCTCTAGTTCTATTTACACATCGCAAATATTGAACGTCTAACCCCCTTTTCTAAAATAATTTTAACCCTTTGGCTGTCTGTAGCGCTTTTTTGTAGCAGGAATCATCCAAAGGAAAGGAAAGGGCGTTGCAAATTGTTGTCGACGTGACTTCACGACTATGAGTTGACTAAAAACTGCACAACAAGACGTGACAGAGTTCTTTCCTTCCCGAGTGAACAAAAGGACATCGCCGCAAATTCGCTTTGTGCTCTAGTCTTTCCCTCCGCCTCTGTCAATACTTCTACTGGTTCACACTGGCTGCCTCCCTCTATTCGCTGCAGGTCGTCGAAGATGATCACCAGTGTGCTGATGGTTGTGAATGAAGACGGGTGTCTCCAGGCGCCTTGGCCGCATCACTATGCAAATCTGGCACGAGACTGGAGAGGAGAGGTGTTTGATCAATGTTCTTCAAGTGACGCCACAGTTACTCACGGGGGACTTTGAAAATGTCACGACTGCAGACTTACAGCTCTTCCGCGGCTTACAATACAAGTTGCTGGTAGCAGAGGTTTACTGCACGGACCCTTGTAGGCCTGAGGGAAGTCAAATGAAACCATTGTACCCCTCAGGCTCCTTTGACCTCCCTCATGCCTACAAGGGTCCGTGCAGCAAGCGGCAGCCCATGCTACCAATAAAGTATTTGTTTTCACTCCTGCACTATTTTCGTAAAAGAAATCAAGCTGAAATCTTCTGAACTGGACCATGCCCGACATGACTGACGTCAAAGAAAGTACGTGTACACATAACAGACTTATGAGGTAATATAATATCTTTCATGACGTTGCCGTCTGCATGACCAGCAGAATTGTCTACAAATTGTCAGAGTAATGCAATGGACGAGGTGAATGACTGTTTGCCTCAGAAGACTTCAAAATTCGTCAATAAAATAGTCGCATAGGACACACATGTGTTTCGATTCCGCAAAAGATTTTTTCTTTAGTGGTCTATTGCTGCAGATATACGTGCTGCAAACAACTCCAGTAGTGTGCCTGTTGTTTCGAACAACACAGGCTATGTAACTTTGTACGTTAGAACGTTTTGGTGATCTTTTATGGAACAAAACTGGCATCCAAGACGCGTCTCAAAGAGGGCTACAAGAAGTCCGCCATACGTCGTTACAAGGGTTTTTTGTAGCGAGGTCACACGGTACAGTTTGCGTTAAAAAGATTGGTCGTGTGACGTAGGAATGAAAACAAGTACATTTATAACCCTGGCAATTCAGGAAGTCAAGACGCCAAGCTAATCCACATCAGGCAGCACCTTTACGCTAGCATGGTCCATTATTGTTTCGTAGCTTGTAGATCTTCGTGCGAGCTACGTTGGATGTTTAAAAAAAAAAAAAAGAGGGTAAAATATCAATCCTTTGGACGATACCGCTCGGCGGAAAAAAACACGTAACGACGCGCCTGACCGCCGAGCGGCATCGTTCGTAGCAGACAATGGCTTAAGTTACAGGTTGACCCGCAAGCGTGGGACGAGAAAGGTGATTTCCTGCAACATTTTGGACCAGCGCTATCCATCTTTTAACCGAGTTCCCCGCAAGGCGGCCGCAATTCGGCCCAGACTTTGACGACTATGTACCATTTGCAGGAGATAGATCAACCATGACAATTCAAGGGTAGTGCCATATTAGCTTGGCGCCTCACGGCGCCAAGCTAATCTGGCACTACCCTTGAATTATCACGGTCGATCCATCTCCTGCTGCAGCGCGTCGGGGTTATATGGGCTAAGCTCGATACAGCGGGTCGGACGAAAAGGTCGAGCTGAGAAATCGCCAAGACCACCACTAGCCTCATTAATGGCCTGAAGCTGGCATCGTGCGCGTCAACACGTGAGTGGTATGTTGCACTAAAAACAGATGGACACTGATCATTACACTGGAGTGTCTATGATCATAGTATATTATTGTCGCTATTTGCGTCTGTCTGCGTTTCCCCTGTCTAGGAGCTAAAAACAAGCTCGCAGTCCGCGGAGGTGTGTCTGGTTTTAAATGTCTCGCGGTCTGCTAATCTCTTAGCGCACAGGCGCCGACTGCAAGATGCGTGTATTCTCGTCAGCCTATGCATCTTGCGCGCAGAGATCGGCGACATTAGCCCATTAAAACAGCAGGAAATGGATCGACCATGACAATTCATGTGTAGTTAGTACCTACCCCAAACTGCTACTACGATTTTTTTTTTTTTACGGAGGTTGGACTGTCGTGGCATAACCTCCCTCCCTCCCCCCCCCCTCCCACACCCCAGCCTCTCCCCCTGCCCTCCGTTTACTGTTGCCCATTCTGATTTTTTGCAGGCCGTAAACAAAAACATGTCAGGCATGTTGTCTACCCCCACACACCCCCCACCCCCCGCCTCCCCTCCCCACATCCCCTCACCCAATAAATAAAAAATATCGTCTTACAATCCAGTAAACAACAACAAAATTAAAAATTAAAAACTAAATTAAGAAGAATTATGCTACAACTGTAACATTTTCACACCACCGTATCTATAGAAAAGCTTTTAACCCTTTGGCTGTCAGAGCGGAATCATCGCGACAAAAATCGCTACCGACAGCCAAAAGGTTCAAGCCCGGGATGTGTTGTAAAAACACTCTTCTCGATTGTTCCGTAGAGATAAACACCATCGAACGGCGGCTGCCGGCACAGAATATCAAAACTTTTGACCTGCGTGTGTATGAACGAGGCAACCCTCACAAAGGTGCCGGCACGTCGGCAAATATAGAAACGGGTTGACAGGAATTTGCCAGGGCTATTGAATCATCACGAGTTGACTGGGAAGAACCCTACAGCAAATGATGGCGCGTCTACAGAACGCTCCACAATTCGATCGCCTTGCAGATCGATTAGAAATACATCTATTCTGCGTAAAAATTTAAAGAAAAAAAAATCACCTTTGGAGAACTGAGGCAATTCCTTTAATTTGCAAGAGGCACGTGTACACATGAGGCGCAGAGGTTTATGAGGACCCATGCCTCCTGCTGCCGTCATCGGTCCGATCTACTGACGCCTCTGCTCCTGAACAGCGGATAGCGTATTGCGGTGAACGTAGTTTGTTGAGTAGACGATTTTCGTAAATCAAGAGTGGTCAAAAACTGCGCATTCTTTGGACGCAAACATCCTGCCGAAAAAGTTCGCCAACCCATACCCTTCCCCCCCCCCCCCCCACACACACACACACACTGCCCCCAACCACCTTTATTTACATCTGTAAATATCATGAAGTTATGAGGTTTTGACTCTTTAGCTGTTGGAAGCGCTTTCTGTGGACAGCATGCAGGAATCATCTCGACAATAAGCGCTACAGACAGCCAAAGGGTTCACCCCTTGACTGCCGAGGAAAAGTCAGCACGATCCAGTTGCAAGAGACTCAGATCCTCATGGGCCCCCGTAGTTGCTGGGGCTCATTATAGGAGCTATGCCTCTCGCGACGACATCGCGAATGCATGTCCCTTGGACGCGTCAGGGGTATTTGGCGTGCGATTTAAAATTAACCAAGATTTGAGACATAAAGTGGGAGCATCATAGACAAAAAAGGCGGCACTGATGCAGATGTCAGAGCACGAATCGGTAAAGCCAGAGCAGCCTTTCTCCAGTTGAAAAAAGTGTGGAGTTCCAGAGAGCTGTCACAACTCACCAAAGTCCGGATTTTCAACTCCAATGTAAAAGCAGTTCTCCTATATGGAGCAGAGACATGGAGATTGACAAAAACCACAGTCAACAGAGTACAGACCTTCATGAACAGTTGCCTTAGAAGAATTTTGAAAATCCACTGGCCAGAGAAGATCAGCAACGTCAGACTCTGGGAGAGAACAGAGCAGATAACAGCAGAGAATGAAATTGGGCGAAGAAGATGGGGATGGATCGGTCACAGTCTGAGAAAGCCAGCTTCCAGTATCACTAGGCAGGCATTGTCATGGAACCCCCAGGGAAAGAGGAAAAGAGGTAGGCCGAGAAACTCCTGGCGTCGAGACCTCCAAGCAGACATCAAGAGACTGGGAACCACCTGGAGTAGAATCGAAGGAGAAGCACAGGACAGGAGTTGCTGGAGGTCTCTCGTCGACGGCCTATACCCGGGTAGGGGTGACAGGCGTAAGTAAGTAAGTAAGAGACATAAAGTCTTCGTCCATTTGCATTTAACTCATTCAAGACGCCCCGCATCAATAGCTGCGGAAGTGTCGTGCAGCGTTGCCGCCGGCAACGCTGCACGACACTTTTGCAGCAATTGATGCGGGCGCCCTGAATGAGTTGAATCAAGGCGGGGGCCCATTTGGCGCCTAGAGTTCTAGCTACCTTGAGGTTAGGCGCCATAGAAATCATCATTATTATTATTTATTATTATTAGTTAAGGGTCAGCGCACTGAAGCCCTGAGGTACCTTTGGCGACTGATCTCCGAAAGCTAGTTGTTGGGTGACGCCAGAAAAGCTTTGGCGCCGGTAGCTTGGGCTATACACAGTCGATTTGTGGGAACTTACAGTCAAGATCGTGCTGACGGGCTTGATGGCTCCTGGCGGGAGCGGATCGATGATGATGTTTGCACTTTTTATGGCGGCAAAGCTGGGTTAATTGTGGGGAACAAGATGGTAATTACTTTTCCTGTCGGCCTGATTGTGTGGGGTGGTCTGGTGTACGCGCGGCAACGTGCACCAGATAATACCAACCCTCTTCAAGGGTAGTGCCAGAATAGCTTGGCGCCTCTAGGCGCCAAGCTATTCTGGCACTACCCTTGAACTATAATACCAACCCCCTTCTTACAGGAATCATCGCGACAAACAGCGCTACCGACAGCCAAACGGTTAAATGCACGGGGGATGTAAACACTTGTCAAAACTCTTAGAGGAATGTCGGGATCCAAAGACCGTAGGCGCCGGTGGGGTGCGGATTGGTTCCCCCCTTTTTCCTTTGTGAACTTTTTATTTTGTTAGCAGTGTAAAAATAAAGGTTCACGTCTGAAAACATACATTTTATCACTTTCTAAACATTTTTTTTCTGGTTAATTTTCTCCAAGACAGGCACATTCTCCAGAGTAACTGACTACTTTTTTTGGAAGCATATTTCACATTACTAGAAGAGTTTTGCAATGACTCTTCAGTCAACACTTCATTACAGAATTCTTCTAAAGGAATATTTATCGCCATTGTCTGTATTGATATCGACGAACTCTAATAAACTTAGCACGAACAGCTCAAGAGGTGATCAATACTGGATAATGGGAGCACTCTGGGGGGTCTCTTCCTTCGTGGTGATTGTGTTGAGGAACAATAGTGAGCCAAAGAACAATGGACAGTACTGCCAGTGAAATGTCAGGTTACTATTGATCGTTTCGCTAAGACAGTAAAAACCCAATGTGCAGAAGGCCATCAGGCCGACGTCGGCCCGATGGCCTTTTGCGCATTGGGAAGCCACGCATTTGGCTGAAAAGAAGAAAGCAAAAGTATGCGACACAAGACTGCTGTATGTGGTGACATCGGCTTTTGCTCTTTTGCTAAACAGGCGCCGTAGTCAGTCGTAAGTTTACAGAAAATATATCCACCAGAGTTTGATTAACCTGTACAGTGCCGAGAAAATGTGAACACCACCAAACTGCGAGTTGTATAGATCCGCGTGAGCCCCTTGCGGGATTTCTTGTGCCTGCACAAGGCAGTATGCCTTTTGCAAATAGAAACTCGGCCCAAAGGCCATTTTATTGCCAGCCTCTTCCAAGACATCCACGAAATTTCACTGTTGTGTCGTGGCTCTGACATGATGTCCCCATGGAGGAGGTCACTTCCACTTGTGTCTTTGACGCCAGCTGTCGTGGTCCCGGGCCAACATCCCACGGGCCGGCTGCGACGGGAGCAAAATATTGACAATGCCGCGCCGACCTGATTTGTTCCTGTAAGGTTACACCGCCGCAATCTCCACGTGCAATCAAGTCAAATCAGCTTACTGGAAACCAGAGGATCCCGCACAAGGCAGACTTCTAGTTCTTACAAGCAGAACTGGGAGCCATAGATTTGAACTAATAAGCCCGTGCGGCATCTGCAAAGGCCATAGAGTCTAATAAGCCCGTGCGGCTTGCTTATGAAAACTTATGATGCTCAATCACAAGGTTTAAGTCCTCCTTCGAATACAAGGGACACGGGTGCTGACTGGAATTTAGGACTAGGACATGTTGCAGATGGGCTCGCAAACAGCTTGCTCAATCAATCACGTGTCTCATTTGAAAGTCTCATTTGCTCTGTTTCAAGACGAAGCAAACGACAGGCACAGACGGCTGCTTAATAAAATCCATCGCTCATCAGCTTACTTGAAACCCGATAATTTCTTACCAGCAAGAGGTACAGACTCTCGAGAGGTCCTTGTCATAGCAGGCAGTCGGGAGAATCTACGACTCTTGTAAAGTCTTGCTCAAACACTGGTTTAAATTCAATAGTCCAATTCGCTCTGTTTTGTCACCGCGGTGCAGTTTTCAATCAATTCGCCCTGAGTGAAAATCTACAGTTCTCGTTTTAAACCCTTTAGATGACGGTAGCGCTCTTTGTCGAGGTGATTCCTGTAGGAATCACCTCGACAAAACGCGCTACCGACAGATAAAGTGGTTAAACGTTTCACTTGAGCTCATGATAATCAAGTCTCCGCCTCTTTCATAATTTATGGACAGTGGACAAGATGAAGTCCGACAGCACGTACCAACCGTCTGTCCAATTTCCTTTAGCTCCCATCGGAGTCAGCAAGTTAATCCTCAGGATCATCTCTTGTAAGAATTGTAGATGAAAACGTGAGCAGCAAGACTTGGGGAGCTTCTCGTTTTTTGTGTAGCGGTAGCTTTTCATGACCAGTTCCTTTTGCTAACGGTAACAACACTCAAAGGATTGCTGGTACTCACCGACCTCCGTCGCCTAGTCAAGCCTGGTATATATTTTCTATAAAGACCGCGCTCAACACTTCACTGGAAGACGATGAACTGCATGGCAATCACAACACCGGTGTGTGACCTTGGCATATGTGACCAAAAGCCGCAATACTAATTGAGGTTAAAGGACATACAAAAGAATCTTTCTCGCGTTTTTGAAAAACTGTGCGAACTTCACCTCTTCCCTGAACCCTTTGCGTGTCGGCAGCGGTTTTAGACGCGATGATTCCTGAAGCCAAAGAAGATTGGATTGAAGACCAGTGTCGTAGCGTGGAAGAGGGCATGGCAAACGGCAACAGCAAGAAGGCTTATGAAACGCTAAGGACCCTCACCAAGACTCAACAGCGAACAGCCACAGTCATCGAAGACAGCAGCGGCCAACTCCTTACGGAAAACACTGCTGTACTAAACAGATGGACTGAGTACTGCCGAGACTTGTATAACTACAAGCCTGAGCCAGACACCAGCATCCTCCAAAACAACCAGGCTGGGGCCAGGAAGGCCGAAGACCTGCCAGTGTTAGCTGAAGAGGTGGAAACAGCCGTACGCGGCCTGAAGGGAGGAAAGTCTCCAGGTGTAGACAACGTACCTGCTGAACTGTTGAAACATGGAGGAGAAGTAACAACGAAGGTACTCACTACACTCTGTCAAAAGATCTGGGAGCAAAAGAAATGGCCAGTAGAATGGACACAGTCTCTAGTGATCCCGCTCCCCAAGAAAGGAAACCTGAAACAGTGCCAGAACTACAGAACTATCAGTCTGATAAGTCACCCTAGCAAAGTAATGCTTAGGATCATTCTCAACCGCCTCAAAACTTTCGCCGAGGAACTGCTGGCAGAAGAACAGGCTGGCTTCAGAGTTGGAAGAAGCACTGTAGAGCAGATTTTCAACTGCCGCGTCCTGATTGAGAAACATCTGCAGCATCAGCGCGAACTCTACCACAACTTCATTGATTTCAGGAAAGCATTTGATCGCGTCTGGCACGACGGACTCTGGAAAGTCATGAGATCGTTCAACATAGAGGAGGGACTGATCCAAATGATAGAAGCGCTTTACAAGAACGCCTGCAGCGCGGTTCTACTTAACAATCAGTCAGGCGTGTTCTTCAGGACGACGATCGGTGTCCGTCAAGGATGCCTGCTCTCTCCTGTCCTTTTCAACATATTCCTGGAGAAGATCATGCAGGAAACCCTCCACGACCACCATACTTCAATCTCTATTGGTGGCAGATCCCTGTGCAATCTTCGATTCGCAGACGACATTGACCTCATGGCAGGCAGCAATAGTGAGCTTCAAAACCTGACAGACAAACTTTCAAGTAGCGCAGGGTCTTATGGCATGGAGATCAGTACGGATAAAAGCAAAGTGATGATCAACACCACAAGCGACAGCAGCAGCAACATTCACATGAACGGCCAGAAGCTAGAAGAGGTCAATAGCTTCAAGTACTTGGGAGCCACCCTGTCCAAAGACGGTAGTTGCATAGCAGAGATCCGTATCAGGATAGGTACAGCAACATCCGCAATGGCCAGGCTGGACAGGATATGGCGAAGTAACTCCATCAGCTTCACCATCAAGTACAGGCTTTACAAGTCCCTCGTAGTGTCTATTCTACTCTACGGCTGTGAGACTTGGACACTGCTTGCAGACTCAGAAAAGAAAATCCAGGCCTTTGAGAACAAGTGCCTGAGGAAGTTGCTCCGCATCTCGTACCGCGAGCACAAGACCAACGAATATGTACGGAGCATCGTCACTTCCCTGGTGGGCCCACATGAACCCCTTCTGGCAACCGTGAAACGGCGCAAGCTTGCTTGGTTTGGCCACGTGACCCGACACAACACCTTGTCCAAGACTATCCTCCAAGGCACTCTCGAAGGAAGTCGTCGGCGAGGTCGTCAGAGAAAGAGTTGGGTCGCAAACATAAAAGAATGGACCGAACTCGAGATGCCAGACTTGCTTGCCACCGCCCAAAATAGAACTCAGTGGAGAGCACTGTCTGTTGCTGCTGCCTTTTAGTCCCCCCAACGCCCAGTTCGGGCAAGGGACTGATGATGATGATGATGATGACGATGATTCCTGACTAAAACCGCTACCAACACGCAATGGGTTAAGGCGGTCAGTCACACGACGGAAATCAGAGATTACGCAATGTAGGCGTTGCTCAAAGTTGGGCTGACTGGCGCGGGCAATTCGATTTTTGAAATGAAGATTCCTTCTATGGCTCAACACCAACACTGGTTGTCTGGCTCGATTCCGTACCGCTGATCAGCAGCAGGGAATCGAGGGAGGCAGCCAGTATGGCTCTACACCCTCCCAGCCAAACTCTTCCGTCTGCAGAAAGAATAGATTTTCGTGAGCCTGTGAAGTCGCACGGACACAATAACTTTTCAATCAAGATTGCTGCTCTAGCTATGTGACCCCCTCAGTCGTGACTTTTCCGACTGCAGGAGGCTAGATCTTCAGAGCCTCAGGAAAATATATGCCTCTTGGTTAGTTCGGGGTTTAACGTCCACGGCACCGAAGTGATAATGGACGACCCTGACGGGCGGGTTATGAGGGACAGGGAAATCTATCGCCTATGGAGTACGACCTGAACACTGATCAATTCAGGCGCACTACATCTGTGCCACTTTGATATACCCGGACCTTTTAACGGAGATGCCCCTTGCTTATAACGTGTTCATACATTTGTTCTTCAGACCGATGACGACATCAGGCCGTACGCCTGTGATTGGCTAATTTTCTGTGTTGACGTTGCGGATGAGTTTACAGCTAGAGGCGTTGACTGTTCAAACAAATAGCGTCTAGGGCTGAAACCGTTCAAATACAATTAACGCTTTTTTTTATAAAAAAATAATCAGCAGTTTTTCGAATTAAGTGGAGTACTCAGCCACGATTAGAGTAATCAGTGTAAAAGCAATGCTTATGCGGCAGTTCAAATAGTGACTTTTCCGCCGCAGCGATAAAATTGATTGTTAACGCTGCGATGGAGTCTGCCGTCAAAGTTAATATTGACAGCAAACTCCATTGTAGCACTAACATTTAAAGTTGACAGGAAACTCAACCGAAGCGTTCAAATAAACGTCAACAAACACTACCCGCGATAGCGGTGGGGGGGGGGGGGGGGGGGGGAGCCTGAAGCCGGCTTCGCTTCCAGACGCCATGACGATGAAAAATCGACGAATTACCTGCAAGACATACGATCGTACATATCCTTCGTGCGCTTGAAAGCTACAACTTGAGAGAAACGGCCAAATAATATGCCGTTAAAGCTCTTAACACATTTGGGTGCCGGTAGCGGTTTTAGCCGCGATGATTCCTGCAGGAATCATCGCGACTAAAACCGCTACCGGCATCCAAAGGGTTAAAAGAAGCTTGCGTGATCTGGGGACATACAGAGTGGTGTTAGAGTGAGAGGAAACGCGAATCAAAGTCACAGCAAGACGCAGAAGCCATTCACAACAGCCGTGTCATGAGTAATGTTGCCTGATGTTGCTTTTACCTGCGTCATTAACTTATCTGAGACATACCGAGTGCGCCAGAAAAGGCCATCGGGCCGATGTCGGCCGCTGTTGGCCCGCGCGCGGGCCAACGGCGGCTGACATCGGCCCGATGGTCTTTTGCGCACTGAGTACCGCACACGGATACGCGACAAGTCTAGAGTGAGTTAACCACTCGCCCATTATCAAAGCATATTTTGCACTTAAAATCAAAATCGGCATGTATATGGTGTAATATGTTAGCAAATAGTCCACTTCGCGTATAACAAGGTCGGATAACACAAAATGCGGATAGAGCAACACTTTTCCAATGTAAAAAAAAAAAACTTCGCTTATAACAAAGTTCAGATATAACAACAAGAAAAGTTGGGGCCCCTGGGCGGTTTGTTACTAGTATCCGAAGTCTACGGTATTATCCCTGAGCATTTCATTTTGTGGCAAACTCTGAAATGGCTGAATTGATTTTATCAGCTCATAAAAGAAACGTGCGTTTTTAATACCATAACAAAATCAACCGCAATTTAAATTTGCAACACACACAACTAAAGGGAGCACTCCCAGAAAACAAAACAAATTAACCCCTCTACTACCAGCCAGTGGTTGCAGATTGTTTTCTGTTGGTTACCCACTCCCCCCACCCCCCCACCCCCCACCATCATTGTGACTTACAGGTCAAAGATCCCCAGCCACGTAAGGGACGTGGATACAAGGTGGTTTCATGAATAGGTATATATCAATCTATACCTCTTACAGTTGGGTGGTGTTTAGTTTCACTCGGCAGCCAACGAGTTAATGTCATAATAAATGATGACACGCTGAAATAACTTTGATGGCAGCTCACGCCTGATCAAAGCAAAACAAATGGAGGACACTGTGACAAACATTCTCACGTGGATTTCCAGGGAATTAAAGTGAAAAAGTGTGTACGATTCACTATTACTAATTAACCCATTTAACCCCAAGACAGCATTTCCAAGATTGTGGAGTTGTCACTTAACGGCCACGTACCAGTTGCAGGAGATGGATCGACCATGATAATTCAAGGGTAGTGCCAGATTAGCTTGGCGCCTGAAGTTGCTGCTGCAGGTGTCTGCTTTCTTTGTGTGCTCAATGAAAGAAACGGCATCATATGCTGTCACATCACGTGACACAGGACAATATGGTTCACCCGGAGGAACGCCCTCAGTTCTGAGGGACAGCTGGAGCCGATCCTTGTCAGTGCTAGGCATTGATTCTTACAAGCCCACTAATTGCATACAGCGACACGTCAGGGCACCTCAGCCATGTGACGGAAAAAGACATTAACCCATTCAGCACTGACGCACTACAGCAGGAGATGGGTCGACCATGATAATTCAAGGGTAGTGCCAGATTAGATTGGCGCCTGTCGCCGTCAAGCTAATCTGGCACTGCCCTTGAATTATCATGGTCGATCCATTTCCTGCAACTGGTGCATATTCATTAGATGACGTCGCCAAAATTTGGGAAATACGGCCGTCGGGCTGAATGAGTTAAGTAGATTTGCGATAAGCAAGATTTTCATTTTATTACAATGAAAATCTCGCTTTTCGCACAACCAGACTAACTGTACACATGCCTTTTGAGTGAATCGGGACAGGGTGGTGTCCAAACACAGGTTCTCTAATTGCAAGTTGCAATACTTTGGTTAACCCACTTGATCCAAGGGAAAACGACGAGCTTGTTCCGCTGAAAACCTTGCTAAATCAGAGTGGCACAGTTGGAGTGCGGTTGAACTGACCAGTTTTCATGTCGTTATCCATAGGTAGGAGATCCATGAGAATTCAAGGGTGGCGCCAGATGAGCTTGGCGCAATCAGGCGATAAGCTTATCTGGCACTACCTTTGAATTATATCATAGCCGACCCATCGCCTGCAACTGGTACCCAGTCTTCAAAATGGCGAATTGCAGCCTTGTGGTTAAATGGTTAAAGTAAACTCCGGATGTAACAATACCGGAAGAAGGCCCGGTGCCCTGGACTTTCCTCACTCCAGACATTCACTGCATACGATTAAGTCTAAATGTATGTGTTTCAAAGCGGTCCACTTTATTGGCTGCCTTGTGGTACATAGCAACTACGTGTCGTATTAATCATCATCAGGACACAATGAAGCTTCAGGCGATGACTAATGTCCGTCCAGTCAGACCCAGCTAGCGTAGTAATGAGTATGTGCAAGAGTGAAAGGTCACGCTTACTGCCGACGGTTATACAATACATGGACTGCCATGGTCAGCACAGACTGATCACTTCGAGGAACAGATCAAAACTCATTCCTTTCAACAATATCGAGGCAACGTTTTTCATAAGCTCCTTCACTTGCAGTGGCGCATGAAAATCTATTCCTCTTGCAGACGGAAGGCGATGACTGTGATCCATGAGGTCAAGATGGCCTGACCTGCAGCACTGAACCGACTCGGTCCGGCACGTGAAACCGTCAGTATCGCCACCCATATATCGGTCTACTCCAACCCCTAGCAAGCCACTTCATTTATCTACAAAAGGCACAGATTCTCATGAGCACTTGCGTATCTCTTGAGATTGAGGCTCAGTCCATTACTTGCACTATAGAAGTTCCATTGTTTGGATGATCTTTGTCGGCATCTCTGAGTTTCAGTCTAATCAGCAGCGGCCACAAAGATATGCATGGAGTTCAACTTTCTGCGCAGGCCAACTTTCAGTATGGTGCTGACTGGCTGAAGCAGGACATACATCTTCTACTGGCCAGAATGACCGTGCTAGCTGCTATCTATCTGCCCTATAGCCGTCAGCACGTCGGATGCTTTGCAGAAGATTTCTCTCCGGCGTGATTTTTGCAGGAATTGCTCCGAAATACTCCGAAAACAGACCGACATAACTTACCCCCCACCCCCACCCCCACCCCCCCACACACACACTGGTTGTCTCTCTCGATTCGCTGCGCAGCAGCGAATCGAGGGAGACAAGCAGTGTGAACTTACCCCTTGCAGATGCTGACCCAGACCACACCATCATTTGTCTTCCAGTAAGAACACTTACACAGCTTTGATGACCTCCTCCTCCGCAGTGGAGTAGACGTGTATCAGCAATGGAAAGGGATTCCCAAAGAAACGTCTATTATTTTGGAAGTTACGGCTAATACACTTTTGCGGCGGAGCTGACCCGGCTTTCTACCGCGTATCGGATTCGGCTTCCGGCAAATGAGTTAAAATTACATAACATCGCACACACATCTTAAAGAGAGCACATGTCTGTCGCGTTCTTTTTCTCGAAAGATTACAGCAGAACCTGTTTTTTTGGGAACAAGAAACCATAAAACTGTTTTAAAAGACAGGTGCCCTCTCACGAGAAAGAGACCAACGTTTCACATGTCATTAGCTCATTCTACCCCAGACACACCACAGCAAGATAAGGATCGACCATGATAGTTCAAGGGTGATGACAGAATAACTTGGCGCCTATGGGCGCCAAGCTATTCTGGCATCACCCTTGAACTATCATGGTCGATCTGTGTCCTGCACTGCAATGATCTGACGAGAACGGCAAAATTTGGGGGATTTCGGCCACAGTGTTGGGGTAGAATGAGTTAATTAAAGAGGCATCATTTAGCCACCTAAATGACGGTCTTTAATGACAGGTGACCTCTCATAATCAGGATGGTCGCTCTAAAACGAAAACAGGTTATGCTGCACATTAAATTACACTAAAACATGCATGTGTACAGCCACTAGTTTCTGTCCCTTCTGCAGGCTCAAATGACCTCATTTACTAGCCTTACCCCCACGCCACAGTAACACGCTGCCCCATATTTCTTCGAACAGCATGGCGTTCGTGATACGCACCTAATGGTTAGTTCGGGGTGATAATGGACGGCCCTGACGGGTGGGTTATGAGGGGCAGGGAAATCTATTGCCTATGGACTACGACCTGAACACTGATCAATTCAGGCGCACTGCAACTGTGCCACTTTGATTTACCAGGACCTTTTAACGGACAAGCCCGTCTTTTTTCCCTGGATTGCGAGTCCAGCTACCGGGGTCGGAACGGGGACTCGAACGCACGACCCGGCGATTCCCTTAGCTCTCTTGCTCCGACGCTTAACCGCCTCAGCTATTTCGGACTCTTTAAATGTCCAGTCACCCAGCTTATATAACCTCCTCAAGGAGGAAACCATTCCTTAATATTGGAATAACGGAGGAGGGATTACAATATCAATATTGCATCCCTTTAGGGCAGGCCGTTTATACTCACAATCGAACACTTCGACAGGCATCATTTCCACAGAACGAGGATACAAACTGGGCTTCGATCTACCAGCAAGAGGCACAGATTCTTATGCGTCCCTGAATCCGCAGAGGCTCACGAGAATCTATGCCTCTTGCAGTCGAGTGAATCACTGTTAAAGTCATACTTGCAAAACGAAGGGCACTTGAGAAGGCACAATCAGACCGCGTGTTATCAGGGCCGCTGATTTTGTTTACGTTTTAACCCGGTCAGGGCCCAGAAAAAAATGTAACATCACCCAACCGCAAGTGGTATAGATCCTCATGAGCCGCCGCAACTGCGGCGGCTCATGAGGATCTATGCCTCTTGCTGAAACCATTTTATATCCATGTTTCTTTGACGGCTGGGGGTCTTTGACGTTGAATGGACAATGATTTCAAAAACACAATCAGCGTCCACTGGAAGCAAAGAGGTTACCGCGGCGAAGGACTTCTTCTCTATCCTGTATCTATCTGTATAACTCCTATCCTGTATCGATCTGCATAAATCACATTACGCAAAAGCCGCAAATGGATTAGGTGCCCTGTCATCACGAGAGACATGAAACGGATCCACGCTGAAATCCAGACGACCTACTCAGCTTGAGTAATTAACATGTTAACCCATTCAGCCCTGACGCACTACAGCAAGAGATGGGCCGACCATGATAATTCAAGGGTAGTGCCAGATTAGGCGCCACGCTAATCTGGCACTGCCCTTGAATTATCATGGTCAACCCATCTATTGCAACTGGTGCACAGTCATCAGATGACGCCTCCCAAATCTGGGAAATACGGCCTTCGGGCTGAATGAGTTAATAGAGCTGGTACTTGAAGCGATCGGCTCCAGTGCGAGCCTTGATTGTTAAATGCTACACTTTACGGATACAGCGGGTTTTCAATGTTGTCTTGCCTCAAACGTAGGACTGTTTCAACCCTTCCTATCACCCAGCAGATGGTTTCATCTGCCCATTGTTTACGTCGGTGATGTAAAGGAGAAGAAGAGGAGAGAAGTATTTCATTCTACGACATTCAGACATCGTCAATTGAGTCAGCCCTTGTGTGTGTGCACAGGCTATTATTGTAACATTCAGACATCGTCAGTTGAGTCAGCCCTTGTGTGTGTGCACAGGCTATTATTGTAACATTCAGACATCGTCAGTTGAGTCAGCCCTTGTGTGTGTGCACTATTATTGTAACATTCAGACATCGTCAGTTGAGTCAGCCCTTGTGAGTGTGCACTATTATTGTAACATTCAGACATCGTCAGTTGAGTCAGCCCTTGTGTGTGTGCACTATTATTGTAACATTCAGACATCGTCAGTTGAGTCAGCCCTTGTGAGTGTGCACTATTATTGTAACATTCAGACATCGTCAGTTGAGTCAGCCCTTGTGTGTGTGCACTATTATTGTAACATTCAGACATCGTCAGTTGAGTCAGCCCATGTGTGTGTGCACTATTATTGTAACATTCAGACATCGTCAGTTGAGTCAGCCCTTGTGAGTGTGCACTATTATTGTAACATTCAGACATCGTCAGTTGAGTCAGCCCTTGTGTGTGTGCACTATTATTGTAACATTCAGACATCGTCAGTTGAGTCAGCCCTTGTGTGTGTGCACTATTATTGTAACATTCAGACATCGTCAGTTGAGTCAGCCCTTGTGAGTGTGCACTATTATTGTAACATTCAGACATCGTCAGTTGAGTCAGCCCTTGTGTGTGTGCACTATTATTGTAACATTCAGACATCGTCAGTTGAGTCAGCCCTTGTGTGTGCACTATTATTGTAACATTCAGACATCGTCAGTTGAGTCAGCCCTTGTGTGTGTGCACTATTATTGTAACATTCAGACATCGTCAGTTGAGTCAGCCCTTGTGTGTGTGCACTATTATTGTAACATTCAGACATCGTCAGTTGAGTCAGCCCTTGTGTGCACTATTATTGTAACATTCAGACATCGTCAGTTGAGTCAGCCCTTGTGTGCACTATTATTGTAAAGACCTACCAAGAACATTATTAAAAAGGAGACATTGCGAACTATTCACTTTTTTTGGTTGTTGTTGCGTGGAGTAGGTCTTTCTTACCCACCGATCCTCTCAATAATACCGGTGACTGCCTGCGTAAAGGGTTAAAAAAAATATTTCCCGGTATGAGTCACGACTGACTAATGGCATAGGTCAGTTGCTCGAGTGAGCTTAGTTCTACGCCAGTCACGAAGCAAGGTGCTCCGCTACAGCGGAGCACCTTGCTTCGTGGATGGCGCAGGACTAAGCTCACTCACGCAGCTGCGTATAGCGGAGCCCATTGCTTAGTGGCTGACACAGGACTAAGCTAACTCATGCAACCGGCCCATGCGTCCGAGTCCTCACTGCTCTCTGGAGCCTGTGGCGGATCGTAAGGATCTGTGCCTCTTGCAGCTCCGGATGGAGTCATTCGTTTTCGTATCGGAAGACATGCCTGCGTCGCAAATTACAATTGCTGCAAATGAAGTCAGTTCGGCTTCCTACCCGGCTGTTACGACAAATAGCATCCACATAAACCCATTTTCTGGACACTATGCTTGCCCATATGTGGGAAATTGGGTTGGCTAAGGATGCACAGTTCTAACCGTATTGCGACTGAATAATGTAACTTTATCACCGAAAATCGACATGATGAGAAAACGACGGTGGGACAAACGCTAAATAGAAGGCTGCGTGTTTCCGGCAGTTAAGAGGTTAAAAATCCAGACCAGGAGATCCTGATTATGTCCCTTGCCTTCTTGAATAGTATGACCATGCAGAAAAAAAGAGAACGTATGACAAGCCATAGTTTCAGTCGCTAGCTTTGTTCTACATCAATAACATATTCGATTCCGGTCAGTCCAACACACTCTTCGATTCCAATCTGTTTGCCAGTGTCTGTGAAATCAACGTCTAGGAAAGTGTCAGATTTATATCTGTGACAAAGAAAAGCCCAACTCGACTCGATGCAGTCCGGCCTATCTGTGACCAAGTTGTGGTCTTTTGACAAAATGACCATGGGCAATTAACTCGTGTAATTGTGCAATCTAGCATCTTAGTTCACGTGTTGGACTCATTCAAGGAGCCCCGCATCAATAGCTGCGAAAGTGTCGAATAGCGTTGCCGCCGGGGGGCAACGCTATACGACACTTTCGCAGCTATTGATGCGGGGAGCCTTGAATGAGTTCGACAATTTCTGACCTCACTTTCAAAGCGCTGCAAGTACACCGGCGAAAATAAACCACGTCACTACACGATCTATATTTACCATTTGCCTATAATAACGTTACGAGCAAAGGTCAGTAACTGATAACATAATCTCAGTCATTATGTGCGCGGCCGTTATCACTAGATCTAAAACTGTACTTTAGCTCACCGCTACAGTTCATTCATAAAATCGAAGAAACCTCTTAACGCAACACGAACTGGATAACTAACCGGTCCATAAAAAGGCGAACTTACTATCGAAAGCAACCCAGATCCCTCCTCACATCTTTGACGTAAACTGCTAGACACTAGATTACATTCATCCACCTCATGAACCCGTATAGATTTTCATTTAGTGGGTACTAGATTTAGACGTCCCTCTGCAAGAGGCACATATTCTCATGAGCTCCTGCGAACGCAGTAGCTATTGAGAATCTGTGCCTCTTGCTGGTTGCCAGCTAATCCATGGGAATCATCGCTCTGCGAGGATTTACTCTGGGTTCTATTTACTACACATACTGCTGTGCGGCCTGGCACTCACATCAACAACACCACCCCCTGAAACTAAGCGACTAAACAACAGGACCTTGGGCCGATGTCAGACGCAGGTTGTGCGCGGGCCAACTACGTCCGACATCGGCCCGAGGAGGGCTTGCGCAATTGGAAACACACCTGCATGTTTAGTCGGTCCTCGTTTGTGCACTCTCACGGCTGGAGATCGAGGGTCTGTGAGTGCAAGGTTTGCCCACGGCAACACTACAAATTTGCTGACTGATCCGACGGGTTACATTTGTACCGGCCTTCTGAGGCTGTTTTCCTAAACCAAGTACATAAGTAGGACCATTCACTGCTCTAGATGATATTGTCACGTGCGGCCGGCCAGTGTCAGGGCTAGATGTAAGTCTAATGTGTAATCAGGTTTTCACCACTAAGGTGTCTGAATGAAAATAGATCAGATACAACCAACTCTTCATCGCGAAAGCCAGTAGGTCTATGACGCCCTGGATATAGTATATGGATATATAGTACCCGGCACGATAAATCAAATGATTATAGACGTGAATGAACGGGAAGAAGCGATGCCTAGCCCGATGATAATTGACTGAATTAACTACTTCATTTAAGAAGCCTAGGGGAAGAATCGATTGTCTTGACCCATCATGTCATGCCATCGGGATCGCCGCCGTGCAGAGTCGGCCGCTGCTCAAATTGACGCCGCCGTTTCGGAAATAGGATTAACGACCCAACTGATGCGCAAAAGACCTTAGGGCCGACGTCGGACGCCGGGCCAACGGTGGCCTACGTCGGCCCGATGGCCTTTTGTGAATTGGGGACGGGGTCTGCCGCTTCATCACAGACAGTGAATTTTCCTGCGGAATGGGTCACATGAGTTTCGACCCAATAGTACGTTCAAACAAAAGACCATCTCCAGCTAAGGAACAACAAATACTTGTCTTCAATGCTACTCAGGAGAAATGCAGTTAGATCATACTGTACCTCAGCAGCCTGCTCGAGATGGGTCAGCTGCTCGAGCAAGCTAGAATCCTACTCAACGCCACTGCGCAACGTGCTCCCGCGCTGACAGCGGAGCACCTTGCGTAGTGGCGTTGAGTAGGATTTACCCTGAATGATGCAACTCATTCGTGGCTGTAAGTATTTCAAGCACGTGATCAGACGAACCTTTCCGTCTGTGAAAGACAGACTACCAACAATCGGGGCTCATGAAAATGTGTTGGTGATGTAGTTGTTGTGGCGAAAATTGTTGGCCACTTTTTCGTTAAACAAGGTCATCGGGCTGTAAGACTACGAGCGGAGAAAAGGTTCAGATTTAGAATGCGGAGAAAAGGAAGAGTAATGGCGGACGCGGCGCTGTGAGAAGCTCAAAGCAGAGAGTAGTGAGGTTTCGTTTGCGACGAAGGACTCCCGACAGCGAACGAGAACGGCCTGACAAGCTACTTTGTGCCATAAGCATAGACGACACTCCCAACATCTCCGAGAGGCATATATGTCCTCATCCAAGAGGCATAGATCCTCATGAGCCCTCCGGGCTCATGAGGATCTGTGCCTCTTGGAGATGTTTGGAGTGTTGTCTATGCTTATAGTCTCCGGGCTCATGAGGATCTATGCCTCTTGGAGATGTTTGTCTATGCTTATGGTAGAAGCTGGTTGTCCGCAATGACTTCGCTCTCGTTCGTTGTTGGGAGTCGTTCGGTCACAAACGAAACCTCACTAATGGCTCTGAGTACGGGTGTTCATATCTCTCGCCTGCCAGCTATTGATTGATCTATGGCAGTACATGCAGTACTCGGGCAGTACCAGTACATCCCCTGATGCGTGAGAGGTCATAGGGCCAGGTCAGCCGCTGTTGGCCCGCGCACGTCCGTACGCGGGCCAACAGCGGCCGAGATCGGCCCGATGGCCTGTCGCTTTCTGGGTTAGTCGTGGCTAACAGAGGAGAGCATCGACTTCTGACGCGCACGTGGGTGACGATTACTTGGTACTGTTGCGGTTTTTTGTGGACTTTTCCGGGTCGTGGACTTTAATATGCAAGTGATGACTAATTTGCTCTGTTGTTAGAATTTCTATTTTGGGATGTCACGTTCTCTTGTCTCTTATCTGCAGACTCCGAACAGGCCAGCGGGTGCCGGCACAGTATTAGATGCTGTTCGAATCCCGGCTAGGCGATTCCGACAGGGCGCTCCAAACCTCTTTCAAACCACAAAGGTGGCTTCCAAACGCGGAAAATACAAGCAAATAATCAACAAAGACAGAAAAAAACAGCTTCAAGGAAGACAAAACATAGCCAAACTTCGTTCCTCGAGATTGCACCATGCCAAGTTAAACGCCTGTTATATTGCCCATGATCGTGACACTCTTGTCTAGACAGGAAGGCCATGAGAGAGCCAGAGACGGGTAAGCCAGACCAATAATTATTGCCACGATATGGAAAGCAACTCAGGGGAGACGTATGAGGGTTTGGGGGGGGGGGGGGTAGGGTGCAGCGCGTATGGACCTTTCCGAGCGCAGAAATGAATCCCATCTTGACAGACCTGAACTGAACTCATGAATCTGGCCAAACGCCGTATACATAAATGTCTGATCTGGCCCAGTGAGGACTGTCTGCCACCCCCATAACCCCTTCACTGCCAGTGATCGCCGATTTCGCGTCTGAAACCGCTGCACACTGGCCGACATTCGCGCGAAGAAGACACGGCAAATAAAATGGGACCCAAAACAGGCGCAAAGAACATAGGCCTAACAAGAGACATAAATCCTCATGAGCCCCAGCAAATGAGGGTTTATGGCTCTTGCAGTTGGATTGCGTTCATTTTTCCTCGGCAGCGATGGGGTTAACCTCCACACTGCCAGCCCCCGGGGCAGAAATAATGTCTCCGAAACAATCGCAGATCGCGGCCAGATACCCTCACTCAGGCAACGAGGATTTGAATGAGGGCTAGCAAGAGGTATAGATCCTCAAGAGCCCCCGCATCTGCGGGGGCTCATGAGGATCTATGCCTCTTGCACTCAGGTGTTGCTCAAGCCGGAGTCAAGGATTAATCTGCCAGAGGATGGCATCAGCAGTCTGCCAGATATCTGTGTCTAATGGACGTAGACGTTGTTTTGCCAATCAGTAACGCTAAATAACGTCGCAGAGGGCAATGTGCAAATAGTTCGGACAAATCAGTATGGCTAACATGGCCTTGTTATTCTTATTATATTATTTTAATTAAACCTCACAACATGTCATTATGCCCGACCAGTAAAGTTGGTAATTCCTATGTCACTTCCCCCCAACATTATTTTTTTTTTTTTTTTTCATTCTTGGCTTGTGCTGTGTCATGTAATTTTTTTTCCTTCTTAGTAGTAGAAAACAATTAGTACGATAGTAACTCTGTAATCAGTAGATTAGCAACGGCAAGTTCGAAAAATGGTTGTTACTACCAAAACTTTTACCGTTGTCAAATAAAGGATCATTGTCATTGTCATTGTCATTGACCTTAAAGGTAGCGAAGCTTGATTACGATGCCCGACAAGGCTGTACGTTGTGACTACTCAAAATTAATTAGGACTAAATTGGTCCAGTACTTCGAATGATGGAAAAGGGGATTCAATTTTACCTCTCTCCCCCCCCCCCCCCTGCCCCCACCATCCCCCTTCCCCCCCCCCCCCCCCCCACACACACACACTCACGCACACATACATACATAGCGTTGGGGAGGCGGTAAGGTTTATAATGACTGTTAATACACCGGCCATGCAGAGACCACCTAAACTCAAGTTCAGGCCGTGCCGTGTTGCCTGCTGCCTGCCGCTTGCTAAGGACTAAATGCCTTTCAGCATCCACAACACATGGCCATGTATCTTCACCTGCCACTCCAGCTCGCACCACAAACAACCTGCCCGGCCAGCAGCTGTATGTATGCTGAATCTACTCTCTGTGTATTTTTCCATTCTAGTCTAGCTCTTTGTAAATGCAGTCTCACTACACCATTGGCAGGGGCTCGTGAGAATCTATACCTGTTGTTGACAGAGATCACATCAATTTCATCGGCAGAATCCTTTTAGGAGTCTGTTCACGACTGAAATCAATCTTTGTACTCAATGTAGTCTGAGGAAGAAGAACACGAAGTTGTTTTGAGGGTTCTTTGTATGCAAAAGCCACGAGATCAACCGCCAAAATTAATTAATATGTAAGTCATTTGTTTAGGATTAGATGCATACGCCACAAAATCAACAATTCATGAATATCTCTCTCTTTACTTTCGGTCATTTGCTTGAAAAACAATAGACAAAGGCAACATTAAAATCACCCCTGTCCCTGATGTTGTCCGCTGACTAGGGGCCAGTTACAGGAGTGATCTTAGTCCTGCGCCAGCCACTAAGGAAGGCGCTCCGCTATAGCGGAGCGCCTTGCTTAATGGCTGCCGCAGGATTAAGCTCACTCATGCAAATGATCCCAAGTCCTTTCAAGTCCGTCTGCACAAATGCATAATAGATTCCAGTTACAACATAATAGATTCAAGTTACAACAAGAGATCATGATAATCTATGCCTCCTGCTTGGCATAAATCGGCTCCATTTGCATCCTCAGGCCGAGAGACGTGTTCGGGTGGAAACTACGGCAGGGAGACCATTGGCCCTCTGATACACTATTGCATAAAATACATTTGATGATGACAGTTCAAGGGTAGTGCCAGAATAGCTTGGCGCCCAGAGGCCCCAAGCTATCCTGGCACCACCCTTTAACTAAAATGGTTTAATTTATCTTCTAATCTGTAATGTAACCTTCACAGGACAATGCACACATTCGAAAAATGTCGGCCTCAGGATGTAATAGGCTTTAGAAAAATCCGGGGAGACTTCTTATGGTAATGCGCCGACTTTCGGTCAATTGGAATTATAGGCGCACTCTTACTCCGAAATAAATTTATTTTGAGTAACAGCTAGGGCAAATCTTGGCCAGCAATAGTCAAAGATTCTCGTGAGCCCCTGCAGGCCGCGACGGCTCATGGGAATCTTGTCTCTTGGAAGCGAATGGGAGCTGTATGTAAGGGTGCTTGTGTCTTCCCCCCTGTGACACGTTCTGTAAGTTAATCACCTACTTAGCAAGTCGTGTATGTATACTTAATCATTGAAACTGCCTCTTGTCACTCGTGTTTTTCAAGGCCGTCTTAAACGGAAGCGCAACAGTGTGTAACGTCCGCATAACAGTGCTGAACTAACTTGATTACATAACAATTGCTGTGACCTGTTCGTAACCATGGCTGACACGACAGCATTGGCTGACACAAGTTGTATAATTCTTAACTTGAAATACACATTCACGTATTAATGAATAATAAATCCTTTGCGTATCGGCAGTGTGTTTTGTGTGTGTGTGTGTGTGTGTGTGTGTTGTGTGTGTGTGTGTGTTGTGTGTGTGTGTGTGTGTGTGTGTGTGTGTGTGTGTTTTTATCGCGATTTTTTCCTGTAGGAAGACGCATATGCTTAGCAGATTGTAGTGTCATCTTCAAAACCGTGAGACAGTGTACACTACCATAGCAATCCTATTATCTGGTACGTGTACACGTATAAGACTTACAACCGTTTACTTACGTTTATGACAATATTAACTCATTCAGTCCCGACACACCACAGCAAGATATGGCTCAACCATGATATTTCAAGGGTGGTGCCAGAATAGCTTGGCGCCTATAGGCGCAAATCTATTCTGGCACCACCCTTGAACTATCATGGTCGTTCTGTCTCCTAAATTGTAATGCAGTCATCAGAGAACAACTCCAAAATGTGGGTATTTCGTAACTAGGAACACAATGCGTTTAACAAGTTTATTGAAATGTGTCAAATCTAAAAGTCAACAGCAGCGAGTCAACAACCTTGGCAGGCATTGGACATTGGTACAGTATTGGCAAAGCAGACTTCCAGTACGCTAAAATATGGAAACTGTTGATTTAAAATCTAGGACAGTGAACATAAAACAGACGAGACCCAAGCCAAGCACTATCCAGGGGCGGATCTTGTGGGTATCAGCCCATGCCCCCTCCGGCCCGGCCAAAACTACTGTGAAATGCTAATGTCCCTTTTTGGAGTTTGGAAACCTCTCCCCACTCCCCCCCCCCCCCCTTTCCACTGGTCGTCCTAAAATTGTACCTGGTAGAAGTGTGTGTTACAATTACATATACAGACGCTCCCCAACCCCCTCCCCCCTCCACCCCCCCCCCCCCCCCGCTTTTGCGACAATCAGCGGATGGTAAGAAGGTGCAACAGGTCCCCAACACTTGCTTGGCGCGCCTACTCCCTCTCCCCTCCATTTGTTAAATTTATTTATTTATTTATTTATTTATTTATTTATTTATTTATTTATTTATTTATTTGGTCACCTGGGAAGCAAGGTTTCGCATCTGGGGGCCTTTCGTGTCAAAATGAAGATCCCAAACAAAAAGTTGGAACCTTCACACACACACACACACACACACACACACACCACACACACACCACACACACACATACCCACCCACCCCTCCCCCACCCCCACCCCCTTCCCACCCCTTCCCCTTTTCCGCCCTTGGGAGGTAACTTATTCACGCCTGCTTTCAGACGTTGTCCCTACGTCTGAATGTCAGAAAATGTACAGTGTCTGCATTTCAATGGATTCAGACAGACCACTCCATCTGCATGAGGCACAGATTCTCATGAGCCCCTGCAACCTGCAAAGGGCGGTCTTCCTCACATCCTCAGTTTGAGAACCTCATCCGGCTTACAGTACGACTAGTCCGATAACGCAAACGTCAGTAATCGCTGTGACCAAGCAAATCGGTGCTTGGGCATCATCGCCGTCAAGGGGAACTGCCTTCTTTCGTAGACTACCAGTTCTGACTACTATGAAGGATTGACTCCAAGTGAGCATTGCCGTTGAGAAGACAGACCAGCAGATCGGCATGTGAAGATGAAAATCAAATTTCCAAACACCCTTAGTCACTCTGATGTTGGCTCGACCCTTTCACTGCCATTGGTCGCAGATTGCACGTCCGATATCTTTGTTAATTCAACGCAAATGAGCCATAGTCATGTCCGAGGGACACGGATTCAAAGTGGTGTCAGAAAGAGGCATAGATCCTCATGAGCCCCGCAATGTCTCTTGCACTCGGATGTTGTGTTCATTTTTTTCTCGACAGTGAAGGGGTTAAAAAACTGAGGGCTCTAGATATCAAGTTTACTTGATCGAAACTTTGCGACATCGCTCCTCGTGAAATATTGGCAAAAATGGCCGATTCAATAAATGTTTGCAATGCAGTTCACGTGTCCGCGGCTAAACAAACAGCGCGGGGATGCCAAGTGCAATTGCCCAAGATGCAATTGCAGATCAGACCAATTGGTGTGATTTTGAACCTTACGGCTGAACAGAGTTCTTCATGGTTTTACAGATCTCCTTATCAAATCAGATCAAAATCAAATCAAATCACGTCAAAATGAATATCAAATCCGGATCAAAATCAAATCAGTTGAAGTGAAATCAAATTCATTAATCCCAAGAACATACATGAACCGCACATACGAAAAAAGCTATGTGTGCTGTGCTGTTGTGAAATGACAGACAAGCGCCCCGCATCTGACGCAAACTTATTAGCATCGTTCATCTTTCATAAGCGGGAGATAATGTGCAAAACATTATTGTAGAATGGTGAGCAAGAAAATGTTAACCCTTTGGATGTCGGTAGCGGTTTATGTCGCCATGATTCCTGCATGAATCATGGCGACAAAAACCGCTACCGACAGTCTAAAGGTTTTATAGCCATTGCCGGAGTCGGATTCAGACCCGTGACCCCACATAACGCATTGCGGCACTGAGACAGCGGACAGTGCTTCTCCCCTTCGGAATAGGCCCGACTGCATGGTGACGAGACCATAATAATTATAACGTCCGCATCAAAAGTCTGTGCACTTGATTGTCTCGGCTGTCTGCAAACGACTCGAGGAACCCTAACCTGACACAAACTCTGGACTAACTGCATTTGCACGACGCTCAGTATGATGTAAATAGGCCTGAAGCTGCTACGGCCAAAGGGTTCGTTTGTCACATTCGTCTGCTGAGTAGGACGTAAAGAAAATGAGAGATGGATAGCGCCAAGCTGATCAGGCACTACCTTTGAGCTGTCACGGTCGATGCATGATCTCCGACAGCGGATGGTTTCAGTAGTCTGTAGGTCATGGAAAAGTGGCATGACTAACTGAATCAACAATCCGTGCATGGACGAAGTGTTTTTCCACAAAAAAAAAACAACAAAAACAGATGCACAGACAGATAGTGTGAATTCACAAGTGGGTGGATTCACGCTGAGTACATTTTCACCGGCTTGATTTGCGCTGGGTAGATTTACGCCTAAGTGTAACGCAGTTGGCTCTTTCACGCTCTTATAATTAACACAAGCAATGGGGAGGGGGGGGGGGGGAGAGAGAGAGGACGGGGTGAGGGGAGGGATGACGGGGGCACACTGGTTGTCTCCCTCAATTCACTAACGCTGATCAACTATAGCGAATCGAGGGAGACAACCAGTGCGGGTAGGACAGATGAGAATCTACGCCTGTGGCAGGTGGGAGGAACTCTCTGTAAACAGGGTCCCCGCTTACAATTTTCATCTGTCCTACCCACACTGGTTGTCTCCCTTGATTCGCTATAGTTGATCAGCATTAGTGGCGAGCCCTAAACTTACTTACTTACGCCTGTCACCCCTACCCGGGTATAGGCCGTCGACGAGAGACCTCCAGCAACTCCTGTCCTGTGCTTCTCCTTCGATTCTACTCCAGGTGGTTCCCAGTCTCTTGATGTCTGCTTGGAGGTCTCGACGCCAGGAGTTTCTCGGCCTACCTCTTTTCCTCTTTCCCTGGGGGTTCCATGACAATGCCTGCCTAGTGATACTGGAAGCTGGCTTTCTCAGACTGTGACCGATCCATCCCCATCTTCTTCGCCCAATTTCATTCTCTGCTGTTATCTGCTCTGTTCTCTCCCAGAGTCTGACGTTGCTGATCTTCTCTGGCCAGTGGATTTTCAAAATTCTTCTAAGGCAACTGTTCATGAAGGTCTGTACTCTGTTGACTGTGGTTTTTGTCAATCTCCAAGTCTCTGCTCCATATAGGAGAACTGCTTTTACATTGGAGTTGAAAATCCGGACTTTGGTGTGTTGTGACAGCTCTCTGGAACTCCACACTATTTTCAACTGGAGAAAGGCTGCTCTGGCTTTACCGATTCGTGCTCTGACATCTGCATCAGTGCCGCCTTTTTTGTCTATGATGCTCCCGAGATAGGTGAAGGACTCCACCTCCTCCAACGGGGTGCCAGCAAGCAAGACTGGTTCTTCCCTGGTTGCGTTCAGCCTCATTGTCTTTGTTTTCTGTTTGTGAATGGTGAGGCCCACTTGGGACGAGATGTCAGCAAGCCTCGTGGTCTTGTCCTGCATTTGTTGATGAGTGTGGGACAGTAATGCCAAGTCGTCTGCAAAATCGAGGTCGTCAAGCTGTGTCCACAGTGTCCACTGTATTCCACTTCGTCTGTGCTCTGTGGTCATCTTCATGACCCAGTCTATGGCCAGTAGGAAGAGGAACGGAGACAGCAGACACCCCTGCCTGACACCAGTTCTGACCTGGAGCTCTCTGGTGAACTGCCCTTCGTGGATCACGCGACATGTCATGCCATCATAGCTGCTCTTGATCAGGCGGACGAGCTTTGTGGGTACACCGTAGTGTCGTAGGAGTTTCCACAGAGTCTCTCGGTCCACGCTGTCAAATGCTTTCTCATAATCCACAAAGTTGACGTACAGCGGGGAGCTCCACTCCAGAGACTGTTCCACGATGATGCGGAGAGTGGCGATCTGGTCTGTACATGATCGGTTCTTCCTGAATCCTGCTTGCTGGTCTCTCAGCTGGGGGTCAACGGAGCTCTTCATTCTCTCTAGGATGATCCTGTTGAAGACCTTTCCTGGTACTGACAGCAAGGTGATTCCTCTGTAGTTGGGCGAGCCCTAAAGACTCATCTTTTTTCTGTCTGCTACGAATGACTTTGTCACAGACCTGTCTTGTTGAAGTCATCTCTATCTCTATTAGAAGTAGTGTGTGTGTGTGTGTGTGTGTGTGTGTGTGTGTGTGTGTGTGTGTGTGTGTGTGTGTGTGAGTGTGTGTGTGTGTGTGTGTGTGTGTGTGTGCGCGCGCGCGCGTGAGTACGAGTCCATAAGCGTAGCATTTTTCAATGGTGACTTTATAGATTGTTTATAGAGCGCGTTGTATTTTTTTTAATACTTTTTGTAAATTGCGTTTTTGCAATTAGTTATTTTTGTACTATTAGTTTTTGTTAAGCGTCTAGAGCTCTAATCCGAGGTTAGGCGCTATACAAGTACTCATTATTATTAATATTACAATGAGCTCATCACACCTTTGGCAGAGCCGGCATTTCAAGACAATGCCAGAAATACACGACGAATGGCTGTGCCAGGTTTTTGCATGCCGCAGGACATTAGTTGAACATGTCTGCAAAGGTGTGACCCCCCCCCCCCCCCCTTCTCCCCACCACCACCATCACCCTACCCCTTTTGTTATCCGCCCATGTTTCTCGTCTGTGTGTGTGTGTGTGTTTTTGTGGGTTTTTTTTTATGTTTTAACTCCTAAACTTCAAGAACTAACTGACTTCCATTCTATAGAATGGAAGTCATTTAGTTATGGGAGTTTAAGAGTTAAACAAAGTATGGCTGGTATACAATTTCAACATTCAGATATTCAGTATATGTGTCCACTAAAGTATGTATTCCTTGCCTTCCAGTAGAAAATATGGTGCATCCAGGCTAAGTTATGGTAAGAAGTTAATTGCGCTGAAGTGCGCAAGAGACACCAGGCTGCGTGAAACTGCAAATGAAATTCACACATTCGTCACATTTGTGAGCAGTGTGCAAGGGTCGAGCTAATGTGCCCTCGGTATACTATACTATTAACCCATTACATCCTGAGGCTGATTTTTAAAAAATGCTTATTGACCTATGAGGGCAACTTTACAGATTATGAGAATGGTCAACCACTTTAGTTCAAGAGTGGTGCCAGCAGGGCCGGACCTGGGAAAAGTCGATGGGGGGGTTACAGATTCAGTATAAAGCGAAGGCGCGAAGCGCCGAGCCTTCTAGGGGGGTCCGGGGGCATGCCCCCCCGGAATTTTGTTTTTTCAAGGATGCAAAATGGTGCAATCTGGTGCAATCTGAGCCTTGAAAAAGCCATTTGTGATGGTCTGGGGACTTTGAGCTTTTTGAACAATCGAACTGACAAACTCTGGGGTACAAAAATTATCACCTGCCCCTCCCTTAAAAAAACACCCACCCACACACACACACACACACACACACACACACACACACACACACACACACACACACACACACACATTTATTTATCAACAGAGATGTTTTGTATACTATTATTATTCACTACTTTTCGTTGATCGTTAACGGTATAAAGCTTTACCTTGTAGTTTATGAACATCAGGGCCCTGCTTTCACTTTCAGTCTTGCTGCACTAGGTTCCTCGGCATTAGTACCATTTGTGAATTGTATCTTCTGGCAAAACAGTTCACTGCCTCTTTGAAGTCAATATCAACATCCCTGTGCACTTTCAGTAAAGCAAGTGCATTGAGTCTCTGTTGCCCCATTGTAGAGCGCAGGTAGTTTTTCAGGTTGCGCAACTGACTGTTTGAACGCTCACACTCGGCAGTAGTGACAGGCAGGATGCAAAGGTTCTTTAGCATGATGAACAGGTTGGGATAAAAATCCCTGTCACAGTGTTTCAGTGCTTCTGATGCCGTGGATGGGATGATAGCTGTCGCATTCTCAGCAGCACTTCGCCATTTGCAAACCCACCGTTGGTATTCTGCATCAAGGGTAGCGTTGTCTGGTAGGTCAGACTCCCACAACATTGCCAGTGTCTTCACCCCTTCTGGAACCTGCATGAAACCATCCTGGTTGTCTATTAAAGTGCTTGGCACCAGACAGAGACCATCAACTGCTAGGTCAGCATTTTTGAACCTCGAGTTCAATTCGGTTGACAGGTGTTCCAAGAAAGGAATGTCAATGCTAATCTTGAAATATTCTTCTGGAGTGGCCGCAGGTTGGTTGTCACGGAGTGTCTGGCGGGATGCTTGACGAGGAACAACAACATCAGTTGTCAAAGCATTTGCCATTTTGCTGACTTCACCAAACCAGGCAACGAACGCTGTGTCGACATCTCTTCTAATAGAAGACATGCAGTTACTGACCTCTTTGATTTCCCTGTAGGCATCGACAACATCTTTTGTTCTTTTCTGGAGCTTCACTGTCAAGGGTTTTAAGTAACGCAAACAATTGCGGACGACAACGAATGCAACGAGGAAAACACTGCTGCTCAAGGTGTGGAGAAAGCCAGTTGCCTTGGTCAATGTCTCACTGTCCCAAATGTCACTGTCTTCACACATTTGTCCCAAACAGTCGTGAACAACCAGGAAGAGAGATGTGTAAACCTCCAGTGCTTCATGTTTTTCTACCCATCTTGTTCTGCACAGATCAACAAGCTTTGTCTTTGTCGTGTCAGGCTGAGATGCTTCGATGGTATCTTCAAGTTTTCTTTGTCTCTTTGGAGAGTTTGAGAAAAACAGTGACAGTTCCCTCAGTGCTCCCATCATGTTTTTCACTGCAGGCAAGCCGCATGCTTTTACAATGCAGACTCAAGCTATGGGAAGCACAGTGAAAGTACAGTGCTTTGTTGTTCCTTGCTTGAAAACGTGCCTGCACTCCTTTAAACTTTCCTGCCATGTTTGCGGCCCCGTCATAACCTTGTCCTCTAACATTGTTGAAATCAAGCCCCCACAAGGCCAGACACTCAACAATCTTGTTGTAAAGTGTTTCACCTGTGGTATCTCTGCACTGGACAAAGGCCAGGAACTCTTCACGAACTTTCAGACTTCCATCGACGAATCTCAATATAATTGAAAGTTGTTCCCAATTTGAGCTGTCTGTGACTTCGTCAGCAAGCACGGTAAACTGTTTTGCTGCAATAATTTCTGCAAGAATCTTGTTGCGGATCTGATCACCAAGAACCTCTATCAGTCTGTTTTGTGTACTTTTTGAAATGTATATGGCCTTCTTATCGCATGTATCTAGAAGTTTCCGGAGAGTTTCATCTCCTGCATTGATGCACAGATTCAAAAGGGCATTGAAATTGCTTCTGTTCTCACTCTGAAGAATGCCATCATCACAGTTGCCCCTCAGAGCTAACTCCTGTCTTCCACACACTTCAACAATCCTGAAGAGGCTTGTCAGAACTTGTCGATTTGCAGCGATGTTTTCTGCATTTTTCTGATTGATTTCACTGGCGATGCTCTGCTCTGGTTTATCCATGATTGTCAAAAACTGCTCTCCATTTGCCATTGCATCTTTGTGGTGTTGTGATAACGAGTGCTTTTTGATCTGACCACAGGCTTTATTCCAGTTCTTGCATGGCGTCTTCACAAACTTGCCCAGGTTTTCAGTAGACTTTGCAAATAATAGGCAATACTTGCAGTAAGCCCCATCCTCGAAAGGAGAATACACAAGCCAGGAGTACTTTTGCAACCACTCATGCTGAAATTTTCGGTTCTTGTTGTTTATCACTGTTGTTGGAAACTGAAAACCAGGTGATGGTCTCCAGTGTTGCCTTAGAAGATGCTCCTTGTCACTGTTTGACAGTGAAACGACTCGCGTGTGTTTCATGAAATTGACTTCACCAAAATCGATATTTTTGTTGCTGGTGATCTGAGAGGAGAAATCTGAAGAGGAGTCAGAAAGCAGGCTCACATCAGGCTGGTTGGTCATTGGCATGGCAGAGGATTCAGAAAGCAGGCCCCCGGCAGGCTGATCAATGCTTGAGGAGGAGTCTGAAATACAAATAAAAGTTGGGTCTATGAGAAGTCTGAAATACTAAAACGATTGTGTGTGTAACTGTGAGAGAGAGAGAGAGAGAGAGAGAGAGAGAGAGAGAGAGAGAGAGAGAGAGAGAGAGAGAGAGAGAGAGAGAGAGAGAGAGAGATCATAGAGAGAGAGAGAGAGAGAGAGAGAGAGAGAGAGATCATAGAGAGAGAGAGAGAGAGAGAGAGAGAGAGAGAGAGAGAGACCTGCAACAAGATAATTACATTTAAAGCATATATATGTCTTCGTTTACACACTTCAGTCAAGCTTAGATATATATTTATGATCTGAAATAACAGCTTTTCTTTTTAGACCCCTCCCCCCAAATGATGGACAAAATCTTTGCTACCTTATGACTCGTAGAGTCTTCTTCAGGCTAATGATAGCCAATGGAACCCACCAGTCATTTTGTTTAATATTAATTATTAAATTGAAACACTCAATCACGTATCAATTTCAGGTTGTATTTAATTTAATTTTTTTTTTGGAGAGGGGGGGGGGGGGCGGGGGGGGGGGGGGGGGGGGGCAGTAAATTACTCACCAACACTGCTTTTACTTGTTCCCATGTCACTGTTTCGAACTCCACTGCCAGTGGTCTCACTTTGGGTTGATTTTTGTCTCTTTCGAGGAACTGCATCATCTGCCGTTTAGAAAAACAACTTTTATTATTATTATTATTATTATTATTATTATTATTAAAAGTTTTCTTATATAGCGCTTACCTGTAAACAGCTCTAAGCGCTTTACAATTTACTCAACAACAACAAACAAAAAGAAAAAAAAAAGAAAAAACAAAGACATAACATAAAAATTAAAACATGAAATTTTATCCTAAAAGCAACAACAAAAATGTAAAATAAAATAGAACCGTCTTTTCAACATCTTATATATGATTATGCATTGCAGGTGTTAACACGTCTACTACAATTTTATAATAATAATTTAATATAAAAAAAAGAAAAACAGTGGTTTTCTGACTAGTTCTTAGCTTATTTTAAATTTCATCAACAAAAGGCCTAAGGGTGAATAATCTTATTTTGTAGCACGTTGTTCACAGGCATAGGAACTGTTAACAAATTTGCTGATTTTCAGCAGTTGGCAAAATTTCAGCACATTTTTATTTTCCATTTTATTATGTAAAAAAGGCAGTGGTTGGGATGCCGTCATGATGGCTTCTTGTCGTTCCAGAAACCGAAGTCGTCATGACGGTTTCGCACCCGGAAAGGCTATGTTGCCGTCACAATTGATGGCGACGCTGTCAACAAGTGGCGTCAGATAGGCTATGGTTTCCATAGTCAGCCATCAAGACGGTTCTGTTTTGCTCTCCGAAGAGATTTACGTCACAATACATAGCTAGTAAGCTGCACTAGTGATAACGATACCTTATAACTTAGCCCTTGGTTTTGTTATTGAAAACGATATTTTGCCGTCCAAAGATTTTTTTTATAAATATAAAAGCAATATTGATCATTGATGCCGATATCTTTATTTTTTAAATTGACATTTTTAAAGTTATATATCATAATACTTTGTGAAATAAATTTTAGGCTATGCATTACTTTAATTGTTACCTGTTTTGGTATTTTAATAAGTGGGGCTGTTTTATATCTATGATATTCATTATATGCAGCTAGTATCAGCTCCTACAGCGTAGGCTACACTCACAGGAAGGAAGTACCGGCGCCATCGCCACGTGCTCATTTGAATCGAATTCGGAATGGGTGAATTTTACCTAGTTCTACTGACTACATTTCTTTTATGAGACAAAATTGGATTTAAAAATGTACCCACCTTCTGAAATGGAGCTTGATGAAAACCAGCATGACAGTCGCCTACTGCCATCAGCATCTGTTTTTTTCAGTTTCGGCATTTTCGAGGAGACAGCAAAAGTGAAGTGTTACCAAAGAAAATAGATCTAGATTTAAACTTCCCCCCACAAACCTTAATGACGTCAGACGTCTTTTCACTGATCTTTCTCGGAAAGACGTGCACTGAAGGAGAGCAACTCTTTTGGGTACCTGGTTGATTCAACGGAAATCCATTTCAACGATGTTTTTGGACGATTCAATGATGGTCGTTTCAACGGATGTTCGTTACAACGAATTATCATAATTATCAACTTAGCGTCTTAATTAATCTTTCTAAAAAGTCGTTTTTGGGGGATTAGGGCTGTATCAAGGTGAAGGCGCTGGAAGAGGCTTGCGGCCAGAACAAGAAAATATGGCTGCATTTACTAATAATAGGGTTAGGGGTTGGGTTACTTGGTCGTTTCAACGGGAAAACGTTTTGGACGTTTAAACGGATCCTTTGAAATGGATTTCCGTTGAATTGTCTATAAATAACTCTTTGTGCCTTGGATCAAAAGTGACTAAAAACTGCAATGTTTTAAAAACAATTAAAAAAAAACAAAAAAAAACTTTGGAACTCCCTTTGCATAAAAAAAAAATTCACTGTTTTTTTTTTTTTTTTTTTTTTTTTTTTTTTTTTTTTTTTTTTTTTAGTTGGGAGGGGGGGTTCCGGAACCCAGGTAACCCCCCCCCCCTGGGTCCGGCCCTGGGTGCCAGAATAGCTTGGCGCCACCACGTTGACTGGCTCACGTCGACCAAAACCGACAAACGGATTTCCTGTGCATAAAGGGCAGACAACGCAAGCAGACACTTACGTCAGCAGCTAGCATCTTCCGGTTAACCAGACCTGCATGAGATCCTGAAATGTTCAAAAAGCCGCAACTTTAAACGCCGCTTACGACCTGCAAAAGGCATATATTCCTATATGAACCCTTGCGACTGCATGGACTGACGGGAATTCAAGCCTAAATTGCTTGTCATGGGAACGATTCTCATCAACTTTAAATGCCTGTTGTTTAGACAGTCTAACAACTCATTGGACCTTCACAAATACGGATTTCCGCCATTGAATTGTCTGAAAAACCTCATGACTGTCCTCAGACCTGCAATCGGCTTAGATCCTCATCAGACCCTGCAGGGCTCACGAGAATCCATGCCTCTCGCTAAAAGATGCCGGGCCTATTTACCTCCTGGGTTTGTCAATGAGGATTTTAAATGCATGACTATTATAGCATTGAAGTGGAGTGTTCGTATACTATTTTCAGTGCATGACAATTGATATCATATTAGTGGAGTGTTCGTATACCATAATTTCTAGACAGACCGAGCGACTCCCAAAGTCACCGAGAGCGAAGCTCGAGGTGACTGTGAATCTAACAGTTTGAAAATGGGAGTCGCGAGGTCTGTCTAGAAATGATAGTATACGAACACTCAACTTCTATTTTTTTTTTATAGAACCTTTCAGAACACCAGAAATACAGTCTATAACTTAACGGACAGAGAAAAAAAGGTCCCTGAATTCCGCAAGTGTGGGTGCGAGTCAGTTATCATCAAGCTGTGGTGAGAGTTATCTGGCACATATCAAACCCGCCGCGACCGTATTTCCTCCCCTCCTTTTTGCTCCTGCGGCTCCCTGCCTGACCTAAAGCTTTTCGAGATTTTCAGTTCACGGATAGTACGACTGTGTCTTCACTTATACCGTGTATACACTATTTAGTTATAACCATTTTTACACTTTATTATCACTAGGCTGTTGTTTTCTCTCTCTCTTAATAAAGTTTCATTTCATCTCTCTTTCTCTCTCTAAGAATGTTGTAGTTTAGCAAGGACAAACACGAAAAGAGGCCTGTGCGCCTATTGTTTCCCCAAAAATGGCTCTAACCCGTATACGCACTAAAAAATTATAAAGTTCTTTTTTTTTAAAATGAAGTTGATGCGAATTTTCAATGATTTCACACAAGTTCACCTTATTTTGCGCACCGGCCACCAGACCGTAGGAATACGCATAACAATGGATACAGTGAGTGACGTCAAAGTTTGGAACACACAGTGAAGCGTCATCTGAATGGTATGAGCTGCAGAGTCACGTTATATGGGAAGTCAATGACGTCAATTTTATGGATCAGTGTAAGCTTTGCCAAAAAAAAAAAAAAAAAAACCCCACTGCGTTATCAGAACAAACTTGTCAACTGAGTGCAGTCAACACAAGCTGTCAATCGGACATCCAGTGCTAAAGTTTGCGCGCTTCGGCACTTGTCTCCAAGATTTCACGGGCAACGACGTAAAGGTAAACCTTCTTAACAACAGTAGAATAGCCCGTAACACCGAGTGTTTAAAAATCAGAAAATGTTTGAAGTAAAATGTTTAATCAGTGAGTGAAAAGGAGCTGGTTGGAATAGTTTTCATGACTTGGACAAAGACCAAATCTCTCCAAATTGGACCAGTATACTAGGATATCCCAGGAAGCAAAGCGAAGTAAGACTATGACATATCTATGAATATCTATGTAAAAGTGGTCTTCAAAGGTTCTATAAACGGATGGTAACACCACAAATAGAAGGCCACCCACCATCTCATGTGTAATCAGCTTATTCTAAGGGAAATAGGTGCAAAAATTAACTCATTCGAGACGTGCATGAAGCCGCGTATCCAGATGCAGAACGCCTCGAATGTTTTTATTAGCCAATTGTGCGTAAAAACAGTGGAAACCATTAGACAAACGTTATTCTAAGTTCAGAGATCACCAATTACTTCCCCTCCTGAAGTACCTAAAAACATCTATTTATTTTGACTACTGAATGTTTCATGATCGGACTACATTTAGGACGATTAAAAGGACAACACCCCTTCAGCTATTTAAAAATACATGAACAGAAAAACATTAGTAAAGTAAAGTAGGCAATAACCCTGCGACAACTGATGGACAGCAGTCTGGCGTAGCCAACAGTGACGTTATTTCAGCCGTTACCACGACAGTGTGAACCGTGTCTAAATCGAGCAGTCAAGTACATTATGTACAGCTGTCAACATTGCAGAGCGCTAGGACAAAAATAAAAATCATCTCCATGTTCATGATGTTTGCAACGAAGGCACACCGTCTTTCTGGAGTCAACTTCCCAAGAGTATTTTTGAAGGCCAGAAGTTGTGTTTAACCCCTTGACTGCTACCGAAGATACTGCTCGGCGGTAAAGACGCGTAACTCGTCAGTTCAGTATCGGCTAAGGGGTTAAAAATAATACGGATTAGTCCTGTGTCTTCAACGCTATATTGCGTACGACCAAAGATTCCACGAAGAGGACGCGGTGGCGCGCACCCGGTGGCGCACCGGATTTGCATTTAGTCAAGGCACCACTCTGACTCCACGGCATCGCTTTACCGTTGCAGTCCTCAGTGTTTGGGCTTGAATGACGTCAGATTGGGGTGTGACCGGTTGGACGGCGCTGATTGGGTGACGGGTAAAATGTTTCGGCGAAATGTTTCGCGAATAGGGACAAGTTCTATTTCGTGAAATGTGTCGTTTCGCATTTCGTGAAACGGTGAAATGTTGGAGAAATGTCTGAAATGCGGACATTTCGACGAAATGTTTCGTTTCGTTTCTCCGTGTGAGGAAGCCTTTACTGACTGTAGGCGGCCTGTTGTTTTTTTTTTTAAGACACGTACAACCCACAAGTATAAATAGTCTGAATCAGATATGCACGACAGATGTCTGTCCTACTTTCGTTGCGGGAGATTTTATTGATTTTTTTACAGTCGAGGGTATACTTAGGGTAAAAACAAACACCCTCCACCCCCACCCCCCCACCCCCCACAAAAAAAAAAAAAAAAAAAAAAAAAAAAAAAAAACCGCGCCTGCAGTGGCTTTTGCGCTGTTGCTCAAAGCATATGCAAACACGTCATAGCCGTCCCCAAAGGGGCCTGACGAGAAGTGAAATGCAAATCCGCTGCGCCACCGCGTGCGCGCGGCCACCGCGTAAATAGTTCAAGTCAGAATACAATATTCTGAATTGAGCTTCTATCAAGTATCATCACTAAAGTACCACCAAAATATGATTTTAGGTCAGTTTTCTGAACCCCACTTTCATCGGCTGCTCTGCGAAACGGCCGCCTACAAGATGGCGGCTATCGCTTCGAGACGGCGGCTCGATATGGTCGGCAATTCACTTTAATTGTGTAAGTGAAGGCACACATGTCTTATATGTTTAGTTTTTAAGCGTCAGTAGTCAGAAATATGACCCGATATCCACCGATACAAACCAGAGCTTGTGTCAGTGAACAGTTACTTCCCCTGTACCAGGCGAAATGAATTTTCACCGCGTTTCTGCGTGTGCAGAGAAGGCATTTCGATGCAATGAAAATGTTTCGTTTCTTGTGCATTTCGTTTCTCCGTGTAGGGAAGCCTTAAGTGTAACAGCAGACGGTAGCATGTACAGTAGAACGTGTTTTAGCAGCCAACTGTTTATTGCAAGAAAAAGTGGTCGGAACATACAGGTGTCCTCTCCAAAGATGTCTCTTGAAAGGAAAAAAAAAAAAAAAATAAATAAACCGTCCGTCAGGCCCCTATGCCGTTTCCTTATAAGTATAATCCGTTACGTGATAACTGGAGGTCCCAAACAGTTTGCCAGACGCAATCCTTCGGCGCCACAGGCGGAGACGCTCACATAGAATGACTGTAATTAACCCCGTCACCGCCAGTGTCGCAGACTCTGTGTCTGAAATCGTCATTAATTCCGTAAATAGCGTCAGCCACCCAAGAACATACAAAGTGGTGTCAGCAAGAGGCATAGATCCCCAAGAGCCCCGCAATTGCGGGGGCTCATGAGGATTTATATCTCTTGCAATTGGATCGTATTCAGTTTTGCCTCGGCTGGTAAGGGGTTACGTATAGCTCGATTAACTCATTCAACTCCGACACGCCACGGCAAGACAGGGATCAAGCGCGATAGTTCAAGGGTTGTGCCAGAATAGCTTGGCGCCCTTAGGCGCCAAGCTATTCTGGCACAACCCTTGAACTATCACGCTCGATCTGTTTCCAGAAGTGTAATACAGTCTTCAGGGGGCGACTTCAGAATTTGCGGATTTCGGTCCTGGAGCAGAATGTGTTACGGCTTGATGGTCATAACTACAGGAAATCTCGCTTTTCACAAAATGGGCGTGTCTCTTTCTCCTTACTTACATGTACTTTCCACGTGCTCTTCCTTACACAAAGTTAGATAGTGCCCGCCGCGAGGTTCGACCATTTTCAACAAATTCCCCGTAGGGGAGTATCTGAGCACGAGAAATGACTGTTCTCAACCATTTCACCATCCAGTCCCGGTTTGTGCAAAGTGGGCAGACCAAATATTTAGCGGCTTTCGCAACAACGTTGCAGTTTGTATTTGTATACACCATCCTGTAAAAGTAAGAACAGTTGTTTTTGTTGACTAGACAATGGTCGTGCCCTCGTTGTCCTTGAAAAGAGTTTAGTTTGAATGCATGTTGGTTAGACATGTTGGTTATGTATGAGTATATTTACTTCTGACAGTTCACCCTGGAGGTTGTGACAAAACAGATTGAATAAGCTTTCAAAGCAAGCAAAACCGTCAATAATTCAATGCCCAGGACACATTTAGAGGGTGCAAACACACATAATGGCATTGTTAAACGCTGGAAGTGCACATTATACTGAGTTTTAATAATTAATAGATTAGGATTTCCCATTAGAGCTATGGATCTCTGTCTCTCTCTCTCTCTCTCTCTCTGTCTCTCTCTCTCTCTCTCTCTCTCTCTCTCTCTCTCTCTCTCTCTCTCTAACAGCCTGATAATGACGATGATGTATAATGATAATGTATTATCAGCATCATCGTCGCCATAATATCATTAACCCATTTACGCCCAAGGCCGCTTTTTTCAACTTTTGGAGTTTGTCAGCTAATGACTATGTACCAGTTGCAGAAGATGGGTCAAACATGATAATTAAAGAGTAGTGGGAGATTAGCTTGGCGCCTGCTGGCGCCAAGCTAATCTGGCACTACATTTAAATTAAATGGTCGATCCATCTCTTGCTGTAGTGAGGCGAGGCTAAATGGGTTGACCAAGAATTGCGACTTCAAAAGAGAAAACATGTGTTTGGCCCCCCCCCCCCCCTCCCCCGTCTCCCCTTCCCCTACTCCCCCCCCCCCCCCCCCCCAACAAACCTCCTGTCCCGTTTTACTGTCAGTATTTTCACCTCAGGTCTACAATAGACAGTAAGTTCATATTTGTGAAAAGCGAGATTTTGTTGTAATAAAACGAAAATTTTGCTTTTCACAAAAATGGACTTACTGCCTTTAGCCTTCGCAGGTCCCAGGGTTCCTGAAATATCGCTGCATATACAATTAGTGGGCGCGAAAAAACCAATGCCTAGTGATGACAAAGATTGGCTTCATCTGTCCCTCAAAACTGAGGGCGCTCCTCCCGGTTAACCCTTTGCCAGTCGGTAGTTGTTTTTGTCACGGTGATTCCTACAGGAATCATCGCGACAAAAACCGCTACCGACAGCCAAATTATAAACCTGCGTACGCCTGTGTCATGTGATGTGACAGCACATATATTACAGTTTCTTTTCATTGATCACGCAACAAAAGCAGTCGACTGCTATCAACACAATATCCTCCGAATCCGCAGTGCATAAGGTCCACTTGTATTTTGAAATCGATAGGCTATGACAGGCTATGACAATACAAGTGCTGGTCTGTGAATATGGACTTTTAGCCGTAAGGTCCAAATCACAGACCAGCAGACATATAACTACACGTCTTATGTCATCCGGGCAAATTTGGGTTGTTGAGCAGAAGCAGGGCCTAGGGGAGATTCTAATATATCCCTTGGAGGATTAAAGCATGAATAAATTATCAAGGATTTGATGTAGATTACAAAGTAAAGTAGGTAAAAGCACTGTCAGGAGAGAGAGAGTTGTGCAGTAACGACCAATGATCATAGATCGAGTTTGGTCGAAGCACCAAAACTCGATCTATGATCATTAGTCGTTACTGCACAATTATCTCCCCTAACAGTGCTTTTACCTACTTTACTTTGTAATCTTCCTAAAATATTAGCACTGGCAGTCTCCCCTTTACTTTTCAAGGATTAGATGTGTTTCAAAGCAATCGTAAAATCAAAGACGCAAAAACAGTATCCTGGTCATAGTACCTCATTGAAAAATAAATTGTACTTCTAGTTGTTTATAATTAGAAAACTGTTTGGGGCTGGTCTGAACTGGCGCGAACCGGATTAGGTTCGAAATTAATGGACTGGGAATCCGATTGGATGAGACGGATTGACCCGGATTAGACGCAAAGGATTGGATAGGGTTTTAGTTGCGTCAGTACCGGGTTGCATTGCAGTGGACTGAACACAGCGAATGCACTCTAATTTGAAAAGTTCTAAACCTAAAGTAAGCTAGAGTATTTCGAGTATTTGCACGTTTTCACTTAGCTAAAGGGAAAAAAAAGGATAGGGTTTTAGTTGCGTCAGTACCGGGTTGCATTGCAGTGGACTGAACACAGCGAATGCACTCTAATTTGAAAAGTTCTAAACCTAAAGTAAGCTAGAGTATTTCGAGTATTTGCACGTTTTCACTTAGCTAAAGGGAAAAAAAGGCCGTTGTTGTGGTAGAACAGCAGGCAGGGTCGCTATTCTATATCTGCTTTTATGGCATGGTTTCGACCTAAGGATGCTTACTACAACGATCCTTACAGTAGAAATTCCATCAGTCGGGAGCCGTCCTCTGAGAACTACATTACCGAGACAGATCGTCCATGACAGTTCCAGGGTGGTGCCAGAATATCTCGGCGCCTAGAGGCGCCAAGCTATTCTGGTATAACCCTTGAACTATCATTGTCGAATGCGTCAGAGAATACGGTCGCCAGGGCTATTATGGCACCACCTTCGAAATATCATGATCGAACGTGTTACAGAATAGTTGCCAAGCTACTCTGGCACCACCTTTGAACTATCATGATCGAACGTGTTACAGAATAGTTGCCAAGCTACTCTGGCACCACCTTTGAACTATCATGATCGAACGTGTTACAGAATAGTTGCCAAGCTACTCTGGCACCACCTTTGAACTATCATGATCGAACGTGTTACAGAATAGTTGCCAAGCTATTCTGGCACCACCTTCGAAATCATGATCGAACGTGTTACAGAATAGTTGCCAGCTACTCTGGCACCACCTTTGAACTATCATGATCGAACGTGTTACAGAATAGTTGCCAAGCTACTCTGGCACCACCTTTGAACTATCATGATCGAACGTGTTACAGAATAGTTGCCAAGCTACTCTGGCACCACCTTCGAAATATCATGATCGAACGTGTTACAGAATAGTTGCCAAGCTACTCTGGCACCACCTTCGAAATATCATGATCGAACGTGTTACAGAATAGTTGCCAAGCTACTCTGGCACCACCTTTGAACTATCATGATCGAACGTGTTACAGAATAGTTGCCAAGCTACTCTGGCACCACCTTCGAAATCATGATCGAACGTGTTACAGAATAGTTGCCAAGCTACTCTGGCACCACCTTTGAACTATCATGATCGAACGTGTTACAGAATAGTTGCCAAGCTACTCTGGCACCACCTTTGAACTATCATGATCGAACGTGTTACAGAATAGTTGCCAAGCTACTCTGGCACCACCTTCGAAATATCATGATCGAACGTGTTACAGAATAGTTGCCAAGCTACTCTGGCACCACCTTCGAAATATCATGATCGAACGTGTTACAGAATAGTTGCCAAGCTACTCTGGCACCACCTTTGAACTATCATGATCGAACGTGTTACAGAATAGTTGCCAAGCTACTCTGGCACCACCTTCGAAATCATGATCGAACGTGTTACAGAATAGTTGCCAAGCTACTCTGGCACCACCTTTGAACTATCATGATCGAACATGTTACAGAATAGTTGCCAAGCTACTCTGGCACCACCTTTGAACTATCATGATCGAACGTGTTACAGAATAGTTGCCAAGCTACTCTGGCACCACCTTCGAAATATCATGATCGAACGTGTTACAGAATAGTTGCCAAGCTACTCTGGCACCACCTTTGAACTATCATGATCGAACGTGTTACAGAATAGTTGCCAAGCTACTCTGGCACCACCTTTGAACTACCATAGTCGATCGTTATTCTGATGAACGTGTAAGGGCTTAGTGGGTAGAGATTGAACTTGTGCAACGCCGTATCTCCTGGATTCAATTCGACATAAGTTCACACTTGCCTTCGTCACTACACTTCGTACCACCACAGAGACAGGCCGCTCCCAGATCTGTAGAGAACAGAGCAAGTACAAGCAAGAGGCACAGAATCGCATGAGTCCCTGCGAATGCAGGGACTCATGAGATTCTGTGTCTCTTGCAGATAGAAGTGTCCCTCGTAGTAACATCCTTCTAGTTCCGGAGAGCTGAGATGCAATTAATTTGATGCCGATGCTGGGGCTCATGAGAATCTATGCCCCTAGCAGGTGGCCTGACAGAAAATGACCAGTCTCTCCAAACAGACAGAAGCAGCCGTTTAGAGGAAGAATTTTAATTTTTCATTCCAACCAGCGCGCAGACCACCCGTAAAGCCATGTTTCGCGCGGTTATGATAAATCCTATCAAATACTGATGGATTGATCAGCCCTGCTGACGCAGCCATCAAGTGACCGTGGGCGTTGTCAGGATCTAGTCTGTAAAGGAAAACGTCATCGGATCTGAAATTGCCTGATCATTTACGGTATCTTCTTTGCAACTGCTGGTTTTACTGAGTCCGCAAGCTGTTGATTTTTCTATAAGCTACGATAAGTGGATTGATTGACTGACTGACTGACTGACTGACTGACTGCTGACATACTAGTGAATGAATGCAGTGAGTGAACATTGCTTTACTGATTGTACCGAAACTCGAGTCACACATTTGCACTAACTCGGTAACTGCACTTGAAAGAATCATTTATGTTTCTAATCAAGTTCAAAACGTTCTTCGCACAACATTAAGATCAAATTCACCTGGGATACACGCCGTACGACTGTGCGGCTTAAAGTCATATTTTGGCTCAGTTCACGTTATTTTCAAGCTAGCATATGACAATACGTATTTATTGTTCATAAACGGACATTGGTCTTTGCCTGCCGAGCATAAAATACAGCTGTAACTGTAACGGCTAAAAGGGACTGATTAAACTGAATGATTCACCTCCGCATGTGGCAATGAGTCGATAATTCGAGCTGAACAAAAACTAGATACTTGAAAGGCGGAAGACAGAATCATTTATCACGCATCGGACCTTGCTGCAGAAATGTGCCACTAGCTGATTGGTGAGAACAAAAATGCACTAAAAGAACGCCTGATTGTACCAAAGCACGTCCAATGACCCCCATCCCAATCGCGAACATACAAGGAATCAGCAAGAGGCGTAGATCGTCATGAGGCCGCGGGGATCGTGAGGATCCATGCCGATTGCAGGCGGATGCCGATCACTATGAAAGCAAGGAAGCAGGAGCGGATCTTGAGAGGGTTTGGGGGGGGAGTCCAGGGTTCCTCTCCCCCCCCCCCCCCGCACCCCCCGCTTTTCGATTTTTGGGCCCCTGGAAGCAAGGTCTAGCGTCGGGGAGGCCTTTTGTATAAAGTTGAAGGTCCCAAATATGCAAACAGTTGGACCCCGGCTCCCCCCGCCCCCCACCCTCGAGGTAACTGATCCGCCCGTGGGAAGCATCAATTTTGTGAGGAATGCGTTACCAGGAACATCGCAAGCATGTAAGACTGGGGCAGGTATTGTGTTTCAGGTGCGAAAGCGCGGAGTACATGTGTTCCAAGGTGCGAGCACCGACTTTGCAAGCACTCCGCGCCCATACCGGTCACCTCCCTCGGATTGAGGGAGGTAACCAGTGTGATTCTCATCAACCCTCTTCTGTTTGCAAGACATATGAAAAAAGAAAATCTAGCCTCTTTCTAGTTTGGGTTGATCGCCTAGCACACATGCCTCAGGCTCTCAGACTGGGGAAAGCAATGGCGTGGTTCAGCCAGCGACTACAGGTACAGCAGCGGCTGCACTTGCAGATCTATTTGCGGACGCGTGCAGGCGTTTTTCCACGCATACTGCGAAATTACAAGATTTAGTTCGTAGGAGCAGATAGGCCGCCAGGTCTGGGTAATTGTGTTTGATGTTTGGAGGATTACGACCTTAGCGCCGGTCATTTATCCGGCCCGACACACTACAGCCTAAGATGGATCGACCATAATTCAAGGGCAGTGCCAGATTAGCTTGGCGCCTGACGGTCGATCCATCTCCCGAAACTGGTACATAATCGTTAGGTGACACTGATTTTCCAAATTTTAGAATGCGGCCTTAGGGTTAAATTGGTTAAAGTGTTGTCCAGTCTTTCCATGAAGACCCCCAAAAAACCACCTCAAGTTGAGGAGTAACGTCCATGTGTGGTGCACTTTGCATGGAGCTTCAACTTATTAACCCCCTGACCGCTACGGACGATATCGCTTTGGAAAAGACGCGAAAGCACGCGTCTTTTCCGCCGACCGGTATAGATATACGTCAGTCCAATATCGTGGGTAAACTGAGGTAAGTTTGTACGATTTACTTTCACCGGGGCACAGGAGTCAATTTCGCTTGATCACACATTTTAGGAAGGCAGCGCGGTGCAACATGTATGCATCCAACCCTGCCTCAGCGAATCATTTAACCCATTCAGCCCTGACGCACTACAGAGGGAGACTGGGTCGACCATGATAATGCAAGGGTAGTGCCAGATTAGCTTGGCGCCTGTCGGCGCCAAGCTAATCTGGCATTGCCCTTGAATTATCATGGTCGATCCATCTCCTGCAACTGGTGCATAATCATTAGATGACGCCTCCAAAATTTGGGAAATACGGCCGTCGCCGGGACTGAATGAGTTAACCAGTATGTATGGACAATGACCTAACAAAAACAAGTTAACAAATATGCAGGAATCAGCAGAAATAGGCCATTAATACATACTACATGAATGGATAAACAAACAAAATCTGTCTAATGATTGCATCATAGTGCGGCACCCGGCATCCCTAGTCACATAACTTCTGTGGCTAGTTCCAAACTCTCAGCGCACGTGTTTTCCATGTGCTCATGGCAGGGTTGGCGCGCACAGGCCGGGTAGGCCTATGCACAATCGCTGACTCAGCATACTGTCGATACACGTACCTACTGATCATACACATGCGGCTTACGGCTTCAGTCATAAGACGATGACACTGCAGTACTTGATATCCAGCAAGCAAACGGTCCCTGGGCTAAAATGGGCCGTCGTGGGGCCGCGCACGACTGCGCGGGCCAACCGGACGGCCTACTTCGGCCGAAAGACCTTTTGCATACCTCACAGTTCCTGGGCCTGGATCTAGTTATCGTACAATGTCTTGAGTAAAGACTGCATTCTTTTCAGTGGCAAATGTTTTCAATACAATCTGATCGGTTGAAGAGCATGGCGAGATACAAGTACTGGTCTATGGTCGATGCATTTCCACCACACAGGATGCGCAACTGAATTCATCTGATCGACGTGAGAAAGTGACAAGCTAACGAAAGTTGCACAATGTACCAAAGACAACATAATATAATATCTAGATGTGGAATCCTCAGATCTCGGCATACCTCGTAACTCAATCGACACGTGCCACATCCCGATACTGACGCGACAGAAAGCGCGTATCCGGACGCGGCACGTATAGAATGTGTTAAGCCATCAAGCTCTGATCTGACACAACACATAAAACATGGATCCAATAGTTCAAGGGTGGTGCCAGAATTGGTTTACGCCTTAACGACTGAAAAATAAATTTCCCCTTGGGACAATAAGGAGGTCTGCTTAGCTCAGCTCAGCGTAGCTGACGCAGAATGCGTTTCTACAATCTTCGTTAATTCAAGTCTCAGGTGCATGGATTCAAAGTGGTGTCAGCGGCAAGAGGCACAGATCATCATGAGCCCCCGCAAGTGCAGAGGGCTCATGAGGACCTAAACCTCTTGCAGCTGGGTGATGTTCACATTTTTTCGTCACAGAACGGGGTTAATGTAGTCTTCAGCCTAAGCATAACTCACACACCTTAGGGCGAGGATTCAAAAAAAAATATGTTATACATACGGTACTAATAGGTAACTTTGATGTCTGCTGTCTACTGGCAATGTAAGTGTAACATATATTGATGCGCTGGTGGTGTAAAACATGTTCCTACTAACAAGACCTGAAACCACAGGTATTCGGTACTAATAGGTAACTTTGATTCTGCTGTCTACTGGCAATGTAATACTGTAAACATGATGCGCTGGTGGTGTCAAAACATGTTCCTACTAACAAGACCTGAAACCACAGGTATTCTCACACACAGTCCGTCGGTCAGCCCCTGATACCTGCAAGCGCCACAGATTCTCGTGAGCTCCTGCTCCCGCAGGGTTCTCGAGATTCTACTGCTCTTTCCTCGCAGAATGCGGCCCCTACTTCATGCGTCCTTGTCATTATCGAGGCCGTTATTCCGACTGTGATAGAGGTTCACAGTGACTAGGTCTGCAATCTCTAACGAACTTCTGCTGCTGGGACAACAAGAGCTCTAATGACAGGTTCACTAATTCCCTTCAGTCCATCTGCAGGAGGCATGGACTCTCATGAGGCCCTGCAGCCGCAGAGCCTCATGCGGGTCTATGCCTCATGCTGACCATTCTCAGTAAGCGAGGGTACGTGATAAGGGTTTACCGTCGACGACTGACGAAGTCTGCAATTCCCGCTAATTAGAACCACACGTCAGTATCTCCCCTCTTTCTCCGATTGTAGGCTAAACCCGACAGCAAGACCTCTGTGTGAAGGGCAACAGAAGACGATCTTGGCCAGCACGTTATATATTGCATTTTCACGAGCCCCTGCGACCTCACATCTATGTCTCCGGCATGTGTATGGTGGTGGATGGTGGCGGAGGGGGTCTGTCTTAGTCTCTCTCAACAAAACGGTTACTTCGGCTTACCAGGGACCACTGTAATCATTATTAAATCAGTCTACCTTTCCGCCCTCCTACCTTTGCTGCTTACCCCAGCGATCAGCTCAGGAGCCAGTTCAGGCGCATGAGAGCTTAGTCTGGCGCCAGCCACTAAGCAAGGCGCTCCGCAATAGCTTAGATCTGCGCCAGTCACTAGGCAAGGTGTTCCGCTATAGTGAGCTTAGCCCTGCGCCAGCCGCTAAGCTAAGGTGCTCAGTTCACTCAGGATTCAGTTCACTCATGCAACTGGCCCCTGAAACTTCATAGAAGACCAGTGTGGTTCAAGGGTAGTGTCTGGGTAGCTCGGCGCGGCGTCAGGAGCAACCAAGGTATCGAGCACTTTGGTATCACGGTCGTATCTATCGTCCAAAAGAGGCACAGTCTCCTGCAAAAAGTACGCTTTGGTGTGGCAAGGACTTCTGCAACGCCAGGCATGTGCCTTTGGAATTGAAGCAAGGTGGGCTAGGTATACGTATCCTCAGGAATGCAACCAGCACCATCTCTCACCTCTCTCCCTCTCCCGAGTTGCCAGAGGCTACCCCATTCAACCCATTCAGCGCTGGCACGCAACAGCAGGGCTGAGATGGATCGACCATGATAATTCTAGGGTGGTGCCAGAATAGCTTAGCGCCTGGAGGCGCCAAGCCATTCTGGCACCACCCTTGAACTATCATGGTCGATCGGTCTACTGGACTGGTACGTAGGTTTTCATTGAACAGTTCCCAAACTCTGTGTGTGTGTGTGTGTGTGTGTGTGTGTGTGTGTGTGTGTGTGTGTGTGTGTGTGTGTGTGTGTGTGCCGTGCGTGCGTGCGTTCGTGCGTGCGTGCGTGCGTGTCAGTGTAATTGTGCCCTTCCTCTTTCAAAATAATGAATTGCCCAAAAAACACCGACCACCGATTCACAGCATGTGTACACGCTCGACATTTTCAAGTCACGGAAGCAGTTTTAGCGGCGGCTGCAAAGGTCAGCTTCATTATCAGGCCCATTCACAATTGATGTAAACTGTAAACCGCACATTTTCAGACGGAAGGGTCGTCTACAGCGTTTGTCAGTGACATATGGGACACCCCACTAAGAACAAACAAATGAAACAAAGAATGGCGGGGCTTTGTGCTAATAATTACAGAAACAAAGATGCTAAATCTTTATGCATATATACAAGCCCTTGTGATTTCAATCACTTTGATTAGTAAAAGGCGTATTATGCTCATAAACCCTTGCAGTCGCCAGGGGCAGATCAGTCACATCCCGAGATGGTGGTGGGGGTGGGTGGGTGGGTGGGTGGGTGGGGGGGGGGGGGTTGGGGGGGGGTTGGGGGCAACACACACCTTTCCAACGCCAGAACGCCAGCCGGCCGCCGAAATATCAGAAAGCGCTGGGGAGGGGGGTTGGGGGGGGAGGGGGTGGTCGCGGGGGGAGGGGGGGGGGGGCAACAAGTATGTGCGTTTTCCTGACCTTCAATCGCTTTACATTTCATAGGAGAAGAGGGGGGAGGGGAGGGGAGTCCAAACTCCATCAAAAGGACTTGGTTATATCATTTTAAAGTATTTTTCGGCTTAAAGGGGGTAGGGGACCCTGTAACCCACCCCCACCCGCCCTCCACCCTTCTTAAAAGACCACGCTGACAAGAAATAAATATGCAGCCACAAATTGTTAACGGCCCTTGAGCATGCAGCCACATCGGTACTGTTCATTTTATTACAGGTGGCTGCATGTGCAAGGGAATCAATCGCTGTTTCAGACTTGATGTGTGCCAATGATCCTTTTTTCACGCAGTTTGTGTCAATTGTTAATTCGGAATTAGCCAGGCAACCCCCTCCCTCTCCCTCCCCCCCCCCCCTCCCACCCCTCCGGTAATCAAGTGCAGACATGCCAAGTAACAGTCTATGGAACAGTTCCAGTGTGTAAAAGCTGCGAAAAGAAGAGATCTATTCGCCATGGCAGGAAAAAAAAAAGAAGACGTCTAAATGGCAGGTAAAGAAAAAACAAACAACCGTACACAACCGTACACAACCCGTTCAGTGCCGAGAAAATGGAGTGAACACCATCCAGCTGCAAGATGTACAGATCCTCATGAGCCCCCGCAGTCGCGGGGGCTCATGAGGATCTGTACCTCTTGCTGACACCACTTTGAATCCATGTTCCTGGGACAGCTAAGGCTGTTTACTGTTGAATCGACGAAGATTGCAAAAACACAATCTGCCTCAGCTGGCACTGAACGCCGGGGTTAAACAAAAACTGAGCGGCGCAGACATTTTTCATAACCGAGTTTCCGAACAGACAGAACATGCATATTCAGCTGCCGCAACGCAAGAAAGATTGCAGTTTTTCATCCAGACCTTTACAACTGCAAGAGACATAAATTCACGTGAGCTTCTGCAGTCTCAGGGGCTCATGCGAATCTATGGAGGTTGGTTTTTTTTTTTTTTTTTTACATCGAAACAGGCTCCAGCAGTGCCTCGACATGAAGTCAACTTGTTATTCCAACAAGCGAGTGCACTTTCCACCATGAAAGAATGCCCTACTTTGTGTGGAATTTCCATTAACAAAGGTTTCTCCTTGAAATAACACGGGAAAGATGGAGCGACTTTCAAAGAATTTTATTTTGCCATCTGCGCCCTCATTTATACAGCAGAGGCAAAATCTGGAACTTGTAATCCTCGTAGTACAACTAAACCTACACTCTGAACTGAAACAATGTTCTTTACCACTGCCGAGAAAAACTTGAAATGAACAACACCTTAGTGCAAGATGCTACAGCGGGGCTCATGAGGATCTATACCTCTTGCTGAAACCACTCTGTGTTTTTTTGCCGTCTGGAGATATTTCACGTTGAATTTACAATAATAATATATATAAAAACAACAACAACAACAACAACAAAAACAACCGTGATCTGTCTGATTCCTCTGGCCGTAAAGAGGTTTAACTCATTCTACCCCAGACACACCACAACAAGATAAGGATCGACCATGATAGTTCAAAGGTGATGCCAGAATAGCTTGGCGCCTATAGGCGCCAAGCCATTCTGGCATCACCCTTGAACTATCATGGTCGATCTGTGTCCTGCACCTCAATGCAGTCTTCAGAGGACAAGGGGAAAACTTGCAGATTTCGGTGTTGGGGTAGAATGAGTTAAAACAGGTGGGTTGCGACATTCTACCACATGTATTTCGTAGTCAGAGCTACAATAGGTGCTGGTCTGTGATTTTAGATCTTAGGCACTAGGCCTTGAGCTGCAAACTCACAGAGCAGCACACAGATTCACACGAGATGAATTCATGTTAGCAGAACGCATGAAACACAGGAAGCAATTTTTTCCCCCCCTCACTGATTTTAGCCAGGTCTGCCAGGGCCATCATCTTAAAGACTCGTGCGACATTTTAACCTGACATATTTTTAAGGTATATTTACATCTTGTCTTAAGACCATTTCTTTTAGTCTGGCTGACCAGATTTTTACCCATCCCGCCGTGAGATGGCCTTAGTCGCCTGCTCGGCGTTAAACCCCCAATAACTAACTAACTCTGGGCAAACATTTAAATATGATTGAAATCGTGACGATAACAGCGCCTCGCGTCACATGCATCCGCCGTAATCTCGAGTCTCGCTAAAATCGCTCATCGGTCGTGCAGTTAAATCGGTTTGGCTGTCACGTACATAGTTTTGCGGTCGTGGTTATATAAAATTTAATAGCTCAAAAACGGCAGTCCGCGTGCTTGGCAACAGATGGGCTAGCAATTACATTAGCGGTAGAAGTCTCCAATGACCTCAGGCTAAGCGTTCGAATTTTCACAGCAGTGCGTAACTAATGTTATAGACTTAATAATAATAATAATAATAATGAGTACTTGTATAGCGCCTAACCTCAGATTAGAGCTCTAGGCGCTTAACAAAAACTAATGTACAAAAATAACTGATTACAAAAATGCAATTTACAAAAAGTACAAAAACAAAATACAACGCACTCTGTAAACAAGCTATAAAGTCACCATTCAAAAGTGCTACGCTTATGGACTCATACTCGCATTCACACGCACACCCACACACACACACACTACTTCTAACATAGATAGAGATGACTTTAACATGACAGGTGTGTGACAAAGTCATTTGTAGCTGACAGAAAAAATATGGGTCTTTAGGGCTCGCTTGAATGCCTCTCTCGAATCCACGTATCTCAGTTTGCGTGGGAGGTCATTCCAAACAACTGGGCTCTGGTATCTGAATGACCTCTCACCAAACGACTTTGTTTTGACAAGAGGGATACGTAAAACTCGAGAGTCGGCAGCAGAGTGCAAATTCTGTCTTGAGGGCGTATACAGCTGGAGAAGAGAGGCAAGGTAGTGTGGGCAGAAACAGGTAATACAACTGTGAGTCGTAGACTTTTAACCCGTTCACTGTCGGGACGGGCAAACAACAGGCCAACTACAAAAGGCATAGGTCCTCATGAGATCCCGCAGTCGCGGGGGCTCATGAGGATCTATGCCTCTTGTCTATTCCGCATAGATCTTCTGCCTTTATGATGCAAACCGGTTACAGGGCTTTCACCCTGCGAAGCAGGTCAATTCTCACAGATTTCATTTGCCTGGCCACTGCCAGTGAAAGGGTTAGGAAGGCGAAGCTTCGTTCCTAAACCATGATATCTTTATTTTACGCACGAACATAGCGGTTTTTTTTTGTTTTGTTTGTTTGTTTTTTTGTTTTTTTTGTTTTGCACAAGCATCATTTCTGCACTATAAACATCTTCAGCTTACGCGCGAACATACAATTTTACACATCATCTTAAAACAGTAACGTCTTGTTTCTATTGCACGATTCCTTTCTAGACAATGAGAAAAAAAAAAAAAAAAAAGAAAGAAAGAGAGGGAGAGACGCCATAACAGCACCCGCATACCTGACGTGCAAAAGGTTAACAACAAAAAAATGAGAGAGAGAGAATCAATTGTAGAAAAAGTGACCATCGTTGATTGGAAGTTCCATGCACTCGCGCCGGAAAAGGAACACGGATGTAAATGTGTACAGCGGAGGATACAGATCATCGTAACTGAACAATTACTGCTCCATACTTAACACTCGATGAGTCCCAATGCCAAAGCAACAAGCATGATGACCCCCAACCCCCGGGAAAAAAAAAAAAAAAAAAAAGGCAGAAGAAGTGAAGAAATACGTGTATAATGAGTAGATTATTTTGTGAGACCATTAAGAGGCACTGATGTTCGTCAGACCCTATGCCTTTTGCATATATAATTACGGTGGGATGTCTGAAAACTAAATGTCTGAAACTACAAAGAGTCGATACAATCAGCCTGCTTAACCCCTTAACTGCCGGGGCAAGGCGAACGCTACCCGTCCGCAAGAGACATAAATCCTCATGAGCCCCCGCAGTCGCGGGGGCTCATGAGGATTCATGTCTCTTGTTAGACCTTGTGTTCTTTGCGCCCACTTTGGTCGGTCCCACCTCATTCGTTTGCGTTCTTCAAGTCACGCGAACGTCGGTCTGCGTGCAGTGATTTCAGACGCGCATCAGTTTCGCGTCCCGGCCGGCAGCGAAAGGGTTAAGCATCCCGTCAGTCGCTGGAACGAAATGCAGACTGTCTAACCCCTTCACTGCCAGAGGACGCAGATCGCGTTCATGAAACCATCGTAAATGCAACGTCAACGATCCTCAGACGTCTTAGGGACATGGACAAACAGTGGTGACGGCAATAGGCGTAGAGAATGCGGGGGCTCACGAGGATCTACGCCTATTGCAGTTGGGTGGTTGTTCGAGTTTTCTCGGCAGTAAAGGGGTTCAGCGCCTTTCAATCCGTTCTGATACTTCGGACGTATCTTGAGGCTCCAGCCTGTTTTCTCGAACGTCCCGTGGGGCTGACATTTAATCAATAATACATGCTTTACATGCCACTGTGTCTGTCGAGTTCATGGTAACGCGATCAAAGACGCAAAAGCAATCTGTGCGGTGGAGTTTAAACGGCTTGCCAGGCATCCGAAGATACTTTGTTTTTAAGCTGTGCGTTACTACCGTCGTAGCTGATGTTTCAGTGTCAAGTTTGATTCAGCAAA
>BTPG01000004.1:20068977-20114848 GCA_036245525.1 Semisulcospira habei
CGTAGAAGTGCTCATCCTCCTCGAAGATGTCGTCATCGATGATGTTGATGGAGAACTGCTTGTGAATCTCGCCGGGCTGAAACACCAGCGTGCCCTCTACAGCCTCGTAGTCCGACCCTGCGTTTGCCGTGCCGTCCTCTGAGTGGAAGTCCACGTACAGCGTCTTGTCCAGGTCGCCACCCTCGCGGCTGACGGTCACATTAAACGAGCCCACGTTCTCCATCACCGTGTAGTGGCCGGGGTCGAAGAACACGCGCGTGATGCCGTCATCTTCCGGCTCGTCGATCCTCACGTCTTCCAGACTGGCGCGCCGCTCGATCTTGGCTTTCTTGATCACCTTGCCGCCACCCGTCAGTTTGCGGGTGGCCTGGATGCGGTAGAAGGCGCGGCTCTTGGGACCACGGTTAACGGCCTCCAGCTCCGCCATCTCTTCCAACGTCTTCATGTCCACGTTGGGGTGTTTCCGCCTCAGCTCGCGCAGGATCTCTATAAAATCTGTCCTGTGCTGCTCAAACTCGCGAATGTCAGAATCTTCTGAGTCGGTTCCTTTGAAGATGGGTTCCTCCGTCAGATAATTGGCTTTGCCGTCCACGAGTTCAGTGTCATGCAAACCTTCAGAAGTCACCATGACGCCTTTCCTCGAGGCTCGGTATTTTTTCGATAGCAACTTATAGACAAGAAGTTTCCTGTCCGCGATGTAAGCTGTGACGACAGTCCCTGGGAAAAACAAGAAGGTGAGAAGAGCCTCCCAAACCTCCACCACACCTTTGCTGAAGACGGACAGGATGAGCCACAACCACACATAGGCGAATATGCTCCAGGAGGCGGTGATGATGAACACTCGTAAATGCTTGATGCGGCGCACTTGCCCGTCGGGAATGACGTAGATACATATAGCGATAATGATGAAGAGGTTAAAAGCGGCGCTACCCACGATGGTGCTGGGGCCCAGGTCTCCGGCCTCGAACCTGTTGTGGCAGATCTCTATGACTGACAGAAGGATCTCGGGGGCAGACGAGCCGAGCGCCATGAGGGTCAGGTTGGACACGGTCTCGTTCCAGATGCGGACACTGACCACAGTTGTCTGGCCGTCCGGCTTCTTGATGACTATGCCCTTCTCCTTGGACGTGATGACCTCAATCGCCGCCATGAAGCGGTCGGCCACGATAGACACGCCCAGGAACATATAGATCATGGCCGCCATGTAGACAGTGGCACGCGCTGCTTTGTCCCCGGTGCTCAGGTTACCCTGCGGCTTCCACATGGGTAACAACAGACCCTCTCGGCATGGCTCTCCCTCTGCACTGCAGTTTTCCGATGCTGCGCTTCGGGGCAAATCCTGTTGGTTAGGGTCCTGAGCTATGGCAGTGGCCATCATGTCAAACAACATGTAGAGGGGGATAAGCAGTACTCCGACTCTCTGCATGACAAGGCACACCACCCTGATGGGTAGCATCTCGGTAAGACCTCCTAGCACCGCCATTGTGGACTCTGGATTACTTCACTGACCAGTGATAGGACTGCACTGACGACTGGATGTACTCAGTGGTGATGATGTACAACTGCTGGCTCCCTGAGAAAGCACCTGTCAGAGTCGAACCCGCATATCCATTGCACACTGACGATCAGTACACCGGCACCTCAATCACTCACAAAGAGAAACAAAGATAATCCCCACACTGCCGGCCTGTAAACGTTTCCTGTTTCTTTCGACAGTGTGTGTTGCACATTCTCTACACACAGACCAGCTGCAACTGAGCCTATACTGTCGGTCTTAGCCACACTACACTACATCATACGATAGTCGGCAGACTAACCGTTGTTCACGACCACAGTACTAATTGACACTGTAACAAATACACACAGACGGATGGAGTGCGCGCCCCCGCGCGTTGTTAAATGCGGTGTGTCCACTCAGTGAGGTCAGCGACTGTCAACGCCAACACCGTACCCCTATGGCAGGTGCGATGCGAAACTGCTAGAGAGATAGGCAGCGGCCTGACACTAGGAGAGTTAAGAAGAAAGCTACACACATTTGCCACACAGCACTACCTACAACAGCCACTAGTCCTACCACACCTCTCTCTGCCAGGACACTGGTGGTGATACTGTGTACTTCCTCTATCTCTCTCTCTCTCTGTCAGTCCAACAAGCGGCGAGAGAAGAAATTCGTTCCACGCTGACACAGGCGCAACAAGCACACGGGCACAGCCGCAAACGTGCAGCACGCACGAACGCTGTCGCTATATTTAGCAGCATGCGCGCACACACAACATATCACACAGACAGCGGTGCGCGCCTCCAGCCTCCTCCGACTGACTAGCTGTAGCCGTGTATGGTCTGCCAACTTCTAACTCCCCCTGTCTCTTGCGCGCGAGTAAAGCCCACTGCAGTCTCAGTACTGATCAGCCCGCACACAACTGGCATCGATCTCACAATGCTCAGCCTGACAGCAAAACAGATCGACACACACTGGTTACCTTCCTCGATCCGCTACGCTTGCGTAGCGGGTCGAGGAAGGTAACCAGTGTGTGTCGAGGGAGGTATGGGACCAGTGTATGGATCGACCAACTTGAATTTACGCTGAGTCCATGGTGTGTGCTGCCACGCGGCCCCTACTAGATAGTTATACATGTTGAGGGCGTCAGCACGGAACAGGCGGTTCGATCCGCTGGAAATTATAGGTCTGAGTCTTGTCTTGTCCGCTACTAGGCAAGAAAATAGTCCACCACTATGACAGTACTGCTGTTGTTCCAGAGAATCACTTTTGTGTTTACACGCGGCCATTTTTCTTCCTACAATGGCTTACGTCATCAGCACAATGACGTAGCATTGCCCTGCTTATTATCACTGACTGCACAAATCAATGTCCGGTATTGCGTCATAGAACATCTACACGCGACTGACGTCAAAGTTTAATGCATGGCGTTACTGAGGTGAGAAACAGCGGCCTGTGAAGGCATCCAAATGACAGTAAGTCCATTTTAATGAAAGCAACCTTTCATTGTATTACGTGACAATGAAAATGTCGCTTTTCACGAAATGGACTTATAACTGGCTGTTGTCTTTACAGGGAAGAGGGAATTTGGTTCAGTGGCTCAATTGGTAGAGTTTGCCAAGCCGAAAGTCGCGATACAGGCAGTTGCTGACGACGCACCGCGACTGAAAACGATCGGAAATTCGCGATACGTAGGTTTTTGTTTTACATGGAGAAAGAAATACGCTTAGAAATGACAGTTACAAAATAATTTATTAAATCTTTCAAAAACATCTTTCGAAATATTAATAAATTGTAACTGTACTTTCTAAGCATGTTTCTTCTGCATTGTACACGCTTGGCAGTCACCTTTTTGGTCTGGATTTCTGTTTTATTTGCCTCAGGGGCAGATCAATTACCTCGAAGGTGTGTGTGTGTGTGTGTGTGGGCGGGGGGGGGGGGGGGTTCCAACTTTTTGTTTAGGACCTTCAACCTAATACAAAAGGCCTCCCCGACGCTAGACCTTGCTTCCAGGCCGAAACAAATCGAATGCGGGAGTAGGGGGGGGGGGGCGGGGGGAGGGGGGGGGGCTGGGGGGTTGGGTAGGGAGAGAGAGAAGCCGCGTGTATGTTAATACTCATACTCACCACTTGCCAAAATATCAAACAACGGTGGGGAGTGGGGGGGGGGGGATCCAAACACCCCATAAAGGGACTTTGTTGTAGCATTTTAAACAATTTTGGGTCGGAGGGGGGTTCCGGAACCCTTAGAATCCCACCTCCCCCCTCCCCCCGATCAGCCCCTGTGCCTGTACTGACAGCACAAATCAATGTCAGGCATTGCGTCATAGAACATTTGAGATCAAGGTAAATTTAATTTCAGCGTGCGGCGAATACTGAATCTTTTACCTGCGAATCGTAGGGTGGAAATCAGTGAAGGTCAAAGCTGGCTTAGGAAGGCAAGACACGGTATGTCTGAAAGTGAGATTTTCATTGTACGATAATGACAAGCTCGCGTTGCACCGGCACTTCTTTTGTTTTTCTAGGGCTGAGCGAAGTAAACCACGCAGTTTGAACTAACCCTGTTTCCGTGCGTGATCGATGAATTTAACCCATTCAGCCCTGACGCCCTGTCGGCGCCAAGCTAATCTGGCACTGCCCTTGACTTATCATGATCGATCCATCTCCTGCGACAGATGCATAGTTGTTAGATGACGCCTTCAAAATTTGGGAAATACGTGCGTCGGGCTGAATGAGTTAAATGACTTTTAATCAGCGGCAGTAACAAGAACTTTCCGCGGTTGTTTTCTTTTTTTTTTTATGTGTATCAACCCCTTTACAGCCAGAGGATACCCAGAGTGTGTTTAAACCTGAAATGTTTGTTAGCCCGTTTCATCCGGATATACTCATTGCTTGACATAAATTTGACTTTATAAGTTCAAGGGTGGCGCCAGAATGGCTTTGAGCCTGAGGCACCAACCCATTCTGGCACCACCCGGCCTTGAACTAAAACAGTTGATCTATCACTTAACCTGTATTGTTGCCTTCATAGGATAAAGCATTTTTTTTAAAAGAAATCAGTCTCGGGATGAAATGGGTTAACCCGTTTAGCCCAAACGCACTACAGCAGGAGATGGCTCGACCACTAAGATAATTTAAGGGTAGTGCCAGATTAGCTTGGCGCCATATGGCGCCAAGCTAATCTCTAATCTGGCACTAACTTGAATTATTTTGGTCGAGCCATCTCCTGCTGCTGGTTGAATATAGTCGCTAGGTGTCCCCTCCAAAATTTGACTGGCGAATGCGGCCGTGGGTTAAATTACTTTTGATCAGATTAGCGGCAGGATCAAAAACGTCCCCGCAGTTCACGTTAGTACATACAGGGCCGGATCCAGGGGTGGGGGCCCCACCCCCCTCGGCTTAAAAAAAATAATCATTCACTGCCAGTCCACAACATGGTCCGAGAAGGAGGGGGGTGCTTTAATGTTATTGCAGCACCCCTACCCCCCCCCCCCTTTCCACTGTACCGTCACAATTACAACAGCGTACAGTTTTTACATTGTCGTTGAGCACCCTCTCCCCCCCCCCCCCTTGAAAACTGGTTGATCCGGCGCTGACATAGTTACTCAATCTGAGGAAGTTATTCTATTCGCGGTTCTCGGCGGTCATGAAACGTGCTTTCAGTCTTGAGTGGACGCAGACCGTGAAGTTTCTTAAATATTTGTTAACCCATTTAGCAACGAGTCCCTACAGCAGGAGATTTGATTGACCATGATAATTCAAGGGTAGTGCCGGATTAGCTTGGCGCCTGAAGGCGCCAAGCTAATCTGGCACTGCCCTTGAATTCTCATGGTCAGTCCATCTCCTGCAACTGGTGCATAGTCATTAGGCAACACCTTTAAAATTGGAGAAATGGGACCTTGGGGCAAAAAGGTTAACCTGTTTAACCCCACGGCTGCATTTCCCCAGTTTTGCAGGTGCCACCCAACGACTATGTACCTGTTGCAGGAGAGGGATTAACCATGATCATTCAAGGGTAGTGCGGCCAGATTAGCTTGGCGACGTCAGGCATGCAGGGTCTCATTAGAGTCTATATGCCTTTTGCAGATGAGAGGCAATGGTCACTGGGCAGTGTTGAAATGCTTATTCCGTGCCGCGAGTCACATCAGTCTTGCGTGCGCACTGCAAAGGGAAGGTCATCAATAATCGTGCGAGGGTCTTGAATTTTTCAGCCTCTTACGCGGCGTGATAATTCAATCAACGATACTACTCACAATCACAGCAGCAGCAACCGCCATCTGTAAGAGGCATAGATTCTCATGAGCCCCTGCGACTGCAGAGGCTCATAAGAATCTATGCCTCTTGCCGCTTTACATCAGTTCTATTTGTTTCTTCAACAACAAAAAAAAAGAGGAGTTGTCGGAGGTGCAGGCGCGAACCTTGATACGGGGTCAGATTTTTCGTGCGGGAGTCCGGTCGGTCTCAGATTGCCAATCTGACCTGGGGGAGATTCATCTCCTGTGGTAATCTCTCTGTGTGTTCGTGATCGTGTATACACACGTATACGCCAGGTGTTTTTTGTTTGTTTGTTTGTTTTTTCCTCCAGTCTGACTGTTCACTGGTTCACTTGGTTTTGTTTTCTAGCAGCATGCTTATACACTGTACTTGTTTGTATATTTCTTTCCGGCTGTGTATTGTGTGTGTGTATATTATTGCCGAGTGTAAAGGGCCTACGCTCTTTTTGAGGAAGTAAGGAGCAATATCAAATATTCGTTATTATTATATCGTAAAATACTTATATATATATATATATATATATATATATATATATATATATATATATATATATATATATATATATATATATATATATATATATATATATATATATTATATATATATATATACTTATTATAAAATACTTATTATTATAAGCGAGAGCACCTTGCTTGGTGGTTTGCGCAAGACTCACGCAACTGAACCCAGGACATGAATCTATGCCTCTTGCGCTGAATGGCGCCGTTCACAGCGCGAATGCTCTCTTATACTCTCTTATTCTGTTTGTAGATCAGCTAGCCGCACAACTCTGCAACAGGCACATATTTTCATGAGCCCCTGCTGAAGCAGGGACATATGAGAATCTACGTCTCTTGCTGAGCCTAGCTAGCTTCATTTACATCTTCAGTCACCTCAGTCCACGTCAAAGGCGTTTTTTTTTTCTTTTTCCCTAGGGTATTGTGACCAGCCGAAAGCGGCGGCCGTGCATGTGGAAAAACAGAGAATTTCATTGAGATGGCAAACACAACAGAGATGCCAGAGAACATCTTCTCCCTTTGGTAAAGGGCACGTGCTGGCCTCAAATCCTCGCGTCAACTGACTAACTTCCGTTTTGCACACGGTGCACACACTTGTAGATAGTGGGGAAATGAGGTTCGAGCCAAGTACTGACTAAAGTGTCAGTACTGAGCGGAGAAAACAAACAGACTAGGATTAATTAGTATTTGAAAAGACAAAAAAGTATGATTTGTGTTCACAGTGAACTTTTAAAAAAAAATGCCATTAGACCCTAACTTGAAATTTTGTAATCAATAGTTGCATGGCCATGGGTACGACGTTTATATTATCTCATTCTGCCCGCAACACACCACAGCAAGATATGGCTCGACCATGATAGTTCAAGGGTGGTGGCAGAATAGGCGCCAAGCTATTCTGCCACTACCCTTGAACTACATAATATCATCTGTCTCCTGAACTGTAATGCAGTCCTCGGGGATAACTCAAAAATGTGGGTATTTCGTACCTCGGGCACAATGAGTTAAGCAGAGTCATTTCACTGTTTTTTTTTTAAAGTGCAGCTGGGACCTTTGAACAGCGTTAATTGTTACATACAGTCAGAGCTGTGTAAGGCGACCAACCAAAGAATATCAGAAAGTGTGTCACCTCAGATGGGCGATCTCCTTACAGAGGGCAATCAAAGTAACAGAAGAGACCTCTGGACCAAACGTTGTCTGCTTGAACATGTGGTCACGCTATACAAGTTGGTCGTCTTGACAGGTTCGACTGTGCAACTTTTGTTATAACTTGAACGACGTCGACTGTACAGATTGCTTAACTCATTCCACCCCAGACACACCAAAGGAAGATAAGGATCGACCGTGATAGTTCAAGGGTGATGCCAGAATAGCTTGGCGCCTATAGGCGCCAAGCTATTCTGGCATCACCCTTGAACTATCATGGTCGATCTGTGTCCTGCACTGTAATGCAGTCTTCAGAGGACAACGGCAAAATTTAAGGATTTCGGTGATGGGGTAGAATGAGTTAAAGTAGCACTACGCTTTGTTTCTCTAAGGCTGGGCATTATCATTCCAGTCTTCTTCCTTTGTGTAAATGGAACCTTTTGGCTGTCGGTAGCCCTTTTTGTCGCGATGATTCCTGCAGGAATCATCGCGTCAAAAAGCGCTACCGACAGCCAAAGGGTTAATTATACAACCGATCAGGCGAGTTATTTCACTGACCTATACCATGAATACGCTTTCAATACATGTTTAAAACGCCGGCTAACAGGACCGCATTGTGCTGGCTGTCGCAGTGTCGCTTTCATCGCAAGGACGGTTTTAGACAGTTGGGATCCGGCGGGCATGACACCGGAACTGAGCCGAGACTTTGCGAGATCCGTCAGACAGCTCTTGCTATCTGCAAGAGCCCGTGCATCCGAAGTTTTTTTTTGTTTTTTTTTTTTTTTTTGAGAAACAGTGCCTTATGCTTGCTGTATGATCCAAATCTCTACTCTCCCAGACACATACTTCCTCTGCGTCTGAAACCAAGATTTAGCGAGATTTGAAGGAAGGTTTCTTTTCCTGCAAGAGGAATAGATTCTCATGGGCCCCTGCTGTCGCAGGGGCTCATGAGAATCTATTTCTCTTGCTGGTATAAGCAAGTAACGTCTCTAGTTCACAGACGAAGAAATCAATGGGACTGACCTTGAAACCATTTTTGCGTGTGTGAGATCTGCTAGACAATTTTGGTGGTCGAATTTTCCACGCGAGAAATCTCATCTTGTGGGATTCGGCACGAGTTATTATTGGCTCAAAATGTAAGCCAGGGATGCTCCTTGGGCGAAATCATCCATCTGCAAGAGGAACAGATCCTCATGTGCCCGTGCAGGCCCACATCAGCAACACACACAAATCCTCTCTAATTACCTTTCAGTTAAGTCTGTTTCCGTATCGACAACTATACAAAAATGTCCTCTTTGGACATGAAATTGTCTGAATCTAAATTTTAAAAAAATTCTCGTGGGGCTCATGAGGATTTATGCATGTTGCCCACATTTTAGTAAGAGGCAGGCTTCATTTGAGACCTATTTTCTTATAGTGATATGTAATATTATGCTTCTTGCTCCCGATGCGTACTCATGATACTTTATACACTGGGGATTCAAAGTGCATATGCAGAAAAAGGTTTTTGCTGCTAACGTTATGCTGACTCTAGAGAAGGTGCAGACCCCTTGTTCAGCCCGTGTACCCAAAAGTGTTATGCACAAGCAGAATTGTACCGACAAAATTACACACGATAACAAGTTACGCCATTTGAAGTCACCACGACGCACTACAGCAGGAACTGGTCTGACCATGATAATTCCAGTGTAGTAATAGATTAGCTTGGCGCCTTCAGGTGCCATGTTAATCTGACACTTCCCTAGCATTCTCATGGTCAAACCATCTCCTGTAAATGGTAACATAGTCGTTCGGTAACACTTTCAAAATTGGGAAATGCGTCAGTGGGGTTACTGAAATGGGTTCAACTAATTCAAGAACATATTGTAAAAATACATTAAAAAAACAACAACTATTAACGCTTTGGAGACGTTTTGCATTCGGATACGCGGCTTTATTACGTATCGATTGTGTTTAAAAGTCAAGCTACTATTCCAAGGATTTTGATCATCGATAGATCGATCATCCAGATATTTTGTCAATGCATGTACAAAACATGCAAACTTGTACATAATATTGTAAAGTGAAAGTGTGCTTTAATATTGTAATTTTTCGAGACATACATATAAAAATGTATATCTTTTTATATTGATAGAACCAGCCTTAGCTGGCGACTTCAGCTAGCGACTAACAGTATTTAATTTAGTTGTATAACGAGTTAAGGCGCCCACCCATGAACACAAATCTTATACGAACCCGATCCGAATCCGAAGCGGGGGCGAAACAAAAAGGTTCGTGCAAGTGATTTTCATGTTTGTGTGTTTCCATATGTTCGATGCGGTACACGAATTCGCGTCCGGCTTCGAACAAAAATGACGCAATTTTGTTTTAAGGAAAATTGCGTCACCGCATCGGGTTCGGATCGTATTCGTGCTTATAGAATCGTAGCTTAACCCATTCACGCCTGACGCACTACAACAGGAGGTGGGTCGACCTTAATAATTCAAGGGCAGTGCCAGATTAGATTGTGCCTGTCGGCGCCAAGCTAATCTGGCACTGGCCTTGAATTATCATTGTCGATCCATCTTCTGCAACTGGTGCAGAGTCATTAGATGACGCCTCCAAAATTTGGGAAATACGGCCGTCGGAAAAGCATAACCGCTGCATGCTTTAGATTTGTACTAATTTTTTTTTTTCAACATCGATCGAACCAGCCATAGCTGACGACTTTAGCTGTGTGGCCACTTCTGTCTGTGGTTGCTCAAAACACGTCAGTGTGATATCTGGGGGGAAAAAAACAACAACACATAATTGCTGCGTGGGCGACGGGTTAGCCAAAGGACAGACGGACCCTCCAGATGTCAGAGTATCAACGGCTTGTTTTGATGGAAACATTCTAAAGGTTCCAGATGCTATTTTGGATTATGATCGACTGAGACGGCTTCGCGCCACACAACATGCAGATCTGTTTTGCGTTGTTTGTTTGTTTGGTTTTGGTTTTGGTTTTGGTTTTGTTTTTGTTTTTGTTTTTGTTTTTGTTTTGTTTTGTTTTGTTGTTGTTTTTGTTTCACGTAACGACCATTGTTTCGTTAACACATTCTGCCCCAGGACCGAAATCCCCAACTTTTGAAGTTGCCCTTTGGGGGATGGGGGGGTGGGGGGGGGACTATATTACAATTCTAGAGACACATCGAGCATGATAGTTCTTGGGTGGTGCTAGAATAGCTTGGCGCCTATGGGCGCCAAGCTATTCTGGCACCACCGTTGAACTATAGTGCAATTCAAAGGTGGTGCCAGAATAGCTAGGGGCGCCGAGCTATTCTGGCACCACCATTGAATTGTCACGCTCGATCCATGTCTTGCTGTGGTGTGTCGGGGCTGAATGGGTTAATGCGTTGAGCGCTGAACCCGTAATGAACACCATTAACCCGTCATGAACACCATTAACCCGTCATGAACACCATTAACCCGTCATGAACACCATTAACCCGTAATGAACACCATTAACCCGTTCAGCCCTGACGCACTACAGCAGGAGATGGGTGGAACCATGATAATTCAAGGATAGTGCCAGATTAGCTTGCCGCCGAATATGGTCTATTCATCTCCTGCAACAAGGGCATAGTCGTTAGATGACGCCTCCAAAATTTGGGAAATACGTGCGCCGGGCTGAATGAGTTAATTTGTGTCGGTCGCTGTTCAGAACTGATCCATATGTGCAAGCGGCATAGATTCTCATGATCCCTTGCGACTGCAACGGCTTATGAGAAGCTATGCCTCTTGCAGACGTAAGGAACTGAATAGACCAGATCAAAGAAATCACAGTACATGTCTTATCTCCTCAACATAGGCGCTTGTTAAGCGTGGGCTCTGATGTAATTGCATCATTGTGGTTTCTTCTAACTGCAAGAAAAGTCCCTATTGCTTTTACTGCGAGCGTCGGGCTCACTTGAAAACAAAAAAAGCCCCAACATAATAATGCTGCATTATTGAAATCAACGCGTGTTTGACGATCGCCTTTGTTGAACAAATAATCTACCCCGACGGGGATAAAACGTGCTGTGAAATATCCCGCAAGGCATGCTTCCATTAAATAGTAACCCTTTGACTGGGGCAAGGCGAGTACTACCATCTGCAAGAGACATAAATCCTCATCAGCTCCCGCAGTCGCGAGAGCTGATGAAGATTTATGTCTCTTGTTAGTCCTATGTCTTATTGTGCCCGCGTTTGATCCTATTTCATTTTTGTTCTTGTTCTGTCAGTCAGTGTGCAGTGATTTCAGATGCGAAATCCGCGTCCCGGCACTGGCAGTCATGGGGTTAAGTAATAAAACAAAATCTGGGGTTGTCCTGAGAAAACACGGGCTTGCTCTATGTAGCATGTCCGTTGACCGGTGGTGATATAAAGTCAAAGTGACGCGGTTTCTGTGCGCTTGAACTGATCAGTGGTCAGGTCGCATTGCATAGGCAATAGCTGTCCCTGTCCCCCCATAACCCGCCAGCTATGGACGTCCATTATCACTGCGGTGCCGTGAACGTTAAACCACGAACTAACGATGATAAAACTGGCGCTGATTTCTGTTTAAATACCTTACGATTGTTAATTAATGCATGCTTCATCTGCGTGCAAAACAACTCGGTCCCTCCAAGAAACACAGACATAAATGGGGCCAGGAAAATGCAAAGAACCTCATCAGCCCCTGCGTCTGAGGGTCTGGTCATATGAGAGTCTCTGCCGCTTACAGCTGGGTGGTGCTGACCCCGTGTTCCAATGACGCGGTTTCATGACACTTTCATGACAACGCACCAATGCACACCCTGCAGTCCTGTATTAACCACCATTGCAACTCGCAAGCCCATACCCATTTTCATCATGATACATTATTATTTGAAATAAGTATAGTTTCAGTAACTATGATAGATAGTTCAAGGGTGGTGGGAAAATTAGCTTGGCGCCTGAGGCGATCTATCTCCTAATCTGTAGTGTAACCTATACAAGCCAATAAGCAAATTATTTTTTTAAATCAGCCTCAGGATGTAATGGGATAATTATGTTATTTGTTTCATGTGACCTACCCAGTAAGCAATGGTCCTCGGGCCGACTTCGGGCGAGCGCAAGTCAACTGCGTCCGACCGTGTCGGCCCGATGATCGTTTGCTAACTGGGTGTCGCACTGCCCGGGGTTGTCGTCGTTTTCTTGACAAGTGAGATAGCGGATGTGCTGTAAAGTGCGTCACTGGCACTGGTCAGAAAAGAAGAAAAAAAAAAAAACACTTGATAATAGTCTGTTTCGAGCACCTGGTGATAAACGATAAACTGAAGCAAGTTCAATGTCTGACTTTAAACATCCTGCGGACTTTAAACCCGTTCAGTGCCGAGTAAATGCAAACACCGCCCAACTCCACGAGGTATAGATCCTCATGAGCCCCCCGCAGTTGCCGGGGACTCATAAGGATCTGCGCCTCTTGCTGTCACCACCTTGAAACCATGTTCATGGGAGAGCTAGTGTTGAGTTAACTCATTCAGCCCGACGCACGTATTTCCCAAATTTTAGAGGCGTCATCTAACGAATGTGCACCTGTTGCAGGAGATGGATCGACCATGATAATTCAAGGATAGTGCCAGATTAGCTTGGCGCCGAGAGGCGACAAGCTAATCTGGCACTACCTTGAATGAGATGGATCGACCATGATAATTCAAGGATAGTGCCAGATTAGCTTGGCGCCAAGCTAATCTGGCACTACCCTTGAATTATCATGGTTGACCCATCTACTGCTGTAGTGCGTCAGGGCTGAATGGGTTAACAAAGATTGCAGAAAGACAGTCTGCGTCAGTTGACGTGCAGAAATACATGTAGGTCTCAGTATTGCCTGCCAAGTTAGACTGATTTCGGCTGATGACGAGCAAAGAAATGCTACATTTTTGGAATACAAAAATGATTCCAACAATGTCGTATTTCTTTTGCTCGTCACTAGTACATTTTGCTCAAAGTTAGTTTGGGTTGGGGTATCTATGTTGGGTTTGTGGTACTATGCTGTGATTACTTTGTTTGTTTGTTTGTTTGTTTACTTTTATTCTTTACAAATATTCTTTTTATGGGCAATACGTTTCTTGAATTTGAATCTTGGGTGGGCTGGGTCTAGAGTTGGGGGTTGGGATCGACTGGGATGGGGGGTGGGGTGGGGGGAGGGGGAGGCCGGGTGGGGGGGGGGGTTGATGGGTTGGGTGTATGTGTGGGCTAGTTGGCTGGCTGGTTGACTGGTTGTTGTCTATTGTTGTTTAGATATTTAGCACCACATTGACCCAAACGCAGATATCGCGGTCTGACTCAACTTTATGATTTCAAGGTTTAAAGTTTCATCATCATCAACATCATCATCATCATCATCATCATCATCATTCATATTCTCTCTCTCTCTCTCTCTCTCTCTCTCTCTCTCTCTCTCTCTCTCTCTCTCTCTCTCTCTCTCTCTCTCTCTCTCTCTCTCTCTCTCTCTCTCTTCCTCTGCGTGAGTGTATGTGTGAGTGTGCGTGTTATGTGTGTGTGTGTGTGTGTGTGTGTGTGTGTGTGTGTGTCTGTGTGTGTGTGCGCACGCGCGCTTGGCGAATCGAATATGCTTATTTGGACTAGTCACACGCACTGAATAATTCATAAATTAACTCGCCTACGATAAACAACGATTGTTAGAATGCATTCATTCGTTAAAACTCCACAGGTATATTTTTTAACGGTATACCTTTTCAATACGACTTGCGCACAATCGTAATAAAAGCACCCTGAGCACACACAAGATTTATTACATGAATAAATCTTGTGTGTACTTAGGTTTAGGTTACGCAGGGTGACAAGTCAGATGGGGCCAGTTGCAAGAGTGAGCTTAGTCCTGCGCCAGCCACTAAGCAAGGTGCTCCGCTATAGTGACTGGCGCAAGACTAAGCTCTTTCACGCAACTGGCCCTCGGTGCATATAGCCATGCAAGTTACGGTGGCCTATTCTACAGCACTCACGTTACGTGTATATTGGCAGTAAAAGTAACCCAGCCCGAGCCCGAGGAATGCATGTACATTTATACATGAAATCAGCAAGAGGCATATATCCTCAGGGGCGGATCAGTTACCTTAAGTGGGGGAGAGGGGGGGGGGGTTCCAACGTTTTGTTTGGGACTTTCAACCTGATACAAAAGGCCTCCCCGAAGCTAGACCTTGCTTCCAGGGGCCGAAAATGAAAAATCGAAAAGCGGATGGGGGGGGGGTGAAGGGGGGTGGGGGTGAAGGGAGAAATTGCGTGCGTGTGTTAAGACTCTCACCATTCGCCAAAATATCAAAACAACAGGGGGCGGGTGGGGGTGGGGGGTTCCGTCTCGAACATCCAGAAAGGGGACTTTGTTATGGCATTTTAAAGAATTTTGGGTCCGCAAAGGGTTCCGGAACCCATAGGATCCTCCCCAGATCCGCCCCTGCTCTTAGGCTGCTGGGGGGCTCAGATGATCTATGCCTCTTAGAAATCAACGGTGTTCGATGGAGGATACAGTACTGTCGGCACCGCGAAAATGGCTGGCCTACACGTGCTCATGTAGATCTGTTCCTCTTGAAACCGAATGCGGTACAGCACTGACACAGCGGCAAGATTATTTCTAAATAATATAAATTAATCGCGTAACTGTCTGGGGCAAGGCGAACTCTACCCATTTGCAAGAGACATAAATCCTTATGATCCCCCGGCAGTCGCGGGGGGCTCATGAGGACTTATGTCTCTTGCTAGTTCTGTGTTCTTTGTGCCCAGACCTGTTTGGTCACATTCATTTGTGTTCTCCAGGTGAATGTCGGTTGGCCAGTGTGCAGACATGGGGTTACAACCTGGCCAGGCCGTTAGTCAGTCATTCAAGGTTGCAAGGTAAGCAACGGTCGTAGCTCTAAGCCGCTCATAATGTATGATCGCGCGACCCTGCCAATCAGCAATACACTTTTTCAGCAGCGTCTGCACGCTACCCCATGTACTGGAGATCGATGCGACGTCTGTAGAAACCGCGCCACAGGTCAGTATTTTTCACACGGCGCTAAGTCACTGTTTGTCAGTCGTTATTGCAATTTTGGATCTCACTCTAGTTGTGTGCCGGTCTGTGATTTTGGACATTACGGCCACAGGCCGTAAGGTCCAAAATCACAAACCGGCACACCTTTGATAATGAGATTTTCTGGAGCGTGGCTCTCTACCTGTTCAACAGCAAAGCATGTTTGAACGCGTTCGGCCGCATTGCCGGAACAAGCGCGCGTGGCTTTTTCCAGCGTTGAGTAGTTTATTTTGAGATCTTTATTGGCAGTAGCACGCAGTGTTGTTTCGGCACAGTAAGTGCAGTGCTGGTATTGAAAAAAAACGAACAACCAACCGACTGTCGGAAAATCTACTTAATGGCCCCGTTCATACGGATTATAATCAGGAAAGGTAAGCCGCCTTGTTTTATCTCGTGTACAGCCCGGCTGGCTATGGACAGGTAGTTTGCTTTGATATCGGAACTGCGTCAAAACAGATTGCTTTGACGAGAGGTGCGGTGTCAACTATTTGTATAGTGTCAGTCGCCGGCGGCAACGCTATTCGGAACTTCCGCAGCTATTGATGCGGGTCTCATTGAAAGAGTTTTACAAAATCGTTCAATATTGACCAGCTCCTCGCATACCAAGAAACTGCACAATTTCCGCCTCCTTTACTTTCAACATGCCGAGAGAGAAAATTTGTGCCTTGAATAGGACCTTCCGTATGCAACTTGAGGGGCATTGATTCACATGAGTCCCTGCGGTTTGCATAGGTTCATGAGAATCTATATATGACACTTGCTGGTAGGGGTTTGGGTTATTTGCTTACATCTCAGTCTGTTCATAGACGATGGTTCTGACTGTGAAAAGCAGGTTACTGAGCTAGACTGATTTTTTTCACGGAAGTCTTTTGTTCACTAATGTATTAGATTCTTTCATGTTGGTGAAGAAAGAGGCTTTCTAATTTCACCCATTTTGCTGCCGGTAGCACTTTTTGTCGCGATGATTCCTGCAGAAATCATCGCGACAAAAAGCGCTACCGACAGCCAAAGGCTTGAGTATCACCGACAAAAGAATGGCGACAATAAAATCTACGGTGTGCCTTAGTGGACATGGTGATCCAGTGACACATATCCTGCTTCGGCTGTCGGTAGCGCTTTTCGTCTGAAGGAATCATCGCGACAAAAAAGCGCTACCGACAGCCAAAGGCTTGAGTATCACCGACAAAAGAATGGCGACAATAAAATCTACGGTGTGCCTTAGTGGACATGGTGATCCAGTGACACATATCCTGCTTCGGCTGTCGGTAGCGCTTTTCGTCTGAAGGAATCATCGCGACAAAAAGCGCTACCGACAGCCAAAGGCTTGAGTATCACCGACAAAAGAATGGCGACAATAGAATCTACGGTGTGCCTTAGTTGACATGGTGATCCAGTAACACATATCTGGGGCCGTACGGTGCAAGCCACAGTCCAACTTGGTAAAAATCAAACATAACAATGAAAATCTGAAGATATTTTATGTTATTAATTATTATTATTATTATTAGAGGGGGAGGGGGAATAATTTTCTTTAAACATAATAATATATTATTATTATTATTATTATTATAAAATTCTCCTTTTTTTCCATAAATATTGTTGGGAGAGGGAGAGGGGGCGGGGGGGGGGGGGTACCCTCTCCCCCCTACTTTTTCAGGCGGTGAGGTGGGGGAGGGGGAGGGGGAGGGGGGGGGGGCAGGGCAGGGCCCTAAGGTTCCTACGCCCTGTATAAAGATGAAAATGTAATACTCCATGAATGTCTACTGGTCTCAATTAATCAGAGACCAGCACGCAAATACAGACGTCTTCGTTAATTCAATGCCAAAGAGCCCTAGATGTCCCCAAAAGTGTGGATGCAAAGTGGTGTCAGCAAGAGGCATAGATCCTCATGAGCCCTCGGGGGCTCATGAGGATCTATGACTGACTCTTGCAGTTGGATCGTGCTCATTTTTTCTCTCGGCACGCAAGTAAAGGGGACAAGTGTATGTCTGACAATATTCTCCTTTTTTTTTTTCTTCTGACAAAACGACGCTTTTCTGCCAGCTGTATAGTGAACGACTAGGACCTGACTAGACACGACACGCTCCGTGCAGACATTGCTGACTTTTCCGCTGCCCGCAGGCGCTAGTTTCTACGTCTAACTTTTTCTCGTCATGGCCATCCTGCGGGTGTTGTTCAGACGAGCCACGCCCTCTCGCGTCCGTCTCATGGCCCTTATGAACATCAGCGCCTTCTGCTTCGTGGCCGGTATGACGCTGATGACGTCAGCATTGGCGTACTTCCTGCTCGTGCCGTATGTCTTCAAGGAGAACGATCCCGTGATGCAAGCGCACCGCAGCGTCATCGTGTACATGTTGTCAACGTCGGGAAATTTCATCCTGTGTATATTCACCGATACGAGCGTAGCCAAATGTAGCGTTGGTACGAACTCTGTTGACCGCCGTTTGACAACGGCCGTCAACAGAGTTAGTACCAAACTCAGAGGCAATGACCGGCGATCTAAGTCAAGGTCCCAGAGAAAACCCAAGGGACAGGAGTCAACCCAACGGTCAGACGAGTCCACCGTGACTAAAAGCAGCCAAGAATCTGTATCCGGAACCTCTGACCCCCGCATCAACGCGCCTGTATGTGGTCGATCCATGAATCCATCCCTGACCGCCGCCTCGGCAGATAGCGACTCACAGGAAATTTGTTCAAGCAAAGAAAGCAATCAGACTGACAGCCCCGCCACGACCTCAGCATGTGAGGGTAAGACTTTGGCGGAGAAGGGGGTGGAGGCAGCAACTAGGACAACTCATTTACTATTACACGATCAGATCAGCAATGACGGGTCCCTGGGGTCAGAGCAATCTATGGGATCAGGAAGGACCGCTGCACAATGTGATTTGCGCACTGATTCTGACAGTAAAACTGCCGCTAGTGACACCCACGGCTCTAACAGAGGACCGACTGGGTTCTGGTCCTACGTTAGCAAAATATTTTCATACAGTCCATCTAAGTCTGCATCAACTGGTCAAAGAAAACGCAAACAGTCCTTGCCTTCAGAAAAAAATGCAGTCGGGTCAGTTTCTGATGAAACCAAGAAACCCTTCACATCAGATACAATGCCGTGCAGACAGACTGCCTCTGTTGCTGAGTTAGAGACTAACAAATCCGACCTAGAAAATGGCGATGAGGTTGAACTATTGACAAGAAAGAAAAACATAAAAGTCCCTCTTGAAGAAAATCCAGCTGATCATACATTCCCAAATAGTGTTGATGTTACTGGTACTGCCTCAAATTTTATATCATCTAATGACGATGAAGCAACGGATTCCTCACATCCCCAGACTTCTTCAGGCACGAGCGAGGAACCTTTACGGTCGCATCATTGTGTACTATGTGAAAAACGGATCCTGAGGCGTGACCACCACTGCTTCTTCATGACTGTGTGTGTTGGGTACCACAATCACAAGCATTTCATCTTCTTCTGTCTCTTCATGCTGGCTGGCACTTTCTACGCTGTCGTGCTTATTGCCAGGTCAGTGTTTAACTCTTTGGCTGTCGGTAGCGCTTTTTGTAGAAAAAATTGTAACTGTCAAGACGTTATGTGGTTAACCCATTCAGCCGCAACGCACTGCGGCAGGAGATGGACCAACCATGATAATTCAATAGTAGTGACAGATTAGCTTGGCGCCTTATGGCACCAAGCTAACTTGGCACTACCCTTGAATTATCATGGTTGATCCATCTCCTGCAACTCGTTCATAATCGTTAGGTGACACCTTCTACCCGGAAAATCATAAAAGAATCAGGGGTCGCAGAATCTTTTTATTTTGGGACCTCCAACCTGACACAAAAGGCCTCTCCGACGGACTGCTTTAGTCCATAACTTTGTCCACAGCTTCTTCCAAGCCCATGTACATATACATTACATGAAAACCACCAAACTCTTTTGTATTTTGTTAATTACCACCGTTACTACCTATGTACAGCGACCGCCGTGAGATGGCCTCAGTCGCCTGGTAAACCCTGATAACTAACTACCTGCTTATGCGCAGCGAACACAATCCAAAGAGACATGTTCAGGACTCATAAAGCTCTATGCCTCTTGCTGGCCCTATTCATGTCTGTGTGCAGAAAGGGTGAACCGACAGTGACTCTACGGTGGTAACACAGACACCATTTCTAGCAGCTGGACAAGAAGGAGATAATGATGATGACGATGATGGTGATGAAGACGACGACGATAATGGTGATGGTGATGATGAGGATGATCATAGTATTGTTGTAGTTGTTGTTGAAGTTGTGGCTGTTGTTTTAGATTTCTGAACGTGGTGTACGGAGTGCGGTTCTACGGTCCGCAGACGTTCTTCTTCCTGCTTGTGAAGATGGTGAGCGATGTGCTGCAAAAGCGCGTCTTCCCCCAGCCCCTCTTCGCCTTCCTGCTGTTCGAGATGTACGCGTGTCTCCTGGTGGGCCTGGCAGCTGGTGGCTTCCTGTACTGGCACCTCGCTATAGCTGTTACTGGTCAGTTAACACTGTTAACACATTCAGCCCCGACACACCCCAGCAAGACATGGATCGAGCATGATAGTTCAAGGGTGGTGCCAGAATAGCTTGGCGCCCGTGGGCACCAAGCTACTCTGGCACCACCCTTGAACTATCATGTTCGATCCGTCTCTAGAATTGTAATACAGTTCTTCAGAGGGCAACTTCAACATGTGGGAATTTTGGTCCTGGGGCAGAATGTGTTAAGCTGTGTTTCCATATCGCCACGCGACAAAAACGGTAGCTGGGCGGCAGACGGAAAGATCGCTTTGTGTGTTTCCATAAATATAGCGGCGAGAAAAAAAAAATGATTTCGCGCCTTTATGTTGAATTGGATAAATGGCTCCAATTTTGAGCGTACTGAAAACCACGCCAACCTTCACTGCAAAATCGCAGCGAACTCGCCTTTGAATTGCTCGACATGAGCGACACAATTTTGTCGTGCCGCTGTCGTTTGCCACCCTGTTTCCGTGTATGTCACTCCTTTATTTCTTTTTTCTCGATTTTTGTCGCTGTCGCACCGCTTTTGTGTCGCTGTCGCGCCGCGATTTGGGCAACACAGATTCCATTCCCACGTCCAGTTCGTTCATCTGCAAGAGACACAGATTCACATGAGCCCCTGCAGTCGCTGGGGTTCATGTCAATCTATGTCTCTTGCAAAATTAGCAGGGGCTTATGTGAATCTATGCCTCTAGCCGAATTCGCGGGGACTCCTGAGTGAATCTGTCTCAGTTGCAAACATATCTGCGGCGCAGGGTACGGGAAGGAATCGTTTTCTCTTGCTGAGCGAGGTCGGCTTCAGCTGTGCCTCATATTGAGGTTGTTACTCTGGGGAATCAACTTTACCTGTTCAGTGCCAATAGACGCAAAGCGTGTTTCTGCAATCTTTGTTGATTCAACACCAAACAGCCCTGTCCAAGGCACATACGGATTTAAAGTTGTTATCATTTTTCGAATGCAGGCCAGACAACACACGAAGCGACTCGGGATGACCGCCGCTACAGTCAAGGACGTCTGGCCAACATCCGGGACCTTTTCGGCCAGTACTGGCCCCTCTTGTTCGTTCTACCCCTGCCTCTGCCACAGGCCCGCGACGGCTCCCACTACACCGCCAATCCTGGTAACCAAGGTCGTGATAAGGCCAAGGGCAGCAAGGTCAAGGACAAAAACGTCAAGGACAAGAAGTCATCAAGGGCTGACAAGGATGGTGACGGTTCTTTCAAAGGCAGTGCGGGTAGGAAGACGCCGAGCGCCAAAAGTGGACGGCTGAGGCCAGGGACAGGTAAAAGCCAGTCTGGGAGCAAAGGAAACGAGTCGGGAAATATTCGAAAACGAAAAACATGATCCTTATAAGCCCATTCCCCGCAAGCCGCTAGAAAAATGACGTCCTTCTTTGGAACCATGGCAGCTAATTTACACAGGTGCTTACCCGGCCTTGTCTTTCTCGTGCGCACGAATCTGAGTGGGGCATGCAAGATGCATAGATCCTCATGAGCCCCCGCATTTACGAGGGGCTTATAAGGACCTATGCATCTTGCAGTTGGGCAGTGTCCGCTGTGCCGACGGGCGAGTCGATCGAGGCCAAGGCTAACCTGTTCAAGAGCAAAATGCCCGTCAACGTTACACGTTCAAGAGCAAAACGCCCGCCAAGAACACCAGTGGAGACTATACAAGTTGTCACTGTAAGAGATTTGGCCGTCATGTCACTTTGCGATGAGGGTTTAGCTTCTTTCCAAGTCTGTTTATAGCACCATCACTGCCCAGAAGAACTGAACACCACACAGCTGCAAGACTTGAGATATATAGATCCTCATGAGCCTCCGCAGTTGCGGGGGCTCATGAGGATCTATGCCTCTTGCTAACATCACTTTGCATCCATCTTCCTTCGTCGGCTAGGGATCTTAGGCGTTGAAATTACATTTGCGTCCACAATAATTTGCGTCCTCTGGCAGTGAATGGGCATAATGATATTATACTCCTTCACTTCCAGAGATTTTGAGCAGAAGTCGGATCGTCCATGACTTCTCAAAGGTACTACCTGATTAGCCTGGCGCCCGTGCTGGCTGGAAAGTTAATCAGACGGCACTGTCTTCAAGTAATCATGGTCGTCAGGGTTCAACGCTAATCAGGCACTACCTTTGATCTAACGTGGTCGACCCGCCTCTTCGGGGCTATGCAGGCAGGTTCTGCGTTGATCTGTTCGTGACTGTACCCCTTCACTGCAAGCGGACGCGAACTGTGTCTCTGAAATCTGTGTTAACCCTTATCATTCGGAATACACCAGTGTGTGAAATACGTTTGACTAAAATAGTTCAAGGGTAGTGCCAGAATAGCTTGGCGCCTCTAGGCGCCAAGCTATTCTGGCACCACCCTTGAACTAAAGCCATTGGTCTATATCCTTATCTGTAAGTACTATAATGTAGCTTGCATATGGCTGTGTACACATTTGAAGCTTTTAGCCTCAGTATCATATGGGTTAATTCAATGCAAAAGCAAAATAATGCAAAGTGGTGTCAGCAAGAGGCATAGATCCTCATGAACCCCCGTAACTGCGCGGGCTCATGAGGATCTATGCCTCTTGCAGTTGGATCGTGTTCACTATTTCCTCGGCAGTAAATGGGTTAACGCGATTTAAGGGGTGGATTTACAGCCTGCGGTCGTCTCAGCTGGTCCCTGAGTCACTAACGGCGTCATTGCACATCGACCGGTGATCTCCCTAGGTCGGACAATAGTTATAATTAGTGACGGTGAAAGTCCTAACGTTTCATTCAGCAGGAACGGGAAATATCAATTCAGCTGGGTTCTATAATTGAAGATCTATGTCTTGGTGGTAGACAAAAAGCCCATATGCGCCTCAGACAAAATACAACGAAGCGGTGACTGTGGTAGCTTATCTCTGCTGGACTGAGATTCATTCTAGTTATTACCATTGTGTGAATTGAAGTGACGTCACTAAATGACGAAACAATTCCCGAAAAGTGAACGACTCAATTTCTTTTTATTCTTTGTTGGGATTTTCTTGGCTTCTTTTTTTAAACTGGTTATATGACAGTATGCAAACTTTATGGTACTCATAAATAAAGGCGATGGTTGATACAATGTTCATTTCAAATTCAAACATATACTTGTGTTGTTGTTTTTTTCATTTGCCTGTTGGCCTATTATACTGAAACCGAAGTAAATTAACATATTTTACCCCAAGGCCGCATTTTTCAAACTTTGTAGCAGTCACCTAGCGTCTATGTACCAGTTGCTGGAGATAGATCGGCCATGTTAATTCAAAGGTAGTGCCATGACACTACCCTTGAATTAGCATGGTCGATCGATCCTGCTGTAGTGCGTTGGGGCTAAATGTGTTAAATTTCAAAGCATTCTGGTGTCGACCCACAGGCGGCATCTGAGACTGAAAACAAGCTAAAGTGACTTTTAAAATATTTCTCGTGTCAACCTCAACCTGTGTCCTCATGACCCATCCCACCTCCCCGCCGGCCCCACCACAACCCAGTCCCAACAGCCTGCTGCATGTCATGGCGGTGGCCATTACACTGGGCTCCCAAGGTCAGATCCCAATCAGTATCAACGAGTCCTCAGTGGTCGATACGGACGGGGTAACCGGATTAGCCCATTCAGCCCTGACGCTCTACAGCAAGAGATGGATCGACCATGATAATTCAAGGTAGTGCCAGATTAGCTTGGCGCCGACAGGCGCCGTTAATCTGGCACTACCCTTGAATTATCATGGTCGATCCATCTCCTGCAACAGATGCATAGTTGTTAGATGACGCCTCCAACATTTGGGAAATACGTGCGCCGGGCTGAATGAGTTAAAGATACAATGTGGTGGTGCACTGGCCAGAAGATAAGAAGCTATAAGCGACAGCGCGGACCATAACTCCTCATTCAAGATGTCAGTGACGGAACAGGGACAAGGCTGATCAGATCTGAATTTGCGTTCACATCTTGGGGACACAATACAACATCATATAAAGAGTTTTAACCCCTTCGCTGCCAGTGATCACGAATTTCGCGTCAGAAATTACTGCACGCTGACCGGCATTTGCCTGCAGAAACGAATACGATTGGGCGGGATCAAAAATAGACATGAAGAACAAAGGATTAACAAGAGACATAAATTCTCGTGAGCCCCCGCGACTACGAGGGCTCATGAGGATTTATGTTTTTTGCAGCTGGGTAGGCTTCATACTTCCGCCCCCACCCCCCACCCCCTCCACACACACACACAAACACCCCCCCCCCCCCCCCCCCCCGCTCACACCCACCTTGAGACCTCCACCTAATTGGGTCGCCTGGACCTGCAACATTCTTTCGACGTCATTCTTATCAATGTTCCTCTTCTATGGTTCCAAAATGCGACGTATCTCCTGGATTCGCTATGGTGGTCTTTCAAAAGAGGTTCTGCTGTACACAGTTTTTATTGACACCATCTAAACCTGCGGAAATTATTATTACATTATGTGTTAATTAACGCCTTCACTGTCGAAAAAAGGTGAACACAATCCAACTGCAAGAGACATAATTCCTCATGAGCCCTCGCAGTTACTCATGAGCATCTATGCCCCTTTATGACACCACGTTGTATCCGCAGAGAACTGGTTAAGATGGAGAAACAAGAAAAAGACACATATTGGAAATTGCGTCTGTTGAGAAAAAAAAATTGGTTCAGAAAGTTGTGAGTTTGGACTGAATTTTTGTCCGCACTTCAGTACTTTTTTCTATGGCCTTTGAAATGCTTCCTGGTCTGTTTATTTGCTTGTCTAGTTGGTTTTATTGTTTGTTTGGTTGTTCGGCAGTTTGGTTGGTTGGTAGGATGGTTGCTTTAACTTTTGATGTTGTTGCTGGCGCTGCTGCGCTGGGCGGACGAAGCTTCTTAGAATGCAAGGCACTGGGTGTGTCTAGAAATGATAGTATACACACACACCACTTCTATCCTATAAGGTATTTAACCCCTTCGCTCCCGACATAAAGTCAACACCACCAAACTTCAAGAGGCATAGATCCTCATGAGCCCCCGCACCAGAGAGCTCCAGGTCAGAACTGGTGTCAGGCAGGGGTGTCTGCTGTCTCCGTTCCTCTTCCTACTGGCCATAGACTGGGTCATGAAGATGACCACAGAGCACAGACGAAGTGGAATACAGTGGACACTGTGGACACAGCTTGACGACCTCGATTTTGCAGACGACTTGGCATTACTGTCCCACACTCATCAACAAATGCAGGACAAGACCACGAGGCTTGCTGACATCTCGTCCCAAGTGGGCCTCACCATTCACAAACAGAAAACAAAGACAATGAGGCTGAACGCAACCAGGGAAGAACCAGTCTTGCTTGCTGGCACCCCGTTGGAGGAGGTGGAGTCCTTCACCTATCTCGGGAGCATCATAGACAAAAAAGGCGGCACTGATGCAGATGTCAGAGCACGAATCGGTAAAGCCAGAGCAGCCTTTCTCCAGTTGAAAATAGTGTGGAGTTCCAGAGAGCTGTCACAACACACCAAAGTCCGGATTTTCAACTCCAATGTAAAAGCAGTTCTCCTATATGGAGCAGAGACTTGGAGATTGACAAAAACCACAGTCAACAGAGTACAGACCTTCATGAACAGTTGCCTTAGAAGAATTTTGAAAATCCACTGGCCAGAGAAGATCAGCAACGTCAGACTCTGGGAGAGAACAGAGCAGATAACAGCAGAGAATGAAATTGGGCGAAGAAGATGGGGATGGATCGGTCACAGTCTGAGAAAGCCAGCTTCCAGTATCACTAGGCAGGCATTGTCATGGAACCCCCAGGGAAAGAGGAAAAGAGGTAGGCCGAGAAACTCCTGGCGTCGAGACCTCCAAGCAGACATCAAGAGACTGGGAACCACCTGGAGTAGAATCGAAGGAGAAGCACAGGACAGGAGTTGCTGGAGGTCTCTCGTCGACGGCCTATACCCGGGTAGGGGTGACAGGCGTAAGTAAGTAAGTAAGTAATGAGGATCTATACCTCTTGCTGACCCCACTTTGTATCCATTTTGATTGGGTCCACTAGCGTTGAATCACAACTTCAGATAAAATATACAGTCTGCGACCAGGAAGGGGACATTTGAACGTGTAGCGGTTCAGAAGATGCTGTCAGTTGATTAAGCTCTGCTTTTCTTAGGCTTATGTACAGTGATACGTTATTGTGCGTAATCAGATACATATTATATGCATGCCGGCAGAATCACACCACTGAACCTAATCTGCATACGAGACTAGACGGGAACCAGACTAAACAGGAACACCACCACCACCACACGCCGCTTAACTCGTTAACCAACGCACTATGGTATGTGTACATCAAGGCGATGAGGTACTTGATCATGATAGTTCAAAGGTAGTACCAGATTAGAGCCGACCTTATCCTTTAAGTTCTGATACACTCCAACATGAAATGCATTTATTTTTTAATATTGTTTATAATGCTGTTTAAGTTTTCATAATGTTTTAGTAATTGTATTAGTTAAGTTTGTGTGATCTTCATAGAATTTAGAATGTATTAGTATTGAATAATATTTATTAATGTTTTTTGTGTCTAGAGTTTTAATGTCTTCAGATTTAGCATATTAATAGCATGTACAAATGTGATATTAGAATTTCTTGATATTAATTAATGTTCATTGAATGATTTTTATTTTTATAGTCCCCCCCCCCCCCCCCCCCCCGTCCACAAAACTGTAATTGCCCTTTAAGGGATAAATAAAGTTTTTTTAATTGAATTGAATTGAATTTGACCATGACAGTTCAAGGGTGCTGCCAGAACAGCTTGTCGCCCATGGGAGCCAAGCTGTCCTGGCACCACCCTTGACCTATTATAGTCAGTCTATTGCATTGTACTCTAGCCTTCACGGGCAACTCGCAAATCTGCGGGGGAAAAAATCAGCCTCAGGATGTAATGTATTAAAGCAAACGACCAGGTGAACGCTATAGTCTCATGTAAGCGGTAAGCGGCGCTTTTTAACTCATTCAAGGCTCACTGCATCAATAGCTGCGGAAGTGTCGTATAGCGCCGGCAACGCTATACGACACTTTCGCAGCTATTGATGCGGTGTCCACTTGAGTGAGTTCACCAGATAAAGACAGGGATTCTCATGATTCTAAGGTGCGATAAAGTTCTAATCCATGTATATTGCACTGAGATGAAAGAATCAATTGTAAGTTCGGCCTTCGGCACGACAGCTCTTAAAATACCCTCCCCCAAAGGTGACTGCACACAACCTAATTATCGTGGTCCAAAGATCTCACCGCAGGGCATGTCGATTGTGCTGCAATCCTTTCGCTTCCGGGGCAGCGGCCAAATTCTGAAGATGCATAGTTCGTCACTGATATCTTAGGTACCGATTTGAGGCCACTTTATAAATTATGTCAAATACAATCAAAATTGCCGAGACTAATAGCTGAACTGACCTTTCGCACGGAGCAAATATCCTGTGTTTATCTTCTACTGTGCTTGTTTTCAGAGTAAATGTGTGTATTTCACGTGAGGGTTCAAAGTGCTTGAGCCGATTCACAGAACTGGGTAAAACGTCTGGATATAATGACTGGTATTATTATTATTATTATTATAGCCTAAGGGTAGTGCAAATAAATACTCAAGTGCACTCCACGCAAGCAGTGTATACATAGAGCTTACCGATTAATTACTTTGATCATCCACAGACTATAGACTACCAGGAAGGGGGCGTTGACTGAGGTAGGGGAAGGGGGGGGGGGGTAGGGGGAGTAAAAATGGGTTGGGAGGATACAAGTTGCAAAGAGTGTAGATGTTTCAAATGCTGCGCTAATCGCAGGAGACAGATGTGGTTGACATTGATAGCTCCAGCAAACACTAAATAAGCCCGCCCAGTGAGCGGCGAACGCAAAAGGGCCTCATTATTTCTATCATAGTTCCAAAAACCTCAACGGGACGGTATCCTTCCGCTGTATGCAGTGCAGGCGATTTCCCCTTCAGCGTCAGATCTGCAGGAGACCGGGGTGGACCATGACAGCTCAAGGGTAATGCCTGATTAGTTCAGGCGCCAAACTAATCAGGCACTATCCGTGAGCCACTATGGTGACTCAAAATCCATTCACTCCTACGTAGTACCAGTAGGCGGGCTCTTTAACAAATCAGACGTAAGCTGAGGAAATGAAAGTGGCAGCCAAGCGGTAAAGAGTGTTTTGTGTGCAGTCCCGTCACGAAAACTCTCTCTCTCTCTCTCTCTCTCTCTCTCTCTCTCTCTCTCTATATATATATATATATATATATATATATATATATATATATATATATATATATATATATATATATAATATATATATATATATATATATATATATATATATATATATATATATATATATATACAGAGAGAGAGAGAGAGAGAGAGAGAGAGAGGTCCCGTAATGAAGCCCCGCCATCTTCAAGAGACATAGACTTTCATAAGCCTGTTACAGCAGTCGGTGACTAGTGAATGCAGGTGCTGAAGTACTCTCGTCATGACCCCTGGACTGCCGAGAAAAACCGAACACGACCCAGCTGCAAGAGACATAGATCCTCATGAGCCCCCGCAGTTGCGGGGGCTCATGAGGATCTATGCCTCTTGGAAACACTACTCTGAATCCATGGTCTTGCAGATCTAGGCTTTTTTGGGTCGTGAATTAACCGGAAGACTGCAGAAACATAGTCTGTGTCAGCTAGCACTGAACGAGTTAATTACTGTGAACGCAAAAATGAAATCTTTAACTCCGTCTTCAAGAGACAGCAACTTTCATAAATCCATTACTAGTGAATGCAAGCAGTGATGTACTCATTTCGTCATATATCCCATCCCCAAACAGTTTGTAGAATTAACCCTTTTCATCATAATACACTATTGCTCGAAATAAATTTGAAATAGGCTAGTTCAAGGCTGATGCGCCAAGCTATTCTGGCACCACCCTTGAACAAAAATGGTTGATCTATCTCCTAATCTGCAGTCTAGCTTTCATAGGACGATAAGCAATTTTTAAAAAAATTCATCCTCAGGATGTAATGGGTTTAACACAAGTCTCTGGCTGACAGGCTGTGACAGCTCCAAGGCAGTGCTGCAGTCATGGGAGATGCATTACCCACAGCCGGGAGCTAGAGGTGAAAAGTGAACGTATCTATTCTTGGCTGCTTGCTCTCGGTGGTAATGAATGATACCCTGGGCGACAGTCGGAATAGTTAGCTACTGAGTGACGCGCGATGCAAACCCAGTGACCAAAAGGTCATCAGGCCTCACTTGAACGTACGCACCTTTCATCTGCCCGTGGAGCACATTCATATAGGCCCTTGTGGTCATATTCTTTCCTGTTCATGATCGTCCACATTTGGCATGCTGGGAACGCCGAGAAAGTTCTCTTAGGCTGTAACTCATTCGAGACGTGCCTCATTTGGGATACGCGGCAAATAGCCACGTATCCAGATGCGGTACGCATCTAATGAATTAATATAGAGGTTATGTTTAAGCCGAACGACATCCAACAACTGGGAACGAGAGCGATTCGAAGTCAGTCACAAGCTTGTGAACGTAGCATACACTACACTACAAACACCTCCAAGAGACATAGATACCCGGAGGGCTCATGAGGATCTATGCCTCTTGGAGATGTTTGGAGTGCTCTCTTTGCTTATTGTAGAAGCTGGTTTTCCGCCGTGATTTCGCTCCCGTCCGTTAGTGTTTGGAGTCGTTCGCTTGAAACGAAACCTCACTAATACTAGGTAATATGAATGTATGCCCACATTAGTGCATTTTATATCCATTTTCAATCAGCTCGTGAGGACGTGAACCCAGGGAAAAGTGGTCAGTGGTTAAAAAAAGCACTTAATATAAATTCTTTTAAAAACCAGCTGGACGAATGACCAAAATGTAAAGAGATTTTCTATTGCTATGATGAATGATTTATAGGAAAATTGCACGCACAATAGACCCATAACCTAATTAAAGAACAAAAGGACTCGTGGCCTATTTTGTCCTCACAATACTACTACTACTACTCAGTACTACTACTACTACTACTACTACTACTACTAGAAGACAAACGGGTGTTCTAAGATTCTGCGTTTCCGCAGACTAGAAGAGGTCAGTGACTGCGTGGACCACCGAAGTCCATACAATTATGTACAGGACTAGATAGTTTCCACAAAGCATACTCTTTGATTTCCATTGGAAAGGGAAACGAAAACAAAAAGAAATTACTGAAGAGCATTAGACCTGGAACAAGACAAGATCCGACGACCCTCTGCATAAAACGGAAACCACAAGACAAAGCGACCCAATCCTACTGCTCTTTCCAAGCAATTGAGTGGTTGTGCTAGGCCGGTGGACGGTAACTGAACGCTAGGTGGCGTCCGTCGAGGGTATTATGGGATAATCACAAATCCCATCAATAATCTGGTCGCCATTAATTTTCTTGTCATCGGAATCCAGAATTACACATCCGTTTCGGGTCTGCAGAACCGCGGGCAACCGTTGTGTCTTCTTGACTTTGGGATGGGGCTGGTCGGAGCGCGTTCCGTGGCGAATGCAAAGGACATAACAGGCGGGCGGGCGGGCCTCAGACTGTTAAAGAAGTAATAAGATCAAAATGACGTCACGTCAGTCTAACTACTCTAACCTTGCTGTTAAACGTACTTTTGGCGCGAAATGCCGCGTGTGTGTGTGTGTGTGTGTGTGTGTGTGTGTGTGTGTGTGTGTGTGTGTGTGTGTGTGTGTGTGTGTGTGTGTGTGTGTGTGTGTGTGTGTGTGTGTGTGTGAAACACGAAAATCTCCGAAGCTGGCTTAGATATCAGCTTGAAAATAGAGGAAATACTTCATTCAGGGGGTGTCTAGGAGAGCATCCGAGCAAATTGAAATTTGATATCCCATTGAAGAGTTAAATGACGTTTACAGAAGTCGGTTGAGCCACATTGGAGGCCGTAATTTTGATAATATGCACTTGAAATTTTGCATACAGCTAGTTTTTATAAAGACATTGGATGAGTTCGTTAGCCAGCTGCGTATCTCTAAAACCTTTTTTGAAAATAAAAATTCAATGCGGAATTCAATTCAAAAGTTAGACTCCTCGATTTCATCAGAAGAATCAGACAGTGACGATGACGTAAAAAAAAACACCAAACGCGTCAGTATTTTATACAATGTTCCTAATTGACGCAAAGCACTAGCACGTCGGTGTTTTATATGTGTATGAGCTGACGCAATGCTCTCCTTGGTTAAAAAAAGACAACCTCTATATTTTAAGTTATGATGTTTGCGAACATATTGCGAAAAAGGTGGAAAATGCATGCAAAGCCATACAGAAGTGGTCTTGTGGTCATGGGCCACCGCACCGGCCCGGCCTTGTTCTGCAAAACTGAATGGCTGTCTACGCCAGCCCACAAAACGTACAGTAGGGACTAGGGAGCGCCGTGCGTCTGCCGTCTGTGTGCCATAGCCGTGCGAGTCAGGGGGAGGGAGAGCGGGGGTGGGGGTTAGGGGTGGGGGTGGGGGGTGGTAGGGTAGGTGAGTTAACTCATTCTACCCCAGACACACCACAGCAAGATAAGGATCGACCATGATAGTTCAAGGGTGATGCCAGAATAGCTTGGCGCCTATGGGCGCCAAGCTATTCTGGCATCACCCTTGAACTATCATGGTCGATCTGTGTCCTGCACTGCAATGCAGTCTTTAGAGGACAACGGCAAAATTTTGGGATTTCGGTTTTGGGGTAGAATGAGTTAAGGTCGGATTGATTGATTGTACATTGCTTAACGTCCCGACAGCAACAAGGCTTTCTCAGGACGTGCCTGCACTGCTTGTGAAATAAAACAAAACTAAACAGAACATTGAATGCATGTCGCCAGCCGGTCAAATACGTTAAATAAACCCAACACATGGGGCCTAAATAAAGCTAAGACCACCTAGCAACACACATCCAATATCAAGAGCTACAGGCAGTGCAGACAGTAGGGAGAGTTTTAAAAAGGCAAATACAGGTGAATGTACCTCGGGTAGACAGAAACACATGCCCCAGAATAGAGAGGAAACCCCACCCTGTGGGGCTGACCAGGGTGACCCTGGGAACTAAAAAGTAGTCAACCCCACCCAAGACCCCCAGGGCAGACCCGGGTGGGGGTGAGTTAAGGTCGGAGAGAGATGATAAGATTAAAAACCGGAACTACTCAGTCAGAATGTTTCTAAAAGAACAACGCACTTGTGCTCAAAACAATACGGTAGACTTTGGGATGAAATTCTCATCTTGTTAATCATACTTAAAATCCGCGTACCAAAGTGGTCGATGAATTGGTCATGATTGTTGAAGGGTAGTGCCAGATTGGCATGGCGCCATCAGGCGGCGCCAATCTAATCTGGCACAACCCTTGAATTATCATGGTCGATCTATCTCCTGCAACTGATACATAGTCATAACGAGAAAATTTGGGGAATGAGGCCTTGGGGTTAAATGGGTTAATAAAGATTTCATTAACAAAAAATAATCTGCGACAAGTGGCAGGGAAGGGGTTCAGTAAGCCGGGATGACCGAGGATGAAAATAAGAACAATGCCTGACAGCAAAAAGCACAGATTTTCAGGAGCTCCCGCGGATGCTGAGGGACTGGGCCCTTACTTTGAATAACTGCCAGTGTTTGATGCCTTAGTTGTAGTTTTGTAATCCTCCTTGAGTTAGACTAAATGTTAATTAGAACATCTTATGTATGCCATTGTTGTTTTGTTTGTTACGTGCATATGTCATTGTATTTTTATTTTTGTGTACAGATTGTAAAGCGCTTAGAGCCTTTGATTAAGATTAAGCGCTATGTAAATACTCATTATTATTATTATTATTATTATTATTATTATTATTATTATTATTATTATTATTATTATTATTATTATTATTATATTATTCGCAACGTAATCATACGGCCACGTGGCAGTGGTGGCGGCACGCGATGTTTACTTGCAGTTATGACTTTCCATGCACTGAGGCGACACTAATTCTGAAATCTCCTTGTCAGTCCTAAAGCGAGGGCTGTTGAGACTGCCTCTCCCTGATTCTCTGATGGAACTGATCAGTTCGTCACAATGCCAGCCAAACAGTGGCACGCAGTACTTCTTTCTAGCTCTGACGTGGGTGACGCCACGTCTCTATCGAGAAAAAGCGAACACACCAAACTGCAAGAGGCATTGATCCTCATGCCCTCCCCCCTTCCCCCCACCGCATACGGCGGGGGCGCATGAGGATCTATGCCTCTTGTTGGCTCTATTTATATTAAATTTAAATGTCTCAAGCAGACTTGGTCAACCGGAAGTTTATCTGCGATGGTTTTAGTGAAAACAGCTGGCATAGAAGAGGATAATAGTTTTGTCCAAAAGCAGGGCTGGTGTAAACATATGCCAATGCTGAGGGGCCGATCATTGACTGCAGGCAAAAATGCATACTAACAATCATTCACTTGTCAGACTGACGCGCAATATAGCACGCGAAGCGAATTCCAGCTCCGGCATGCAGGTGATAAAATCCGACGGCCAAATCAGCTTAAATTCAATCTCTTTGTCAGAATGTCGCATGTACAAGTCACTTCTGAAGGCGTCAAAGGGTCTACCGTCATAATGGACGAGTCGAATAGTGATTGTCGGGTGAGCGTCTGAACTGATATTTGATGAATATTGAGATTAGTCTCTCTCTCTCTCTCTCTCTCTCTCTCTCTCTCTCTCTCTCTCTCTCTCTCTCTCAAATATTTTTCAGACTTCTTCTTGTCCTAGTAATAACAAGATTGTAAGGGAGTATCTCAAACCTAAATATATCCGTTATCCTTGTAAAATAATGTTCAATTATTTCAATACACTCTCTCTCTCTCTCTCTCTCTCTCTCTCTCTCTCTCTCTCTCTTTCTCTCTCTCTCTCTCTCTCTCTCTCTCTCTCTCTCTCTCTCTCTCACTAATTCTGACGTTAATTGTAATCTATTTGCTGACGATACGAGTCTTCATGTTTCTGGTAAAAAAAGACGGACATTAGCCATAGTTTACAATGCAGTCTCAATGAGGTATCTGACTGGTGTAGACAGAACCATATGGTTCTTCACCCAGCTAAAACAAAGAGTATCTTAATCGCCACGCGACAAAAACATCAACGCCGACTACAGCCATTACAATTACAATTAAACGCTGAACCTGTTGAACAAGTCACCGAGTGTAAATTCTAAGGAATACATATTGATCAACAACTGTGCTGGGAGACCCATATAAATGCTGTTTGTAAGACCATTGCTAAAAACACTTTCTTATTGTCCCAGCTTAGACATGTAACGGATACAAATACCCGTAAATTGTTTTTTCATGCTCATATAAAGTCCCACGTTGATTATCAGTTTCAGCCCACTTAATCAAATTTAAAATACAAACGACTTTGAATTTCCAAAAACTACAGTAGCTCGCTTGAGCTTGCCCTTAGCACCACGTGAATGTTCTGTGTTTATGTACAGTGTGTGAGTGAATGCGCGTGTTTCACGTGAGCGTGCTTGTTGGGTTCAGTTCGCGGCGGCGCTTTGAGCCGATTTTCAATTGGGATAAAGCGCCTATTTAATGCGCTTATTATTATTATTATTATGTCTCCACAGTGTGGGACGGCTGCAGTGATGTCCACATGAAGAGGTTAAACTCCATATACAAAAGAGCTGTAAAAATGATAGATAGACGCTCCATCCCTACCACAGACAAATTTAGACATTTAAACATTCTCGGTCTGCGTTAGCATCTTACTTTAAATAAATGCGTCTTTATGCATAAGATACTGAATAATATGACACCCCAGTATCTAATCACTAAATTTATATCTCACCAAGAACGTGAACGGACCTCAAGAAACAATACCTTACCCCTACCACTGCCAAGAATCGACCTTTTTAAAACTAGTATGTCATTCTCTGGTCCGTTTGCTTGGAATTCAATCCCTGCACATTTGAAAACTATTACCTCCCCAGGAAATTTTAAAACAAAACTTTATGATTACCTGATGAGTCAAACCTAGTACTTCTCAGTACTGTAATATTTCCTTACCTCATGTATTTCATAAGATGGTTTTTATGTGTGTGTGTGTGTGTGTGTGTGTGTGTGTGTGTGTGTGTGTGTGTGTGTGTGTGTGTGTTCTCGTGTTTGTTTGTGTGTGTGGGTGTATGTGTGAGCGGCGCGCGCGCGTGCGTTCGTGTGTGCATGTGTGTGTGATGAGTGTTATTATTTTTTTCTGTATATAATGATGCTATTGGGTTTTGTATGTAAATATATTTTATAGTTTTCCCTTTTTTATGCTGTAGATGTTAGCAACGGCAAGTTTGTAAAATGACGATTTGTTTTATGTTAAAACTTTTTACCGTCGAAAAATAAAGTTCCATCATCATCATCATCATCATCATCATCATCTCTCTCTCTCTCTCTCTCTCTCTCTCTCTCTCTCTCTCTCTCTCTCTCTCTCTCTCTCTCTCTCTCTCTCTCTCTCTCTCCAAATCATAATTAATTATGGACGTTTTAGTCTGGATCAGGACGTGAGCTACCTGGCTGTTGGAATGAAAGAGATTCACAACCACATTATCACCTAGGACCACGGGCCAAGTCTTCACGACTGCACGATTCTCCCTGGTAGATTCTTTGTTGTGTTTCCCCCCTCATCATTACCTCCACGTCAGATAGTAATCAACCAGGTATACAGTCAAGGTACGAAGCTGTCCCTTTCTGATAACGCAGGAAACACAGAACTGTTTTGATGGAAAGAGCAATGACAGTGTAATATAAAGCTGTGACTGCTCTTTTCACGAATGAGAAGTCACGGAGTAAGATCGCTCATACGACGTTTCTCCTCGTGTTCACAAGAGTGATTCAGCCTCCACCACAAAGTTTTGACATATTCGAGATGTGCAGCAGTCGGATGCGCGGCTTTGTGCCACGCATATGAGCGTGTGTTGGAAGTCTCGAATGAGTTAAAAGGAACATAGAGCAAGACCGTCGGGCCGATGTCGACCGCATAGGGCCCGCGCACAGTAGTGACCTTTATTTACCAGGGTAGAAAACGTAAGAAAAAATGCAATGCATGCAGGAGTAAAAGGAAACTGATATACAGCCTGCCCATTTGGCCAAACACTGCTAGCAGGCACATACAGAGTCTCACAACCGCAAGTGGCACCTGACAATAATAAATGTTATAAACATCGACTAGATAGAAGATACAGTATTATTTTGTGAATTGAGGTATGAATTAGATGGTGGTTTTCTAGCTACACAGACAAGTTGTAACACAATGAACTCAAGACTAGAACATCATCACGGCCGTGCACGTATCACACCAGGCTGCACCTTGACGTTGGTGCCCTGACTAGAAACACTGTACTCGGAGTGTATGTAAGGGCGACACGCAAGAAATCCGTGCCAGTGGCTTGTCTTACTGTGGCTTTCGATGCGACCTTCACCTCATGAATATTCGTTGAGAATGGTCCATTCCCGCCATATACCGCCATCATTCAGCATGCTTCACATGACGTCATTCACCAAGCAGGGGACGTCACAGGAAGAGGAATTCCGTCAGTGGGTTGTCAGAAAGATAAAGATGCCATTTTATCAGGACTACGCAGACTACGCTCCGTTCAGTAGAGATATAATATTCCGGGCCCGGACTTGAGACTCGTCCTCTGAGGACTACGCCGCGTGAGTGCGTTTATTCGCCCCCGCTCGTCTGTCCGTCTGTTCATTCGTTCATTAGTGGGAGTTAACGCTAAGCAGCTATATGCTACAAGGCCATCTCACGCAGGCCCGGATCAAGGGGGGGGGAGACTGGGGGGGGGGGGGCCGACCCCAAATTTGTTAAAATGCTAGCGTGGTGGAGGCCTTTTGCATGAGGTTCAAGGTCCCAAACAAGAAGCTGGCCCCCCCCTCCCCCCTCTGGAGCTAAGTGATCCGGCCCTGTCACGGCGGGATGCTGACTCGATACAAGTTGGGGACTGAGACTGCGACACAACGACCTCCATTGTGCAAGCAACTACATACCTCAAACACTGTCCAGATAATCAGGGTTAACACACTCTAGACATGCTGCATTCGGACGCAGCTTGAATTGCCACATTTAGTCCCGACGCACTACAGCGCGAGACGGATCGGCCATGATAATTCAAGGCAGATTAGCTTAGCGCCTGACGGCGCCAAGCTAATCTGGCACTACCCTTGAATGATCATGGTCCATCCATCTCCTGCAACTGGTATATAGTCATTAGGTGACACCTCCAACGTTCGGGAAAACTCCTCCTTGGGGTTAAATGGGTTAAATCAATTCGGTCCCTTCTTTACACCGCCCTTCTAACGCCATACAATCCAAGTTTTGACAGCACCTGATCGGTGCTTCCGCCTATGCAAGATTATTCAAGATACAAGTTCTGAAGATAAAGCTAGTTTAAGTTTGCCGGAATAGCTTCGCATCTAGAGGCGCTTGGCAGTTAGTTCTGGCAACAATCTTTGAACTACCACGCTGACCTTCAGAGCACCCTTTCATTCTCTCCAGCAAGTTTTGATAGCAAGTGACCCGTGCCTCCACTCTCTCTCTCTCTCTCAGATCATTTAACCAGACGTAATGTTGCAAGTGCGGCCCTGACACTCCGCCACAAAAAAAAAAAAAAAAATTGAAACAACCATCGTCTCTCGCGCCTACTCCGCCACAGAAACCACTGTTCGTCGCAACTAGTGACCAACGCTTGAGAACAGCAGCGAAAACCTGCGGCCGAGTTTTCTCAAGAATAACTTGAAAGAAAAAAGTCCAGCCCCAGTGAGCAAAAGGTCCTCCTGCGGATATCGGCCGCAGTTGGCCTGCGTATACCTGTGAGCGGGCCAACTGCGGCCGACGCCTGCCCGGAGACCATTTGCCTACTGGGATACGGTTCCTGGCATGTGTCCCAGGTACATACACGCGACTGCTCTGAAGCGAGACACAGATGGCGAGTGTATTTGTAGCCGACATCTTTTATCGCCGTTGCGTCAATGCTACCTCCGATGGATGGACCGCGATAGCTCAATAGTAGAGGACGTAAAGTAGCACCTAACTGTAACCTGAAATGAAATGAACTAAAATGAATGAAATGAAACTTTATTTTTCAAGGATAAATGATAAGGTATAGATACCTATATTTTTCAATCATGACGCATGGAGGCGGCAGTGATACCTAAATTCACAGCCAGTTGCAGGAGACGGTGCCATGGTAATAGTAGTACTTATAGGTTTAACACATTCGAGACGTGCCGCATCCGGATACGCGGCTGCAAGCCGCGTATCCGGATGCGGCACGTCTCGAATGAGTTAACCACTTCACTGCGAAGAAAAACTAAACACCACCCAACAAAAAGAAGTATAGATCACCATGCACCCCCGCATTTGCGAGGGCTTATGAAGAACTATGCCTCTTACTGAAACCACAGACATCTAAGCCCATCTCACGGCGGGGTGTTCAGCGCAGATAGACCAACCGTGATACCTCAGGCTGATTGATAGTACCTGATAAAGTGACCGAATCAGACCATTGCAGTAAAGGATAGAGAGCCTGTGATAATCTTGACACCAAGAGAGGCGTCAAGCCCTAATCAGGCACTCTCCTTTAGCCTTCGTGGTCGATCCATTTATTTCCTATGACTAGTCTAACTCAGAAGACTATTCTACACTGAGGACATGTGGAACCGTTTGTCCATGGGAGAGAAAGGGGAACCCAACACGTGGATGTAACCACACGCAGCCTGCATTGTACGTCTAGACATCACTTGGTCCAGCCCCACCTATCTGCAATAAATATAGATCATGAGAATCTATGCCTATTGCTGATCTAGAATAGTGTTAGGCTGTTCCTCAAAGCCGTGAAGGTAGTTCTTCGGGGTTAGCGCACGTCTGTCGGAGAGGCCTTTGAGGTGGTATGTCTGAGCACAAGACATAATACACAATGCACGAGTATTTCGGTGGAATTCGTTTGACTCAGGTGTGTATATGGTGTGTGTGTGTGTGTGTGTGTGTGTGTGTGTGTGTGTGTGTGTGTGTGTGTGTGTGTGTGTGTGTGTGTCTGTGTCTGTGTGTGTGCGTCAGTGTGTGTGTGTGTGTGAGTGTGTGTGTGTCTGTGTGTGCGCGCGCGCGCGGACTGACTGTTGACACTCTTTGTCTCAGAAATGAGTGTCACTTTTCTGTACGACTGAGTTCAGAGAACAAGGTCTTATATTATGTGATTGTGTGTGTATGTGTGCTTGCCATGCGTGAGTGTACTCGATTTTGGCAAACGATTTCAAAGACACATAATAGCTGACATTTCAGTACATTTATCATCAATCTAGAATCTTTTTCAAAGCGTGGTAAGTAAATGCCACACGCCATCAGTAAACCAGTAAACAGTAAAGAAGTACCCAACGGAGAAGAAACACGCTTAGAAAAGACGGGTACAACACAATTTATTAATATTTCGGGTAAATACCCTTAATGTCAAAATAGACAAACAAACAGAGAGATTAGCCGCTACTTATCTTCATTGGCAGAAGGAATGTGGAATGAAGATAAGTAGCCAATGAAGATAAGTAGCGGCTAATCTCTCTGTTTGTTTGTTTGTCTATTTTGACAAAGGGTATTTACCCGAAATATTAATAAATTGTGTTGTACCCGTCTTTTCTAAGCGTGTTTCTTCTCCGTTGGGTACTTCTTTGCATATTACACGCTTGGCAGTCACCTTTTTGGTCTGGATTCAGTAAACAGTAAGCAAAGGTACTCGGGCCCACAACGGCCGCAGTGGGCCGGCGCACGGCTGTGGACCGGCCCAAAGAGGTATTGTCACTGGGGAAAACTTGATTTACTCCGTCACGAACACCACTCTTCCTGGCCTATGAAAATGTCGTACTCAAACGTTCTTCGTGTAATTTTCATGACCAACATCTATATATTTTCTGAGAGAGAACGCCCCCCCCCCCCCCACCACCACCACCACCCACCACCACCCCCCCCCCAAAAAAAAAAAAAAAAAAAAAAAAAAAAAAACACCCACCTTATCATTCGGAATACATCAGTGTTTGAAATAAGTTTGACTAAAATAGTTCAAGGGTAGTGCCAGAATAGCTTGGCGCCTCTAGGCGCCAAGCTATTCTGGCACCACCCTTGAACTAAAGCCATTGGTCTATATCCTTTTTTTGTAAGTACTATAATGTAGCTTGCACATGGCAGTGTACAAATTTGAAGCTTTTAGCCTCAGTATGATATGGGTTAACTCATACAAGATGTGCTGCATCCGGATGCCGCGTATATTACGCCGTGCGCACGCGGAAGTGTACACGGTATCGCTGCAATAATTCCCCCCCCCCCCTCTCCTTCCCCCGCTGACATTTCTGGATTACCTTTTTAAACACATTCGAGCCGTGCTGCACTGATACAGCATAAAGCCGCTTATCTGGATGCAACTGAACACGTCTCGACTCGAAGGAGGCGAGCAAAAGGCGTTGAGTCTCATACGCCTCCACGGTGTGCAAGGGTTAATTTAAAAGAAGATCTATGCCCCTTTGCGGTTGAGTGTTACTTGACGAACCCCCGCACTAAGGGGATCACTGTCAGCCATGTGTATTTCATCTACCGTTTCAAAGTCACTCCCATATTCTGAAACACCGTCGGTGTTCTCCGTTCGAGGATGTATACTGTCCCAAAGTTCTGACTGACAACAAGAATCTTACGAGGATGCACACGATGCCAGTGCCAATGAAAATTTGAGCCTCCTGTACAAGTACGTGGACTGAGCTCGCTAATATCGTGTCATCATTTTGTATCATGCCAGCAAGAGACATGGATTCTCATCAGCCCCAGTGGATGCAGGGGCTCATGAGAATCTATGCCTCTTGCACATGGCGGAGGTAATGATACTGAATCTGAAGCCTTACGAGTGCAAATCAGTATGGTCCGTGATATTCATATTACCGTCATCCTCATTTTCTTGTGCATGCCAGTATGTGTCTCTGTCCAACGGGAACAGCCAACGATCTGTCTGCTCGCTGGTGTGCATTGATGGACGGACATGATCATCAAACGACCACTTCTACCCCTGACCTCGTTTAAGCACGTGCAGCTCCCTCTTGATCCCGCACGCGCATGCGCGCGCATCATCTAACCCTCTGAGACATACAATCTCACCCACAAGTAATGATCGTCAATTTGACTCTTGTGCACTCAGCAAATAGTTTTCATACAATGATGAAGCAGCAAATACATTTTTGTAAAATTGTGCTGAAGCCGTTTGAATGTCGTAAACTGGCGGCAGACGTTTCTGATCTTCTTATCCTTCACAACGTAGGAGAGTTCCCGGACGGGCGAATGCCGGCACAGTACACCGACGGCTTCTCAGTGTTTCGTTTGCCTACATGGCGGCTTGCGAAAATTATCATTGAGAACTGAATGGAGATTTTCATCTTTCCTATTTACGTCACAATGACTTTTTATATTGTCATCGGGAAGAAAATATACTGATCAACAAAAGAAACGCGAATTTTTCACCATAGCGTTTTTCTTCGTAAATATGCTTTAATCCGCGTTATTTTGACGTCATTTATTAGAAAATGTTATGAAGAGTGTGTTATGTCGTGTGCAAATAGAATATTTAATTTTTAAAATCGCAAATCGATGACTTATGACGTCATCAGTGACACTACCATCACAGGATATTGAAAGTGAAATGGAGGTGAGCATCTGAAAGGACACAGCTAAAAGCCAACCAATGTGCAGTGTCACTAGTGTCCGTGTGCATGAAAATCCGGCCTGTTTGGTCTTGACCAACTTTCGTTTGTCAAAGGCACCTAAATAATCAACATGACCTACAAACATGAAAATCAAAAAGTTCTTTATTTTTAAGTTAGCGGTCATATTTACCTGATCAAATGGATATGTGTGTGTTCTTTATCTCTGTGTCAGTCACTGGAGCATTAAAAAAAATTGGTTAGAAAGTAATTCACATTAAATCAAATAAGATTTATTAAGCACATGATGTGCATCGGAAGTTCTGGTTCTCTAATGAATTTTTCGAGTCAAATTTCGTTTGAGGCAGTTAATAACATCATAAGCAATTAACACAACTTGTATGTTAAAACATATAACAGGAAACTTGCTTCACAGAGTGTGTCCAATTTTGCTTATTTTCACCACTAATGAAACCCTGTGTCCTCCAAGGTAGCCATGGGCGATAGCTCATCCAATTTTTGTGTGAAGGTAGCTCAGACAGTAGGCTGAACATCTGAAGTAAGCAACAAATACAATTTTCTTGTTGTGCTGTCAGGGTGGCTCTTTGTTTGGGGGTACACTTACAGACACTTTTCGCGTTTTTAATGGAAGTCAGTATATTTCATTTTACGGCTTTTAGAACAGATTTGCCACCAACAGTATGGTGTTTAATGCTTGCTGCATACTATTAACTTATTGTGACTGAGGTACGAAATACCCACTTTTTGGATTTGTCCTCTGAACACTGCATTACAATTTAGGAGACAGGTCGACCATGATAGTTCCAGGGGGGTGGTAGAATGGCTTGGCGCCGTAACAAGATAAAAATGACGTCACGTCTAGCTACGCAAACCTTGCTAGAGAATGTCTTTTTGGCGCCAAAACGCTGTATGTGTATGTGTGTGTGTGTGTGTGTGTGTGTGTGTGTGTGTGTGTGTGTGTGTGTGTGTGTGTGTGTGTGTGTGTGTGTGTGTGTGTGTGTGTGACAGCGACTAGAGCCCGCGTTTGAGAACGGACAAGCTTGAAATTTTAGGATATTGTCCCTAAAAGAATTATCTCGGGACCTTTTTCTCGATGTTTTAATTAAGATGCTCATTGGCGAGAAACTAGCCGTTTCACAAAAACCGGTTGATTCACACTGGAGTCCGTAATTTTTCTTATTTTTACTAGATATTTTGCGTACAGTTACTAAAAGGGACATATTAAATGAGTTCGTTAACCAGCATTGTACCTCTAGAGTGATAATTAAATATTTTTCGAGGTTTTGGTATTAATTTCACAAATTAATCTTAATACAATTGAATCCGTTTTAAGGTAAAAAAAACAAACAAACAATCTTCTCATTAACAATCGCATGATTTTTCGTATACGGTATTTACATAAGCCTACAGTTTGTCTCGGCTGTCGGGTACGATTAGGTCATTTGTGACCTGTATGCCCTAGGTGTGAAAATCAGACAGTTTTCTGCACCACTTTTTAGGAGTCGTTTGTAAAACAGCTAACATAACAAAACACGTTTTTGGTATTAATTTCACGAATTATATGGGTTAATCTTAAAACAAATGAATCCTTTTTACGAAAAAAAAACTCCACAATCTTCTCATTAATATCCGCATGATTTTTCATAAACAGTGTTTGCATAAGCCTGCTGTTTGTCCCGGCCCTGGGGTACGATTAGGTCAAATTGTGACCTGTAAGCCACAGGCGTGAAAATCAGCAAGAAACTTGCAAAGTTGAAAGGAAAACAGAAAATAGAGGTTGAAAACCCTTTAAATTAGATACATGGAACACGACGTTTCGGATCAAAGATCTATCATCTGGGTGATATGGAAACAACGTCACAACGTTAACGTTGTTTCTACTCATATCACCCAGATGAAGGATCTTTGATCCGAAACGTCGTGTTCCATGTATCTAATTTAAAGGGATTTCAACCTCTATTTTCTGTTTTCCTTTCACATGGGACCCTTGCGGCAACAGTTTCCACTACAAATTGCAAAGTTGATTCTCTGATGCGTCAAATATTAGTACTGCGATGAATGACGTATAACATCGAGTCGTCACTATGAACACGGCGTCTTGGACTAATGATGCCATGACGTGAAGCTTAAAGTGACGTCATTTCGCATGCTCGTGCTGTCCCATTTTTCTTCAGGATAGCTATGCTACGCCAGACGACGGAGCTTACGAATCGCCGTGTGTCCGTCTTTATTTCTGTGTGCCAGTGTGTGTGAATCAGAGGGTGGGTTAGAGTTGAAGGAGATGGATTCCTGTCGCTACACGAGCCCACAGAGCGTACTACTAGTAATGGCGGGAAGCGCCGTGTGTCCGTCTTTATTTGTGTGCACCGATCAGAGGTTGGCTTAGAGAGGAGGGAAATAGATCAGCATAATAAGCCTAAAAATATGAACAACTCTGAATGTTCCTAAAAAAATAAACGCATCTGCGCTCCAAACAATACGGTAAACTTTGGGATGAAATCCTCATCTTGTTTTTTCTTGGCAAGCGTTCTGTCAAGGTTTCAGGTTTCTGCTGTCATGTGAAAGTAGAAAAAAAACAACTCAACGCGTATTTTCTCGAACACTCTGTTCTGACTGCGTCAGTGTCTGAAGAGAACTTGGCCTACCAAAAAGTGGCTGAGATAACTGGTATAAAGCAATTGTGGTTTCGCTCTCAGCTGAAAACGGTCTCGGTCGACAAGAGGCATAGATTCACATGTGCCCCTGCGGCTGCAGGGACACTTGTGAATCTGTGCCTCATGCAGTTGGAACAGTTCAGGTCGTGAGGACCGTGACTGTAGACTAAGCTAGTGGTTTGCCAGGGAATCGTTTTTGGGCCTGTCTCCCCCATTTTGTTAATTGTACGCTAAGAGCGCGCATATGACTGCTTTCTCCATAATTACCGTGACGTTGTGTACCCCCTCTTCTGCTCCCCCCCCCCTTCCCCCTTCTCCACACACGCTTTCTGCCCCCAACTCAATGTTAAGCTAAAATCCACCGACTTTATGATGCACGAGAAGGAAGTCACTAACGACTGCACTCTACTGATAGACTGAGGAAGTCAGTGGATATGTACAAGTATAGCCCATTGTTCCCGAGAACTATTCTGACAGCCGGACGTTGTGTCCAGGGACCTCTACATCTGTGTGTCAATTTTGAAGAAAGGTTTAGCCGGAAAATTGTATGCAGTGTGTTGTACGCGTCCTTTTTAAACGTGTGTCTTTCTCCGTTGAGCTTTCTAAGCGTGTTTCTTTCTTTTCTGTCTTTGGTTGTTGTTGTTTTTTTTTTTTTTTTTTTTTTTTTTTTTTTTGGGGGGGGGGGGGTGTGTTTGTTTTTGTTTTGTTTTGTTTTTGGGTTTGTTTGTTTCTTTTCTTTGTTTTTTTTTTTCCTTTTTTTTTTTTTTTTTTTTTGGAAGGGGGGGGGAGGGGGGGGGGGGGGGTACTCCTTATAGTGAGGTTCATTCTGGTCTGCATCAGAAGCTACGTGTACACTTAAAGCAGCCCACTGTCGATGCCGGCCACACCATCATCATTATAGTCAATTGTCTTGAAACAGTAAGCAAAAGACCAATGGGGCGACGTCGGCCGCAATGGGCCCGCGCACGGCCGTGCGCGGGCCCATTGCGGCCGACGTCTGCCCGAGGATCTTTTATTTACTGGGAAGCAGAGACTACTATGTCCGCCGCTGGAAGGCAAGACAGAACGTCCACTTGTATGAAAAGCGAGATTTCATTGAAATACAATGAAAATCTAGCTTTTCAGAGACAATAAAAGGCCTTACTGTCTTTTACCACCCCCCCCCCCCCCCTCTCCGTGAGATGGCCTTAGTTACATGCACGGCTTTAAACCCAAATAATTAACTAACTAACTAACTAACTAACTTTTACCTTCCTAGGTCTGATACGTATGGTATGCTGGTCTTTGATTATGGACCTTACAGGGGAGCAGATAGTTGTAAACGAGGTTTTCTCTCACAGAGTCGTCAACAAGACAACAATTCATTAAGTGCCCCTGTTACTATCACGCACGTGTGTGCCTACCTATAGGCTCGTGACAAGCAACGAGACTTCAATCATGTTTCTCCGACATCGCTAT
>BTPG01000004.1:20115007-20526581 GCA_036245525.1 Semisulcospira habei
GTCGGGTAATGTTATAATTTCCCTTGATATGAAAATAACGAGAATATAATTAGTACCACGGGCAGAGCACGGAGAGGGTTATGACACGGTCCACTTTGGCTACCACGGGCTCACGTGAAGTTGACAAGTGGCCGGCCCTACTAAGCTGGGACTAATGAATGATAATTGCGAGTGGAAATACATCAATCTCACTTTAGCGGTCCCGATGCGGGCGGTAGCGAACTGGGAGCTGGGACTAATGAGAGTCAGTAATAGGTTACTGGTCAGCTAAGATCAGAGGACGCTGGCCACCATAATAGATGTGGGATAATTAGGAGAGACAGTAATAGGTCCCTGGTCAGCGAGGATCAGAGGACGCCGACCACCATAATAGATGTGGAATAATTAGGAGAGACAGTAATGAGTTCCTGGTCAGCTAAGATCAGAGGACGCTGACCACCATAATAGATGTGGAATAATTATGAGAAACAGTAATGGGTTCCTTTGATAGCTAGGATCAGAGGACGCTGACCAGCATAATAGATGTGGAATAATTATGAGAGACAGTAATGGGTCCCTGGTCAGCTAGGATCAGAGGGCGCTATCCACCAGAGCAGATGGGGGATAGATTATGGGCGACAGTAATAGCTCCTTTGACAGATAGGGTCAGGGGACGCTGACCACCCTGATAGATGTGGAATAATATGGGTGACAGTAATAGCCCCTTTTGACTGGTTGAGACAAAGGGGCGATGCCCTCGGCCAAAACGGGTATATATATAGTGGGGGGAAACACCAGAAGAGGGGAGCTCACAACGAAGGGAACGAGATAGAGGAGGGAGCTCACAACGAAGGGAACGAGATGGAGAGGGAGCTCGCACAATGAAGAGAACGAGATAGATAGAGAGTACACAACGAAGAGAGTGAGATAGATAGATAGAGGGAGCTGAGAAGCGAGAGACCGAGCTCCGGTATTTTCGCCATTTTAGTATGCCATGCTAGTAGGTTGGTTGTGCCCAACCTCTTAGACCCACGATGACCAAGAAATAAAAGACTCTTCTGGAAACACTCTTGTCTGGCTGCGTTTTCCATCTACAACACATTGCGTGTGGCTGCGGTAGTGTAACACTACCTTATCTTCTTATTTGGTGCCGTGACCAGGATCTCGGAACGGGAAGAAACAGAGGAACGAAGAAACAGAAAAACTAGACTATCAGCACCAAATCGACAGCCAACGACGCAAGGGTGGAAGAGCAGACCAGAAAGAGAAGAGAAGAGTGCAAGCCAACAACCCGAAGAGAAGAGAAGAGTTCGAGCCCACTTCCAAGAAAAGCAGAGTTCGAGCCCACGTCAAGGAAAAGCAGAGTTCGAGCCCACGTCAAGGAAAAGCAGAGTTCGAGCCCACTTCAAGAAAAGCAGAGTTCGAGCCCACGTCAAGGAAAAGCAGAGTTCGAGCCCACGTCAAGGAAAAGCAGAGTTCGAGCCCACGTCAAGAAAAGCAGAGTTCGAGCCCACTTCAAGAAAAGCAGAGTTCGAGCCCACGTCAAGGAAAAACAGAGTTCGAGCCCACGAGACGTCTGCGACTCATTCAAGACCAACAGCCGAAAGGATAACGGGGTAAGTGACTTTTTTCGTTTAACCCTTGTTGAGTCTTATATAGGAGCCAGACCAGTTAGCTAGAGTTGTGTTGTTGCTACATTTAAAAAGAAACAAAAATGGCAGAGGAAGTGTTTAGGATTTTAGGCGAAAAAGTAGAGGAAATGAGTCAGGCGATTACCGCCCAGAGTATAGGGCAGATGGTAGGAACGTTTGACGGAAAGCCTACCAAATATAGGGAGTGGATAAAAGAAATTGACAAATATGCAGTGCTAATAAAAGCCCTCAACAGGCGCCCGGTCATTGCTTACCAAGCAAGCTCGGGGGTGGTGAGCGATTTTATCCATCGATTCTTACAAACGGAAGCGGCAGGGGATTGGGATGAACTGAAAAGGCAGCTAACCGTAAGGTTCGGCGAAATCGCCGATGAAAATCATGCTTTTGCGTTGCTACAGCGGGTGAAACAATACCCGAGGGAAAGTGTGCCTCTGTACGCAGAGCGACTAATGACTCTGGCCGGCGAAGCCTTCCCGAGTCAGATGGGCGCTGCTGTGGTACAACGGCAACTAATAAATTTCTTTGTTGACGGATTGGCGCACGACTTTCTTAAGATGAAAGTCCTGAGGGACAACTCAAATACGTTAGATAGGGCCGTGCAGGTGGCCATGCAAGAGGAAAACCTTCGCCATAGGTTTGAGCTAGGCACGATAAACAATCGGCCAGTTAATCAGCCGAGAGCGACAGCTAGGGGTGGAGAAGAGGCTATGGAAGTAGACCATGCTCGTCACCGTAATTGTTTTAAATGCGGGAGAGTAGGGCACCAGGCAAGAAATTGCCGAGTGATAGGGGCGGTTGGTCAGCAAACAATGCGTCCCCCGATTCAATGCTGGAAGTGTAGGGAACGAGGTCACATTCAGCGGGAATGTAGAAAGGCCGGAAACAGACGGCCACAAGGTCAAAGAAGGTTTCCGTCGAGGCAGGAAAACTAGAAGGTTCTGCGGCACACGAAGCCGTTTCGCAGGACCAGAAAAGTAGAAAGAGTCAGTTGTTTAGCATTAATGTAGCGGGTAGCCCTAAGTGCATAGTGTTCAAAATTGGGAAGCAACGATTTCGTAGCTTGATCGATACGGGAGCAGAGGTGTCTTTGATTAGCAAGGGGGCTTACGATAAACTCAGTCATAAGCCAAAGTTAGGAAAGGGAGATGTGTCGTTACAGTCAGTTAGTGGAGAAGCTTTACAAGTATTGGGGAGTTCAGAATTAGAATTTACGGTAGCGGGGCAAAAGTTTAAACATAAGTTCTACGTGGTATCAGGGCTCAACAGGAACTTTATTTTGGGAAATGACTGGTTAGACAAAAACGGGGTGAGGATTTATTTTGACTTGAAGAAACTCAGAGTCGGAAGTGTTTATGTGCCCTATGAACAGGACATCCACATTTCGTCTTTGGTCAGAGTGACTAAGACGAAAGTGATAAAACCTCAGACGGCAGAAGTATTCCAGGTACGGATGAAGAATGCTCCGTATTTTGCAAGAGAGACACTCTTAGAGATTTCGGAAACAGACAAGGGATTTATAGCACAAGAACCGGGACTGTTAGTGACAAGCACGGTAGTCAGGCAAAATAATCACCAGACGTATCCCATACTGATAGTAAACAACACAAACAAGACGTATAGAGTTAGAAGGGGTTGTGTTGTAGGGAAGGTAACATCAGTTCAAGAAGTACATGAAGTACAGATAGGGTCGGTTGATCGGCAGGTATCGGCAGTCGACTTGACGGAAGTCACTGCGCCGGAGAATATGAAAGGTGTAGTGTCAGAGCTCATTACGAACAATCAAGACTTGTTCGCGAATAGCGACCTTGATTTAGGGGCTACTGACACTGTCACGATGAAACTAGATACCGGCGATCATCCTCCCATTAGGATAAAACCGTATAGAATCCCGCTTCAAGATAGAGAGATTGTTGACAAGGCTCTAGAAGAGATGTTACAGGCAGGTGTGATAAGACGTTCTCAGTCCCCATGGTCTTTTAGTTTAGTGATTGTATCCAAGAAGGATGGGTCGAAACGTTTATGTGTTGACTTTAGAAAACTGAATGTGGTTACAAAGAAAACATCGTACCCACTACCGCTGATAGATGACATTTTGTCACTGCTTGGAAAGGCCAAGTATTTTACCAGTCTGGACCTTAAGTCGGGATACTGGCAGGTCAAGATGGCGGATCAGGAGAGTAGGGATAGAGTAGCATTTGCATGCCACAAGGGATTATTCGAATTCACGAAAATGCCTTTTGGTTTGGTGGGGGCACCGGGATTGTTCATGATGCTTATGAATATCGAGCTAGCCGGTTTAGAAAGTTTTGCCTGTGCCTATCTCGATGACATTTTGATCTTCTCAGAAACAATAGAAGACCATCTGTGTCACCTTCAGACAGTCTTTGATCGATTGAGACAGCATGACCTGAAGCTGAAACTCAAGAAGTGTCAGTTCTTTGAGGAAGAAACCAAATACTTAGGGTTTGTCATTAGTAACCAGGGGATAAAACCGGATGAGGAAAAGGTAAAAGTCATTAGGGCTATGGCGGCTCCGACCTGTGTCAGAGAGTGCCGTTCGTTCATTGGTATGATTGGGTTTTACAGGAAAATGATTCCTAATTTCTCCCAGATGGCTGAACCAATCATAGCACTGACACGAAAGTATGCGAGATTCAGTTGGACAGAGGAATGCCAGAAAGCGTTTGATTTGATGAAGGAAACGTTAGCTGTAGCACCAGTGTTAGCCTATCCAGATACACGGCGTCCGTACATCCTTTACACGGATGCCAGCGACACATGCGTGGGGGCATGTCTCGCGCAAAAATGCGATGAGGATTCAGACATTTCCCCAGGCTCAAAGGTATTTACTTTCTATCCCATAAACTTAGTACCAGTCAGAGGAAATGGTCGACAATAGAGAAAGAGGCTTTTGCGATCCATTATGCGCTTCAAAAGCTAAATCACTACTTGCATAATGTGGAGTTTGTAATCCGCACGGATCACATGCCTCTTAAGTATTTGCTTAATTCACCAATGCAAAATAAGAAGGTGCAGATGTGGGCCCTTGGCATTTCAGGATATAACTGTACTATTGAATATATCCCAGGTCCTCAAAATGTTTTGGCAGACTTACTATCCAGAATGCCGGGTGGTACTCACATGCCAGAGCATGAGGAAGAAGAAGAGTTAACCAGAGAGGTCAATGACAATGCTTTTGTCATAGGAGTCATAAACTCCAACCAATTCACACCCAAGCAGTTTGCTAGTTGTACAGTAAGGGCAGGGTGTGACGAGAAGCTGGAAAAAGTTGATCTTCCAGGGTTTGATATTATTGAGGAACAGGAGAAGGATTCTGAAATAGTGCGCTTAAAGGACTTATTGATTAGTGAACAAGGAACCATGACAGTCAATAGGAGGTACATGCTGATAGAGGATGTTCTATATTTCTTGTCTCATCCTGATGATGAACCAGTAGCCAGATTGTATGTTCCGTCTCACTTGGTAGAGTACGTAGTCAGACAGTACCATGACGAAAATGGTCACTTAGGAATAGACAAGACTCATGACACAGTCAGTAGAAAGTATTACTGGCCTAACATGTACAAACAACTGTATGAATATGTTAGTGGGTGTGTCATCTGTCAGTCTAGAGTGTTACAAAAGAAAAGGGCCCCCGTACAGGAAATGGACATTCCTCCATACCCATTCGCTAAGTTGTCATTGGACTTAGCAGGTCCGTTTGACCGCTCCCTTAGCGGGAATCGCTATGTCATAGCATTCATCTGTCATCTGACAGGTTGGGTAGAGGCGTTCCCTGTACCAGATAAAACGCCGCAGTCAGTGGTACAGCTGCTCGTAGAAGAAATTCTACCCAGACATGGCTGTCCATTGCAGATAGTATCAGACAATGGATCTGAGAATGTGAATAGGGTTATGGCAGAAACGCTGGCAGAACTGAACATAGATCATGTCACGACCAGTCTTTATCATCCACAGTCCAATGCTAAGGTCGAACGTTTTCACAGAACTTTTAACGACATTCTGTCCAAAAAGATACAAGAGGATTTTTCGACATGGGACGTGCATATTAACCAGGTACTAGCAGCTTATAGGGTTTGTGTTTCGGAAACTACGCAGGAATCTCCTTTCTTCTTACTGTACGGTCGCGATCCAGTGCTACCGTTAGATAACATCCTTAGACCCCGGAGAAAATACGCTGGTGAAGATTTTCACAAGATAGCGCTTGAGCAGCAACACAAGGCCTTCACCCAGGTGTATCGGCGAATTAAGAAAGCACAGAAGAAGGGGGCTAAGTATGCTAATAGAGGTGTACAGCCTGTCGAGATTAAGGTCGGTGATCCAGTGTACCTTCGTAATCACCGTAGACACAATAAGTTAGACAGTAAGTGGAGGTCGCACTATAGAGTGGTGGAACAATTGTCGCCTGTCACATTCAGGGTGCGACATCAACTAGATGGCACTGAGGTCAGTTCACACGCTGAACACTTGCGGATAGCCAAAATTAGCGAGTGGCCTATTCCAAAAGCCAGGGGGAGAACATTACGTAAAGCCACACAGGTTGTAGCTCCAGAATCATCCGATAGCGACAGTGACGATGCAGTAGGGCAAGAGAACGCACGAGACAGACTGACTAGGGGGGTGCGAAAAGAGCGTGAGAATTCTTCATCCGAGGAGGACGTTCCGTTAATGGAGTTAAGAAAGCGCCTAAAGACAAGAGAGAAAAGATCTCTCTCAGCAGTAAACGTTAGTTGTAGCAAGGGCACATCAGACAGTTCTGATGATGGGGAGATCGACGACAATCGTTCGATTCAGCCTAGTTTACAGACTAATGGGGTTAGGGAAATTCTTGAAGCGATACTGACTCTTCTGCCAAAGAAGGCTTCAAATTAGAAATGCGACTCTCAGACGGTATCTGGGAGAGGACTATTGAAATGTGTAAATCATGAAGCATGATTTGAGTTTTGTCAGAGACAGTGGTATAAGTCTCTGGTGATATCTCGTACTGCAGACAACAACAAGATGAAGTTTTTTTTAGTCTGATAGTATTGGGGCTAGCGCATGGTTTAAATATTAATCACAATGTCGTATTTCAAAAACTTGATGAAGTTACCACTAGTAACTGGAGATTCAGGTCGGCCTGCGCCAGAATCAATGACGGCTCAGTATGACTTAGAATCCACAACAATAGCAGTAGACGCGCAACGTACGCGGTTCGCGCTCCTTACGGAAGCTGAACTTGAAGCTTGTTCCAAACCCTTGATAGGATTCTGTGCGATTCGAAGTGCAATATATCCTATGAACATTAATCAATTGTGTGTTACGGCGCTGTTTTTAAACAATTCAGACGTAATTGCAACACACTGCCAAACAAAGGTCAGGTTGAGTACAGTGTTACCTATGGCACGGTATATAAGGGATGGGCTATGGGTCATTAGTAATCATAGTCCACTAAAGATGAGTATTAGTTGTCACGGTAAAGGGGTCACGTACCAACAAATCAACCCACCATTATCGCTAATCCGCCTCAATGAATCATGTACGGCTATTAGTGATAGATTGATGTTAACCCCTTACTACCAACAAGAGAGCCAGTATCAGGTAGAAGACAAATTGATAGGATGGATGGAAAACTATGCATTTTCCAATATAACGTTATGGAAACCATTTCATAGCGCTTTACCAGACTACGATCCCATCTCTTTGCCCAAAGAGTTAGATGAAATTAAGGAAATGCCAATGGATCATCTAATTGCTCGACTTCAGAGCGATTCGTTAAGCCAAAACAAGAATGGGCGATATGGAAACAGATCATCATTGGTTCTATCGTAGGGACAGTTGTAGTGATCATAATTCGGGTAGGGTGCATACGATATAAGAAGAAAACTAGCGCATGGTTTGGCTCCATACTATCACGACTCAGGAAGGGTGAACGTGAGGTCACTGTGCCTACGTTGATTTCGGCGGCTGTGCAATCAGCAGACGTGAATGACGTCGCAAGAGCGAAGGAGTCTACGCCGATGATGGAGGGAGGAGTGCAGTTACTCCCCGCCTCGAACGTTGTCAAGTTTTACCCGTCGTTGGGGTAACCAAGGATTAACGCTGTTGTGATCCAGGAAGGATCGTGAAGAATAACGAACACATGTGCAAAGACATAACTGAGTCGACGATTTTGATGTGAACATTTATTGGCGTGATTACGCCGGACAATAATAATTTTTAATAAGGAGTGATCGATTTAAATAAGCGGTCATTCCGAAAAATGATGTATTTTGTGGATAACATGTTTAATTGTTTGAAATGATGTTGTGGTCTGAATATTGTGTAATGAAAAAAAAAACGAATCTTGTGAATTAAGATTCCTTTTTTTTTCGGGTAGGTTTGGGAGGAATTGTTACACTATAAGTGTATACGACCAATCACGGTCGGGTAATGTTATAATTTCCCTTGATATGAAAATAACGAGAATATAATTAGTACCACGGGCAGAGCACGGAGAGGGTTATGACACGGTCCACTTTGGCTACCACGGGCTCACGTGAAGTTGACAAGTGGCCGGCCCTACTAAGCTGGGACTAATGAATGATAATTGCGAGTGGAAATACATCAATCTCACTTTAGCGGTCCTGATGCGGGCGGTAGCGAACTGGGAGCTGGGACTAATGAGAGTCAGTAATAGGTTACTGGTCAGCTAAGATCAGAGGACGCTGGCCACCATAATAGATGTGGGATAATTAGGAGAGACAGTAATAGGTCCCTGGTCAGCGAGGATCAGAGGACGCCGACCACCATAATAGATGTGGAATAATTAGGAGAGACAGTAATGAGTTCCTGGTCAGCTAAGATCAGAGGACGCTGACCACCATAATAGATGTGGAATAATTATGAGAAACAGTAATGGGTTCCTTTGATAGCTAGGATCAGAGGACGCTGACCAGCATAATAGATGTGGAATAATTATGAGAGACAGTAATGGGTCCCTGGTCAGCTAGGATCAGAGGGCGCTATCCACCAGAGCAGATGGGGGATAGATTATGGGCGACAGTAATAGCTCCTTTGACAGATAGGGTCAGGGGACGCTGACCACCCTGATAGATGTGGAATAATATGGGTGACAGTAATAGCCCCTTTTGACTGGTTGAGACAAAGGGGCGATGCCCTCGGCCAAAACGGGTATATATATAGTGGGGGGAAACACCAGAAGAGGGGAGCTCACAACGAAGGGAACGAGATAGAGGAGGGAGCTCACAACGAAGGGAACGAGATGGAGAGGGAGCTCGCACAATGAAGAGAACGAGATAGATAGAGAGTACACAACGAAGAGAGTGAGATAGATAGATAGAGGGAGCTGAGAAGCGAGAGACCGAGCTCCGGTATTTTCGCCATTTTAGTATGCCATCCTAGTAGGTTGGTTGTGCCCAACCTCTTAGACCCACGATGACCAAGAAATAAAAGACTCTTCTGGAAACACTCTTGTCTGGCTGCGTTTTCCATCTACAACACCTTGCGTGTGGCTGCGGTAGTGTAACACTACCCAGTACTCAAAAAGTATTCGGACCGAGAAACCTCTACCCAGGACTAAAAAAGTATTCGGACCGACGACAGCCGAGTCAGTCTCGCAACGGCCTCTGGAGGTACAGGTTCTTACGTCCACGGCCTTGACTCTTTACAAGCGCTCATGAGGATCTACGGCCGTTTTGCAGGGTGGGGGGGGGGGGGTGATTTCAAGGGAAATCTCATAAGAAGACAGGACTATCACTTGCAGTCTGCACCAAAAACAAAAAAAAAACTATCCTCGTCCGCAGTACTTTTCGAACATTAGAGATGGGATTTTTAACGTGGGCAAGTCCACGCCCCATTTCTGCCCAACAGCGAAATCGAACTCGGGACCTTACAATTGAGAGCAGACGTCTTATCATCTAGCCCACATCCCCTTGCCACGGGTGAGCTCAGTTTAACCCCTTGAATACAGAAGAAAAAAACCAATGCGTTTCAAATGCAAGAGACATAGATCCTCATGAGCCCCCGCGACTGCGGGGGCTCATGAAGATCTATGTCTCTTGCCGAGACTAATTATTATCCATATTTCCTGGATGATGTTGGCTTTTGGTCGGCACAGCGGCAGGGATGGCGTTATTAGTGCGGCGCAAGCAACCACGCCATATCTTGAGCTTAGTGATTTTATTGCCGCGGAATTATTCAGTCCAGGGTGTAAGATGAGCTAGAGGAGCGGAGTGTTTTTGTGACTGTGAGAATGCAGCGCTCGGTGTTCCAGTGTCTAAGACAGGGAGGAGTAGCATCCTCTGGCATGGCACGCGCTGTAAATCATTTGCACGTGCAGCATACACCACTGAGGAACGTGACGAACACGATCTGTCGCCCACACACACACACAGTACACGTATACTATGCACATTATGTGTACACACACAGCACAGGTCTCTTCGTGGTACAAGAAAATAACGGATCTGTAGTGGGTCCTAGAGGTTCCCCCCCCCCCCTCTCCCCCCCCCCCCCCCCCCCCCCCTCACCCCAACCCAAATTTGTTCAACTCATTCAGCCCGATGGCCGTAATTCCAAATTTGGGAGGCGTCACCTAATGACTATGCACCAGTTGCAGGAGATGAATCGACCATGATAATTCAAAGGCAGTGCCAGATTAGCTTGGTGCCTAAGAGCGCCGAGCTAATCTGGCACTACCCTTGAATTATCATGGTCGACCCATCTCTCGCTGTAGTGCGTCAGGGCTGAATGGGTTAATAATGCTATAACAAAATCCCTGTTGGGGGTGTTTGACCCCCCCCCCCCCCCACCCCCCAACTCCCTATTTGAATTTTGGGCGAGTTTCCACACACACACACACACACACACACACACACACACACACACACACACACACACACACACACACACACACACACACACACACACACACACACTAGCTACCCCCACCCCCACCCCCACCCCCCACCCCACCTGTCGTTTAATTTTTCGGCCACTGGAAGGAGGTCTAGCGACGGGGAGGCCTTTTGTGTGAGGTTGAAGGTCCCAAACAAAAAGCTGGAAACCCCCCTGGACTGAGGTCACTGATCCGCCCCTGCACACGTACACTCGTACTACACAAGCATACTTGACACTTGCACACTTTCATATTCAGTACGGCTGGTTAGAAGAAATTGCATTCAATGAGATCGGCAGTTAAATGTCAAAACTGCGAACTCAGAAACCCAAACACATGTTTGGCACTCCGTATGACAACTGACATACACGATGTCGGGAATTTGAATATCACCGGGATTAATCCGAAATGAGGAGCAGCTCGCCCTAGCCAAATATGCGATTCATTATTGGGACAAGTGCAGCCTAATAGCGACTTATTTTTGTTCACGACAAGGCCGCGATAACGTTGTATTTCTGGTCAATAGAACACGCTCTGATCAATTAACTCCAGCTGTTTAAGAAAACTGACAGATCCGATCTAATCATCCAACAAGAGACATAGATTTTCATGAGCCCCTGCGCAGCAGGGTCTCATGAGAATCTATGTCTCTTGCAGGTGGGGGCCTCCTCCTGGACCCTTTCCAAGCCGGGCTTCTGTGCAATGTTTGTGTCGATTCGCGTCCATCTGCTGCATGATTCTCAGGTAGCAAAAGATTGCCCGCGGCACTTTTCACGGTGTCAGTGCAGTTGTAGCCATGCATGTTCGCTAATGCTAGCAATTTACAGGGAGACGAGTGGCACTTTGCCTTGAGGTGAAGTGCGAAACTGAGGACGCTCAGCAGAATTTGCTTTGAGCGACCACCATGATCAGAGATCACCTGTTAACCCCTTCAATGCCATTTGACGCAGACCTGTGTTTCTGTAATCGTCGATCATTCAAGACACACACACAAAACCTAGCAGTGTCCGAGGATCATGGATTGAAAGTGGTGTCAGCAAGAGGCATAGATTCTCATGAGCCCCCGCAACTGCGGGGGCTCATGAGGATCTATGCCTCTTGCCCTTGGGTGGTGTTCACATTTTCTCGGCACTGAACGGATTAAGGACCATCATTTAAGTGGCTGCAGAAACCTAAATGATGGTTTTTTAATGACAGGTCACGCTTTTTCCTCGTCAAGACTTCTTTTGAGATAGCACCTGTCTTTTAGGACCTATGTCTCTTGAAAAAAAAAGGATGTTTGCTCAAAACAGGTTCTATTGTCGCACTAGTCAGCTGTGCACTTCATTGCAACAAGCTCAAGCTGTGTGGACAGGTACGTAGCTCCTAAGTGGATGCTGCATTTCATCTCTGAAAATCCTAGAAATAATTGACTTCTATTCTATTCGATGGCTCGGAGAGTCTAACTCATTGTGCCCGAGGTACGAAATACCCACATTTTGGAGTTATCCTCTGAGGACTACATTACAATTCAGGAGACAGATCGACCATGATAGTTCAAGGGTGGTGGCAGAATAGCTTGGCGCCTGTAGGCGCCAAGCTATTATGCCATCACCCTTGAACTATCATGGTCAAGCCATATCTTGCTGTGGTGTGTCGCGGGCGGAATGAGTTAAGAGGTATAGATGACGTCGAGGGTGGGGGGGGGGGGGGGGAATGCGTGTGTCTTAAAATTCTCACCACTCGCCAAAATATCAAACAACGAGGGGGGTGGGGGTGGTGCAAGAACATGTGCGTGAGTGAAAACTCGCCAAAATATCGGGGGCATGCGAGCAGGAAGGGGGGGGGGGGGGCAAACACCCCAAAAGGGACTTTGTTATAGCATTTTAAAGATTTTTTTTAGGGGGGGGAGGGGTGGTGGTCCGGAACCCCTGGAACCCCCCCCCCCCTCCCCCGATCTGCCCCTGAATTGTATTCACAACAAACGTTTTACCCAAGCCTCCATGATTGATTGATTGATAGAATCATTCATTGATCGATCGATCGATTTTGTAGGTCGAGCAAGCAAATGAACAGAGACTATCTCACGGCGAAAATCATTAACGATGACTAACACATCAGCGTAACGTTTACACTGAAGCCTGTCCATGTCTGTGGTTATTCTCACACCTAGGGTTTAAGGGCAATGTAAAACAGTAATTTGGCGCTTGTTCTTTCATTTTCGCGCCGTCTGAAGAAATCATGGCTCTGTCTTCTCTCAGTGTTAAACGGTTCTCTAATCATCGTACCCTGTGCAGTCTTCACCTTGAGGCTAGCCTCCTCCATTGCAACATATTAGTACCAGTGTTAGTACCATGATCACTATGATTAAAAGATTACTAAAATTTATGTGAGCAAATTCCTGAGAAGGATGCTGCGTTGAGAACGTGTCAACCTACATTTCACAGAAATAAGCAAACAGAAAGGAACATGCACCGGCCGGAGTAAACGCCTTACAGTTCAGTTGTTCTGAGGCGTGTTCCTTTCATAGTCTGTGTTGATTATTTCCTTGTATTTTACACACTGGACAGTCATTCCCGGTAAGCAAAGGTCCTCTGGCCTACGACGGCTGCAGTGGGCCCGTGGTGAGCCCGAAGACGTGTTGCTAGCGGGTTTCTTGTAGTTTGGATTTCATCTGACCGCGGCCATAACGGAACTGACGAGCAGTGGCGTAGAAACCGGAAGGGGGCGGGGGATGGGACCTGAAGAAGAGAATCTCTGTCCCGTATTTCTTCAAATTACGTTTGTGTTTGTTAAATAGGGACAGGCCATCTGCTGATCTGGGGTCTAAAGAAAATGTAGGGGACGGGCCAGAGCATCGCCGTGTAGCTGGACTCGCAATCCAGGGGGAAAAAAGAAAGGTTGTCCGCTGAAAGGTCTTGGTAAATCAAAGTGGCACAGTTGCAGTGCGCCTGAATTGTTCAGTGTTCAGGTCGTACTCCATAGGCAACAAATGCCCATATTCTCCATAACCCGCAGATACCTCTTGCTGAGACCAGTATGTACTCATGTTCCATGGACAGTTCCTGTATTTGGTCGCTAAATAAACAAAAACGTTAAACGTCTTACCTGCTTGCCTACATCGACGATCCCAAAGGGAACAATTGTTTGACAGCCTATTTTAGCCAATAACGGCCTCGCTGCTGTATCTCAGTCTCTGGTACATCTCTTATGTAACAAACTCGGAAATGTAGACATAAAAACGTTAAACGTTTAGGGCTTAACGTCTTGTGTCCACCACTGTGAAGGTGATTTCAAAGACGGGGCACCGAATAGGGTCTGAACAAATTGTGACCCCAGCTGGATTCGAACCTTTCGGACGAGAGTCGAACGCTCTACCACCGAGCCACCCAGCTTCCCGGAAATGTAGACAAACCTATCAAGCGGTCAATCTGATGGATTGGCGTTGATCTTAGACACTTTCACCCTTTCAATGCCATGATACACGCCTCCAACCTACAAGAGGCATAGATCTTCATGAAACCCCCCGCAGATGCGGGGGTTCATGAGGATCTATGGCTCTTGCTGATGCCATTTATACACACCTTCCGCTCGGTCGGAGAGTCTTGTCAGACGACTGCAAGAGGAATATATATCCTCATGAGCCCCCGCAAATGCGGGGGCTCATGAGGATCTATACCTCTTGCTGCTCCCATTGATATACACCTTACTCGCTCGGAGTGTGTAGTCAGACCTAGGACAGGACAGATTGACTGACCACCCTTTGAGACCAAGACATCTCCGGAAATGAGACACCGACCTCGCCGGTAAACGACCATCAGGGGGCATCACACGAGGAATCAGTAAAAGACTCGCGTCGCTGTGCAACAATTAAGTCACACTAGTCACATCCCTCGATCCGCTACGCATGATCCAGGGAGGTCACCAGTGTGGGAACAAGTACGTCTGTGAAAAGGGAGAAAAATATAAGATTTCAGTCAACCCATATGTTCCGTTGATTCTCCTCCTTTTCAGCAGAGATTATACCTAAAATGAATAAGCAGTAGGACAAACATTGCACGGACTTCAAACATTCAGTAGATTCATTCAGCTCAGTCGCCCGCCGGATCTGCAAAGGCATATATATGTTGGAGATCGGGCGAGCTGGATGAATCTGCTGAATGTTTGATATATATTCTCACGAGGCCCTGCAGCCGCAGGGTCTCTTAACACATATCATACTGAGGCTAAAAGCTTCAAATTTGTACACTGCCATATGCAAGCTACATTACAGTACTTAAAGATAAGGGTATGGACCAATGGCTTTAGTTCAAGGGTGGTGCCAGAATAGCTTGGCGCCTAGACACACTGGTGTACTCCGAATGATAAGGGTTAAGCATACAATTATACCTCTTGCTCCCCATTTAGTTTTATCCGGTAGCGATCTAGTGATGCTGTCTCAGTTACTGAGGGGATGTCCTTACTATAACGGGGCTCAATCTACAGTCTCTCTTTACTATATGGGCTCCGTCTACTGTCTGATATCCTGGAATAGCCCCTATTCATGAGGAGAAGTAGAGATAATACAATGGGGCCGATTTTTACTCCTAACTCAGCAAACCTTTGCAGCATCCCGCGGCCGGCACCAGATGGGCGGTTTGTGGGCAGACCTTGACCAGCTAGCCCTGAGACACCAGTCAATCTCTCGACACCAGTCAATCTCTTATCTTTCACCCGGCTACGGCAGACACACCCAGTGAGCAAAAGGTCGGCCTCAGTCGGACTGACCTCGGGGTTAGTTGGCCGGCAACAGGGTTAGCTGGCAGACGTCGGCCAAGGTTAGGTCAACCAGGCTACACTGAACCAAGGTTCGAGGGTATTCATTATTCATGCTTTCAAAGACCCTCTTTGTCGAACTGAGTCAACACGATCGTCCGAAAGGCTACTACTGATCTACAGTTTGTCTGACGTAAAAGGAGAAGAAGGGGGAAAAAAGAAGAAGAAGAAAAAAAAGAACCACGTCTGCATGAATTATTGTTTATAGCGGCGGTTTGCTTACTAATGTCATTACTAAGAAAGAGTGCAAAGGCGGAAAATAACCGTCCTCGTAAGATATAGCAAATCCCGTTTCATCTTTATGCACTCTTTACGCAAGACGTCTATTTACAGTCAAACCTGTTTGGAGCGACCACCTGTTTTCAAGGCACAAAAAAGTCCTAAACGACAGATGCTCTCTCGACAGAAGTCTTGAAGGGCATAATGTGTCACCCTGTCGTTAACCCTTTCACCTCCGAGAATGAAATGAACACCATCCAATTCTGCAAGACGTATAGTTCCTCATGAGCCCCCGCAGTCGCGGGGGCTCATGAGGATCTATGCCTCTTGATAAAAACCGCTTTGTATCCACGTTCCTTTGACGGGTCTGTGACGCTGAATTTACAACGATTTCAAAAACTCAGTCTGCGTCCACTGGCAGTGAAAGGGTTAAAGACCGTCATTTAGGGGGTCAAAAAGCCACCTAAATGATGGTCTCTCGTGACAGGTGATCTTACACATGGTGGTCGCTCACAACAGGTTCTGTTGTACCGGCGCTTTTGAACGCAGCCCGCCTGACAGTCTGCATAGTGCGTCACTAATGCCGTAGTGACAAAGTACATTATATGGAGTCTTTTGGTTTCGGCTCAGAGTCGCTCCTTCACTGACGAGAAAAAGGGAACACCAACCAAAGGCAAGAGGCACAGAACCTAATTGAGAGGGATCCCGAGGTTCTATGCCCCTTGTTGGTTCTATTTTGTATCTGTGTTCCCGGGACGGCTGGGGTTTCGGCGCCTTTGATGTTGGATACTTTTTGTTCACTGCCGGAACACAAGCAACGATCAAATGCAAGAGGTTTAAAAAGTTAACTTAAATTTTGACGAAATGAACTTTGACATCTTTTGATACATATCTGATGTGGCTGCAGCACATATCTTCTTTGGCCACGCATGGTTGTCAAATCGAGGGAGACAACCCGTATGCTTTGGTCCATATCTAAGTATCCAAGGCTCATTCTCTCACCGAACTTCAGCCCAACTGCAAGAGACATAGGTCAATCATACTACGCCTCTTACTTGTAAATATTAGCTTCGTGTTTTTCTCTGTCATAGGAAATCTTTTGGCTGCCTGCGAACAATCATGCCCGCTATGTCCGGTATGTAAATCTGCACCGGCCGGAGTCAGTTGGCCCGTGACGTGTTACCATGACGTACTGACCCTGAGTCATTGCTGCTGACGGTACCAACTTCAATATATGTAGGCGTGATTCCACCCAGCGTGATTCCACGCAGACGTGAAGCCACTAAGCGTATATTTGTGCTGACGCTATTTCACCCACGTCATGTACTTGTCCTTTCTAAGCGTGGTTTCTTTCGTGGTTGGCTATTTCTGGCGAGAGAAAAGAACAAGAGGTGCTGGAGACTTTGCACCTTCATTGAGGACGCCTGTCACATTTTGGGGAACTTGGTTCTGGGCTTGAGAGAGTTAAACGTCCGTCTATGATATCGATAACCGATGTGCGCTCGCCGCAGGACACAGTACAATAAATATGCTCAGCGAGGGGTTGACTAGACGAGCAACGATCATCGAGCCAAGATATAAAACAGCAAACTTCTTCTTTTATCAGCCCCTAAGCAGCAAGCAGTGGTTCCACGGGCTATCATCGGCCCGAAGACCCCTGCTTACTGGGGAAGCCCTTGGTCACCCCACGCCATGTGAAAGAGGCCGCATTCTCCTCTTTTCTTTTCTTGCCAGCCGGGATCAGTCCAGAGGTGGGTCGAACAACTTGTTTTCACAGTGTGAACGAGTATTTACCTTTACGCCGGGGACCTTTCGGGTTCGATCACCGGCGGGCACAGAGCCCACCCGCCCGCCCCTCCAGTAGCTACATACTGCAGTGTCAACGTACACTTTTGGTAATACTCGTCACCAGTCAGATAAATACTATGCAGGCATTGCCACAGATCGTGAAAACAAGTGTTTCGACCCACGCACTGGAACCGGCCTGGGATCACATCGGTCTCTGCTTCTACGCCCGGCCATCTTCCTGCATCTACCACAAGAAATGTAGACGTCCATAAGCCCATCACGCCGCCGCTGGCTCAAGCGAATCCAGTAGGCCTCTTGCTGGCAAGGAACATAGTAGGCAACGGTCTGCGGGCCGACGCCGGTCCGATGGCCGGTTGCTTCGTGGGATGGAGTTTTTGTATACTCTCACTATTCTAAGACTGAGGAAGTAATAGCGTGCTTACTTCAGTTCCTGTAAACACACACACACACACACACACACACACACACACACACACACACACACACACACACACACACACACACACACACACACACTGGCACACACACACACACACACACTCACACACACACACTGGCACACACGCACACACACACATAGTGCGGCTGTTCAATTTTTTACCCTGTTTCAGTTTCCTAACAGACACGTACACTTTGACTGCTGTGAGAGGTGCGAAATATACCTACGCAAATTTGATTATAAATGATTTGTTGGTGTTGATTCGTTGCCGCTGTAGGTGGTACAAAAACCTCGTTTTTAACTCGTTCGAGACGAACGAGTTATAGTAGTGAATAGGAAGGGCTATGGTGGATTGGGAGGCAGGTGTCACACGCCAGATATGACCCCAACGCACTTAGCGTCTAAATGGCTTTTTGACGAACACCAGATCAAGTGGCCAGATTGGCGTGGCAATTTTTTTTTTTTTTTTTTTAAAGAGGATTAACAATCCAAAATGACTAACACCAGGACGCCAATGTGACTCCGGGTCGACCTGGCGTGAGAATTATTTTGGCGTATACACCGGTAGGGAAGTAAGGCCGGGCGGGGGGGGGGGGGGGGGAGGGGGAGGGGGAGGGGGATACGCCTACTGATTGGGAGTGACAGGGCAGCACATGGCAGCATGTTCCCCGCCAATATGCCGGATTGAATTCAGTGCTTCAAATCGACATGACAGTCGGATCAGCCTCAAACTCTGGACATGACACGTGGCGTGCTCCCGTCCATCTTCGTCGTCTTCGTTGCCCTGACCACACTGGTTACATCATAGTCCCAGGCTGCTTTCCACACTCGTTACCTCTTAGTAGGCTGATCCCATGTGGTTGAGGGAGACTTCCCCGGTAGTAGTAGCAAAGTCACACTGAAGTTGAAACGACTACAAGACCCTCACGCGGCAGGTGTTACCCCCCTTTTGCTACTACGCATTACGCGTCACTGACCCGCATGTAGTCATCTGTCTTGTGGAGTCATCCGCACTGACTGAGAAAGTCAATCGTATGCTTAACCCGAAATCACAGTACGCACTTACGTCGAGGAAACGCCGCCGGCTTTACTCGATGTTGGTCAGCGAGATGGAAAGACTGAGATGAATGGCAGAAAAACTGCGCAAAACTGCTTGCATCAATTTTCTCCACAGCCGCACGTGCACATCTGGAACACCTGCCCTTTCAATTTTTTTTAAATTTTTTTTTTATTTTTTTTTTACTGCGCCATATCTTCGACAGGATAAAACAAATGCTAGGGAAAAAACATATTAACCCCTTGTGCATACAGCCACCGGCTGAAATCTATCTATCGACAGAGAAAACATTAACCCTTTGGCTGTCGGCTACTGTATGTGTCCAGGTCAGTAATTCAGTCCTGCAGTTACTGTCGGTGGCGCCATTTGTCGAGATGATTCAGCCCTGCAGGAATCACCCCAGGACAACAATTAAGTGCCACCGACAGCCAAAGGGTTACTGACCAGGATCAGTGTTGATGTGATGTGATGCGGATTGCAAATGACAATCTACGGCTCGAGCAGGTGCCGGATGAACTGAATGCTTGTTCGCATGTACTGCTGCATACAACAGGAATAATTTCCTCCCCGCGTCACCGCTTTCCTTTAACCCCGTAACTGCCGGGACAAGGCGGGCGCTACCCATCTGCAAGAGACGTAAATCCTCATGAGCCCCCGCTGTCGCGTGGGCTCATGAGGATTTATGTCTCTTGTTAGACCTGTGTTGTTGTTTGGTCCCATTTCATGTGTGTTCTTCGCGCGAATGTCGGTCAGTGTGCAGTGGTTTCAGACGTGAAGTCTGCGATCACTGGAAGCGAAGGGGTAAAAAGTACCTTTAAGTTTTAAGATTTTTCCTACCCATCTTTTCACAAGCCATGTGTTTACGCGCACATAACACATCAGTGTGTCGTGTACTGCCCTTGCAGCAAGGAGAAGATTGAAGAGCAAAAATATCTTTCATTTTTAGACATACCCACACGCAAGTGAAGTTTGTGCTTTTCAGCTTTATTGTGAGATATATACCTGAACATTTATAAAGGAGCTATTGTGAACTACTATTAACCTTTTCAAGATTGCCTGGAGATGGTCGCTTTCAGTAACCCGTTTAGCGCCCACTGACGCAGATCTGTACAATCTTCGTTAATTGTTTTTTTAAAAGTAGTCCCAGGAACATGGATTCAAAGTGGTGTCAGCAGGAGGCATAGATCCTCATGATCCCTCGCAAATGCGGGGGCTCATGAGTATCTATATCTCTTGCGGTTGGTAGTGTTCACATTTTCTCTGACCTAGGCGTATACAAATGTGTCTGTTTAACATGCTGCATGTGGCTGTCGGAAAGGTACACTAATTGATTCTTCTCCTATGACACCACGCGGCACAGGACACAAGTGCCAGTCTACCTGAGCCTGGGTATCGACAGACTGTCTAATCGACGAAGGAAGGATGGAAGAAAATGTATCCAAAGAACCTCTCAACAAAACAAACACCTGTGCCGCTTGCAGATGTAACTGAATTGCAGAGTGTTCATGAGACCCTGTAGCTGCAGGGTCTCATGAAAATCTCTGCCGCTTGCTGATCGAAGTCGACTTAAGCTGTTTCTCATATCTGAGGTTAAAGCTGAGCGTGCATGTGTGAACACAGGCATGGGATGATCGTTACCTATGTTCACTTGTTAAAGTACCATTCCGCATAGATCTTAAGACACATTTCAGCCCGGGCATCAGTTTGTCATAGTGTTTATTATGCCTTGTCGACACACCTGATGAACTTTAACAGCAGCAAAAGCACACGCGTAATCGCACTTATTTATTCTGCGCTGCCGTTAGCGTGGCAATCTATTTAGCTGTTACTCGTACTAAAAGCGTTGTCTTTCTAGAACGGAGTTGATTCATTGTCAGGTTACTTGATATAAAGACGACGTGTGCTGAACTGGTTTGTCATGTTTCTAAATGAACCATAACTAGACCTGTGTGCAACGTTTCTTAACCATCTGTTACAGAAGTGTATCTTTCAAAAGTTACGGCGGCCGCACTGGTCATGTCATGGAGATATATAAGCTTGAGAAATGCCTGAAGTTTCATTCAGATGTCGCCAGAAACAAATAAACTGTAAACAAAAAGCAAACAGAATGGGCGCCTTAGTCTCACAGATCATCGGTGCAGGTTAACACGTAGGGTGCTATTTACTACCAGAGTTAAGAGGTAACCAGTTATCAACGATCATCCCTCATGACATGAGGATCTGCGACTCGAGCAGGTGGAACTAAATTGTCTTGCGCGTGTGCTGCTGCAGACAATAAGAATAATTTCCTCCCTCCACCGCTTTTTTTTTGTTAAGTTTGTGATTGTGTTATTCTTTTGAGAGCATGTGTGTGTTAATCATAGGAAAGATCCGATATTCATTTGCGTTATTTTCGATAAGAATTACGTACCTTTTTAGTAGGATTTATTTTCTTTTCCACGGAGAATTGCGATCAATTTTTGTTGTGACGCGTATTTTCGCTACAATGTTGTAAAGTTTGACCTACATTAGACTGGAAAGTTCGAGCAGGGTCACGATCTTTCTAGTGACCTCAGATATGACGTCAAAGTTGTTGGGCACATTTCGTAACACATTGTATCGCCGATTCCGCCTAGATACTAGTCGAAGGCTGTAGTTAGTTCTATGGTGTTCTTTTTAATGAATATTGATGAATTTTGGTTACGTTTTCTTTTCTGGTTGGTTGTGTTGTGTGAATTTGCTGGATTGTTCTGGAAATCTGTAATAGTATAAAAGACGGTGTTACTGAGGAAATATGTGTGTACATTGTATGAGAGACGCAGTGTGTCAAAAGTGTTGATGCATTGTAGAGGTGATAGTGTATCAGTGTTGGTGCATTTGTGGATGCATTGTGCTGAGATTGCATCGCTGCAATAACACACTGTTGGAACAGTTACTACAGTGTGGTCTACAACCTTGTTACGTGCCACGTGTGATGCGTTGCAGCTGAGTGAAGTTTCTTTACAAGAACCCTACATGCGTGCGTCTGGTGTGATTGTATCATACTACGACTACCACGTTTCATCTCTTATCTGCAGAAGACATAAATCCTCATAAGCCCCCGCGAATGCGGGGGCTCATGAGAATTTATGTCTCCTGTCAGTCCTGTATTCTTTGTGCCCACGTCAAGTTTGCTCCCATTTCATCCGTGTTCTTCACGCCACTGTCGGTCAGTATGCAGTGGTTTCAGACGCGAAATCCGCGCCCTCTGGCGGTCAAGGGGCTAATTCCAGGTTGTTGTGTCAGTTTTTAAATGCTGATCACAGAGATTTTCAGCGATATATGTAAGTGTCCGTCATCATCATCGGTACCTGATCAGCTTACTCCTACACCATCTCACATCGCAAGCAGGTCGATGACCAAGGAAAGCAGGTTGGAGAACAATCGTGACAAACATTGATCACAAGTCGCATTAGCAGTGATCAAAAGATAGACGTTGAGCCTGTACTTAGACAGAAAGATCGAACGTGGTAGAGCCCACACTGGTTACCTCCCTCGATACGCTACCGCCGAGGCATAGCAGATTGAGGAAGGTAACCAGAACTCGCTTGTCCAGGCGAAAAGCACATTAGGCACTACCCTTGAACAGTCATGGTCGAACTGTCTCCCGCACTGATGTGGCGTTGAAAATAGTGCACCCATGTCGATGACCAAACCGCAGGCTATCGCATGCTGGAGTAAGTGTCAGATAGCAATAACGACTCCCATTAACCCCTACACTGCCGAGAAAAAGCCAATCCGATCTAACTGCAAGAGGCATAAATCCTTATGATCCCCCGCGACTGCGGGGGCTCATGAGGATCTATGCCTCTTGCTGAGACCATTTTGTTGGGCTGTGGCTTTCGGTCGTTCAGTGAACACAAAAGATTTCAGAAACAAAATGTGCGGCTGTTGGCAAGGAAGGGGTTAAGGTTATTAACAGTCAGAGCTAAGGATTTACTTTCTGAGCCGTCAAAGTGCAAAGGCGACGCCCATTAACTGAGAAATCAGTCGTGACCACAGAGATAAAAATAGTGCACCCCAACATATCGATGACCAAGGTAGGCCAATTAAAACTAGCGACACAACATCGAGCAGTAGAGAGTCCGAAATAGCTCAGGCGGTTAAACGTCGGAGCAGGAGAGAGAAGGGAATCGCCGGGTCGTGGGTTCGAATCCCGTCCCGGCCCCGGTAGCTGGACTCACAATCCAGGGGGAAAAACGGATTTGTTCAATAGCATGTCCGATGAAAGGTCCTGGTAAATCAAAGTGGCACAATTGGAGTGCGCCTGAGTTGATCAGTGTTCAGGTCGTACTCCATAGGCAATAGATTTCCTTGTCCCCCATAACCCGCCCGTCAGGGCCGTCTATGATCATCTCGGTGCTGTGGACGTTAAACCCGAACTAACCAACCATCGAGCAGAAGCCACATTTGCAGTAATCAATGGGTTTATTTGCAGGAGTCACCCTAACTGAGCGGTCAACGTTCTCAGCCGAGAGTCATTAAAGTACCATTACGCATATGATCTGAAGACACATTTCAGCACCATTCTGTTTGTTATGTCATGTCGACACACCTAATGAACTTAAATAGCAGCAGTTTGGACAAAAGCACACGCGTGGTCGTATCTATTTATTCGGCGCAGCCATTAGCGTGTCAATCTATTTTTAGCTGTTTCTCGCACTGAAAGTGTTATATTTCTGGAACGGAGTGGAGTCATTGTTAGGTTACTTGATATAAAGACAATGTTTGCTGAAATGGATTGTCCTGTGTCTAAATGAACCATATCTAGACCTGTGTGTAGCGTTTCGTAACAATCTGTTACAGAAGTGTATCTATGAACAGTTACGGCGGTAGTGGGCCTTTAATTCAGACACTGAGTCATTCAGTCGTTCACGTGCGACCACGGAGATGACATAGTGCACCTAACATGCCGTCGGCCAAGAAAGGCAGGTTCAGCCAGCGAGAAACATCGATCCACGGTCGAACTGGCCGTAATCAGTGGTCTATTTGAAGGATTCGCTCTGTCTGAGCCGTCAGCGCTGAAAGGCGACAGTCATTAATTTAGAAATCTTCAAGCCCTGTTGCGGTGCGACCAAAGAAGGCGACATCACATACGCGACGCTGAAATAAAGGCCGGGGGTCTCATTTTGCAGATCGCATGGGGGATAAGCAGCCCTAAGCCGACCGTACGATCCAAAATTTCAGACCAAATTAACCCCTTCAACGCCGAGAAAAAAAACGAACACCACACAAATGCAAGAGGTATAGATCCTCATGAGCCCCCGCAGTTGCGGGGGCTCATGAGGATCTATGCTCTTGCTGAAACCATTCTCTATCCATGTTCCTTTTGACGGATGGGTCGTGCATCAGTGTTGAATTAGCAATGATTTGAAAAACACAAGCTACGTCCGCTGGCAGTTAAGGGGTTAAGGTGAATACCACGCTTGTAAAATGCAAAGAAACAGCCAAAAGTGGGTACACTGCCTTGCTCACATCCTTTCGAACATGTTTCTTTTTTCTTTGGTTGCCCCTTCTTGAGATCCAACATCACAAACCAGGCAAAAAGACAGGCCTTGCTCTATATGGCATGTCCGTTTAAAGGTCCCGGTGTATCAAAGTGGCGCAGCTGCAGTGCGCCTGAATTGATCAGTGTTTATGTAGTACTCAATAGGCAATAGCGGTCCTCGCTCCCCCATAACCCGCTCGTTAGGGCCGCCCATTATCACTCCGTTGCCGTGGACATTAAACCCAGAACTAATCAATCAATCAATCAATCAATCAATCAATCAATCAATCAATCAATCAATCAATCAATCACAGACCAGCACTCACATGAGTAAACGATGTAAAAAAAAATTGACTGCTACGGACGATAACGAGCGTTATCGTCCGTAGCAATTGTTACGCGTCTTTTCCGCCGAACGTTATCGCTTTCAGCAGTCAAGGGGTTAACACATGTAGGCCTACTAAGCCTGCACAATAAATTCAAACATCTGAGATCGGTCAAATCAGACGATTAATTTTGTCAGGCTGAATCACATTATTATTTGCGTGCCTATGGCCGACTACACCGCTCTGGTCGACAAACCCGGATGATGAGGCTACTGACGCACATATACCCAGACTAAGAAATCATATTGACACGCCACATCATATAAGCACGGGCTGACAACAATCCCTCGGCCATCCCAGTCTGATTAGGCGTAGATTTTCATGAGACCAAGCGGCTGCAGGGAGTCGATGAGAATTTATACACCTCTTGCAAGAATTTACGCGAAAGTATCACCACAATGGCAAAAAGAGCACCTCAGACTGTCCAACTGCAAGAGGCATAGATTCTCATGAGCCCCTACGGCAGCAGGGGCTCATGAGAATATGTGCCTCTTGCCAAACATACACATCACAATTATAATACAGCAGACTGACAACTAAAACTCAAAAGGCATAGATTCTCAGTCATACCCACCCCCACCCCCCTCCCCCTTTGGCATTTACAGTTGCTGAGGCTCATAAAAATGTATCCTCTATAGTGTCGGATTCATGTGCTCTTCATATGGAGTGAGTCATCAGGCTAATTACAGCCTGTGAGAGAGTGACAAACCGCTGATCTTTTCAATAATAAACAGTGAATAATGAGGTTCTTCAGTGAATGCCGGATAGGTCAAAGACCACAGGCGACTCGCCTCCCTCTGATACTAGTCGTCATCATGATAAACATTGATAATCACGACTGCTACGCAAGAGAAAGATTCATAAAGACACAAAACGTATGTTGTAGCAAAATGACGGTTCCACCCTCCTATCCCTGGAAAATACCGCCCAAAAGGTATACTGTATTGTTTTGAACTCACATGAGATTTCTTTAGGAACATTCATAGTTGTACCTATATTTTTAAGCTTATCTTTGTGATTCATCTCTCTCCACCCTAACCAACCCCCAACCGCCCCCCCCCTCCCCCAACCCCAACCCCCCCCCCTCCGATCCGCACAAGCACTGGCACACCGTGATGACGCCAGTTATACGTTCCGACTGCCGAATGTGCGCTGGTGTAGCCACAGCCTTTCTGAGAAGAAGGGATGACCCATGTCCACTGACAAAGCCTTTTCTATACTGGATGCATTTTCCCTCGTTTTCCACAATACGTTCGCAGACATAACACTACTCTGTATTACCAAATTCCAGTCTCTTTTCTGTTTCACAATAACATCATGATAATCCTGTGGCAGTGCTTGTTGTGATGGTTGTTTATGCTTTGGGTGTGTTTATGTGCTGTTAATTTTAGAATTTGTATTGTAATATTTGTATTTTGTGTTGTTGCTGTCTATTGATTTGTGTTTAGGTTTTAACTTTGATTTGCATTGTACAGCGCTTAGAGCCTGCACTGCAGGGAGTTTGCGCTTTATAAATATTATTATTATTATTATTATTATTATTATTATTATTATTATTATTATTATTATTATTATTATTATAACAAATATATAGAGACTGTCTTCCTAAATCTGTCAGAAAGGCAGAGCATTGCTTCAACCCATTTGTCATAAACTATAACACTGACTTTTCGTGATGATTTGAGTCAGTTAGGAGCATTGTATGACACTGACGTGTTTCTTTTACGTCACTGTCATCGTCTGAGTCGTGAAAAGGACGCAAGGTCTCTTCCACGCAGCTTCTTGCTGGGCCGACTGGTGAGAGTGAAACGTGGTTCGAAAATTTTCACAAATAAATTAATTATCATTCAAAACGTTAAAGAGGTACAATGCTGGCTAACGAACGCATTCAACGTCATTATTTAATCTACCTACACGCTTAATATCTAGTACGAATAAGAAAAATTACGGACTCTAATGCTGATCAACCGGTTTTTGTGAAACGGTTATTTTCTCAAAGTTTAAAATATTAAAAAAAAATAATAATAATAATATTAAAAAAATAAAAAAACTGCCTCAAGATAATTCTTTTACAGACAATATCCTAAAGTTTCAAGCTGATCCGTCCTCTAGTCGCTGTCACACACACACACACACACACACACACACACACACACACACACACACACACACACACACACACACACACACACACACACACACACACACGCGGCGCTAGATCTGCGTTCAACGGCAATGCTAACGTAGCTAGAAGTGACGTAATTTTCTAAAGTTACTACACTTTTACAGTGTGACGCCTACCCGGTGTGTGTGTGTGTGTGTGTGTGTGTGTGTGTGTGTGTGTGTGCGCGCGCGTGCGTGCGTGTGTGTGTGTGTGTGTGTGTGTGTGTGTGTGTGTGTGTGTGTGTGTGTGTGTGTGTGTGTGTGTGTGTGTGTGTGTGTGTGTGTGTGTGTTTTCTCATGTGTCCAGTACTGTTTTGTTCCGGCCTTGATTTTTTACTTTGTAAATCGTTTAGAAAATCACTGATATCTAGATTAAGCGATATATATTATATTATTATTGTTGTTATTGTTATTATTATTTTTTAAGAGGATGTCAACGGTGTAACACGGCATAATGATCACTACGTTAGAAGTTTGTCACGCCAAAAGGTCGACCAAGCGTAAAGGTCATTGTGTTGTGTGGCAGCGGATGGGTTGTCGATTTGAAAAGTCATATTTCCACGCAGTGAATGGACGGACACAACATGACAGCAGCGTTACAATCCGATATTCTGTGCGTGCCAGTATCGCCGGATATCCAGGCCGGCCGGTCAGCTTACTGTTATCAAGGAAAGTAGGCCTAATGTGTCTATATTCTACGTACAATCATAACGGAGTGCAAAGAAACGTCTGCAAGAGCCCCATTTTCCAAAGCTAGTAACCACCCCATGTAATTTAGCTCTCTAGTTAAGAGCATGGTGTTAAAGTAATCATTAAAGGGATCGAAATTTCCACATTTTACTTTCAATGTTACTTTGTATGTATATTCAAAATTCACTATTTACTTATAAATCTGATTTAACAGTTTCAATATACGGCCACACGCGTAAATAAATGACATTGTTCCAGCTTCAGATCAGACAAACTATAGCGAAGCGAATATTGTAGAGACTGGAATCGTGTTGGACAATAAAAAGTAGGGTGGGTAAAAAAGAAAACTATCCTTAACTCTTTGACTGCCGGACTGAGAAAGAAGAAGAAAAAAAAAAGACCACGAACCAATTGCAAGAGACATAGATCTATGTCTTTTGCTGACACCACTCTGAAACCACGTTCCTTGGACGAGTGGGGCTCTTTTGCGCTGACTCAACGAAGATTATAGAAACTGACGCAATTTGCGTCAACTGGAAGGGAAGGGGTTACAGACTATATTCGTGTTCGGCCACGCCTTGGTTGACCTGTGCGCACTATCAAACGACAGCGCTATTGTGTCGGGATGGAAATGTCTAATGTGCACATTAAGGCGAGACGGGGGTGAATTCCTGTTCAAAATGTCACGGATCTCGCCCACTGAAAATAGCTTCTCCAATTACAGGGCAGCTTCATTATTAAATCGAGACCAAACGGCGGGGGTCACTGCCAAGAGTGTAAAATGCACAGAAACAACCAAGAAAGAAATGAAGACGCTTTGGAAAGGAAAGCTTAAGCAGTTCAGTGAAAAGTAAACTGTTGTGCTTATTTTTTCAAAACGTGATTGTTTTTGTTTTTTTAACTTAATTAAAACATAAAGCCATACGCTACGCTACAACAGGAGTTAGATCGACCGTGATATCTCACGGGTAGTGTCGGAATAGCTTGGCGCCAGTAGGCGCCAAGCTATTCCGACACCACCCTTGAAATATCATGGTCGGTCTGTCTCCAAAACCGCTGTGACGCAGACCGGCTCAGAGTATGAGTGATCTCCAAAATTTGATAATTTCGTCCTCAGGGATCAAGGAGCTAACCTGGAGCCTCTCCATGCCTCTCCAGCTACATGCACATAATGGTTTATTTATGCTCCTAACTATTTGTCGGAAATGACGCTTGAAGTGAAAATATTCCGCCCTGTTATTTGGCTTTGATCCGGCGGTATCACTTTGTCCAGTGGAATAGCGCGGTTACGGCAAACGTCAAGAGCAAACGCCAGAACGTCAAGACGTGTATTACGTTCCATGTTCACCCCTGCTGCTTGTAAGGTAGTAGGAAGTATAAGCCAGAGAAATTACAAGCTCGTCCAGTGTTTTTGTAGTAGTCACAAATGTGTGCTGGTCTGTGATTTTGGATCTCACGGCTGAAGGCCGTAAGGTCCAAAATCAAAGACCAGCATAATTATTGTCTACTGCAAAAATGGATATTTACTAGTCGCTAGGGCCCAGAATGGCGGACTGGCACATAAACACTGATGCACATGCTCGACTTCTCAAAGAGGATTTTTCTTGTTTGTTTGTTTGTTTGTTTGTTTGACAAGGAAAGAACTGGCCATGTTCAACTTTTTTTTTCTTACTTTGAATTCGCAGGAAATCTCACCGATTGTTATTAACTGATTATTATTCTCGCTGATTCTTAGTTACTTTTTTCTTATATCGTTTTATAAAAGTATGATCATTACAGATTACTGCACCGCGAAAAGTGAGTGCGATCTACAGTTCCGCGTTGTGATACTAGTTTGCCATTTATACAGACATGGCCGTCAGAACGCAGGAACTACGTGCCCTGACATTTTGCACTGCAAATCGGGACGAGCATAATGAGGTGGCCGTGCGGCCTCCCCGTTCCAGTCGCCATCATCTCCCGGGGGTGCAGCCAGTTATAGTGAACGTGCGTTGTGAAATTCAGGGACATGGGGCATTGTCCAGTAATTAGTCCCTTCACTGACAACGGACGGAGACTCTGTATTTCTGCAATCCAGACCAAAAGGGTGACTGCTAAGCGTGTAAAATGCAGAGAAGAGCCCAACGGAGAAAGAAAAACGCTTAGAAAAGACAGCTACAACACATTTTATTAATATTTCGGGTAAATACGCTTCTTCAAAATAAACAAACAAATAATGATCTGTTATCTTTCCGTTGCCACATTCCTTCTGCGATACGATGGTAGCGACTGATCATTACTTGTTTGTCTGTCTAAATTGTACAAGGGTATTTACCCGAAATATTAATAAATTGTGTGGTAACTGTCCTTTCTAAGCGTGTTTCTTTCTCCGTTGGGTTCTTCTCTCTCTTTTTTTTTCTGAAATCTTTGTTGTTTCAACACCAAAAAGCCCAAACCAGATAAACAAACAACATACAAAGTGGTGTCGGCAAGAGGCATAGACCCTCACGATATAAGAGAAACGAAATTTTGCATGCAAAAAAATGGGGCTCTATTTATAGTATTGAAAATGGCTTGTTCTTGTCTTTTCACCATTTTTTTTTTTTTACGACTGTACAACGAAATCGAAAAATCATAGAAGTTCAGTAAAAATTATTCCGTATTAGATCAAGTGGCACTAAGTGATAGTGTTCTTAAAGTGGTACAGAAAAGTGCTTCTTTGCGGATATATTTCTGGGGAACAAAAGTGCGCTCGGCCGATGTCAAACAGTCTATAGAACGAGCAGAACAAGAACTGGAGTGCTGTCTGACGACGTGGATGAACCAGACAGCCAAAGAAGACAACAAATCATCCGCGTAACTGGAAAACCTCATAACTGGAGAATCTCTTATCTGGGCATTTGACAAACTTTGGGATACTGTCTACAGAATATTTCGTTCTACTGAACAACTGACTTTTTCCATAACGGCTTCTTCGCCCTCTTTAACCCCACGGCCGCATTTCCCAAAGTTTGGAGGTGTTGCCTAACGACTATGTACCAGTTGCAGGAGATAGATTGACCATGTTAATTCAAGGGTAATGCCAGATTAGCTTGGCGCCTTCAGGCGCCAAGCTAATCTGGCATTACTCTTGAATCATCATGGCCAGTCCATCTCCTGCTTTGGGGCATCGGGGCTAAACGCGTTAAAACGATCTGCCCCATGGCGGAATTTGATTGCTAAACTCCTTGTCAATACAACCGGTTGTCGAAGTCAGTTGTCTTGCCTCGTCTAAGACTTTTCTACGCTTCTGTTCTCAAACCATGTGACTCGAGTAGGCACACGTACCAGAGGTTTCTCCGACAGGATCGATCTTTTTCTAACTCTTTTATGATTTGCTGATTTGTATGTACAGTCGTTAGAATAATTGAACAAATGCCAGGCTCGGTCCATTTTTTAACACCCTGCCCCCTCGGGACACGGCCATGCATTTAAATCAGTTTCAATGTTAAGCAAGCCGACTTCACTGATGCCGGATGCATGTGATGTTTGAACTTTAAAAACATTGCCATCAACTTCAACCATTCAAATCAACATGCATCTTTGTTGTACTGGGATGAAGATATGTGAGGCACAAGTAACACTCCATAAGCCAGTCCTGGCTACCGTGACTCCTCCCCCCCCCCCCCCCCTTTCTGGGATGAAGATATGTGAGGCACAAGTAATACTCCATAAGCCAGTCCTGGCTATTTAAGCCATGTTTCCCTAAAATTCTTAGGAACACACCAGAGATATAGCCGATGGCGCAAGGGTACCCCCATTCACGCTCTTCGCGAATGATAAAATGAGGTTGAGAAACATTTTTATCTAAATAAATCAGAATTCATTTCAGAAGCCCAAATCAAGCAATATTATGTTAAGGCACACCTTCTGCGTCATCTGCAAAAAAACAGAATGAAAAATATTTAATCTCTGGCTCACAGTGAAGGTATTTGTGCACCAGGTAAACGGCCACTTCCGCGAAATCGCCAAAAAAAGAAAAAAGAGAAGAAAAAAAAAAGACAAAAAAATAATGTGTCAGATGCCTTCAGACATTTTCCATAGCACTGGTGATCCATTTTGAGGCTTACATCCTTAAAATAGGCTGTCACAAGTATCATAAACTTGACTAGGTAATGCTGTGATAACTGTGAGTGCCACAGTGGTTGATTTTGTATCCCTACCCCAAGTTGTAAAAATACACAAAATTAATTAGAACAAATTACAAAAGTTATTCCATTTCATTTTGACATCTCTTTACCTATTAAGTTTCAATAATGTGAGCATAAAGTGCAAGAAAATAAGGAAAGTCGGCATCCTTTACGGTACGTTCGTGGTGAATGATAGCTTTTTCCCATTTAAAATTGCCGAATTGGGAAACGTACGTTGTTTCCGATGCCCTCAGAAATTTTGTATACAACTGATAGGTCTTTTAAAAACTGTTTTATTGGTTAGGATATAGTACCACAGTTACTCCCAAACTGATTTTATGATCCTGTGATGCATTTAGGGGCCACAGTGGCTGAATCTGTTGCCCTACCCTCATTTTGCCAGTACACAAAGGAACGCAGAATGATCATAACAATTTCTGACGTCATACTCCTCTGTTTAAATATTTTTTGTTGCCAGTTTTATTTATTTTTAAGTATATATACTGAGCATCAAAATTTGTGATCATTTCATTAATTTCACCACCAATTTAATTGTAACTATTTTTAACTGGCTGGTCTTTTAGGTAATATTTTACCTAGCGTACTGGAGGTCTAGTAATTTAATTTATTTTCGTCTAGAAATGTGTAAATATGAATATGCGTAATAACGTTTCATAGTTCTTAACAGCCAAAACGATGTTATCAAAATACTTGACATGAAAACTCAGTGTCGGGAAGCGTTTTTTCACCTTTTTAGCCGAAAGTGTGTGGCACTCGCTGCCAGTCTTGAAATGTGGAATCTGCCCACATTGTCACAGTTCAAAGCTCACTTAAACACTTTTCTTTTCTGTTGGGTGCATGGTAGCCAGGACTGGCTTATGGACTCAGTATAAGGGATGCAAATGCAGTCATGTCATCAGTGAGGGGGGAAGTTTCAGTTACAGTTGAACTGCCGGCAGCCACAAACGGCAAATCGAATCCGTGACTGCCACTGTTGTCATTTCCCCCCATTTCCTGTGCGGAAAAAACTTCTTTATTTTTACGACTGTACAGAAAATCGCCAAATAGAATCCTTAACTGTCACTGTTGTCATTCCCCTCCCTAGCCAAGCGCTTTTGGTCGAGAACTATAAACAGAGGGCAACTGCTATCCAAGGGAGCTAACACATATTTGAATCTTCAACCGGCTGAAATAAACTTGTAGTCTCGTCAATTATAAAAAGAAACGTAAACTTATATTTCAGCGTGTAGTTTGTCTAAACTGTTCACAATAAAAATGGCTTATAAATAATATAGATGTTTTGATGACTGCCATTTACCATTGTCAGTGCCCCCGGGCCGCGGCCCCGCGGCCGGCTGATATAGTGGCCCGGCGCCGCGTCGAGTCATTTTCAGACGGTCAAGTACCCGACAGTTACAACACAATTTATTAATAAATTGTGTTGTAACTGTTTTTCTAAGTGTGTTTCTTTCTCTGTTGTGTACTTCTTTGCATTTTACACGCTTAGCAGTCACCTTTTTGGTCTGGATTTGGTTAGAATTGAGTTGTTCCCCCTGAGAACACTTTTTCGCTTTGGAGGTACCATTGTCCCTAAGCTTCCGTAACAACCGTACGTACTCTTAAGTTTGTGTCACGCAATACGACTGAACCGAGTTTGTGCACTTAGCGAAGGATAAAAGGATTAGCATTGGCGGGTAACGTGCTAGCTCGCCTATGCTTTGTCCCTTCAGTGTATGTATCTCAGCTGCGAGAGGGCCGGTTATGCAAAGACTTTCATTCCAATATTTTGGTCATGAATCTCCTGACACTCATAGCAACGCTTTAGAAAAAATAACTTGCAAAAGCTCCATATAATTTGTCTTCTCACTCTCTGCGGACATGTTTCGAAATAGGGAGACGCTCTGATTTGGAGCATACAAACTGGTATAATATTTATCTTTAAATATAAATTTATATTTTTTGTTTCATAATTTACTTAAATTAATTAGGCCTATATTTTAGGTCAGAGCGCCCACCAATTTACTTGTAAAGGGTTAATAGTTCGCAGCATCTTCTTTATCAATGTTCTTATTATGCCTTACAATAATGCTGGACAAAAGGACCAGCTTAACCCATTCAGCCCTGACGCACTACACCAGGAGTTGGGTCAACCATAATTCAAGGGTAGTGCCAGGTTAGCTTGGCGCCTGTCGGCGCCAAGCTAAGCAGGCACTGCCCTTGAATTATCATGGTCGATCCATCTCCTGCGACTGGTGCATAGTCATTAGATGACACCTCCAAAATTTGGGAAATATGACTGTCGGGCTGAATGAGTTAAATTGTGAAGTTTGCTTGTCTTAAAATGTGTTTTTTCTCCACTGTGCACAGTATAGTACATTCTGCTGTTGCTCTAAAGGCAGTGGAAAGCCTTTGGTACATGTGTGCATGCACCTGAATATGAAAAGAAGGATAGAAAGTCTTAGTGGAAATAAGACAACATTGACCATTGTTTCAGCAAATTTTAACAATCAAAGCAAATCATTGAGCAGATTGCTTTAATCCATGCCAAATTGTGCAGCATGTCATGAATGCTATTTCTGTTTGCCTGCATCCATATTTTGAATGAGTGCAGTGGTGACAGGTCTTTTGCTTGCAAGTGTATGCCGACATTCTCAAACTAAGATGATTTAATAACAAATAATGTGCAGAGATAGATAAAACCCAAGGATAGCATATTACTGGTCTGACATTGAACTCTTTCACATCTAATAATGACTTTCTTACCTTCAGAAGGCATTCATTATTATGACTGTTTACTAACTGCAGGAGATGGATTAACCATGATTCTTCCCAGGCACCAAGTTAATATGGCAATACCTTTGAACCAGCATGGTTCATTCATCTCAAACTGTTATGTCAGAAGTGTGAATGTATTAACTATTTATCAGATCACTTGTGTTTTACCAATGCTATAACAAGATATCTTACATCCAATCTAGACAGTAGTTTTCCTGAAATTAATTCTCATTGTGACTTTTCAGACAAGATGGCCACTGTTGACACACCAGGCATCGAACATGAAATCCAGGACTTTGTGTTCAAAAGGATTGGGGAGAGAGTTCGCTTAGACCTAGGTACAGAGGGGCAAGTAGCCATTGCACCTGTGTGCCCCCATGGGTCAACAATACTGGGTATATTCTGGGTTCAGGTGGTGCAGCACCCAAACAACTACCCACCTAGGCACTACCCCTACCGCCATTTGTACGAGGCTGCTGGGAAACATGTGGTGGCCCTCAGGGTGGACACTGTCTGCATTACTGTTTGTCTGGTAAGTAACCCAGTACACATATCAAAGGAAATTACTCAGGGCTGGACAATCAAACATATTCCTTGACCCCTTCATTATGTTACAGCAACCTACTCCAGGCAGTTAGGGATTAATAGTTCACAATCTCTTTTATAAATGTTCTTAGCATGTCTTACAGTAATGCTTGACAAAAGCTTAAATTATTAACTTTGAATGTCATAAAAGGAGAGATTTTATGCTCTTATTCTCCTTTGTATGAAGGAGAATCCTTCCGTTATGTTCAAAGGCAGTGGAAAACCTCTGTGTGCCTACTTACATGGATTGTAAAAAGAATGGTAGAAAAGTTAGTTGAAGCAAGACAACATTGATAACCCATTATATTGGCAAATTTTAGCAATCCAAGCCCCCCATGGAGCAGTTCATTTTAAGGTATCAAACTGTTTGTCTTGTGCCGAGTGTTATCCTTTGTGATGTGTACAGAACCTAACAGAATGTGCGTCACGTTTGGTTTGTGATATTTAAGTAACCCATTCAGCCCTGACACACAAGATATAAATCAGCCATCATAGTTCAAGGGTGGCACTGTTGCCATCTGTGTAAGGTTACATGACACAAACATCGCTCCACCACACCCCCTTGTTCTTGTTGGTGTACTACACATGTATGCAGATTTGTAATTGGTACGGATGTACTTATCCCAGCTGTGTTTAAAGTACTTGACAGATTGTAAAATGTTTAGGGTGGATTTTTTTAATGCTGTCAATCTCAGCGATGGACAATTTTAAAACCTACCAGAAAGCCTGGTCAAGTTATATGCAATACATAAACCTTTTTTTTTTATTTGGGGGGGGGGGGGGGGGAGGAGGGGGGGACACGCTTGTAAACAGAATTTGCAGATGCTTCGGTTTCTAATATTTAATATATCAGTAAAAAAGCTCAGATGTTGTTCGTGTGTTTGTTTCTTTTTTATTTAGTTTTTTCATTTTTTACAGGCAACTGGGAAGTTAACAATATCAGGCACACTGGCTCTGGACTGGTTTGTCATGCGATTCTCTGGCATCATGCAAGCATACACTATGCCTCTGCTTTCAAAAGGACAGGAAATAAAGGAGCCATTTAGTTCTGAGCAAAGGAGATTAATGAAAACAGTGCGAGCCCAAATGTTGAAAAAATGTATGTTTTTTGACAGTTTAATTTTAACATTAGATTTATATGAGGATCAGCACATTGATGTGTTCCACTGTAATCTATGCAAGTACTGTTTGTTTTCTTATAAGATTAAAATGATGCTAAAAGGATCTAAAATCTACTCCACAAGTGTGAATCATGGATCATCTATAATGGAAAAAATTCAATGAATGTGCACACAGTTGACTTTACTTGTAACTGCATGCAGATACATACATGTATCACAAAAGTGTAGAGGCAGCATGTGGTTTGGTGCTGCCTGCGAACTTTCATGTTTGATTGCCTACATCTTTTTGTTTGTCAAAGCTGAATGAAAACCCTTTTGCGCATGCTGCCACTGGTACTGTAAAAAGTTCCGATGGCTGGCTGCCAAACTGGGGTCAAGTCAAGGATTTTAATTGGATGTTACTCCCAGATTTGGAAGACTGGCCAGATGTGGTGGTGAATGAGGACATGCGAGTGCTGGATGCTCGACAGATCATGCGTGACCAGCGAGAACTGGCTGGGGAGGATGCCACTGATGGAAAGGATCCACCTATTGGCCCTCTACTAGGAGAAAAAACAGCTGCAGAATTTCATATTGACAACCTGGCAAGTACCCATCATTAGAAAAAGAATTCTGTTCCACTAGATATTCATTTTTGTTGATAAAACAGATTTTATGTTAGAGGGCAGTGGCATATACAGCACACAAAAGGTCCTCAGGCTGTTGGCTGTGGCCAGCACACGGCTGTGCACAGGTCACCAGTAGCTGATGTCAGCCTGAGGATCTTTTTGCACGCTCGAGTAGGAAGATTTTCAGTGGAGGTATGGTCTTACTTACTTACTTACGCCTGTCACCCCTACCCGGGTATAGGCCGTCGACGAGAGACCTCCAGCAACTCCTGTCCTGTCCTCCAGGAAAGGAATTACTGTTAGTCTTTTTGTCGGCGTTTTTGTAGCTATTTCCTTTTTTGCAGGGTGGGGAAGCTACCCCCACGCCCAATCCCCTTACTAGGAGGACCAGGGGTTTTCTGTCGGGGTCACCTTCCCTTAGACCATGTTGGTTCACGGCACCTTATTTCATTCGGTGCACCCCTCTCACGAGGGACCCCCTATCCACCACCCAGGGGACGCGCCTCAACGCCGTATGGTCCCAGCGCGAGGGGAGGTATGGTCAGATGTCTCTAAAAATGAAAAAAAGAAGGGGGTGAGGGTAACGGAGGGGAGGAATACCATGTGTAAAGACTGTACAGGTTTGTGTGCCACATCCCTACCTTGCAAAATGAATTTGGTCCTGGAGGAAATGTGTCCCAAATATACATTATATAACTTTTATATGGAAAACCAAGGAGAGATATGACCCAAGACACGGCAGGATGGCACACAGTTCTTTCATAAATACATGGACACAAGTAGAAAGAACAAAAACAAATCTGCACGACATCTACCCTACTGTGTTTGTGGTTATTGATGATTTACCATTGACGTCTTCTTTTTTCTTGTAATTTTGACCCAAATAATGTTTGTATGTCTGTCTGTTTCACTTGCACAGCTGTCTTCATCCAGACTTGATAGCCAGTTAGGAAAGCTGAAACAAGGTGTAATGGCTGATGGTGCTACACTGTATGCTGTGTGGACCAGCCTGCTGGACCGTTGGTTCTCTGACCTAAATACCAAGGTGTTTGTTGTCACCCCGTCCATCGACCAACCCAGCCTAGAGCGTCTGTGTCACCTGGTTCTCAACCATAGGCTGACAGCCTCACTGGAAATGCTGGCCACACCCCTAGTCTCACGCTGTGGTCACTTGGCAGACGTGCGACATGAGGTCATGAAGAAACTGTCACCCAAAGACCAGGTGTTTGCAGAGTACAAAGTCTACAACTCTATGGTGTATCCCAGGGCCGAGTTCCAGGCAAAGTTCATTGCTGGTTTGCGAGGAGGCTCAGTGGAGGTGTTGCTGACGAGTGCGGATGCTAAAGCAAAGCATTTTCAAGAGGAGCACTCGAGCATGGTGATGTACCAAGAGTTGCCTGCTGCTGACTTTGACACACGCCTTCTCGGCCCCATCATTGCTTCTGTTGATTAGAACTTTCACTGGGGTTTAACCCATTCAGCCATGATAGACTACGATAGAAGGTAGATCGACCATAATAGTTCAAGGGTGGTGCCAGAATAGCTTGACACCTGGAGGTGCCAAGCTATTCTGACATCATCCCTGAATTATCAAGTTGATTTTTAACTTGATGCAGTTTGTCAGGGCTAAATAGGTCAATATTGTTTAAGAACTTCAGCATTTTACAGACCTGTTTATATATCTTCCTCTGCTGAATGTTATCAGTCGTAATGATAAGCATTGGCTTCCAAGACATAATGGTTTAACACGCAAGGGCATTGAAACTCAAGAAGATCATCATGAACTGAATGAAATTTTAACAATGACGGCAAATGGCATCTTGTGATTGCAGCCACTAGTACTTGCTGTCTCTCTCATCTTATCTCGCATCGACTATTGCAACTCTCTCCTTTCCGGCCTCCCTCACTCCACCACTTTTACTCTCCAGTGCGTCCAGAACAATGCTGCCCGCCTCGTCCTCAGAAAGAAATAATCCAACCACATCACTCCCCTGCTCAAACTCCTTCACTGGCTCCCCATCCCCCAATGCATCCAATACAAGATTCTGTCTCTCTGCTACAGATCCCTGAACAACTACGCTCCTACCTATCTCTCCAACTTACTTCACCCCTACACTCCTTCCCGCTCCCTCCGCTCCGCCCCTCTCCGCCTCCACATCCCCCACACCAAACTCAGCACTTTCGGCCCCCGCTCCTTCTCCATCTACGGTCCATCCACCTGGAACACTCTCCCACTCTCTCTCCGCCAGAAATACTCTCTCTTCTCCTTCCAGTCCACCCTCAAAACTCACCTCTTCCAACAGTTCTAGCACAATAACATCACCACACTCCCCACCCCAAGCTGACTGTCGTAATGTATTTGTGGTATGTGAATCATTGTCTAAAGCGAGTTGTGAGTGCACGCTTAGAGTTATAATTATTATAAGATAAGCGCATTATAAATACGGTAGTTATTATTTTTTATTATTACAAGGCGCTGAAGTCTGAAAATGGTCTAAATCAACTGTTTTTCTTCTCCCTTTCTTAACCCCTTCTCTGCTGAGAAAATGTGAACACTATGCAACTTTAAGAGACATAGAACTTTATGAGCCCCCCCCCCCCCCCCCCCCCCCCCCCGCGACTGCGGGGGCCCATGAAGATCTAGGCCTCTTGCTGAAACCAATTTGTATCCACGTCTCTTGGACGGTTTGGCTTTTAGTTTTTGAATCATCAAAAATGTCAGAAACAAAATATGCATCCAGTGGCTGGGATGGGGTTAACCTTCACCGTACGATGCCAATAACTTTATGAACCTTTGAATATGGGTGACTTAACCGCCCATGGTTTTCATGTAGGCAGTCTGCCATTTATCCTTATCTGTTGGATGTGGGCGCCTTAGGTGCACACGGTTTTCACATAGGCAGTTTGCTGTTTAATCTGATATTTTGGATGTGGGCGATGTGACCCGTTTGGCAAGGTCACGCTACAGTCAAGTCCCTCCACTGTCGTCTTCAGCGGTGTCGTTTATGTCTGTGACGAGCAGTGTTCTGTTAAACACTTTTTGCTGTCGTGTGCCAATCTCATTTACATGAGATATAAGCACTTCACTGCAGATTCCTTGTTACGGGATGTTCCCCTAGACAAAATCTTCTGTTTTCTGAGAGAATAGAATATTTTTAGTAACATTTGAGCATTCATGGACTTACTTACTTACTTACGTCTGTCACCCCTACCCGAGTATAGGCCATCGACGAGAGACCTCCAGCAGCTCCTGTCCTGTGCTTCTCCTTCGATTCTACTCCAGGTGGTTCCCAGTCTCTTGATGTCTGCTTGGAGGTCTCGACGCCAGGAGTTTCTCGGCCTACCTCTTTTCCTCTTTCCCTGGGGGTTCCATGACAATGCCTGCCTAGTGATACTGGAAGCTGGCTTTCTCAGACTGTGACCGATCCATCCCCATCTTCTTCGCCCAATTTCATTCTCTGCTGTTATCTGCTCTGTTCTCTCCCAGAGTCTGACGTTGCTGATCTTCTCTGGCCAGTGGATTTTCAATAATCTTCTAAGGCAACTGTTTATGAAGGTCTGTACTCTGTTGACTGTGGTTTTTGTCAATCTCCAAGTCTCTGCTCCATATAAGAGAACTGCTTTTACATTCGAGTTGAAAATCCGGACTTTGGTGTGTTGTGACAGCTCTCTGGAGCTCCACACTTTTTTCAACTGGAGAAAGGCTGCTCTGGCTTTACCGATTCGTGCTCTGACATCTGCATCAGTGCCGCCTTTTTTGTCTATGATGCTCCCGAGATAGGTGAAGGACTCCACCTCCTCCAACGGGGTGCCAGCAAGCAAAACTGGTTCTTCCCTGGTTGCGTTCAGCCTCATTGTCTTTGTTTTCTGTTTGTGAATGGTGAGGCCCACTTGGGACGAGATGTCGTGGTCTTGTCCTGCATTTGTTGATGAGTGTGGGACAGTAATGCCAAGTCGTCTGCAAAATCAAGGTCATCAAGCTGTGTCCACAGTGTCCACTGTATTCCACTTCGTCTGTGCTCTGTGGTCATCTTCATGACCCAGTCTATGGCCAGTAGGAAGAGGAACGGAGACAGCAGACACCCCTGCCTGACACCGGTTCTGACCTGGAGCTCCCTGGTGAACTGCCCTTCATGGATCACGCGACATGTCATGCCATCGTAGCTGCTCTTGATCAGGCGGACGAGCTTTGTGGGTACACCGTAGTGTCGTAGGAGTTTCCACAGAGTCTCTCGGTCCACACTGTCAAATGCTTTCTCATAATCCACAAAGTTGACGTACAGCGGGGAGCTCCACTCCAGAGGCTGTTCCACGATGATGCGGAGAGTGGCGATCTGGTCTGTGCATGATCGGTTCTTCCTGAATCCTGCTTGCTGGTCTCTCAGCTGGGGGTCAACGGAGCTCTTCATTCTCTCCAGGATGATCCTGTTGAAGACCTTTCCTGGTACTGACAGCAAGGTGATTCCTCTGTAGTTGGAACACTTGCTGAGGTCGCCTTTCTTGGGAAGCTTGATTAGGTACCCCTCCTTCCAGTCAGCTGGCATCACCTCCTCTTCCCAGATCTTTCCAAACAGTGGGTACAGCATCTCCACTGTTGTCTCTAGGTCTGCTTTCAGAGACTCCGCTGGGATGCCATCTGGGCCTGCTGCTTTGCCGTTCTTCAAGAATGCCACTGCTCTTCTGATCTCTTCCCGGCTGGGTCTGTCACAGCTGATGGGTAGGTCGGTCTCTGCCGGCTGGATGTCTGGGGGGTCGGGTGGGCTAGGTCTGTTCAGTAACTCTTCAAAATACTCGGCCCATCTGTCGAGTTGGTCTGCTCTGTCTGCAATAGGCTTGCCTTCTTTGTCTTTTACTGGTCTTTCTGTATGGCCATACTTGCCTGACAATCTTCTGGTAATGTCGTAGAGCTGTTTCATGTTGCCGCTGCCTGCTGCCTTTTCTGCCTCTGCTGCCAGGCTGTCTGTGTAGGCCCTCTTGTCTGCCCTGATACTACTCTTCACCTCGCGGTTGGCTTCCGAGTATTCCCCCTGTGCCCTTACTTTGGCTGCTCTCGTGCGACTGTTGTTGACAGCTGCTTTCTTCTGCTTCCTCGCTTCTATCTTCTTCAAGGTCTGTGCCGACAGCCAATCCTTGTGATGGTGTTTCCTGAACCCTACAGTGTCTTTGCAGGTTGAGTTCAGCGCCTCTCTAACTGCCTTCCACTGCTGCTCTGTGGTGACTGCCTCCTCTTCATTTACTAGCTCCTGTAGCGCTTGAAACCGGTTGGACAGCACCAGTTTGAACTCTTCTCTAACTCCATTTTCTCTCAGGAGGCCTACATTATAGCGCTGTCTTCTTGTTGTCTCTGTGCGGCTTTTCTTTAGCTTGAGCTTCATTCTTAAGGTAAGCAGATGGTGGTTGGAGGTGACATCTGCTCCCCTCCTCACTCGAACATCTTGAAGGGATCTTCTAAATTTCTTGCTAATGCAGATATGGTCTATTTGGTTCTCTGTTGTATGGTCAGGTGAGACCCAAGTTGCTTTGTGTATTCTTTTGTGTGGGAAGATGCTGCCTCCAATGACAAGTCGGTTTAGAGCACAAAAGTCTACAAACCTCTCCCCGTTCTCACTCATCTCCGAGCCTAGTCCCTGTCTCCCCATCACCTCTTCGTATCCGGTGTTGTCCTCCCCTATTTTGGCATTAAAATCGCCCATGACAATGGTGATGTCTCGATCCGCACATTTGTCCAAGGCACTCTGGAGTCGGTCGTAGAACTCTTGTTTCTCTTCCTCGTCACTGTCATTAGTGGGCGCATAACACTGGATGACGTTCAGCTTGAGCTTTTTCTTGGTTCTAAAGGCTGCTGTGATAATTCTTGGCCCAAGAGGTTCCCAGCCCATCCCAGCTCTGTCATTCATGGACTATATGAGTTTTATTATTTTGACCTTTTCGAGAGTCTGTTGACTTTTCCTTTAAAGACTCGTGTAACATTTTAGCATGAAATATTTTCAAATATACGTATATCTTGTCTTGTTCTTTTAGTCTGGCTGGTCAGATTTTGACCCCTCCCACCATGCAATGGCCTTTGTTGCCTGTTTTGCGTTAAACCCATATAACTAACTTCAGTGGTGTCGTTACGTCACCATCCCATGTAGGGGTCGCTCATGGTTGCTACATACGCAAACCGACGTTTATCCTGATCTGTTTGATGTAGGTGAGTTAGGCGCCCATACATTTCATATAAGCAAACAGCCATTTATCCTGATCTGTAAGGTATGGGCCAATTTTGTTTCTGTGCCCGAGTACTTTTGCTAATGATTCTGGTTTTCCTGTGGCCGACACGTACACCCTTTGCAAAACTAACCTAACCCTGGCCGGCAATATTCAGGGATGTTGAATGCAGTGAAATATTCACCTCCACCCCAATGATCGCATACAAAAGACAAAACTTGAACCTGAGACATGCTGATCCCCTCAAAACTTAGCTGAAACACAACACAGTCCACTGAAAAAAAATACGCAGTTACAAACAAATTGAAGAAAAAATCTAACTCAATGGAATTTAACACAAGTGTCAAACACGAAAGTTTAACCTCACAAATGCTAGATTTCAATAACATTATAAAAGTACCCGCGCATAACTCAGACAACAGCCTGAACTAAAACTATCAATCCTAATCCCTATCATATATGGGGATAGGTTATAAATGGAGATTGATATACGTACAGCATAATGCAGCATTAAAACATGGTTTGGTGCGGTGATGATAAGGAAAAGCGGCATTTCAAAGAAAACTTCATCGAAACACAGCTAAACTAGGCATAACAATTCAGACTGACTGTCAGGCGTTGCACTCACTTTTCCAAAGCTGTATATGCCAAACACAATGCTACCAGAACATTGCATATGTTGCAGCCTCACACACACACAAAAAAAACCCACAGGTAATCGGAATAATTTTGCAAGATAATGCCAGGCCAGTTACCGTCTGAGATTGTCTGAGACGACATCATCACTGAGAGCGTCCTTTGTCAGGATACAGGATACAGCTGGGCTGGACTGAAGATGTGCAACTGTTATTTAGCACTTATCACACATGCACACACACACACACACACACACACACACACACACACACACACACACTACCAATTGTTGAATCGCTGATTCATGCCCGAACTTTGTCAAAGTTCAGTAAAAACGTTACTGGTTATTGAAACTTTGACAAAAAGCAACTTGATATAATCAACAGATGATGTGTTGGAAGGAAAGCCCAGGATAAAAGATCATGATAATATAACAGTTACTGCGACGGTCTCTGTCTTTGCTAAACAGCAATAGGTTAGAATAACTAAAATGCCTCTTTGTGTCACCACTCTTGGCCATATTCAGTGTTCCCAAACATTTTCGTATTGGTCGACTTTTATGGAAAATATTCATCATTCTTGCCAGAGTTTAGCCGGCAGTGCTTATCGCCGCATTTTGTTCTCACTAAAAACCTGTTTGTGTATAGCAAACGCAAACACATAGAAAACTGCAGGCGGGCTATTATGTTTGCATATATATATAAAATGCAGGTTTTTCTTTGTTTGTTTTTATAAGTGCGATCCACAAATTGCACAAGTTGTGTCGTTTGCATGTGTCTGGCGGCTGAATAAACAGACCATTGCACCATATACTGTACGATGTCAAACACATTTTACATCTTACGGCTGCAGACACTGACTGCAAGTGCTACTGTTAATGTTATTGTATGGGCACCTCAGGCACCTAGGGTCGTATGGTAAAGAATAACTACCTCAAGGCCTCTATAATGGTATGGGCACGTTAGTCGCCCACATCCAAAAGATCAGGATATTCACTTTGTTTGTGTCTGTTTACTTGTTTGTTTACAACTTATTCAGTGTTTTGTTACGGTCATGCCATGGAGATATACATGCTTGAGGAATACCTGAAGTTTCGTTCAGATGTCGTGATAAACAATGACACTATGAGTAAAAAGCAAACAGAATGTGTGCCTTAGTCACCCAGACCATCGGTGAAGGTTAATGGGGTGGGTGGATCATTTTATGGTGAAAGTTGACACACAGTGGCCATATCTGCCTACCCTAGCTGTAGATCATGTAAATCGCTATGTTCAAATTTGTATCATGCACCTGTACAGTATTATGCACATAAATGTATTTACGTATGATAATACCTAATATACACATGCTGAATTCATCTATGTCTTCAGATGACAGGGTGTTAACTTTGCAAATGTTAATCTAATGGCTAAATCAGTAAATGTGTTTTTAATTGGATGGTGCTACCTGTCTATAATATTGCTTTTTAAGCCATACTGCTTCGGGTGGTTTTTCAAAGATGTTTTTTAATCTTTGTCAGATGTAATCTGTATTCAATAATACTTGTGTTTTGAAACTTTGTCTGTATACATTTAACCCCTTCACTATTTTATTTTAGAAAAAGTACTTAGGCACAATTATCCATGCAACTGTACACAGCATAGATCCTCATGAGCCCCTGCAACTTCAGGGACTCATGAGGATCTATGCCCCTTGCTTACACCAATTTGTATATATGTTCCTGCGACAGATAAGGACCCTCTAGCGTTGAAATAACAAGATTTCAGAACAATCTGCATCCACTAGTGAAGGGGGTCCATGATCTTCAAGTTCAAGTAGCTCATGTCTAGTCTCCGTCATTACATTTTTATTGACATTATTAATTGGTGAAATATCTGCACTGTATTTTTAATTTAAATTCCATGTACATGTATTTATACTGTCAGTATTACATTATATTACATTTTGTATTCTTAGGAGTGCTGATCTAACTCTACCATCACAGTTTTGTTATGGACTCTAAGATAAAGTTATATGTTTAACAAAACGTTTTGGCATTATTTATGAGTATGTATGTACATATGTTTATGCAAGTTTCTTTTTTAGATGTTGTAAATTACTGTGATTACAGAATGTTAGTTGTGTAGTCAAAACAAACTAAGCAAGAAACGCTCCCTCAGAAGAACAATTAATAACCAAAACCTAATAAGAGAGTGAACGAAAAACACACACGCAAACACAAATACACACTTGCACATACAGCACACTCCATCTCTCAGTCATACTACATGCATTATACGTGTGTATAAATCACTTTCAAGTTGTTCTTCTTTCTTGCCTAACTTTGAGCCATTGAGGATCGTCACGGCCGGAAATCGCCAAGCGGCGCATGCGCAGTTTTAACATTCGGCCATTACCGCCAAATTCGAGTTGCAAGACCGCAAACATTTTCTTCTTCCTTACCAGAAATGGCGACGAAAAGGAAAAAAACACACCCGACACGTGCACAAGGTATGGAAAAACGGTATAACTTTGCAGACGCTAAAAAGTTGGTTGTTTACAGACAATTTTCTATGTGCGCACACCCTCCTTTTTCACTGTTTTTATGGCCCTTAATTTAGAAACAAATTCATCAACATTTTAATGAAATTGTAAAGATTTATATGCTGCAGTTTGTACCACTAAAGTTATTTCTCGAAACACTTCATTAATTATCATGTAGACGTGGCGGTCGAGACAACTGTGAGGCGCACCAGCGGTGCTTACCCCTTTAGGAAAATCTGTGTAGCACTGCAGTGTTTCTGGCAGCCACGTGCAATGCTCAGCAAAGCCTGCCATCTTGCAGTACCATTTGCGGAAGGTTTAAGGAATGGCAATGGTCTAAAACAGTAAAAGTAAAAATAGGCACAAGGCTGTACTAGGCAGACGATGCAGAGAAGTGTGAAACTGAAATTTGCTAATCACCATACCCCATGTTTTAATTTCCTACTCAGCATAGACACATAAGACAGCCATTGTTTTATTTCCGTACCCAAAAAGCTAGTTTGTGTAAAGACAGCGTTTTTATCTTCTGTTTTTCGCTCATTTTCCCAATACACATTTCTGATTGACTACTCTATAGGGCATGTGTTCAGTGCTGAATTAACAGTTATAACACAAACTTGAATGATGTTTACTGAGCCTGACAAACGGACAGATTTGTGAAAAATTATGGAAAGCAAACGTTATGGAAACGGGTATGGTAACTAGTGATTAGTGAATCTACTCTAGATCCTACTCAGATAGTAAACTAGTACTAGTAGTAGGTCCAGTAAGTAGTAGCTATAGTGTAAGGGCTATGCACGAATAAAGCATGCAACATTGGGTCTGGTTTATGTACCATACAAGTTCATTGTTAGATGTGTCGACAAGGCATATAAATTATAATATCACAAAATGCATACACTTTTACTTTTAGAGTAATTGTCCTTGGCCACAATTTTGGTGTCCAACTGATCTGACATTTACTCCCAAATTTCAAATTAACATTTCAGACTTTTTGTTTATGCCATTTATTTAGTATACTTGAAGGCACACATTCCAATGTAAGTTAAATAATAATAATAAAGAGCATTTATCTCACACTAAATCCCAGGAGCAGTGGGCTCTAAGTGTGTTACAAAAATGTATTTTTATGCAAAATCTCACTAACTTTAAACAAATTTAACATACGCACACTCATACAACACACATGCATAAGAAAACCATCCTGAAATTAAAGGCATTTTAATGATGTTGATGCGCCACCATGATGGTGCTACATGGTCAACAAATGGAGACCTGTGATCATCCAGGCTACCATGATGGTGCTACATGGTCAGTAATTGCTAAGAATCTAAAGATCAAAGCCACCAAGATGGTGCTACACAGTCCACAAAAGGAAGACCGAGATAATCATTTAATGCCACCATGATGGTGCTAAGTGAGATATCATAAGCCACATAAATATAATGTATGCAGATATATATTCAGACCAGACTATTATCACACAGAGACAGAGCACACACACACAATCTATGCATTAAGTAGTATGCAAGCTGAAAGAAGCAGGTTTTAAGTTAGGTCTTGAGGACGTCAATGTTTTCAGCATTCCGGAGGTGTTGGGGAAGGGAGTTCCACTTCAGACAACAGGGGCTTGATACTGAAATGTCCGGCAGCCAAACTGCTTGGAGGAGAAGCTGGGGACACGGAGACGCTTCTCAGCGCAGGAACGAAGAGAGCGGGAGGGCTGATAGATGTTAAGGAGGGATGAGAGGTTTGGTGGTAGAGATCCATCAAAGCAGCGAAAAGCCAGGACAGTAATCTTGTACTCGACTCTAAAGTTAATGGGTAGCCAGTGCAATTAGGGGGGTTAGATGATCCTTTTTAGATTTGCCAATTTAATTAAGTCTGGCAGCGTTATTGAGGATTGTCTGCAGCCGGAAGAGTTCTTAACTTTCTGAGAGACACCTGCCAGAAGTGAGTTAGAATAGTTTAAGCGGCTAAGGACAAGGGAACAGATAAGTTAAGCTGTAGTGGACCGGGTGATGAAAGACCTAATTGAGCTGATTCTTCACAGCTGAAAGTTCGCCATCCTGCACACGTTAGTAATATTATGGTGCTACACTGTGCTTCCATTCACAGTTTACCCTACCGGGTCTGCCTGGGACTGGGTGGGTTAGGATTTTTTGTTCCCGGTCACCTGCCACCCCACAGGTGGTTTTGCAGCTCGTATTCAATGGGACATGTGTTTCGTCAACCTCAGTCCATTCACCTGTGTTTGCGTTTTAACAAAGTCTCCTACTGTCTGCAATGCCTGTACCTCTTGATGATGGATGTATCTTAAACACAATTTGAAGATGTTGCACGCCGAAAATGTTAGTTTTTTAACGTATTTGACCGCTGCACATTACATCCAATGTTCGGATTACTTGTACTTTTTCACAAGCAGTCAGCACTAAGAAAGCTTGTTGCTGTCGGACTTTAATACCAAAGTACAATCAGTCAGTTTGATCCGTTAATGGTCATAAACTTTAAAGATAATGTAGATTGTTTTTTTCTTCAGAAATATATGGGCCTAGATGTGTTTGGAAGGAAACAAATGACGGAAGCATAGGAAAAAAAGTGAAGTACAATTTACTAACACTATTTTCTGTTTTGAATAACATTTGCTCATTAATAATAATATTGATAAATATTATGTCTTGCTCATCCCAAAGCTAAAATATCACCTAAGTGTAAGTTTATAATATGATGTTACACATGGTTGATGGACATAACCGCACATCTATTTTACAGATCATATATATAATATGTTATTTTACACCAATTTTGTCTGTAAACTGCCCATAAAATGCACTAGAACGAATGGATTTGTTGTATTGCAGTGGTTATGGAAGTAATGATTTACAAGCAAATTGTTTTCACAAGAAAAGCGAATTATGACCAGTGCACTTTAATTCTAAGACAAATTTTCGCTTTTCACAGTATGTTATGTTACACCAAAGCTTAGAATGGTGACCATTATTGCTAAAGTACTTCCAATTTTCACAACATAATGTGATGAAAGAGCAGGGGGTGTCTTTAGCATGTTATACAGGGTTCATTTTTGGAGTGTGCCCTGCTCCTTTGGCGCATGATTTCACAAAATGACCCATATCATTTTGAGCTGAGGGGTCAATGACCCATAGGCCACAGAACACAGCGCCGCTTCCGCACTGTCCAGTCTCTTAGCCATAGTCAGTCCCAGGCATCCCCTAATATTTCAATCCCCTAAAAAACACTAGTGCCCACCAGCTGCACATTTGCCATGCACAAAATAACAACAACAAAAAACCAGCACATTGACAGTCTCATTTCTTGGCTATGAACCTGATTCCTTACCAACCCCACACCCAAGCACAGCTGAAATCAGTGTGCCCCTCAAATCACTACGGCAACTCAACATAGGCCCACAATTGTCAACTGGATAAGCTCAGGATGGTATGAATCAAAGCACCAAACATGTCTCCTCTCACTCAGTCTCAGCTAACCAGAAATTTCCAGCAAATTCCAACATTCAGCCCTACTACAAATTTTCAAACAAGGCAAAAATTATTTAAAAAAACACCAGTCCTCTTACTGCCTGCCCAATTTAAATTATAACATGACCCATAGGTTCTGTAGGAAATGGGCCCATCTTTTCACATGTTCCTAAAGGCCCACACTTTTTTTTTTTTTTTTTTTTTTTTGTCGTGCTGGCCAATGACCCATTTGTGTGAATTTTCAGACTGAACCCTGTGTACTGTTATGAATAGGTTAATATTCAGTGTGGATAAGCATAGTAACCATTATAAGCACCAAATGCTTTGTTTGACTACAGGTGTATAATATGTAGACAGCAATAGATCATTTTACACCACAGGTTTTGTGAGTGTTCAGTTTTATGTATAAAATTTGTATCAAAGCTGGGGTATCGTTTGAGCCCATACATGAACTTCCTCACAATATCTGTAGTGACTTTTGCTTGTTGTGAAGCAAAAATGAGTCATGTTCTGGGCCAGTGGTCCTCCGTGGTAAACTTTAATGTTGGCATTTTCTTGGAGACTATTCAAGCTACAGTCTTCAAACTTGGCCCAAGGATACTTTGTGGCAAGACCTTTCTAAACATACCAATTTCAGTGATCTCTCACAAAGGTCAAGGTCACAGGGGATCAGGAAATATATATCAAAAATAGAGCCCTATATTTTGACATAATTTATTTTTTCTCAAATACTATTCACAACTTCAAACCAAAACTTGGTACAAAGATACCTGATGGTAAGACCTATCTATGCATCTTAATTTGGATGAGCCCTCGGAATGGTCAAGGGTCACAAGAGCTCAGGAAATAGGTAAAAAAAATAGCCATGTTTTGACAAGAAATGTTTTTTCTCAAGTACAATTCACAACTTCAAACCCACACTTGGTACAGAGATACCTGATGGTAAGACCTATCTATGCATACTAATTTGGATGACCCATTGGCAGTGTTATTACTGTTCTGGTAAAATTTCATTTGTTAGTCCATCATAATTCCATAAACAGTAGCAAGAAGACAAAAAACAGGATCCATGAACATAACTTTACACAGTCACATTCACGCATTTGCCTTGTAACTTGACAAGTAGAATTATTTAGAAATTTGTTGATTGCCTGTAGTGTATAAAAAAAGAATGACATTTGTACTAACATGATTTCATGACAAAAACATTAAATAGAAAGGTAAAAAATAACAAAATGACAAAAAGCACAAAAATAAAGGTGCTGTGTTATGAAATGCAGATTTGAAAGCTGTTTGTAATGATAAATATTAAGATACTGCCTGCATAAAGTAAAAGGTTACTGCACAAATTTCAATCCGCAAGAGGAAATGCAATCATCGTTGCATGAACATAACACGACGTAGAGTTATGTTCATGAGGAATAGCTGTGACATTATCTTTGTTTTGCAGTCACTAAAATTGTATAGGTCTTCAAATTCATATTTTATAAATTTATCTGTTATCTTACCTACTTTATTGCAGGATGGACAAAGGAATGAAATTGGTGTTTGTTCGTAACTTTACACAGTGCATGTGATGTACTGATGGTGTAAAGTTATGTACAAATGAAAAACAAAGAAATGTTTATCCTAGAATGTGTCACATGCTTTATTATTATAAAAAATTAAACAGCATCGTTTCAGCTGTTGGTAGTTTTTTTTATATAAAGTGATTCTTGTGATTTAGGTGATAAATGTTTGAACGTAACTTTACATCCCACAAAGTTTTGTCAAGTTACGTTCACGAGGAAAAATTGTTAAGAGTATCAAATGTGTTGTGTACCAGCATGTGCATAACTATTTTTATGTGTTGGCATAATATGCTATAATGATTTGCAACAAAATATACCCTTTAACAAAAATAATGTGCATACTGGTTTGAACATAACCTTTACACACCAGCACGCTAAAGAAAATACAATAAAATTATTTCAACTAAACATGATAATTAGGTATTTAGGGGCATATCAAGGTCTTGTCTAAATAAGTATAGCCCTACTATAGTTTTATTGCAGAATAAGTGAAAAGAAAACAATATACCTATACAGTTTGCTGGACTGCTTCAACATAACAATTTACTCCCAAAATTTGGATGCATACTGTAAACCTCGTAAAGGGTTTCTTTCATATATCACCCATGCATCCTCATCAAAACCTTGATATAATTAAAGCACTACACCAGATTAGTAGAGATAAATGAGTGCCTAGACTGTTTGAACATAACTCAATATTTACACCATTCTGAACATCTAATAACTTTTCCTACTCAGGACAAACACCAGAATGTTTATTATGCCTAAGAGTGGGCACAAGAACCCAACGGAGAAAGAAACACGCATAGAAAAGACAGTTACAACACAAATTATTAATATTTCAGGTAAATACCCTTCTTGAAAATAGACAAACAAGTAATGATCGGTCACTAGTATTTATCGCAGAAGGAATGTGGCAGCTGAAGGATGTGGAACTGTGATTTTGGTGTTTTCTAAGGCAGAAAATGAGAAATGGATGCAGTAATGAAATATATCGTTAATTATACAGGTCCTTTTGCTGGGTTGTAAAACTAACTTTGAAGTGCAAAAATATGCCTTTTTTTTTGGTTTGGTGTCTTAGCTAGACTAAATTAGCCATATCATTCATACTGACGCTAAAAGCTTCTCAAAATTTGTCCCCACCCTGGTCTGCCCTGGGGGACTTGGGTGGGGTTAGGTATTTTTTAGTTCCCAGGGTCACCCTGGTCAGCCCCACAGGGTGGGTTTTTCTCTCTATTCTGGGGCATGTGTTTCTGTCTACCGAGGTCCATTCATCTGTATTGCCTTTTAAAACTCTCCCTACTGTCTGCACTGCCTGTAGCTCTTGATGTTGGTGTGTGTTGCTAATGGTCTTAGCTTATTTATGCCCATGTTGTAGGTTTATTAATGTATTGACCGCTGGCGACATACATTCAATTTCTGTTTAGTCTTTTTTTCACAAGCAGTGCAGGCACGTCCTGAGAAAGCCTTGTTGCTGTCGGGACGTTAAGCAATGTACAATCATCAATTCTCAAAATTTGTACACTGCCATATAACTCAAGCTACATTAAAGTACTTACAGATAAGGATATAGACCAATGGCTTTAGTTCATTGGGGTTGCCAGAATAGCTTGGCGCCTAGTGATGCCAAGCTATTCTGGCACTACCCTTGAACTATTTTAGTCAGACTTATTTCACACACTGGTGTATTCCGAATGATACGGGTTAGCTTACTATAATACTAAGTTAGCTAAACAGATTTCATTTTTATCTTTTGTAATTATTTTGTCAACAGTGATAAGAAAAACTCCTGCAAGTTCTGGGAAACAACAACAACCTGCGTCTGCAAAGACAACCGGACGTCATAGTGGACGTCATGGATTGGTCAAGTCTGTGAAGTGTGATGATGTCCATAAGAAACAGGCTGTGTCTGGAAACAGTAAAAAATCACCTGCCAGGCTTCTTGTAGGTTCTGGTTCTCATTCATGAATTCTTTATGTTTACTGTTAATGTTTTTAACAATATTTGTGAAACATAGTGAACAAATTACAGAACTAGTATGTGTTAGTAGAACGTAAAATAATTAACAAAATATTTGTGAAACATAGTGAACAAATTACAGAACTAGTACGTGTTAGTAGAACGTAAAATAATTAATTTTGAATGTACATGTATTGTAAATGTAAATGATAATATTTCTGTCATCTGTCACATTTAACATAGACTGGTCGTGTATTTATTATAGAGTGACATAGTTAATTGAACTTTGCATTCCTATCATAAAATGATAAATCTGAAGTTCACAGATTTTTTTACAATTACAGGTGCTCTATGGCTAGAATTGTAAAAAGATATTAGTATTTTACAGAATTGTGACCTACTGACCTAAATCTTGACAAGTGTTGCCTTCACAGCTTCCAATTTCCATGCACAAAAGATAGTGATGCTACAGGTACATTTGCAATGATATTGTACTGTTATGGATAGTATTAGTAATACTGGTAACTGCCATTTGTTGTACTTAACAAAACATTAGTGGCATTAGTGTACAGTAGTTCGGTAACACGGCAAATTATTTTTTTTTTACAAATTACAGGTAAGTCCAACAGCTACACAAGTGGATAAGCATGCGGCATCTCTCAAAGATAAAACAAAAGATGCTTACGAATTTAGTGAAACAGATGAGTGCATCACCAGCCGTCGGTCCACATCAAAATCAAACTCTAAAACAAGTAAGAAGACAGCCACTTCAGCAAAGTCTGCTACCAAAATATCAACATTGAAGAAAACTGCCAAATCTGGGAAGAAAGTTTTTGTGAATGTTGCATCAGGAGGGGAGAGAAAGCAAACCAGCACGCCCGTCGGCTCACAGGCGCAGAAAGGTAAATCAGCACATTTAGGACCAATTCTGGGAAAAAGACGGTCTCCAAGAGCTCCCCCAGCATTGCTGGACATCAGTGTTACACCCATTCTTCCTGTCCCAGCATCACTATCTCCAAAACGCAGACGACACAATGACTATAATCCACAGAACGACAGTTATGTGGCTTCACTTCTTCCTAAAACTTCAGCACCTGCTGGCTGTGGAAAACCGAAACATCAGGCACCAAGATCGAAACAGAGACAGCCAGCGCAGATTCCAGTGAGCACCCCTACTACAGTTGCTTCATCAGCAAAGCTTAAAGTTAAACGCAATCGACCAGATGTGCCCACACAGTCATTAGATTATGATGACTGTGACAGTGGAAAGAACTCGGCTCCTATTCCTACGCAAAAGGCAAAAATTATGTCAGAAAAAGAAAGCCCAATCAAGAAAACAAAATTTCAGAAGAGCCACGTAGTTTCACAGAGCAAGCCACCCAAACAGAAGACAGAAAAACTAACCAAACAAACTGGCTCAAAGCTGTCCTCTGTCTCAAAAATGACAACTACAGCAAAGTCCACAAAAATCCCCCTGAAAAAGATCCCAGCCTCACTATCTGATGATGAACTGAAGGATTTGTGGGGGCCAGAGAATGAGGAAATGTACGGCCTGTCCGCGTCCAAAGACTCCGGTATCTCCTTTGGTAGTGATGCAAGCCGTTCTGCTTCGTCTGCGGAGGTTGGCTCTCTTCCTGGCTTCATGGAGGATGATGTGCAGCTTGGTGCTCCACCGGACATGTCGTTCTCTCCACCACCCTTAGCTAGCTCCACACACAACTCCAAAGATCCAGGTTTGTTTTGTTGCTATAACCCTTTGGCTGCTGAGAAAAAGTGAAAACCGTCCAACTGCAAGAGGCATAGATCATGATCCTGCAGTTGTGGACGCATATGAGGATCTGTGCCTCTTGCTTACAGCACACAAAATCTATTTTCCTGGTATGGATGGGACTCTTGGTCAGTAAGTGTCCACTTAACCCATATCATTCAGAATACACCAGTGTGTGAAATAAGTTGGACTAAAATAGTTCAAGGGCAGTGCCAGAATAGTTTGGCGCCTGTAGGTGCCAAGCTATTCTGGCACCACCCTTGAACTAAATCCATTGTCTATATCCTTAAGTACTATAAGGCAGCTTGCAAATGGCAGTGTACACATTTGAAGCTTTTAGCCTCGGTATGATATGGGTTAACAAGGATTGCAGAAAAAACAATCTGCATCAACTGGTAGTAAAAGAGTTAACTCCCTTGTGCATACAGCTACGGGCTCTGTTTACAGTAGTACTTATGGCTGGGTGTACAAGATGTTGAACACACAGCCCTAGGGTCAAAACTCAACTTCTCAAAGTTTGGAGTTGTCCTCTGAAGACTAAGTTAGGTATACCATTTCAGGAGGTACTTACTTACTTATGCCTTGCACCCCTACTGGGGCATAGGCCACCTACAAAGGATCTCCAAGAGTCTCTGTCCCGGGCTCTCCTTTCCACTTGGTTCCAGGTCATCTTCATGGTCTTAAGGTCTGCATCCAGGTCCCGGCGCCATGTGTTTCTTGGTCTGCCTCTTTTCCGCGTGCCCTGTGGATTCCATGTTAGGGCTTGCCTGGTGATGTTGTCTGCTGGCTTACGTAAGGTGTGCCCTTTCCATCTCCAACGTCGTTGTTTAATTTCGTCTTCTGCAGGCAGCTGATTGGTTCTATTCCAGAGTTCGTTGTTGCTGATGGTCTCTGGCCAATGGATATTTAGGATCTTGCGCAGGCAGTTGTTAATGAAGACTTGTATTCTCTTTGTGATGGCAACTGTTGTTCTCCAAGTTTCTGCTCCGTATAAAAGAACTGCCTTGACATTGGTATTGAAGATCCTGACTTTGGTCTTGGTTGATAATTCTTTGGACCTCCAGATGTTTCTCAATTGTATAAATGCTGTTCGTGCTTTCCCTATCCTTTGTTTGACATCTGTATCTGAGCCTCCCTGTTTGTCGATGACGCTACCCAAATAAGTAAAGGCATCCACCTCCTCCAATGCTTCTTTGTCAAGCGTAATCGGGTTAGTGGTGGCTGTGTTTGCCTTGAGTATCTTACTCTTGCCTTTGTGAATATTGAGGCCAACCTGTGCGGAGGTATCTGCTACTCTGGTTGTCATCTCCTGCATCTGCTGCTGAGTGTGTGATAGTAGGGCCAAGTCATCTGCGAAGTCCAAGTCAGTTAACTGCTTCCAAGGTGTCCACTGGATTCCATTTCTTCTCTGAGCTGTAGAGGTCTTCATAATCCAGTCAATCGCCAGCAGAAAGAGGAATGGCGAGAGAAGACATCCTTGTCTGACGCCTGTTCTCACCTGGAATGCCTCAGTGAGTTGCCCTCCATGTACCACTTTACAACTTAGATCCTGATATGAGTTCCTGATAATGGTGGAGATTTTTTCAGGTATCCCATAGTGCCTTAGGAGCTTCCATTGGGTCTCTCTGTCCATGCTGTCAAATGCTTTCTCATAGTCAAGGAAATTGATGTACAGGGGTGAGTTCCACTCTAACGACTGCTCCATTATAATTCGCAGCGTTGCAATCTGGTCAGTGCAGGATCGATTTTTGCGAAAGCCAGCCTGTTGGTCTCTAAGTAGGGCGTCGACTGGGTCTTTCATTCTGTTCAGCAGAACCCTATTGAATACTTTCCCCGGCACAGATAACAGCGTGATCCCTCTGTAATTCATGCAGTTACTGTCTCCTTTCTTCGGAATCTTAATAAGATATCCCTCTTTCCATTCAGCTGGTATTTGTTCCTGTTCCCAGATCTTAAATAGTGGGTAGAGCATTCCCACTGTTGTTTCTAAGTCCAACTTCAGCGCCTCTGCTGGGATGCTGTCTGGTCCTGCTGCTTTTCCATTCCTGAGCTGCTTAATGGCCATCCTAATTTCTTCTCTTGTGGGTGGGCTGTCTTCTATAGGTAGATACGCTTCAGCAGGTTCGATGTCTGGTGGGTTCTTCGGTGCTGGTCTATTCAGGAGCTCTTCAAAGTGTTCTTTCCACCTGTTTCTCTGTTCTTGATCGCCCATGATTGGTTTTCCTTCCTTGTCTTTGACCGGACGTTCGGGTCTACGGTACTTCCCTGCTAGCTTCTTGGTGGTGTTGTAAAGTTCTTTCATGTTGCCCTCTCTAACTGCTTGCTCTGCTTCGGTTGCCAGGTCGTCCACATATTTCTGCTTGTCTGCTCTAATGCTCTTCTTCGTTCGTTTATTTGCGTCTGCATACTCTGCTTGTGCCTTGGCTTTCTCTGCTTTTGTTCGACTGTTGTTGACGGCCATCTTCTTGTTCTTCCTCTCATAAATTTTACTCAGTGTGTCAAGAGAGATCCATTCTCTATGCTGGTGCTTCTTGGGACCAAGCACTTCCTGGCAGGTTGATGTAACTGCTTCTTTAATTCCTTCCCACTTGCTCTCGAGGGTACCTTCCTCCTCTTCCAACAGCTCCTGTAACACTTGAAACTTGTTGCTGAGGGTCAACTTGAACTCTTGCAGCTTGGTAGTGTCTCTCAGAAAGCTGGTATTGTATTTCTGTTGTGCCCTGTGCGCTGTGGTCGAGTTCTTTTTTAGTTTCAGTTTTAGCCTGGCCACCACGAGATGGTGGTCCGAGGCCACGTCCACTCCTCTCTTTGCTCTCACATCTTGCATGGACCTTCTGAATTTCTTACTGATGCAGATGTGGTCAATCTGGTTCTTTGTTATGTGGTCTGGAGAAACCCATGTGGTCTTGTGAATGTTCTTGTGGGGGAAAACGCTGCCACCGATGACCAAGTTGTTTGATGCGCACAGGTCTGCCAGCCTCTCCCCATTGTCGTTTCTATCTCCTAGTCCATGGCGCCCCATGACTTCTTCATATCCAGAGTTATCCGTTCCTAGCTTGGCGTTAAGGTCTCCCATCAAAATGGTGAAGTCCTTTTCTGGATACTTCTCTATGATAGACCGTAGTCTCTCGTAAAACTGATCCTTGATGGTTTCATCGCTGTCGTTGGTGGGTGCGTAACATTGAATAACGTTCATCTTGATCTTCTCCATCTTGGTACGGAAGGAAGTTGTAATAATTCTGGGTCCATGAGATTTCCATCCTATAAGTGCTCTTTGTGCTTCTTTTGAGAGCATCAATGCAACTCCTTGTGTGTGAGGGGCGTTGTCCTCTTCATGTCCAGAATACAACAGCTTCTCTCCTGAGGCTAGTTGCTTCTGTCCAGATTGTGTCCATCTTGTCTCACTAACTCCAAGAAGGGCAAGGTTGTAGTTCTTCATCTCCGCCGCTACTTGAAATGTTTTTCCTGTCTCCCACATGGTTCTTACGTTCCATGTACCAATGTTGATTGCCCTGGTCGAAAGAAAGGGTATCGGCCTTGTAGCTTCCAGAGTTTTCCGGCTTTCACTACATGGTGTCATAAATCTTGTTGAAGACCTCTTTCTTCCCAGGGCTGAGTTTTCTTGTTGATTCTCTGTTGGCGTTTCTGTAGCAGGAAATGTTTTCCGGGGTAGGGTTGCTAGCCCTACGCCCAACCCTCCTCCTTTATCCAGGCTTGGGACCGGCAAGGTAACCTTTAGGGTACACCTCGGCGGAGTTTTTCAGGAGGTAGCTTGGCCATAATAGTTCAGATCAAAGGTGGCACCATAACAACTTGCTGTACCTCAAACTGGTTGATCCACGTCCTATTGAAAGGTGTCCAGGATGAATGGGTCAATTTGGTAAAACGGACCACTTGTGGCATCTAGACCTATAAAACTAGTAGTAATGTTCAGTGCCTAGTTGTGTTGTGTGACTGCAAGATATGGTGTAACTCCTCATACTTCATTAGCTCAGGTGTGTAAAACCGGTCATGTAAATTTGTTTACTAGTAATAAACAATGTTGATCCATTAATTGGCATGCTACAGCTGCAAGTTTTGATCTAAATAAAACGTGATTTTATTTTGCAGAGTCAGGTTTGAACAAATATACAACCAAGTTTTACAAGGCTGATGGCAAGATCAAAAAGGGGAAAGGGCGTCTTTCAGTGAGTATACAGTATGCTTTTGTGTTTTTCATTTTGGAGACAAAAAAAAGAGTTTTAAAGGATTACTATGTTATTTAACCTTCACCGCACGATGCTAAAAACTTCACGATCCTTTGAATATGGTTGACTTAATCGTCCATGGTTTTCATATGGGCAATCTGCCGTTTATCCTTATCATTTGGATGTGGGCGACTTGGTTGTCCATGGTTGCGACATAGGCAAACGGCTGTTTATCCTGATCTGTTGGATGTGGGCGACTTAGGTGTCCATGGTTGCTACATTACATAGGCAAATGGCCGTTTATCCTGATCTGTTGGATGTGGGCGACTTAGGCGTCCATGGTTGCTACATAAGCAAATGGCCGTTTATCCTGATCTGTTGGATGTGGGCAACTTGGCCGTCCATGGTTGCTACATTGGCAAACGGCTGTTTATCCTGATCTGTTGGGTATGGGTTTGACTTAGGCGCCCGTGCTTTTCATATTTAAGCAAACAGCCATTTATCCTGATCTCAAATGTAAAGGCACCCACACGGTGAAATCCACACCAGTGTGTTGCCTTGTTTGTGTGCCTCGGCAACTTTACTTGTCAGTCTGGTTGTCCTGTGCCACACTGTGTACACCCTTCGCAAAACTAACCTAGTGAAAAATCCACCTTCACCTCAATGATTGCATACAAAAGACAAACTTGAACCTGAGACATGCTGATCTTATAACTAAGCCGAATCTGACACAACAGAGCCCACTGAAAAGAAAACCGCAGTTCACTGAAATACCATGAAGAACAAAATCCAATTCAGTGCAGTAAATGCAAGTGCCTAACACGAACATTTAACGTCACAAACGCCAGATTACAATAGCATTTTGAAAGTACCCACGCGTAAGTCGGACAACAGCCTGCAGGCTGTCATCAGCAGGTAGAACTATCAATCCTAATCTTTATCATATATATGGGGTTAGGTTATAAACGGAGATCGAGATATGTACAACATAGCGTAGCATTAAAACATGGTTTGGTGCTCTGACGATAATGAGAACTGGCATATCAAAGCAAAACTTCATCTACACACACCTGAACTACATAACAATTCAGACTGACTCAGTTGTCAGAGGTTGCCTTCACTTCCTAGAACATTGCATATGCTGCAGCCTTACAAAAAAAGCCACAGGTAGTCGGAATAATTTTGCAAGATAATGCCGGGCCAGTGACAGTCTGAGATGACATCGTCACTGCCAAGAGGTTCCTTTGTTGGGCTGCTATCGTGGTCTGCATCTGAAAGTATCAGCCCTCACACACACCCACACATGCACACTGATCGTTGATTCGTGCCCGAACTTTGTCAAAGTGTCCCAAGTTCAGTAAAAATGTTGCTGGTTATCAGAACTTCAGCAAAAAGCAACTTGATCTAATCAACAGATGATGTGTTTATTCAGTGCTAGAAGGAAAGCCGAGGATAAAAGATGATAATATAACTATTAGTATTACTGTGACGGTCTTTATCTTTGCCAACGGCAGTAAGTTACAATATAGCTATTTACGCCACCGCTCTTGACCTTGTTCATTGTTCCCAAACATTTTTGTGTTGATCACCTTTTATGGAAACTATTCATCATTCCTGCCAGAGTTTAGCCAGCAATGCTTAACACCACATCTCATTCTAACTAAAAACACCTGTTTGCGTATAGCAATATAGCAAGCGCAAACACATAGAAAAATGTGTGCGGGCTGGTATGTTTGCATATATATAAAAAAGCATCTATTTAAAATCATCACGAGAGGAAGAAACAGGCTTTCGAATGAAAAAGACGAACGGCTTATAAATTGTGTTGTACCCGTCTTTTCTAAGCATGTTTCTTTCTCCGTTGGGTACTTCTTTGCATTTTACATGCTTGGCAGTCACCTTTTTGGTCTGGATTGCTTATAAAATGCAATCCAGACCAAAAAGGTGACTGCCAAGCGTGTAATATGCAAAGAAGTACCCAACGGAGAAAGAAACACGCTTAGAAAAGACAGGTACAACACAATTTATTAATATTTCTGTCACCTCCTTCAGTTGCCACATTCCTTCTGCCAATGAAGATAAGTAGCGGCTAATCTCTCTCTTTGTTTGTTTGTTTGTCTATTTTGACAAAGGATATTTACCCGAAATATTAATAAATTGTGTTGTACCCGTCTTTTCTAAGCGTGTTTCTTTCTCCGTTGGGTACTTCTTTATAAAATGCAGGTTTTTGTTTGTTTGTTTTTTGTTCCTATAAGTGCGATGTACTAGTTGTGTCACTTGTGTGTGTACAGCCTGCCGAATAAACAGATTGAGACCATTGCACCATATAACTGTAAGATGTCAAACATCTTACATCTTGCACAGGGTTCGCGCTAGGATTTTTCAAAACCAATCTTCCACCCCTCCTGTTTCTTTTCCAGTTCAGATCAAAACCGGTCCCCAGGAAATGCTTTCCGGTACATAAGGGACAAGGGACATAAGCGTTCACCAGCAAAATTCTAACTGGTCCAGCCAAAATAAAACCAGTCCCTTTTCCGACATTCTCTGTTCACAAACGGTAAAATACCGGTAATTATCGGTTATCACGAACCCTGTTGCAGAGCTTGATGATACTAACTGCAAGTGCTACTGCAATTGTTAGTGTATGGGCACCTAAGGCATCCAGGGTCATACAGTGAGGAATAACTTATATTAACTAATAACTAACTCAAGGCCTCTATAATGGTATGGGTGCCTTAGTCACCCACATCCAAAGGATCAGGATATTTACTTTGTGTGTGTGTGTTTACAACTGTGTGTGTTTATTCAGTGTTTTGTTATGGTCATATGGAGATGTATATAATTTAAAATAATAATAAATAGTTCTTGTATAGTGTTGTTCTCCAGGAAAACGCTGGACTCACTGCGCATGCACAACAGCACATCCTCTTAGACACACACACGATTATACACTACTTTAAACCACCCCATCTCTTCCCAACACCTTACATTCACTTCCTCTAGGATCAGAATAAAAGGCAGTCAACAGTTAGCTAAAGATGAGCTAAGTGTTAAATGCCCGACGGAAAAGAAAAGTCTTTAAGTGAGCTTTGAACTGTGACAATGTGGGCAGATTCCACATTTCAGTTGGCAGTGAGTTCCACACACTTGGGGCTAAAAAGGTGAAAGAACGCTCCCCGACAGTTTTCATGTTAAGCTTCGGGATTTTAAAAAGTTTTACACTGGAGGAACGGAGGTGCGTGATGGCTGATAAACAGACAGCTTGGCAGAAAGGTATGGCGGGAGAGATCCGTCAAAATGCAGATAGGCGAAAATTGCAATTTTGTACTGCCAGCGTAATTTTACGGGCACCCAGTGCAGCTGCTTTAGTAGAGGCGTAACGTGGTCTCTCTTTCGTTTTTTCAAGATGAGACACGCCGCATTGTTTTGAATCATCTGCAAGCGTGAAATCTGATCTGCCGGTAAACCTGCCAGTACAGAATTGCATCATTATATGCTTGAGGAATACCTGAAGTTTCATTCAGATGTCGACAGAAACAAAGAAACTGAGCAAAAAGCAAACAGAATGGGCGCTTTGGTTACCCAGACCACCTGTGAAGGTGAATATAAGAAGTAAAGATTAGCTAAGCTTTGTCTTATACTTGGTTATAATGTCAGCAGAATACTTTACACAGATAATATTGCTGTTACTACCCACCCAACCCCATTCCCTCACTTAAAATTCTTTGGAGTTCAAAATTTGTGTATAGAACTGTATCGTTTTGGTGTATTTTCAGGTATCTCGGCTGGATGCATGGGCAAGTGAGGTGAACCAAGTAATGGAGGACGCTGAGAGCTTTGAACTGGTCATTGAGGGCTGATCACACCCACAGCCAGTAATCACACCGGCAAGTCAATCAAGAACTACCCTTGAACTCTGTATCGTGGTCAACCCACTTCTTGCAGTCATACATGTTTAGTAGACCATACAAAATTTGATCATTCACAGCCAGACACTCCCAGAATTCCCTGAACAAAATTTCTGAGAGTAAGCTGGACACTGCTGAGATTTGAGGATCACCAAGTGAAACAAATAGTACACTCAAGAAGCACAAAGACTGTGCTGGCAACTTTATGTTGTAGAAAGAAAAAAAAAGGTTCACTGTAGAACAATGTGACCTGATATGCTTGTGATGTATTACTACCCAAATATTTGTTAAACTTGTGCGTTAATAAATCTGACAATTACTCTGTATCAGAATTCAGATGCCATTTCTATGCATTGCAGACGCAAAGCTGTGCACTTTGAGGAACACAGCCTGAGCACAGCAAACTATATAAATTCAAGAGATATATATCCTTGTGAGCTGCTGCATAAATGCAGGTGCTTGTGTACATCTGTGCCTCTTGCTGGCCTCATATAAATCAAGGGCAGTTAATCTGCAATGCATCTTTAACCTCCTGGCAGTGCAAGGGTCAAGTTGGATTTGCTGGGCTGTTTTGAACTTGAAGCATATCATTTCAGACTTGTCCATGTAGCAAGAGTGAATCTCATAAATGTCAAGGATGTGAAGAGCCATTGCATAGGCAAGGGTGGGGCTTTTCCGGCTACAGCCGGATTTCCGGATTTTTTAAAAATTGCCCTTTTTTTGTTGTTGTTTTGACCCCTACTGGGGACCTTCTGCTGCCCCCAGATCCCCTTTAGGATTCAACTTTTGTTTCTGTCCCACCCATGCATAGGTTTCTAATTAGCTCATTACACCCTGAAGATGAAATTATCTTTTTTTTAAAAAATCCTTTGAGGTCTACAGTTCTGAAGAAAGATCAACAATGATAGTTCAAGGGTGGTGTCAGGATAGCTTGGTGCCTACAGGTGCTGTTCTGACCCCACCCTTGGAACTATCATAGTCGATACAACATCCTGTCGTACTCATAACATAACAGGGCTTTATGGGTCAACTCTTGAACACCAGTAATGACTGTTGCACTTTTGGAAGGCATCTGGTATAAAGATGTGGAAGATGCATTGGCCATAGCAGTTTGAGGGTAGTGCCAGATTACCTTGGTGCTACAAGGTAATCTGATTNGCAATTATACCACTGTGGTGACTTGCAGCTGAAGGTGTTCACAATTTACAATTAATTTTTCTAAACTATTCTTGTACATGTATATATTTTTTCGTAATTTGTACTTTGTATTTTTTTTTTTCATAGGAAGAGTGCACTTTGCTGTTTACACTTGAATGAGATTGTTTGCGGCAGTAACACAAAGCTGTTTCAGAAGCGATGGCTCAGCCTCTGCATTTTATGTGTGTCCAAGTCCATTTCAGTAGAGTTTGTAAGATAACTTGTGTACATTTAGTTCAGTAGTTTTGTGTCTTCTCGTTTATCATGTGGTTTTGTTTCACCAATAAGAAGAGTGCTTGAAATGTCTGTAATGAAAACAATCATGGCAAGAAAGGGGATTTCATCATGGTTGAAAATGTATACACGCATGTAGAATATTGTACTTTGTAATCAACTGCACTTATAATATTGTTTTAGATATTTATATAACAATACCCTGTTCTAGAGGTCGTGACATTTTATTGATAGAAATTACTTCCCTTGAAAGTCTTCAGATATATAAGAAGAATTGGGTCGCCAGGTGATTTTTCATGGCCGAAGTTTACTGTACATGTATGTTTATCATAAGGTTGAGAAGTTTTCTGAAAATTGTGTTTTCTAGCAACCATGCACGGAATGAGCACTTGGCCAGTGCATTGTGCCTTCATATTGAAAGGATCTTTCATTTTATATAGTGAATTTGGGAGAAGGCAGATTAAATTTTATTGCTAAAAAAATAAGTTGTTCGAGTATGAGTACATGTGTGTGCGTGTCAGAACTTCCTACATATGCATCTGTGTGAAACTTAAATCATTGGCACCACTGCATGAGTGGCCAAAAGGGGTCTTACAGACCAAATTGACCCGTAAAAGGAACAAAACTACCACAAAAGGTGCTGTGTGTGCGGTATAAAAATACTGCAAAATGAACTTGATGTCATCAACAGTTTGAAAGGTGGGCTCTGAAATTGCCACCTTACCATTTGAGTGCAGGAGTCCAGCTCACCCAGCATCGTTATTACCAGGCATCTGCATTTAGCCACCCCTGTTTACAAGGTGTATGTGGGTCTACTAAAAAAATATTCTCTCAATAGCGTTTGAGCTGAGCTTGCCTTGTGCTTTTTTTTAATAATAAATTTCAAATGCTGATGATTTCAAGTCGGCCAAGAAGAAAATGTGACTGCCAAACTAGGACCAAATTTAGTTTAATATTTATTTAGCCCTAACAACAAAGGTTCAACTGCCCTCAAGAAATTGTTAACATAACCTATTTAATGAGATAAAATAAACTCTGATAGAACCCCACTCAAGAGATACAATATAGGAGAATACAACCCCACCCATTTAAGAAACAATTGATTTATTTAATCCTTTCCGTAAATAAACAAACGCACTTGACCAAATACATTTAACAGATTTATCTGCCCAGTCAGGTCCCCCAACCCCTTGGAAACAAAAGGCTAGTTAAAATATCTTATAAAAGAGAGAGCCCTGCGACACCTATGTCAGTAATACCGTATCGATACTTCTAAATCAGGGTAAATTACATACGTAATTACGCTAATGACACCTATGTCAGTAATACCGTATCGATAGTTTTAAATCAGGGTAAATTACATAGGCTACTTTTCAGAATTTCCAATCTCCCGTTATCCCAATTCTCAGTGCAAAGAATGTATCTGATTCACCGCATAATGCCCTCTTAACAAACTGCATAATACACCTCCCCCCTCCCCTTAAAACGTCACCACCCACCTACCTCCGCACTCAGCCATACAATGTCACAATAAACAATAGACAAGCACGCGGCGACAGTGAGCTGATTCACTACTAAACAAACTGCGTAATACACCCCCTTCCCCCTTAAACGTCACCACCCTCCGCACTCATCCATACAATTTCACAATAGACAATGCGCCGATTCACTTCTAAACAAACTGACCTACTTTCACAGTCCACCATACAATTGACATGGCCACACAATCGACAGTGCGCACCAGGAAATATATATATAACCTCAGACTAGTAAACAGCCACCTTCGTTCAAGCGCGTTATGATTGGACCTGTTCTGAAAAATATGCACCGAACTTGTCTCGGTATGCACCCTACTTGAGTCAATATGTACGAGACCAAACACAATAATCATAAATGAATTTTTAATTTTTTTTAATATGTACCAGACCCTACACAATATTCATACAGGAATTTATAATTTTTTTAAATATGTACCAGACCCTATGGTTTTCTTTCATATATTCAAATAGCCAGCGGCTTCACACACCCACAATGTGGGCAGGGGAAAAAACCCACTCTATGTATAAACACCATGAAGTCTTCACAGACACAGAACCAAAATGAGTTTGCAACCTGTTGGAAAACAGAGAAAGCTTTAAGATAAGGCCCTTCTTGTGAGTAGACTAAAGGGTATTTAGTGTTGACTTCTGCGCAGGCCAGCCCTAACAGGACTTGTGACACATGCACTGACAAAGGGTGGTGTGTGATAGGCTAGTTTTGCCTGAAAGATTTTACAGTGCTTATGACCAGGAAGGTTGAAACGGTTACCTCAGTGAAACGACGCCTTTTATTTTCAGTTTAGTCCGTGTTTCAGCACAAGCGTGACGTGCCTACTAATACGTTCGGATTTTATAGTGATTTCGGTATTCAAAATGGGCTGTGAAGGATTAAAACCAAGCTAAGTGAATACTTTTAATATATGTGACTACTTAGCCTGCTCTCAGAAATGTTAAGTTGCGCATCATAAATCAGATACAAATATATATTGATTGCTTCAGATTTTTCTGTTTTTTTCTGTATTTGAATTGAGATTCCGTCACTACCGTTTTCGATAATACGGCCAGAACCATGAAGGAAATTATCCTCCGTAGAACGCAGATCTAGCCACAGTGCGTACTTGTCTGTCAGGTATTCACCGATTCTTACGTCATACAGATGCAGATCTTTGCACGCAATATTTGCTGATTTTTCTCTAAGTCTTCCCCCAGCAAAATACTTTGTGATTTCATCAAAGTGCTGATATCCCATCATTCCAGACGCAAAAATTTGATTAGGTCGGCCTTCGATTGTACAGGATAAATGTGTAATTTTCGGATTATAGAATTTTTCTGAATCTCCTTGGTAAGGACTTTTTGGTTCAACAAATAACATAAGAACGCCTTTTAGTGACCTAGCAGGCGTGTTTAGGTTTATATTCCAAATTTGGTCGCTCTTGTCTTTGGGTAATAAACTATGTCTAATCACTCGATTATAATAAATTGGAAGTCTTGACTGGTACTGATTTTGAATGAGTCTGGCTAGTTCAGTATGCGTGACAATCTCATATTCCAAAGAAATGTTAGAGATCTTGTATGATGCATCTGTGGCAGATGATTTTATAACTTTGGAGTAATCATTGAAGGTTAGTTCAAAACTCAGGCGGTCATTTAGTGCCCCTTGGTAATAAGGCGAATGTCCTGTTAGGATTTCAAATTCGAGTGGAATGCAAAACCTATTTCCATATGTTTCGGCCACAATAACGTCCTTGCCTTCTGTGGTTGTTTTGTCTGATGCATTTATTCGAATTTTCATAATGCTATCTGACTGTATGCCTTGGTAAATACGATCTTCTCGTTCTTCTCTTGTAAGCCACAAATCCGTGTAGCAGTAGAACACATCAGCATCGTCAAGACTAAACACTTCCTGTCCTTCAAGTTTAACTTTAATATTCTTAATAATTGCTCTACCTAGATTGTTAACTAGTGTTCTTTTGTCATCTGCGTCCGATGAAAGTTCAATATTAAAAGCAAGACGAGCAGTACCAGGAACAATAACGTCACTGGGGCCTAGGTTTTGGTCTATAGTACTAGGATTGTTTGTGATGACAATTGATTGTCTAACTGCTTTAACACCGAAAGGTTCGCGTAGTTTTCTGTGTGGGTCTAACTTTGATCCGTATGACTGTGTCATTTTTATTATGCACAATAAAAAAAATTAAATTAATAAAAACAATGGCCGCGGGAGGATTTAATCATGAAGATTTTGAAATGGATGGCATGTATGATTTTGGTAATACAACAGATATGGCAGATATGACTGGTACAAGAAATATTTACAGTTTACGTCACGAACTTTTAGAAACCAAAGTGAACTCATTTTATGATCATGTTGGTGGCCGCCCAGACAACATAGACCCTAACCAGTTTGAACTTGATGGCAAGGGTCATTTATATTTAAATACTGTTGACAAAGGAAAAGTACTATTGACTAACAAAAAAGACCCTAGTAGGTTTAGGGCTTTAAGTACAATAAAAAATGAAGGTGGTGTTAGTGCCTTGCGTCAACTTGGTATTGGTGGGTCTCCTGTCACGCCAAGACTGGTTAGTGTGCTTCAAGACACGCAAACAAAGTTACCAACAGGGCAAGAAATTGAAATGGCACCAGTAACAAGCCTACCAGAAATAGCAAACACAGTGATACAAGAAACCTCATTTACTGAAGGACAAATAAATGATGCTATGAAAACAATAGAAGATCCACCTTTGTCAATGCGGGAGATTATAGGGTTAGATAAATCACTGCAGACAATAAGAGGTGAGATGGTTAATAATCTTGCCAAACTGGGAGAGCTTGATAAACACATAGAACGTGAAAAAGAGAAACTGGCTACCGCAGACAATGGGAATCTTGACACAGAAATGAAAAAAAGAATCCAACACAGATTAAATGATTTGCAGATAGAAAGATCAGGAAGGTTAGAAGCGATTAGTATCGGGAGGGAAAAACTGAAAACACAGGTCAACAGGATTAGAGAAACTATTCAGAAAATACTTCACGAAGACACTACTCTGGCTGAGAGACTTAAAACACTTTTCAGAGAACAGGGTATCACAATTGCCAGTTTAATTACAGCTCTGGGGTTTATTATCAGTACAGTTGTGTTGGCTGTAACGGGTGGTGGTTCTCCACCTCCAGCACCACCAACCCCAGTCCCCACAGATCCAAAAGATTTACAGTCATGGGTAAAAAAACAGTTGTCACACATATCAGACTTGCTTAAGAAATTGGCTCTGAAAGCAGTAGACTCGTTGCCTGGCATTTTAGGCACGGTTGTCAGTTGGTTGATTAGTACAGCGGCAAAGGCAGTAGGGTTTATGGCAGAACATGTGTGGGTCTTTTTGGTGACAGTAGGAGGGTTAATAGTGGGTTATTTAATGAAACAGGTAAAGAAGTAATACCCCTAATCCAGTGAGACCTATTACCAATGCAGTTCTCTCTGACTCATGTGTGTCAAGGATTGGTGTTGGTGTTATTGTTATGGGTACCAGTGTCAAAGCTGGAGCTGTTACTGTCTGTACAGGTGATGATGTTACTGGTGCCATGGGTGTTACCGTCTGTAATGGTTTTAATGACTGTACATGTGTGGTTGTGGCCCCCAAGTTTACAGATTGATTGAGTCCTAATTTCTGACCAACACCTGCAACAACTATTTCATTATTATAATTTGTTATTGTCCCCATTTGAAGTTGAAGGTCTGATGGCAACATGTATAACCCAATACCAACTACAAAGTCAACTTTTGATCTAGCATATCTGAGAACGTCTTGGTAGCGTTGTATGCTTGATGGGAGATCAACTACTGAATTTACTGAATCTTCAAGATTAGCGAGAAACTGTTTTTGTGCTTCAAATTTACCACTTCCATTCAGAATATTAGATTTTGTTAATGATTGTGCACCTAGTATACACCAGACATATGTTCTGATAGACTCATTTACGCGCTCGACTCCCGCTTGAGTAAATCCGTCACTCCTGTCCAAGACAAATGTGGTCCAGGCGTTAGACTGTTTCTGTTCTATTGAGCCTAACCACACTTCAGATTTTGATGAGAATGAAGTGTAGGGAGGCCAGTAATCTTGAGGGTATTGTCTGTGACTCAAAGCATAATATAATGTACCAATGCCGTGGTGATCATCAAGTTTTTGTGTGAAGTCATACTTAGTGCTTATGTTAAATTCATTACAGATGCGTTCAAATGCTTTCATATCCATGGGGTTGTTAAACCTGTTAAAACTGGATTCAGTGGGTAGTGGTGTATGCAGTTCTGACAGTATACGTCTAAGCTGGTAATAAACATGAAAACGATACACAGACCTAATCAGTTTGTTTGAGTGATTCAAATGGTCTGTGAATGAAACACCACAGCCTGTAGTTGAACACAGTATGGCAAAGTTAAGTTGGTTTTGAAACATCTGTAGTGGACTTGAGGACCACTTTCTTGCTGTAGCATCGTCTGTTATTGGAGGGTTTAGGTAATGATCAAAAGGGTTGGGTACTTTGACTTGAAATAAATCTTGTTCGCTTACAGCAATATCAAGCTGGTTTAGTTGAATTATTTTCTGTTCATAAGTAGGTGCAACATTATATTTGGCATTCACATTGAATTGAAATGCGTTTGTAGTGGTAATGGTTGGTGATTTAAATTCCATCCTTTTTTTTATGTGATAATAAAAATGTTTATTACCTTAACAAATCTTGACACAAGCAAACCAGTGTGGTTAACTAATGGGATTGATAATCGTGATGGTAGCAATTGATTGTACATTGCTTAACGTCCCGACAGCAACAAGGCTTTCTCAGGACGTGCCTGCACTGCTTGTGAAAAAAAACTAAACAGAAAATTGAATGTATGTCGCCAGCCGGTCAAATACATTAAATAAACCTACAACATGGGGCATAAATAAAGCTAAGACCATTTAGCAACACACATCCAATATCAAGAGCTACAGGCAGTGCAGACAGTAGGGAGAGTTTTAAAAAGGCAAATACAGGTGAATGGACCTCGGGTAGACAGAAACACATGCCCCAGAATAGAGAGAAAAACCCACCCTGTGGGGCTGACCAGGGTGACCCTGGGAACTAAAAAATACCTAACCCCACCCAAGTCCCCCAGGGCAGACCCGGGTGGGGTAGTGATGGTAGCAAGGCTGTAGCTATCCATGAAATGTTCTACACAGTAAAGTGGTTTAATGTAACGGATGATGAAAATTATTCTGTAAGTGGAACTCTCGATGGTTTAGAAAAGGGTGATACTTTATGAGCCGGATATTATGACTTTTGTACTTTAGCTGAATGGCTTCAAAATGAATTTAAAATTAAAGCAACTTTAAACCCAGCTAATTTACTTGTTACAATTGATTTTCCGAAAAGTGGTCAGTTTTCTTTATCAATTAGTCTTTTATTATTACTTGGATTTTTTAAAACAATAACACATCCAGATGAAGATTGGTCACAATCAGTTGGTAGTCTACTATCACCAAAAAAACCAAGAATAACTGGCAGATATCCTGTTCATTTGTCAGTACACACAGTGCTAAATGTTCATTTGAAAGAACTGAACACTACTGAAAATGTACACAATGGAAAGCCTTCAACTTTGTTAAGATGCTTGCCGACTGGAACTGCCCCATATTGTGAAAGTGTGGTTGCTAGATTTCCTAATTCTCAGTTTAAAAAATTAGGTTCTAGTTTCTTTGAATCATTGTGCTTATCTGTAACTAATCAGAATGGTAAACCAGTTGTAATGCATGATTTTTATGTTGTTTTGGAAGTTAAATAATTTTATTTTTGTTTATAAAAATGAGTGGTCTTGGTCCAAAGCCTAGAATCATACCAGTTGCGTGTCCAGTAACAGAGTTGAAAGATTTGGCTGACGTACAGGATTTTGAGAAGGAAGGGGAAATTGGAGAAATATATGGTTTTGAACTTGATTCAAATGGCATGTACAAGAGGAAAGTAATTGTTGACATAAAAGATGGTGAAAGACAGATTCCTAAACTTGGTCAGCTACGTGATGTTACTGTACCTACTCCACCTGTAAATAATGCGCCTTACAACTTAATACATGTAGGTAGTAAGTGGGTTGTTTCACCTGTACCGGCACCACCACCCACAATTGACTGGGACATAAAGATTGAATTTATTAGTCCTTATGTATACACTGATGACGAAGGCGCCTTAGTGTTTAGGAAGGTTGTTAATTCTGGGCCGCTTATTGTAAGCCTTGTTCCAAGTTTTGCCCCAGACAACAATAGCAGAGAAAAACTGAAAGTTGAAAATTATGAGAGACGGAGATATCTTCTTACAACTAGAAAGGGTAGATCAGATACCACTGTTGTGTTTATGCCAGCAAGCTTAGTCGTGGCTAGAGAAGCGACAATAGTATTTAAAATTATCATGAAATCTGTTGCTACTGCTAAAGAGGCTCAAATTGCACAAGGAATTAAACTTACATGGAATGAAGCAGTAACAGAATCATCAAAGGTCTTTATTGCTATTACAAAAAATAATGATGTTATTAATGTTTCGAGCAGTATTCCAGCTGTCAAGGTGGTGGTCGACAAAACAACTTTTGTTCGTCTAACTTACATAAACCTTGAACACATTGATCTTGTTGCATTTTATTATGCCAGCAAATTGTATACTTTTGAAGAGTTGCAAAATGTAATTGCTGATTAAAAAAATATTTGTCATAAAAAATGGTGAACTTGTATCCACAAATACCACCTGAGCAGCTTGAGTCTATTGAGCGTGATAAAACATTAAAGGCAGATTCATTCCGTTTAATGAATATTACAGAAGCGTTGAAGTATTTGGAAGAAGAACAAGCAAAATACTCGAGGTGTAAACGCCGTTACAATACGGTTTTCAATTCTGTACACAACACATCAATGGCCATGGGGGTGGTTTCGGCCGGATTATCTGTAGGAGGTATAACTCTTTTTGCAACGGGGGTGGGAAGTGTCGTAGGAATTGCTGTTGAAGGTATTGGTCTTGTCACAAGTCTAGCATGCTTTGGTATGGAAGCTATTAACAAAAGATTTTATATGAAGTTGCAGAAGCATGAAGCCTTGAGTACGCTCGCAGCAGCTAAGCTGACGAGTATGAAACTTATTATTAGTAAGGCTTTAAATGATAATGAAATTGACGATAACGAATTTAAGAGAGTCCAGGATGATTTGACCAACTATAAACAACAAAAATCTGAAATACAGAATAAGATGCGTAGTCAGGCTGTAAATGTTGAAGAGCTAAAGAAATCTTTTTTAGAACAAGGAAAAAAGATAGGCGTAGAAGAAACTATGAAAAAAGTTCGAGAACTTACAAGCAAGTAACGATAGGTTTTGGTTATCCATTATTTTTAATCATACTCTTCGCAAAGAGATGTCATGCCTGCTCATTTGACGCCATCAGCTCCACCACCAGATTATTACTAAAAAAAAGTTTTCTTGTTGTCCTTGTAACTTGAGAAATCTGTCCGAGTGTCTTATGACTTGGGTTAAGAACTTATGATAACTAACGTCAAAGTTACTTGTAAGTTGTAGGTAACTTTGAAATTAGTTATCAAGTAAGATCATAAGTTATTCACAGGCAAAGTTTTTTTTTTTTTTCATTATAAAAATGAATCAAGACGAATTACTTCTTCTAAACGATATCTGTGCTGTAGAGAACAAAGACGTAGACTCCAAAAAACAGCGGCTTTTGTCTGTAATTGTCTCAGGCAAATCAAAGACTTATCTAGGAAGACAATACATGATAGAGGATATTGAATCTCTAACCTCTGACGAGCTAATCAAGCTTCATTCTAAATATGAAAACCACATTGCCTCACTAATGACACGTGATTTAAGCAGGTCTATAATATTCCTATACACAAAAGCAGTGAGTCACTTTCTACCTGTGGATAGTGACAGTCTTTCACACGACCTTGAAAGCAATCCTATTGTTTCAAGTTCAATTGGCAAATTAGCATGTGTCATGTTTTACAAGTTTGGAAATTACCTTGCACCTGTCGTAACCCTTCTTGTTACTGGGAGTCATATTGATTTCTCAAAAATAAATTTTACTGCAGAAGAAAATGGACGAAACCCAGGCGACTCCACAACTGAACCCTGTTTTGACACAGGTTCAAACTGTGACGAAGACTAAAAGTCCAGGCCGTGTTGATGCTGGAAAAAGATTAGCTGAATATAATAGGCAAAAAAAATTACAGCTTAAGGCACAAACAGAAAAGACTCATGTAACTGATCCACCGTCAGGATCGTCAGGACCTGTGTCAGTACCGTCACACCTTCATGAAAGTGAGAGACAAACAACTAAGTCTGACCCTGACCCCGAACCTCAAACAACAAAATATGTAGTTGCCGGATTTGTTGTCGGATTTGGTTACGTAGGTTATCAATTATACAAAAAATACAAACCACAGACTCGTACAGTGACCAAAAAATCAGACACTCCAAAAACAAAACCAGAAGTCGCCACATTACCAGTAACATCCAAAGCCGTTGACCCATTTTTTATGCAGTAAATAAAAATATTATTTTAATTTTTCTTGCCTAAGAAATGAACGACTCAAAAAATTTAATGAACCTTGTGTATCACTCTGCCGTAATCAGCGGATTAGCAGTAGCTTATTCTATGCTGGGAAAAAGTCTACTCAAAATGAAATCAGCAGACCTCAGTAGACTCGATTTCGAAGACAGCACTAAGCTAATTGTAGTTGTTACAGCGTCGATTGCGACAAAAGACTTTCTTGTCAAGCAGGGAATTATTCCCGAAAATGTTTCTATGTAAATAAAAATAATATGGCGACGATAGCTATTATGATAGGAGGTGCTATGGTTAATGCTCTGGCATTTAGTGGCTCTAATTATCTCTTTTCAAAAATGGGTAGAGAAGAATCTGCAGAAGAATTAAAACGTCATAATGAAGCATCTGAAAAACTTGCTCAAGCCCAGCAAGATTATGAAAAGAATAGAATTGAGAAACTTGATTTCATCAATGAAAAACTCAGGCTTGAAGGTCACGCACAGCATACGTTTTCAAATACAGACGAAGCAATCAGGGAATATTTTCTTGTCACGGGTGAAGACATGTCTATCCCAAAACCAAAACTAAGTGACTATTACAAACCGAGTACAGAACAAAGAAACGGGGAGATAATCTTTGTTCTAGTGGGAATGACATTTGTTTATTTTACAGGAGTTTTCATTGCTAGAAAAAATGGCAGCCGAAAATAAACTATCAAAAATATATTACTCTCCATCAGGCTATAGGAAAGGAGCAACAGCTATTCAGAAATTACATGCCGCTGTGGGCGGAGATATAACACTCAATCAAGTCAAGCAATGGTTACAGAGACAGGCAATTTGGCAGATATATCTTCCTGCTCCAAGAAAAATAACAAGACCCCATTTTGAAAACACTACCCCAAATGACACACACCAAATGGACCTTTTGTTCTTACCACATGACACAATAAGAAAGAAACGATACAAGTATGCATTAACTGTCGTAGACATAGCTTCAAGGTACAAAGACGCTGAACCCATATCTGACAAAACTGCCAGTACAGTTGCTACTTCTTTAACAAAAATATATGGTCGAGGCCCTTTAAGATACCCCAGACTAGTGCAGGTTGATGATGGATCAGAATTCAAAGGTGCAGTTAATCAGTTATTTGCTAAGCATGGCGTACTGGTCAGACGCGGTATTCCAGGTGTGCACAGATCACAGGCAATTGTAGAAAATTTCAATAAACAGTTGTCAGAGAGACTTTTCAGTTACCAGTATTCTAAGGAACTCATGCATGACACCCGTAACACTGAGTGGGTAAAGAGATTACCACATGTGATAAAAGCAATGAATAATGAAGGACACCCTAAGCCTGCTGATGCTATTAAATTGAAAACAATTGCAGAGCCAAAAAAAGGGCCAACCCCACCTCCAGACACAAGTTTATTTACCAAACAGGTGAGATATTTATATCAACCAGGGGAAGCTGAAAATGACATAAGACGCAGGGCGACAGACCCCATCTGGTCAACATCTGTTCATAATATAAAAAAAATAATCCCTGGTCCAGACGCAACAATATATTATCTGTATGAGCCTGCGCCTCAGAGGGCATTTGTCAGAGAAGAATTACAGATTATTCCCCCAGACACCGTTACGCATTTTTAATCATTTCATCAACTAACTCATTGATTAGTTCATCAACCAGTTCATCAGCTATTTCTTCAGATAACTTGAGTCTGTAATGACCTGGTGCATAAGCTTTTTCCTTACTGAAAAACACTCGTTTCGTGTCCCCTACTGCTAGAGACTTCTTTTGTGTTTGAATCATTTCAATATTGTGTCTATTTGACCTCAGTGTTTTGTTTGGATAATCAGGCATCAGTTCTCCATCTAATACTTGCTTATAATGTTCATGTCAAATGTCTTTATTTTTTATTGCTGTTTTCTTGATACCTTTTGCTTTTGACTGACTACCCTTTTGGTGTAGTATAGAATACATTTTTGATCTCAGTCCAACATACTCAACTATTGGCACACCATTTAGTTCATCCTTAAACTTACCAGGCACTTTCTTGTTTTGTGTGTTGAACAGTGGATGGTCTTTAGGGTAATCAGATGTGTCATACATGTGTAACTCTGTTTTCATGTCTTCATAAAAGTCTTCAGTACACACATCAATGATCATAGAGTCAGTGTCAGTGTATAGCAGACGACACTCAGGATACTTTGGTTTGAAGTAATCATAATAAAATTCAAGCATCAACAGTTTTGACAACTCAAGAATTGCCATACCAATGAATACTGGCTTGTCCAGTTTAACAATCTTTTTTTTGAGTGACACTGCATACAATGATGAATGAAACTCTTTGTACCCTGTGTACTGTGGCTTGCCTGTAAGTTTAATTGCGCCCAATTCAGTTGTGACCAGTCTCACATCTTTTCTGTGATGAGGATTTTCCATTGTCTTGCCAAAACAGGCATTGTTCATAAGCTTAAAGAAGTCTTTGTCAAATGCAGTGTTGCAGTCTCTGGCACGCAATGTGGTGTTCTTCATTATGTAATCTTTCATGAAAGCACTCTGATCAAATTGAATACCTCTGTGAACTTTCTTTAGTACTAACCCATGTCTGATGTAAAACTGCAGCAAGCGGTAGTGACAAACGTAATTGAATTTATCATTTAAATTTGGCACTAGTTTGGTGTCTTCTTTTTTCCCTGTCAAACTCAGTTTCTCAACTGCTAATGGATAATCATTATGGTAATCATGTAGATGGTGTGGGTACTCCAGGTCTACTTCAAAGATCCAACCCTTTTCATCATTTTGACCTCGAGCCATAATATATTTTTTTAATTTTTTTATGCCATACTGTGACAAATCATACAAACAAAAGTTTTTTAATGGTAATAATTCACACATCGCGAATCCGTACAAATTGTTAGCATCCACGTACGTAATAAATGACCTTGACATTGAGGGGTCAAAGTCGTCAAGATATTTATTATTTGCCTTGGCATAATTATTTGCTGCTAAACTAATCCCTCCCCTCAATCCACGTTCCACCATTTCACCCATCGTACGATCAGACAACAGGTCTATAAATATCTTACTGGATTTCAAAAATGCATCCCATGTCATGCCAGGACTAGTGATGTAACAAGCTGGGTCAAGACTGTAGTGTAACAAACCCTTTTCACGATAACTTTCGAATACGTCTGCTAGCAAGCAAACGTCAGCTTTCAAGTACTGGTCATGGTAGTCACCAATTGTCTGACATCCTAGTTTACCCCATGCATCAAGTGCGTGCTGGTAATCAGAGTCAGAAATACCTTTGCCAGTTAGTGTAGAATAAAATTTCTCTTTTGGAGGCAGTCTCCTTTCTTCAAACACTACCCAGTCACTGATGTACTCATATGGATAAACACCTTTTTTAATCAAGTCTGGCTCAAAATATTTACTTGTTATTGGATACTCAGTCAGTCCTTCTGCTAGACTAGCCAACCCTAAAGACAGATGTTGCATAAAGTCATAAAATGATAATTTGTCTAACCTAAAAGTCAAGTATTTCTCAGTTGTCTGAGCAATACAACTTATGTTTCTGTAAGACTCATCCACAGCCTGCATGATAATGTGTGAATCATATCCCTTCAGATTGTGGAAAAAGATTGGTAACTTGTATGTCTTAGGATCTATTTTTAATAACAAGTTACAATTGTTATGTGCAGCACCTCTGTAACATCCAGTTATGTGATCATGGTCACGAACTTTATCACCCCCCAGAGGCTGTTCGCAAATCCAACACGTCACAGCTGTATCAAATTTCAGTTTGTCTTCTTCTGTCATCACCAAAGGCATCTGACATGTTGTGAGATATTGTACTACCTGACTATACAGTTGTCTCATTTCTATTAAAAACAGGCATGCTGCATTTTCACCTCTGTAGATAACAGGCTCTGAATGAAGACCGTCTGACCTAACAATAATGTATCCAAAAGAACACACCACTTGGTCACTCAATTTTATAGTCTTTGGTAATGACTCTGGAACTGGACCTTCATATGGAACGACGAGTGATTCAAAATCTGCGTATACTACAAATGGCAGCTTTTGTTGATTAACATAGTTCTTGAAATAAACCTTGCTGCCAGGATCTGGATACCTAAGTATTGTTTGAATGTCATCAGCCGACCTACAGTGCTGGGTATGCTTATGTGCCACTTTTATACAGGAGAACCTTTGTAAGCATCTTTTACATATTTCCTGTTTGCCATTGTGTTTTGATACATGATTATGAATTAGTCGTGACATACTCCTAATAATTGTGTAGTGAAAGTTATCACCAGAGCTTATTAGTAACATATCAACATGTTTATCTTCTGACTGCCCATAGGTTGGGGCAATTGGAGATACTCTAATTGGCTGTAACTTATTCTCAGATTCATTTTCCCACACAAACACATTCACAGATATACCAGGATTTAGTTTTTCAAACAAGTCTATGTCCTCTATTTTAACAGGGAACTCAATGCCACTGAAGTTGAGTTCATTTATAAAATTGGTATAGTTAGATACACGTTCAGGTTTTGTTTTTACAAAATGCAGTTTGGCAAGTACACACCACATAAAACAGAAATTATCATTGTTCTGAATATTGACCACACCCTTTTTGTCTACAACCTCTTTTGGTAGTGGTATCCATGATTTGCCTAAAATAGGATGATATCTTGACTGCTTTAGTTGTAGTTCATGTACAAGGCCTTCATGCCAGCCAGACCCTTGCATTTCTGCTCTGTCAATTGCTTCATGGAAGTCTGGTAACAATCTTTCTCTAAACACTTTCTCTAGTTCTCTTCTCGAATTAACTGTGTGCTGCCTTGTCGAGATATACGTTACAATAACTTCACCAACATCTCTGGCAAATTCTATTTTTGCAACAATCTGAATCTTTACACTATTAGAAAGAAGGTTATTTTGTATGACTAAAAAAGATCTTTCTATTGATTCATAGACATTGTAAATATTAGATATAGGTAAGTCAGTTGTGTGAAACACGTTTCTTAATCTTTGATGGTTGTCCATCTTTTTTATTTGTCCGACAAAAAAATAAATAGAAAATTATATAATGAAAAATGGCACTTTATTGACTAAAATCTATATAATAGACAAAATTAATTACCAACTAATAAGCCACTTCATAGATATGTCTTCTGTTGTATCATGTTCAATCTTTTGCATGTGTAATATTGTTTTATTAACAGTAATAAATTTAACATTTTTATTTTCTTTTTTTATTTGATGGTATATTTGTAAACACATAATCTTAAACCAGTCAGATTTAGCATCATAAACTAAAAAATCATTTGTCCTATTATTATAACATGGAAAAGTATTAGAATATCCAAGATAAAAACTATATGTCATATATATTTTCATTGGTGTTGGAAGTGATGAAAAAGGGTGTCTAACTTGTGTTTTTAAGTCACTAATAAGCATAAAACCCCTAAAACTCGATGTAATATCTATGAATTTACCAATAGGCCAATTTTGATTTTCTTGTCTGTCTGTCATTTTTTATAGACAAACCAAAAAGATAAATTAATTTACTAACCCATATCCAGTGGGTTGATCTGTCTTCAAAATGAGCTTTAGATGCTTAGTTGATTTCAGTTTATTTTTTACATCATCCCGTTCTTGCTTATTTGGAATGACATCGTTCTCTCTGAGACAGTCTTCAAAGCTGTCACGGTCCTTACAGTAAAACAAACAGATAAACTTTAACTGTTCTCGAAAATCTTTCAGTACAGCATTATATTTCTGAGTGAGAATCCATACACTTATGTTTGCATGTCTGCCACTGAAGGCAAGTTCTGCTAGAGTGTTTCTCTTCTTGACAATGTCTTTTTCTGCAGAACAGTCATCAACTATGAACAATGTTGGCTGTCCTTCAAATTGCTTGTAAAAATATAGCAGGTAATCATTCAGTTTTTTCTCAGGGTCGACTAAGTATATGTTGTTGTCAGTCCAAATGAATAAACGGTTGTGATAAGCTTTGTTGTGTTTGATTGTTGGACAAAATATTACAATGTTTTCGAAATGATGAAGGTATCTTGTTTGTAAGAGGTTAAGAACAAATTCAGTCTTCCCACACGAAGTGGCGCCACAAAATAGGCCGCAATGTGAATCGTGCGTCATTAAGTCCATTTTAATACAAAATATAATTTTAATACAAGTAACCGTCTGCAATATGATTAAAACAAAACTTATCTTTTGGTTTACAAGATGTTTCTTAACAAAACACATAAATCCTTCCTAGCAAAACACATCTTGCATTCAACACATCATTTTCAAAATGACTACACAGATGACTGTAAAATCTTTCAGGCAAAACTAGCCTAACATAGTTCGTTCGTCCACAGCACCGAGGCCGTGATCATGACTGGCCCTGAGGCCCTGAGCGGGTTATGCCTTGGGTGGGACAGAGAAATCTATTGCCTCATGCGCAGCAGATGCGAGATTGACGTGCGGGAGGCGTTGACTGAGTTACGGGTAGTAGGCTAGCATGAGGCATAGATTTTCATGCGAAGCCCTGCGACTCAGTGCAGCAGCTCATGAGAATTTATGCCTCATGCGCAGGCCGTGGTTAGTTCGGGTGTAATCATATGGACGGTCCTCAGTGACTGACGGGCGGGTTATGGGGGCCGCGCAGACGCGACTGAGATTGACGTGCCAATAGGAGGCAGCTTTGAGTTACGGGTGAGTAGGCTAGCATGAGTGCATGTGTCACAAGTCCTGTTAGGGCTGGCCTGCGCAGAAGTCAACAGTAAACACCCTTTAGTCTACTCACAAGAAGGGCCTTATCTTAAAGCTTTCTCTGTTTTCCAACAGGTTGCAAACTCATTTTGGTTCTGTGTCTGTGAAGACTTCATGGTGTTTATACATAGAGTGGGTTTTTTCCCCTGCCCACATTGTGGGTGTGTGAAGCCGCTGGCTATTTGAATATATGAAAGAAAACCATAGGGTCTGGTACATATTTAAAAAAATTATAAATTCCTGTATGAATATTGTGTAGGGTCTGGTACATATTAAAAAAAATTAAAAATTCATTTATGATTATTGTGTTTGGTCTCGTACATATTGACTCAAGTAGGGTGCATACCGAGACAAGTTCGGTGCATATTTTTCAGAACAGGTCCAATCATAACGCGCTTGAACGAAGGTGGCTGTTTACTAGTCTGAGGTTATATATATATTTCCTGGTGCGCACTGTCGATTGTGTGGCCATGTCAATTGTATGGTGGACTGTGAAAGTAGGTCAGTTTGTTTAGAAGTGAATCGGCGCATTGTCTATTGTGAAATTGTATGGATGAGTGCGGAGGGTGGTGACGTTTAAGGGGGAAGGGGGTGTATTACGCAGTTTGTTTAGTAGTGAATCAGCTCACTGTCGCCGCGTGCTTGTCTATTGTTTATTGTGACATTGTATGGCTGAGTGCGGAGGTAGGTGGGTGGTGACGTTTTAAGGGGAGGGGGGAGGTGTATTATGCAGTTTGTTAAGAGGGCATTATGCGGTGAATCAGATACATTCTTTGCACTGAGAATTGGGATAACGGGAGATTGGAAATTCTGAAAAGTAGCCTATGTAATTTACCCTGATTTAAAACTATCGATACGGTATTACTGACATAGGTGTCATTAGCGTAATTACGTATGTAATTTACCCTGATTTAGAAGTATCGATACGGTATTACTGACATAGGAGTCGCAGGGCTCTCTCTTTTATAAGATATTTTAACTAGCCTTTTGTTTCCAAGGGGTTGGGGGACCTGACTGGGCAGATAAATCTGTTAAATGTATTTGGTCAAGTGCGTTTGTTTATTTACGGAAAGGATTAAATAAATCAATTGTTTCTTAAATGGGTGGGGTTGTATTCTCCTATATTGTATCACTCAGAAACACTGCCATTTTATTCCTGAAACCACTTCACGATCTCCATGTTGAATGTTCATTAGCATGGTCTTGTAAAGTGTAGCTGATCTGCACATAGCTTGTCATAGTTTCAGCATCGGTGATTTAGGTCGGAGTTCACAGAGGTATGAACAGGGTATATATTTTAACTTTTCATTAGGTCATCTCCATGATCTAGGGGTAATGGCTAAACCATTTGGTTTTAAGACAACTAAATGTTAAAATGAAGAAGGTCCAAGTTTGGTGATCACTAGTCTTTTTGGCTCGCGTGCGAAGCATAAGCGAGGATGTTCTGGGCCAGTGGTCTGTGGTAAAATTTAACGTTAGCATTTTCTCAAAGACTCTTCAAGCCAGTCTTCAAAATTGGCCCAAGGATACTCTGTGGCAAGACCTTTCTAAACATACGAATTTGAGTGACCTCCCACAAAGGTCAAGGGATCAGGGAATAGGTCAATAAATAGCTATATTTTGACTAACTTATTTTTTCTCAAATACTATTCATAACTTCAAACCCAAACTTGGTACCTGATGATAAGACCTTTCTATGCATACTAGTTTGGTTGATCCCTTGGGAAGGTCAAGGGTCATGAGGTCGGCAAATGTGTGTAAAATGCCAATTTTTGGTAGAATTGTAGTTACATGTATTATCAACAGTTTTGCAAATATTTTTTAATCAAATTTGGCACAAAGGTAGCCGATGATGACAAGACCATCCTATATATATTAATTTAGTCGACACGTCGCAATGCAAGGGTCATGGGGGTGTGGCCGACGTGTGAAAATGATTACATTTTGAGAAAACATGGATTTTGCTGGTGTAGAAGCCATCCCTTTACTTATTCTCTCAAAGGTCACACATGGCAATCGGTCATACACGTGAGCCATGAGGGGCTTTGCTTCCCTTGTTAGTGTTGTCCTTATATCTTGTTCTAACCACTCGCCAAAATATCAAATGGGGGGGGGGGCCTGAGAAAACTCACTGAAATATCAAATGGGGGAGGGGAGGGGGGCTGAACTCCCCCAAAAGGGACTTTGTGATAGCACTTGAAGGATTTGTGTTCTGGACCGACCCCACCCCATTTCCAACCCCACCCAGGTCTGCCCTGGGGGACTTGGGTGGGATCAACTATTTTGGGGTTCCCAGGGTCACCCTGGTCAGCCCCACAGGGTGGGGTTTCTGTCTACCCTTGGACTATTCACCTGTATTTACCTTCTTAAACTCTCCCAACTGTCTGCGCTTCTGTAGCTGTTGGTATTGGATGTGTATTGCTAAATGGTCTTGGGTTTATTTAGCGTATTAGACCGGCTGGCAACATACATTCAATATTCTGTGGGTTTTTTTTTTCCATAAGCAGTGCAGGCACGTCCTGAGAAAGTCTTGTTGCTGTCGGGACGTTAAGCAATGTACAACCAACACCACCCCCCCCCCCTCCCTCCCCCACAAAGATCCGCCCCTGAACAGCGGAAATTGAACCATCTGTGGGCTGGAAAAAAGCAGTGGAGGATATCAAATACCAACATTGATTACAAAATAATCTACATTTAGTAAAAAGGTTGACAAGTGCACTGAAGGACAACCAACTGTAGGCAACAATTTTAGCAGTTTAGCACATGTATTTGTGTTGTTGCAGATCACTTAGATATTTGTGAAGTGCTAGTGTCCTACATAGAAACCTAACGCAGGGTTCCCACAGCCATGGCAAAAAAAAATTCCAGACTTTTTCCAAACCTTTTTCCAGACCTTCAGCATAATTTTCCAAGACCACAATATAAAAACACTCTTAGGGTAACCAAATAAATTTTCATTTTTGCCATCACATAAGAAAAGCGAATAGCTACTTCTGATGATTTACTTAAATCATCCTTGGGATTCCTAACACAATTTTATTGCAAAATTTTGCGGTGAGTGCAATCCATGAAATGAATAAAATAATAAAAAGATAAATAAACACTTAAACAGTACAAAAAAATTAAATAAAAAAGACCATTCACACAGAAGAAAATACACCGACATGAACACAACAAGAATTGAAATGAAGTTAACTTACCAATTGATACAAAGACAAATACATGATGTAACTGTACTGAAACCATCTTCTGAATATAGGCCATATCCTGTATACAGTCTTTGGAAGAGAAAGAGCATTCTGAGTTGCTGCAGTTCTGAGTCACAAACACAGGAATTATTATTATTTATTGTTTTGTTTTTTCCATCTTTTTTTAAGATTATTCATTCTTAGCTACTGCACAGTCACAACCACAGGCATTATTATGATTTTTTTTTAATAGAACACTTAGAACACTTGAGATCACTCCTTCCTGGGTACAGTTCCAATACACAGTTAACTTTACAGGCATAGTGTTCTGAAACTGAAATGTTTCTCCATCAGAAAAAGTAGTAATGTTTGTCTTTAAAAAATGTTTCACTGACTTTCAATTAACAAAATTATACTACATATCTTCACTTTGCAAAACTGCGTACATGTACTTTAAGTATGAACACTATGTACATCCAGTACCCTACAGCTACTGGTTCTTGATCTCCTGAAGCATCTTGTTAATCTCCACCTCAACAGCTACAGCTTCTGCAGATTTTTCTTTGGCAGACCTGCGCATTGCATTAGACTTTGCGAGGATGGTGAAATTCTGAGTCTTCTCAGCCTTTTCTGCCAACTCCTCACTTGATTTTAGCATGTCCTTGGCACAGGTGTCAAGTTTTCTTCTTTTAGCCTTCATTTCCTCAATTTCCTCCAGAATATGCTTCCTCTTTGAAAAATTTTCTTCCTCTTGTCGTTTTCTCTTCTCCTCCCTGAGGTATTCTTCATACCTGCTCCTAGCACTTGCTGCATTGAAGAGCAAAGCCTTTGTCATCACCACATTACTGGCACCTCCAACACTAGCCAGGTGATCTGTGATTACCCTTGATTGAGCAGTCAGAGTTTTTTGCTTCATGTTGTCTGTCATCACTTCCTTGTTAATAGAGAATCCTCTCTCGACACTGGCTTGGCCATGAGATAGCATCAGGATCTCTCTGACAACGGTCCACAGCCCCTTCCACTCCTTGCGCATGGCCAGTGCAGTGAAGAACAAAGTGTCTAGTCTGTCTGTGTCCTTGTCAAAACTCTGGAAGTCGAGACCGACTGCTGACACAAACTCCCCATACTGCCTGATTATTGCATCAACATCTTCCTTCTTGACCCTATCTTTCGAAACCATGTAATCCAGACACTTCCTCAGGCTCTCCGATGTAGATCTGTCACCTTTGACAATGTTTGATGGCTTTAGCCAAGAAAGGTGGCGGACAAGTCCATAGCGGATTGGTGCCTTTATCAGGAGCTTAGTCAAAAACTGGATCATGAAAGCTTTAGCGTCAAGCTTCACCCTAGTGACATCTTTCTCTGACACCTTTCCTGCTTTCTTCAGACTTTTTAGCTCCGCGTTTGCGACATAACCAATGTATTGACATTGGTTATGTCTGCAGCATCACGGTGTTGTTTGCTGTCTGACATACTGTCAGTAGCCTTGAACATTTGTGAGACAGTTTTTACTTCTGTTAGTTAGTTATTTGGGTTTAACGCCGAGCAGGCGACTAAGGCCATCTCACGGCGGGATGGGTAAAAATCTGGTCAGCCAGACTAAAAGCAAGGTCTTAAGACAAGATGTAAATATAGATTAAAAATCTCAGGCTAAAATGTCGCACATGTCTTTAAAAGAAACGTCTACAGACTCTCAAAAAGGGCAAATAAAAAATTCACATAGTCAATGAATGCTCAGATCTTGTTAAAAATATTGCATTCTCTCAAAAAATTGAAGATTTTGTCCGGGGGGACATCCCGGAACAAAACCTTCAAGGAGTCTGCTGTGAAGTGTTTATATCTGGTGTCAATGAGGTCAGCACAATACAGCAAAAAATGTCGAACAGAAAACTGCTCATCACAGGCAAAACACCATGGACGCTCATCCTGTTTAAGTAAGTAAGAGTGCGTAACATACGTGTGCACGATGTGGAGCCGAGCAAGGACAGTCTCCTCACGGCGGCTGCCGCAGCGGAAAGGTAGACTGTCAGACAACTTAGGAAGAGCTTCATGAAGCTTGTTCCCTTCCTCTTTGTCCCACTCGGACTGCCACTCGCGGGCTATGTACGCACTAATAACAGGTTTAAAATCACTATAGACAGTCTGTGTGTCAGGGACAGGGTCACTGCGGGCACTGTTGGCAGCAGAATCTGCGATTCTGTTGCCTTCGATGCCCACATGGCCTGGGACCCAAATAAAAATGTCATAATATTCCTTCATCAAGTCCGCGTAGAGCTCTCTAATCTGCACCAGCAGTGGATGGTCTGTTCCCGCGCCCTGAAGGGCCTGCAGGGCAGAAAGAGAGTCAGACAGAATCAGGAAGTTCCTTTCCCGAGACTGATAGGCATGCTTGAGTGCTAGCAGAATTGCCTGCAGTTCTGCACTAAATACAGAGGAATGGTCAGGGAGACGGAGCTTAAATGGGCGTCTAGGATGGCGAGAGGACACTGCAGCCGCAGCTACTCTTCCATCCTCAGATTTGGACCCATCCGTATAAAGACGACAATAGCCAGGAAAAACTGAGAGGAGTTCATTGAGGCTCTGTTGGTATATGGCTGGTGGAGTACAATCCTTCTTGTGGGCAGTCAAGTCCAGCAAGATGTCAGGAACTGGTAGTAGCCAGGGTGGAGTGACGTGTTGCAGAGATTCCGAAACTTTGTCCAGGTCCACTCCAGCCGCCTGCAGATGAGGTCGGACACGGAAGGAAAGTGGACGGACAGCTCCCGGATGGGCATCGTAAATCTCTGCAAACGACGGGTTAAAAACACAATCATAGGCAGGATTTTCTGGATGGGCCTTCAGCTTCAGAACGTAGCTGAGCATGAGGCGGATGCGGCGGAGCCTGAGAGAAGGCTCCCCTGCCTCTGCATACAGACTAGGAACTGGAGATGTCCTGAAGGCTCCCAGACATATGCGCAGACCTTGATGGTGAATTGTGTTCAGACGCTGTAGAACAGACTTGGAAGCCGAGCCATATACCACAGAGCCGTAATCCAGTTTGGACCGAACAAGGGCCCGGTACAGTCGAAGTAAGACGATACGGTTTGCACCCCAGTCAGTACGACCAACGACACGAAGAATGTCGAGGGCCTTCCGACAAGAGGTTCTAAGGTAGTTAACATGGTTGCGGAAGGTCAATCTTTTGTCAAAGATGACCCCCAGAAACTTTGCCTCTTCGGCCACCTGAATTGGCACTCCAGCAATGCTCAGGGTAGGTTTTGGAAAAAAATTTCGTCTGGTTAGTAAAATGCACACAGACTGTCTTGGAGGGCGAGAACCTGAATCCGTTGAGAGACACCCACCCCTGGATGCGATCAACGCACAGCTGCAAGCGCCTCTCAAGGGACGCAAGTCCTCGACCTCGTGCACACAAAGCAAAGTCGTCCACAAACAAAGAGCATTCAGAATCATCCTTGACGGCCTTGACAATGTTATTTATTTTAATGCTAAATAAAACAGGAGATAGAATGCTGCCCTGCGGGACACCCATCTCCTGTTCAAAGGAGTCGGAGAGGGGGGAGCCCACACGGACATGGAACGACCTGTTAGACAAAAAATTGTGAATAAAAACAGGCAGGTGCCCTTTAAAACCCATGTCCGACAAATCAGACATTATACCATACTTCCAGGTAGTGTCATATGCCTTTTCAAGATCAAAGAAAATTGCATAGACATGCTGCTTGTTGACAAAAGCATCTCGGATAAAAGACTCAAAGCGGACTAGATGGTCAGTTGTACTACGGAAGCGCCGGAAACCGCACTGGAGGTCTGTGATGAGACCACGTGACTCAAGATGCCACACCAGTCGGGCGTTGACCAAGCGTTCCATAGTCTTACATAAACATGATGTCAAAGCGATTGGCCGGTAGTTGCCCGGGTCGGTTGATTGTACATAGCTTAACGTCCCGACAGCAACAAGGCTTTCTCAGGACGTGCCTGCACTGCTTGTGAAAAAAAAAAACTAAACAGAACATTGAATGTATGTCGCCAGCCGGTCAAATACATTAAATAAACCTAACACATGGGGCCTAAAGAAAGCTAAGACCATTTAGCAACACACATCCAATATCAAGAGCTACAGGCAGTGCAGACAGTAGGGAGAGTTTTAAAAAGGCAAATGCAGGTGAATGGACAAAGGGTAGACAGAAACACATGCCCCAGAATAAAGAGAAAAACCCACCCTGTGGGGCTGACCAGGGTGACCCTGGGAACTAAAAAATACCTAACCCCACCCAAGTCCCCCAGGGCAGACCCGGGTGGGGTTCAAGAGCTACAGGCAGTGCAGACAGTAGGGAGAGTTTTAAAAAGGCAAATACAGGTGAATGGACCTCGGGTAGACAGAAACACATGCCCCAGAATAAAGAGAAAACCCCACCCTGTGGGGCTGACCAGGGTGACCCTGGGAACTAAGGAAGGATCCTTACCCGGCTTGGGGATTGGCACAACCACAGCCTGGCGCCAAGATGGCGGAAAACGACCGGTTATCCAGATATGGTTAAAGGCCTTGAGAAGTACAAGGAGTGAATCCTCAGGCAGATGAGTTAGGAGCTGATAATGGATGGTATCTAATCCAGCAGCAGAGTCAGTACATTTCTGCATGGCTTGCTGCAATTCTGAAAACGTAAAGGGGGCATTATATTAGTTAGTTATTTGGGTTTAACGCCGAGCAGGCGACTAAGGCCATCTCACGGCGGGATGGGTAAAAATCTGGTCAGCCAGACTAAAAGCAAGGTCTTAAGATGTAAATATAGATTAAAAATCTCAGGCTAAAATGTCGCACATGTCTTCAATAGAAACGTCTACAGACTCTCAAAAAGGGCAAATAAAAAAGATTCACATAGTCTATGAATGCTCAGATCTTGTTAAAAATATTGCATGCTCGCAAGAAATTGAAGATTTTGTCCGGGGGAACATCCCGGAACAAAACCTTCAAGGAGTCTGCTGTGAAGTGTTTATATCTGGTGTCAATGAGGTCAGCACAATACAGCAAAAAGTGTCGAACAGAAAACTGCTCATCACAGGCAAAACACCATGGACGCTCATCCTGTTTAAGTAAGTAAGAGTGCGTAACATAAGTGTGCCCGATGTGGAGCCGAGCAAGGACAGTCTCCTCACGGCGGCTGCCGCAGCGGAAAGGTAGACTGTCGGACAACGTAGGAAGAGCTTCACGAAGCTTGTTCCCTTCCTCTTTGTCCCACTCGGACTGCCACTCGCGGCCTATGTACGCACTAATAACAGGTTTAAAATCACTAAAAACAGTCTGTGTGTCAGGGACAGGATCACTGCGGGCACTGTTGGCAGCAGAATCCGCAATTCTGTTGCCTTCGATGCCCACATGGCCTGGGACCCAAATAAAAATGATGTCATAATATTCCTTCATCAAGTCCGCGTAGAGCTCTCTAATCTGCACCAGCAGTGGATGGTCTGTTCCCGCGCCCTGAAGGGCCTGCAGGGCAGAAAGAGAGTCAGACAGAATCAGGAAGTTCCGTTCCCGAGACTGATAGGCATGCTTGAGTGCTAGCAGAATTGCCTGCAGTTCTGCACTAAATACAGAGGAATGGTCAGGGAGACGGATCTTAAATGGGCGTCTAGGATGGCGAGAGGACACTGCAGCCGCAGCCACTCTTCCATCCTCAGATTTGGACCCATCCGTATAAAGACGACAATAGCCAGGAAAAATTGAAAGGAGTTCATTGAGGCTCTGTTGGTATATGGCTGGTGGAGTACAATCCTTCTTGTGGGCGGTCAAGTCCAGCAAGATGTCAGGAACTGGTAGTAGCCAGGGTGGAGTGACGTGTTGCAAAGATTCCGAAACTTTGTCCAGGTCCACTCCGGCCGCCTGCAGATGAGGTCGGACACGGAAGGAAAGTGGACGGACAGCTCCCGGATGGGCATCGTAAATCTCTGCAAACGACGGGTTAAAAACACAATCATAGGCAGGATTGTCTGGATGGGCCTTCAGCTTCAGAACGTAGCTGAGCATGAGGCGGATGCGGCGGAGCCTGAGAGAAGGCTCCCCGGCCTCGGCATACAGACTAGGAACTGGAGATGTCCTGAAGGCCCCTAGACATATACGCAGACCTTGATGGTGAATTGTGTTCAGACGCTGTAGAACAGACTTGGAAGCCGAGCCATATACCACAGAGCCGTAATCCAGTTTGGACCGAACAAGGGCTCGGTACAGTCGAAGTAAGGCAATGCGGTCTGCACCCCAGTCAGTACGACCAACGACACGAAGAATGTCGAGGGCCTTCTGACAAGAGGTTCTAAGGTAGTTAACATGGTTGCGGAAGGTCAATCTTTTGTCAAAGATGACCCCCAGAAACTTTGCCTCTTCGGCCACCTGAATTGGCACTCCAGCAATGCTCAGGGTAGGTTTTGGAAAAAATTTCGTCTGGTTAGTAAAATGCACACAGACTGTTTTGGAGGGCGAGAACCTGAATCCGTTGAGAGACACCCACCCCTGGATGCGATCAACGCACAGCTGCAAGCGCCTCTCAAGGGACGCAAGTCCTCGACCTCGTGCACACAAAGCAAAGTCGTCCACAAACAAAGAGCATTCAGAATCATCCTTGACGGCCTTGACAATGTTATTTATTTTAATGCTAAATAAAACAGGAGATAGAATGCTGCCCTGCGGGACACCCATCTCCTGTTCAAAGGAGTCGGAGAGGGTGGAGCCCACACGGACATGGAATGACCTGTTAGACAAAAAATTGTGAATAAAAACAGGCAGGTGCCCTTTAAAACCCATGTCCGACAAATCAGACATTATACCATACTTCCAGGTAGTGTCATATGCCTTTTCAAGATCAAAGAAAATTGCATAGACATGCTGCTTGTTGACAAAAGCATCTCGGATAAAAGACTCAAAGCGGACTAGATGGTCAGTTGTACTACGGAAGCGCCGGAAACCGCACTGGAGGTCTGTGATGAGACCACGTGACTCAAGATGCCACACCAGTCGGGCGTTGACCAAGCGTTCCATAGTCTTACATAAACATGATGTCAAAGCTATTGGCCGGTAGTTGCCCGGGTCGGAAGGATCCTTACCCGGCTTGGGGATTGGCACAACCACAGCCTGGCGCCAAGATGCCGGAAAACGACCGGTTATCCAGATATGGTTAAAGGCCTTGAGAAGGACAAGGAGTGAATCCTCAGGCAGATGAGTTAGGAGCTGATAATGGATGGTATCTAATCCAGCAGCAGAGTCAGTACATTTCAGCATGGCTTGCTGCAATTCTGAAAACGTAAAAGGGGCATTATAGTCTTCCGAGTTATCTGATATAAAATCACAAGCACAAGATTCTCGCTTCTCCTTCTCTCTCTGGAAGAAAGGTGAATAATGCTCTGTTGAAGAATTATGGGCAATGGTGGAGGCAAGCAAATTGGCCACAGCCTTTTTATCTGTGACCAAACTGGCACCATCTCTAAGATGGCCGACAGAAGCCGAGCCACCCCTGCCCCTAATTCTTCGAACAGCCTTCCAGACTTTTTGGGACGGAGTCCTAGAAGATAAAGATGAGACAAAGCGTCTCCAGGAAGCACGGCGTTCGCGTTTAAAAATGTAACGGGCTTTTGCCCGCTGTCTTTTAAATGTTAAAATATTTGCTTGCGACGGATTACGAAAAGCACGTCGCTGAGCAGATTTGCGTATTTTTTGGGCCTTGCGGCACTCTTCATTGAACCATGGTACTCTCGGCCTCCGAGGGACTGATGTGGAAGTTCTAGGGATGGTTTCACCTGCTACGTCCAACAAAATCAAAGTAAAACAAGAAACAGGTTCTTCAGCTGACATGACCACCTCCTCTGTAAGACGAGACTGACAGAGGGAGGCAAACAGAGGCCAGTTAGCTTTCTTGAGATTCCAGCGCCCCACCGGCGAATCCTCCTCACAGCTGACCGATGACAGGACTACTGGGAAGTGGTCACTACCACACAGGTCATCGTGAACCTTCCAGTCAAAGTCCAGCATGAGAGAAGGATCACACACAGTGAGGTCTAGAACAGAACTAGATCCTGAACCTGAGTTAGAGTATGTAGGTGAGCCATCGTTAAAGACACATAGGTTAAGTTGAGAAAAAACATCTTCTAACATCTGACCTCTGCCATCATAGTGGTCACTGCCCCAAAGGTGAGCGTGACCTTTAAAATCCCCCATGAGAATAAAGGGAGGGGGCAGTTGATCTACTAAGTTAAAAATATCATTGCTACAGACCCGCAGTGATGGTGGCAGGTAAATACTGCATATGGTTATGGTCTTCTTTAAGGTAACCCGAGCTGCGACAGCCTGAAGACAGGTGTCGATGCTAACGGGGCTACATAAAATTTGGCTACTAATGAGAAGAGCCGCTCCACCCGAGCGCCTCTCCGAATCAGAGCCTTTATGTATAACATTAAAACCATTAAAGGACACAGGGTCAGAAGTCTTCAGGTAAGTCTCCTGAAGAGATATTACTGAGGGGTTATAGAACTTGACTAAAAGACGCAATTCCTCAAAGTTAGCTTGAAAACCACGACAATTCCACTGAAGCAAAGAGTCCATGATTAAGTCTTATCTGGGGGTAAGGAGTTTTTCCCCCCTTTTTCCTTTACCTTGGAAGGAGTTGAAGAAACAGAGGGGGGCCGGCTCCCGGGCCTCCTCTGGTTCTTCGGAGAGGAAGGGGGTGGAGCTGCCGCAGCGTCAACAACAACTTCCACTCCCTCCATCTGCTCCTCCAGTGCAGCATATTTGTTTTGAAGGGGGACATCTGTGTTCCCCTTCTGGGCCCGTGCGCACAGCGGTCCCATAGATTTCTTAGACTTCTGGTCCTGGGCAGCGTTCCTGCCGCTAGAGTTAGCGGCCTTAGAAGGCTGACCAGAGCCAGAAGCCTTTGGAGTTGACTGACTAACAGGTTTGGGTGGGGGCTGAGGCTTAGGGGCAACAGAAGGCGGCACAACCGGACCGGCCGTGTCCGCCTTCTGCGTTCCCTGGCTCCTTGTCACCACCGGAGGAGGGCTACTCTCCAGGGGTGAGATGAGCCGAGGCTCCGCCCCCAACCAAGAAGTTGGGGTCTGACATGAAAAGTCTTTGGTGGGGCGCTTGCCTGCCACCGCTGCACTAAAAGTATACACAGAGGTGTTAGAGGTTGGGGCAGCCGCAGCTGCACCAGGGCCTTCAACCAGTTTTGTGGCATCCAGAAAGGACAACCCCTTCTCCACACGCACCTGCTGAATCTTGCACTCGGATATCCAACGAGGGCATTTCTTATCCGAAGCCATATGCGCCCCCTGGCAATTCACACACAGGGGGGTGGCTGTGCAGGACTCAGCAGAGTGTCCGGGCCTAGTGCAACAGGCGCATGAAGCCTCTGCCTGACGGCATGTCTTCTGCCCATGGCCATACTTTTGGCACTTAAAGCACCGGAGGGGAAGAGGGACGTACTTTTTCACTCTCAGGGAGTAGTAACCTCCCCAGATGGTAGTAGGAGGGGTGGGGGTGCCAAACGTCAGGATGATGGTAGGGAGACGGATCTCCCCACCACCTCGCTTGGAAGCGAAGCGCCTGACGCAAGTCACCCCCTGAGACTTAAGGTTCCTTACAAGTTCATCTTCTGACAGTTCTGCCAAAGCTTGATCTTTGATTACGCCTCTTGACGAATTCATAGTTTTGTGGGGTGTGACTTCCACAGGAGTGTCTCCGATGGAAGAGAGCCCCAGTAGCCCGCTGGAGTGTGCCCGAGTACGGCACTCCACCAGCAAGTCACCAGACCTGAGGCGCTGGGCGTCAGGCCTGCCAACACGGCTCCTGAGGGTCTCCCCCACCAGAAAAGGATGCAGCTTGGTAACTGGTTTCTCCTTCATCTTGCTATGGACAATGAGGAAGCGAGGCCATACGGCCGACGCCTGAGGCGTCGCTTCCTCACAGTCTGAATCACTGTCATGTTCAAATTCGGTGTCTATATGTCGTTTCTGTGCTAGTTTTGGTTTTTTTGTTTTATCCATATTATATTAGTAGAGATATTCATCCCCCGGGGGTCCCCGCCCGCCACCGAGCCCAACAAGGGAAAGTGCAACTGTCGGCGGGTCTCCAGCCGACGCACAATGGAGACTGCCCGAAAGATATACTCAAGGGGGTAAGCCCGATTGAACCGTTTGAGCCACCGCCTTCTATCACACCGTTGAATGCAGGGGAATACTGGCGTAAAGCACCTAATCAGCAGCAAAGGCTATAGCATGGTGCTCCGTATAGCAACCCGCATGTCAACAGTGGGATAGGGCTCAACGTGACAAGAGCCGATTGACTAGGCCGGTACGACTAGCCTCCCGTTTAGGCAGAAGTCAAGGCCAAAGTGGAGTGTTTCAGCCACCAGGATCCTCTTCTCCCCCGACACGGGTCTCCAAGCACGGCAAACACTTGGGATCCAAAGGACCAAAAAGTCACGAGTATTTTTAAGGACCAATCCAACATGGTACGACCTGGGTTAGCACAGCTCCTTAAAAACCGGACCAGTGAAAAGGCTGAACAACATATCTGTTGACATCAAGTCCTAATCCTGGACAAAGATGGCACCCGTCTGCTAGCCCACTCAGTCAGGGACTGAGCGGACTACCCACCTACACCACGTGGAGGCCGGTGCCGGGTAGGCAGTTTTTACTTCTGCCTTGACATCTTCTTTGAGAAACCGTTCAAGAACTGCAACCACCATGTCCTTCAAATCATCTGCCAAAAATGGCAACATAGGCTTATCACTTTGGTACTTGAACAAAAATGGCTCAACAAGGGTAGCTACTGAGATGAAAACATTCAAGCGAACGCTGAACAGAGGATCAGCACAGCAGAGCCTCACCTCGTTAAAAGATTTTGTCTGTGGTGCCAAATTTGTTTTCTGCAGGTGGTTGACAAATGTTACATGTGGCCAGATTTCTAGTGCCCTGTTGCACACACTGACATTTTCCAGCCAGCGGTGGGAACAAAAATTTTTCGGAAAGAGAGAACACCTGTCACTGCAGTGAAGTCCTCTCTTCGAGCTGGTGAGTCTTTGAAGAGCCAGTAGAGAGAATTGAGCTTATGCTCCAAATCCCACTCCATTGTGGAGTAGCCAGATTTGAATGTATTGTGCACAATGTGCAACCCACAGCTACCTATGTTGAAGACTTGTCTGCCTGTTTCTTTGGATATGTCAGCAGCCAGTTTCTCATATGTAGCCCAGTTCACATTTGGCCCATCCATGGTGAGCTGCAAAATGTTTCCTTTCCCAAGGATGTGGCAGCAGTCTTCTAGCTCTGAAAAGAGATCGTCAGCCCTGGCATGGCCCATGAATTTTGAATCCAGGTAGTGTGTCTCCACCTGGCCATTGTTCCAGAACCTTACATGGACATCTGTTTCTGCTGCAGTTGATGGTTGAGACTTTCGTCAAAAAGCAACACATATCTATCAGCATTCTTGGCTTGCGAGATCAAAAGGTTGTGGAAGTATGGTGCTAGCCCAAACGTTGAAAGATACCTTGCTTTTGTTTCACTACAAGAAAACTTCTGCGCAGCTTCAGACGATGGAAACATTCTCTTAAAAATATTTCCAACTCCTTCAAAACTTTTGAAAGAGTAATGTTTTTCCATTGCATGTAACGTCCAGTACACCTCTGCCGTAAGCACATCATTTTTTGAGCACATCTGATCCACAGTTCTCTGGGAAACAGCTTCACCAGCAGGCTTGGACTGCAACTCCTCAGGCATGCTGGCATCAGCCTTGGAAGACACAACTGAACTTTCATGCATCTGTGCAGGGCCCAAACTGAAAACAATAAAAAGAATCCAATGGCAGTGTGTAAAACTAAAATTTATATATATATATATATATATATATATATATATATATATATATATATATATATAGAGAGAGAGAGAGAGAGAGAGAGAGAGAGAGAGAGAGATTGATTGATTGTACATTGCTTAACGTCCCGACATCAACAAGGCTTTCTCAGGACGTGCCTGCACTGCTTGTGAAAAAAAAAACCAAACTAAACAGAACATTGAATGTATGTCGCCAGCCGGTCAAATACATTAAATAAACCTAACACATGGGCCTAAATAAAGCTAAGACCATTTAGCAACACACATCCAATATCAAGAGCTACAGGCAGTGCAGACAGTAGGGAGAGTTTTAAAAAGGCAAATACAGGTGAAGGGACAAAGGGTAGACAGAAACACATGCCCCAGAATAGAGAGATAAACCCACCCTGTGGGGCTGACCAGGGTGACCCTGGGAACTAAAAAATACCTAACCCCACCCAAGTCCCCCAGGGCAGACCCGGGTGGGGAAAGAGAGAGAGAGAGAGAGAGAGAGGGGGGGGGGGGGGAGAGAAACTGTAAAACCCATGAATCCACATGTATAAATAAAACACTAATTAAAATGAAAACAAGAAAAAGACCAATGCTTAAAATTTAAAATTAAAAAGCGCATGTACAAATTGTGACAAAGGAATCTGGGAGCCCAAAGAGGAATCTTAATACCCAAGCACTTGAAGTCAAATTTAAAATCAAATAAAAATTAGGTCCTATAGAAAACTAACTAAACAAAGTTTAAAATTGCAATTATTGAATTAACAGATGAGATTAATCATCAAAGATAACTATTAACTGTAATTAAAATTAAAAGTTAAAACATTCAGCATTAAAAACAGTGCAATGCAGTCCAAATACATTGAACAGGACAAATAATAATAATAAGAAGAAGAAGAAGAAAAAGAAAAAAAAGGAGAAGAATAACCAACACATGATTATTTAGCTCAAATCATAATGTAAACAGGTCTGAAGCAGCCAAACAGCAGAAGACAAAAGCTTTACTTCAGTAAAAACAGCATTTGATTGATAGACAAATTAAAATAAATAGGCCTAGTTAGTAGTATAAAACACAAGTAAAACTAAATGGGCAAATATGTGTAGCCTAACTATAATTTTAAAAAAAAGATAACAGTAATTATACCAGACAATTTAACAAACATAAAGGCACCATACATAAATGAACACAGTAAATTGCCTAAACAAGAGAAAGACAAAAGAATCCGAGAAAGAGAGGGGAGAGAGAGAGAGAGAGAGAGAGAGAGAGAGAGAGAGAGAGAGAGAGGTCTATACAAAGTTGAAATTAATCAAATGATCGACTTTGATCGATGGACATCAAAGGAAGAAGTTCATCAAATCTTACCTTCCACGGGATTCCTTTGGCCGAAAAATGTCTTGAACAGTCAAAGCTGGGATGGATTTGTCTGCAGACTTCACAAGCTGACTATGCTTTTTTCCAACCGCATGGCTGTTTAGGGCCGCTTCCTCCATGTTACTGATGTCAAAATCTTTTTTACACAACAAACACCGCGCTCTTTGTTTTGAGCCATCGGAAGAGGGTGCAATCCAACCATCGTACTCCTTTTTGTTTAGCCACGCTTGGCTAAACACACACTTCCCCATTTTCTTTTATTTTTAGTTATACTTTTATACACAGTCTGAATGTCTGAATATCGCGCTAAAAAAAAACAGAAAAAGAAAGGAAATACCGAAGTTCAGCGCATGCGCGAGAACAAGGGAGATCACTGCGGAAGACTAAAAGTTGTCGTCTGCTAGTCATGCTAGACAGAAGACTATGTCGGTGGAAGAAAAAAATTTGTGGTTTGCAAAATGATATTTATTTTATTTTATTTTTGCCTTTCCAATAATAGCTTGTCAAGGCTTTGGAAGATGCTAAGAAATTCCAAGACTTTTCCAGACTCAGCTAAACAAATTTTAGTTTTCCATAGCTTTTCCAGCCCTGGAAATGACTTTGTCATTTTTCCAAGACTTTTCCAGACTTTCAAAACTCTGTACGAACCCTGCTAACGAGTACAAAACGGAAAATAAGCCATTTCTTGTCAAGATAATAATGAAAACATCACATTTACCAAGCCAAGAGTAGCGTTTCACTTTCAAAATTGTTTATTCAAGACGCCAGCTTTCATATAAACATACAATCAAGATAAACATGACTAAACATAAACCCAAATGAATAACTAAAACTCCACATTGCTAAAACTAAACTTTAGATGTTGACAAAGGGAAAAAAGCAAAAAACATGGCATTCACAGATCCCAAAGCTTTATTCCATTAGCAAGAGAGGCACAAGCCCCTTATAACTATAGCAGCAAGAGGCGTCGATTCTCATGAGCCCCTGCAGGAGCAGGGGCTCATGAGAATCTACACCTCTTGCACATCAAGTTTCTGACAGAATTCAGCCCCAAATATACCAAATTCAAATTGAGGTGCTCATCAAAGGTCAAGTCTGTTGCTGACACACAGATGAAACTTGAACAATACTTCTATGTTGCTTTACCATGTCACATACAGATGATCTCAAATGATCGATGTCACTGTAAAGTTCTGTGTCTATTCCCTTGCTTTTTGAACCATTGGTGAAAAGATGCTTGCATTGTGTGGCGGCCTTCTCCATCACCAAGATAATGAAATAACAATGAAAAGCAAAAAACCAACAAAACAAACTAGATTAATTCATTTAAAATGTGCTAATTACAGATGTGACAAGAAGCCGATTATCTGTCTTCAGCACATAGCAAATGAATTACCTTATCTCTGAGATACTGTACTGGTGTCTGCATGCTCAAGGGGGTTAAGCGATGAATAATGGCAAGCTGATGTTGTTACAGGACAGGAGTTGCTGGAGGTCTCTCGTCGACGGCCTATACCCGGGTAGGGGTGACAGGCGTAAGTAAGTAAGTAAGTGATGTTACATTTCCAAACTGTTCAAAACAATGTGTACGAATTGTCAGAGTCAATAATTGATGTAACAGCTTTTGAAGATGGATGATTTAAGTGAATGGAATGCTTGCAGCCTCTTTACTTCCCAGCCTGTTTCCGCAACATGTGGTAGATTTTCTCCTTCAGCCATTCTTTGTTGTGGGGTACATAGGTTCCTGAGCTTTTCTGTAACCTGTCAAAACCAGAATAATGACATCAAACTCAGCTACAAAAGTCTTGTGCATGCAGCAACTGATACTGTTAACAGCCCCAGGGGCTGCCTGCGCAACATGATTAACTCTCAATATGGTCTGCACATATGCAGACATAGCTTCCACAGTGACAACAAATAATCAGCTTTGCCATCTAAAGCCAGTAGGTGCTTTACATAAAACAATCACAGACATTGATGCAAAAAATATTTCCTGAGCCCTAGTGATGCCACCATCAATGTATCAATAACTGCCTCATAGGTACTGAAGCAAAATTAAATTAATCACCTATTTTGGGGGGGATCTAGCAAATCTCAATGGTATTTTTCATTATTGTACATTTTAAACTGATCAGACCAGAATCCTTTCCTTGGCAGTATGAACTTCCAAGTATACACAGTGACTTAAATAATGATATAAACTGTACAGATTTATTATCATTGCCATCAGCAGACACTTTAATTCTGTTGACAATTTCTATAGCATGCATGAGAACCACTAGATCATAACTTCGGGGAAAAAACTGCTATGACAAAATATATTTAGGTGATGGATGTGGGGGTTTTGGTTTGTACACTAAAGAACTTCTTAAAATGGTAACCCCAACTGTACTGGCGTTTAAAAGTTAAGCTCATAAAGGGCTTGGCCTGAAAACATACAACATTGTGTTTGGTTCATCTGCTACAGTACCATCACTTGAACTATTGATAAGATAGAACCTCATTTCGGTGCAACATTTTTTAGTGGTCTGAGATACTGCCTGCATAAAAAGCATCTTTTCTAACCCATCTAACCCCACAGCTGCATTTTACAAACTTTGGGGGTGTCACCAAATGTCTATACATGTAACAACCATAATTCAAGGGTAGTGCCAGATTAGCTTGGTGCCATCAGGCGCCAAACTAACCTGGCACCGCCCTTCAATCATGGTTGATCCATCTGCTCTAGTGTGGTGGAGCTATATGGTTTGACCCCCTTGTGCCTGCATGCATGAGGAGGGTTAAAATACACTACTGAACAGTCGCTGTTCTAAACTTACACAAGACAGCTGAGATCTGACAACTGGTCCATAAAGTCGAAGAGCTGGCTTATGTCGTACGTGATACACTGGTCTTGGGGATGTATGCGCTTCAGGTGCTCTTCAAATATCTTGCAGATACCTACATAACAGCAAGCATTATGTCATTTCAATTAACCCGTATCTTTCAAAATACACCAGTGTGTGAAATAAGTTGGACTAAAATAGTTCAAGGGTAGTGCCAGAACAGCTTGGTGCCTCTAGTCGTCAAGCTATTTTGACACTACCCTTAAACTAGCCATTGGTCTATATCTTATCTGTAAGTACTATAATGTAGCTTGCATATGGCAGTGTACTAATTTGAAGCTTTTATCCTCAGTATGATATGGGTTAAACTTAAAGCCCACTGTTAGAGCGTTAACCCGAGATTATAGTGAGAAACACTATACTGGTAACCATACACATCTGCAGTGGACCTTACTATACTCGAACACATCCACATATATAACAAAACCTACCATAAGAAGAAGAAAAACCCCAAAACTTTACTTTAACATGGTAACTAAACCTCTTACAAAGGTAAATTGAGTTTCTTCCTGGTGTTCTGCAACTGACGTGTAAATTAGCTAATCCAGCAATTCACTAATTGTGTGTTTCTGTTGTGATCAGAACATTTAATGTGCTCTTAGGCTTAAAGCAATCTACTCCAGGCAGTAAAGGCAATGTCTCTTTAAATTAATAAACCTTCTTAGTACCGGTATGTCTTACAATAAATAATGCTGGCGAACTCAACTTAACTTAGGTACATGTATCTAGCTTGACTGTCATAAAATGTGCCTTCTCACTTGCATCGCAGAAAAAAAAAAAAGAAGGTAGAAGATAACATTGATTTATATACCCGTTGTAGTAGCTATTTTGCAATCAAAACCCACCATGGAGCAGATCGCTTTAAAAACTAGTTAACTCTTTCACTCCCAGAACTAATAAGATTTTTTCTTTAAAAATCACCAATGTTAGAAATAAATTAACAGAAAATCAACAAATGGTCAAATGTATGCAAATGTATATATATTCTGAAAGGAAAATGGATGGGGAATACAGTCACCATAATTTCTGAACTGACATGTTCGGACAACTCCCACACAAGGGAAGATAACCCACTTTTTTAAAGATTATAAAAAAACAAACGCAGTTTTGAAAAATAAAAAAATTCAAATGCTCATAATATGCACTGGAAAATGGTTCTAAAATGTGTATTAATATGTCATACATCACCACAAATTGCTATTGTTTGATAGCTAAGCATACAATGTTGTCAGAGGTGCATTATGGGATGTCAGTCGATACCTGGGGCTGATGCAACTTTTCTTAGCACTACACCAACCTTACAAAAAAATTTGCAGTAAATAAACTATGGCTCATATGGTGGAAACTCTGTAGGCCCATGCATTCCATTATATGTTGGATACTGCTTGTCGATTTGCTTATCATATGAATCGTCTACAACATTCTCAGATGCAACATTTTGTCTTCTTCCTCCTCTCCCTCCTCTTCCTCTGCCACGCCCCCTGCCTGTTGATGTACTTGGAAGATTGTATTCCTCTTCAGGATAATCACTGTTATCTGAATCCTTGTCCAACAGGTCACTAGAATAAACATCACCATCGTCTGCTACGCTTTCATCGTCACTAACATCACCATTATACGGTGTTTCAAACAGAATTCATGCTACTTCCTCGGCAGTGTAGCGTCTGGCAGCCATATTGATAATCTCCGTGTGTGATTGCTTAAGAAAATGCAAAAAACCGCATCAAAAAAGACAAAAAAATCGCAGAGAAAGCACTGTAAACATGCACTGTGGAGGCAGCCATTGCACGGAAGTTTTAGATTGATTGTACATTGCTTAACGTCCCGACAGCAACAAGGCTTTCTCAGGACGTGCCTGCACTGCTTGTGAAAAAAAAAACAACCAACTAAACAGAACATTGAATGTATGTCGCCAGCCGGTCAAACACATTAAATAAACCTAACACATGGGGCCTAAATAAAGCTAAGACCATTTAGCAACACACATCCAATATCAAGAGCTACAGGCAGTGCAGACAGTAGGGAGAGTTTAAAAAAGGCAAATACAGGTGAATGGACCTCGGGTAGACAGAAACACATGCCCCAGAATAGAGAGAAAAACCCAACCTGTGGGGCTGACCAGGGTGACCCTGGGAACTAAAAAATACTTAACCCCACCCAAGTCCCCCAGGGCAGACCCGGGTGGGGTGGAAGTTTTAGAGATCACGTGACCGGGATGTAGGTCAGTGCGCTAATTAATATGCGGCAACCCTTGAACCGCGGATAGATCCGCTGCTGAGAGCGAAAGGCTTAAATGTTCAAATACCAGGGTTGCATATCATGTATTAAAGCCCTAAATCACATAAAAATCTGTAAAAAGAGTGGAAACATAACGGAAGGGGCTTCACACACAGATTCACTGCAAAGACTCTGAATACTCAAAAGAATTCCGCAGGAGGGCTTCATGATAACTATAATTGAGTTATTAACTTTCACCACACAATGCTAAGAACTTCACGATCCTTAGAAGGGGGCTGACTTAGTCGCCCATTGTTTATATATATATAGGCAATCTGCCGTTTATCCTTAGCCGTTGGATGTGGGCGCCTTAGGCACCCATGGTTTTCAATATAAGAAGTTTGCCGTTTATTCTTAGCTTTCGGATGTGGGCGATTTAGGCGCTCATGGTTGCTACATAACATAGGAAAACTGCAGTTTATCCTGATCCGTTGGATGCGGACGAGTTAGGTGCCCATTCTTTTCATATAAAGCAAACAGCCTTTTATCCCGATCTGTAAGGTATGGGCACCCACGCGGTAAAATATGCAGAGTGTTGCTTTGTTTCTGTGCCTTGGGACTGTTGCTAGTCAGTCTGCTTTTTCTGTGGTTGACGTGTACGCCCTAATTTTGGCCGGTAATACTAATAACCCAGGGACATAGAAACTTGAATGCAGTGAAATATTGACCTCAACCCAATGATCAAATACAAAAGACAAAAAAAACATGAACCTGAGACATGCTGATCTCCTCAAAACTTAGCCGAAACACAACACTGCCAAATGAACAGTCAAAATCGCCATGACTAAAAATCTAAATTCAAGCGCCAAACAACAAAGTTTAACTACACAAACATCAGATTACAATAACATTATGAAAGTACCCGCGCGCAAGTCAGACAACAGTCTGAACTAGAACTATCAATCCCAATCCCTATCACATATGGGGATAGGTTATAAACACAGATCGAGATACGTGCAGCATAATGCAGCTTAAAACATGGTTTGGTGCGCTGATGATAGAAGAACCGGCATTTCAAAGCAAAACTTCGACACACACCTCAACTAGACATGACAATTCATTCCGACTTGCCAGGGATCGCTCTCACTTTTCTAACGCTTTGTATGCCAAACGCAACACTGCCAGAACATTGCGTATGTTGCAGTCTCACATAAAATCACAGGTAATCGGAATAATTTACCCAGATAAATCCGGGCCAGTGACAGTCCAAGATGGCATCATCACTGAGAGCTTCCTTTGTTAGGCGACCGTGTCTCAGTCTAAAAGTATCAGCCCACACACCCACACACTGCAGAATGCCATAAGCAATGGTGCGGTTTTGCCTATCCATATTGGTTTCCAGCTAAAATCCTGCTGTATGTTCTGATGAGGTCATACGCGGAAAGTGTCCTTACGTGGTTTGGGCAAAGTATGATAATTTCAATCTTGAACGGACACTGTTGTGTGGTTTACTGAAATTTCTCTCAATTGGTTTAATTTCTAGCTCAACATGAGATGAACATCATTAGGTTGACCTATGTAAGAACAAGCAGGAACATAGAGTTACCACAGAGAATGACCTCTGAAAGAACCGAAGCCGGTGTTTCAGCAACAACAGTTGTCACCAAAGGTCACTAACTTCCAAAGCTGGAGTGAAGATGTGCCACTGTTATTCAGAACTCATATCACACACACAAGCATGCACACACACACAACCACACACACACTGATCGTTAAATTACTGGCTCATGCCAGAACATTGTCAAAGTGTCTAAGTTTAGTAAAAACGTTGCTGATTACCGGAACTTTAGCAGCAAAAAAGCAACTTGATCTAAACAACATATGATGTGTTTATTTAGTGCTGAAAGGAAAGCTTGGGATAAACGATCTTGATAATATAACAGTTACTGTCTTTGCTAAATGAAGGTATAAAACGATATAGCTAAATGCTTCCTTCCGTCACCACTCTTGACCGTGTTCACTGGATCACTGTTCCCAAACATTTTTATGTAGACTCTTATGGAAACTATTCATCATTCCCGCCAGAGTTTAGTAAGCAAGGCTTAATGCTGCATTTCGTTCTATTTTTTTTAAAAACGACCTATTTGCGCAATACATAGGAAATGCAAATGCATTTAAAATTGTGTGCGGGCTAATATGTTTGCACATAAAATGCAGGTTTTTCTTTATTTGTTTGCTTTTATAAGTGCGATCCACAAATTGTGTCACTCATGTGTAGGGCCAATTGTATAAACAGTGAGACCATTGCGCCATATACTGTACGTTGTCAAACATATATCCAAGTTACATCTTGCGGCTGCAGACACTGACTGCAAGTGCTATTGTTATTGCAAGGGTCGTATGGTGAGAAATAACTTACCTCAAGGCCTCTATTATGGTATGGGCACTTTAGTCTCCCACATCCGAAGGATCAGGATATTCACTTTGTGTTTGTTTACTACCTATTTAGTGTTTTGTTATGGCCATGTCATCTAGATATACGTGCTTGAGGAATACCTGTAGTTTCATTCAGATGTTGCCAGAAACAAAGAAACTACGAGAAAAACGCAAACACAATGGGCGCCTTAGTCACCCAGACCATCGGTGAAGGTTAATTGCCGGTCGTGATAACTCAGTTCAACAAATAAACTGGAATAAAACAGTACTGCTATTTTAATCATTAATGATATCTTATGAAAGAAACATTGCACATTGCTAATGTATGCAACCTACAACTTGTGCAAAGTAATAAATGTAATCTATGTAATAGAATAATTAATTGCAGCAAAATCATTGTGACCAGTCACCATGACAACTAACAGTCTCTGTCAGTGTGCATGTTAGGGGCTATGAATACCCTTTACAATTTTAGAAGAGGATATGACAACTCTCTAAAACTGTGAGTGGGGCTATGGAAAACCACTTGCTTTCTGATTACATTCAAGACTGACTCCGTTATGATTATGAGTATATGACAGTTGCGTATGCATGTGTACTTTACGTGTAATTACCATCACCTTGTGACTTACCTTCCAAACATTCATTTAATGATTCATAATCAGAATATGTGCGCGTGTCTGGCCTTGTGTTGGGTTGAACCAGCAGGATTGTGTGAGCCTGACAAAGGAAGCAATAAACTTCAACATTTTATCAGTATGTGTACACGCACCTGCAGTGCAAGTGCAACGTTCTCTGTGATTCTTCGTCAGAGTAAAAATACAAGTGTTACAACAGAATTAACATACATTACAACAAAAAAAGTTATACTATTACACAAACATTTTTTTCCATTCAACTGGGCCAACATGTAACATGTTCGCTTTGTAGCAAACATAAAAAAAATCAAGCTCTTGTAAATGAGCACCATTTTCATTGTTATAAAGTGTCCTGTGCACAGAAACTATCACATATATAAGCGAAGTTTGATTGCTCTTACTTTCACCCTAAATATAAATTGCAACTACAACGTATTAAGTGAAATAAATGGGGGAAATAGGACACAAAATTACCATTTTCTTGAAATAAGCAAGTGCGTTAGCTTCCCAAAATGGAGTCTTTCTACGGCAGACCGTTTGGAAATGAGCCGTATTCAGATTTTAGAAAGGTTGGGACAGACTTTGGACTGTCAAATACAACATGAAACGAGGGCTACCAACGTTCACATATATTCGTTCATTGGTGGATTTGGATACCAACTCTTGATTAGAACGATTGTGGCTCGTGTTTCAGCCGGCCAGTGTACAAAGACCTGTAAATCCATACAGCTTTTTGTGGTACTGAAAAATAAGTTTGATTCTGTCAAAGAGTTTAGAGGCTACACTCGTAGCCTTTACACTCTTTGATCCTATGTTCTCTTGTTTGCATTTTTGCTATGGCAGCTGAAATTACACTGCATTACAGACGACTGTATTTATTTCTCCCAACTTGTTATTTATTTCAGTATTGGAATCTCAGGATGTAGTTATGTAATTGTAAAGTACTGAGTGGTCCTTTGCATATATGTTATTTTAGACTCGTGGCAGTGCTGGCCTGATAGTCCCGACATTGTGATAAAGACTCTGATGAAAAATATATGAGCAGTGGCTGATCATCCCAAAATGTGCATGCCAAATCAGCTTATATGGGAGGGTGGTGGTGGTGGTGGTATAGTGGGGGAGGGGGTGGTGGTGGTGGTGGTATGTCCTAAAATTAAGGTGCATGATTTTTTTGTTGTTGTTTTTTTTTTTTTGGGTGGCTGTTGTTGTTATCATGATCACAATTATTCCATCCTCAATATTCAGGTAAGAAGAGAAATGTGAAAGCCAAAATAAGATCATTGTGATTTGTGAAAACGTCTTGGTTATTCTGGTTATTTCGCAAAATATAAAGTCTTTTGCCATACTGTAAAGTCTTTAAACCTTAGAATCCCGCCCCCCCCCCCCCACCCCACCCCCTCTGTCATTTGATTTTCCAAGCCGGAGTTGAAAAATGTTCAGTGTGTAAACTGTCTCCACCACCATCAAGAAGTGGCAATCTGGATCTCCTTTTGAGGTAGGACTTGAACTGTTATATTCTCATATTCAGACACTGATGCTGAGCATATTCCTCATGAAGAAGCACAGTTACATTGTGTACCAGACGGTTTGCATGAAATGCTGTCTCCACCAGATCCATAATCTCAACCGATTTATCAGCACAAGTTTTGTTTGGTCTACTTCTCATATGGTTCCAACTTTCGTTTTCAATATCATAAACAATATTAACTAATCATGTTATTACAATGTCACCATATTACTGCCTTTGTTTTATCATAGTATCAATTTGATGTAGATAATAGTTTTAATACACAGTCTATTTACCGGAAGCTGCAGTCTCAAGTTTCCGGTTCGGTTCTTCCGAGTCAAGTCGTGCGTGGTGGCCTCAGAAAATATCCACTATGGACGACTTTTGGACGCTGATTGCGCTTTCCCTGGCGATGCTGGTCGGATGCTACCTTGCAGGAGCAATCCCTTTGACTGTGTCGCTCTCTGAGGTATTGCTGTTTATTATAAATTATTGATGTAACTGTTTCTGACTCACAGACGTGAGTAAACCCTTTGGTACGTTCACAGTTTTTCATTGGTTTCTATGGTGAATGAAGGAAGTATCTCACTTTTCTGTGATTTAATAACCGCCATCAAAAATTTGATGATTATGCTACTAGATGGTGTTGTGCAATAGTACTTTGGTGTTTCGGTCAAGGATCGCGAAGAATATAAAATGTTTCCTGAATACAGAAAGACTAGGCACATTATTGAAATTAAGTTATTTATATTCTAGTCTAGTGACTATATGCTGTACTCATGTAGTGGGGTGCTAGTTCAGGAAAAGGCGTTATGCAGTCATAAGTATAGACACATGACAAGGGAATCAAAAGGTGCCCTAGAGGACAAGAGCAAAGAATGTGCATTTCATCCTGAGGACCATTATAACAATGATTGGTGCTTCTCTCACAATATAGACAGGCACTTAATTGTGAGTTTCTTTTAAAGGTAATTTAAACACAGCGCAGAATGTGATTCATATAGCTAATTTTGAGCTTGTCTTTGTCATAGTATATGAATTATTTTAAAGCATTTTTACACGCTGTGTTTTTTCTTATTTGAGTAATAATAATAATAATGATTACAGTATTTATAATGCGCTTATTTTATAATAATTATAACTCTAAGCGCGCCCTCACAACTCGCGCACGCATGCGCATGCTTTTGACAATGACTCACGTACAACAAATACATTATATCACTATCAGTCAGCTTAGGGTGGGGAGTGTGGTGACGTTATAGTGTTGGAACTGTTGAAAGAGGTAAGTTTTGAGGGCGGACTGGAAGGAGGAGAGAGAGTGTTTCTGACACAGAGAGAGAGTGGGAGAGTGTTCAAGGTGGATGGACCGTAGACGGAAAAGAACTTTTAAGAAGCGGGGGCCGAAATTGCTGAGTTTGGTGCTGGGGATGTGGAGGCGGAGAGGGTCGGAGGCAGAGCGGAGGGAGCGGGAAGGAGTGTAGGGGTGAAGTAAGTTAGAGAGATAGGCAGGAGCATAGTTGTTATGGGATTTGTAGCAGAGAGAAAGAATCTTGTATTGGATGCATTGGGGGATTTGGAGCCAGTGGAGGAATTTGAGCAGGGGAGTGATGTGGTCGGATTTTTCTTTCTGAGGATGAGGCGGGCAACATTGACCTGTATTGACTTAACGGTTCTGTAATATTTGTTATCTCTCTGCAGGAAAAGTTGAAACTGGTGACAGTATTAGGAGCTGGTTTGCTGGTTGGAACAGCACTTGCTGTCATTATTCCTGAGGGTGTTCATGCTATGTACAGCACTGGCGAAGGTGAGATTAAGCATTATACACCCTTTCCTTCATAATGCCATTGCCAAATTGCAAAGTCTAAAGTACTGTTGGTGCTTAATCATTTGACTTCCATAACACAGCAAACAACACCCAGATTAGAGTGGCATTATAATTATCCACATGCCCCCGCAGATGTGGGGGCTCGTATTCTATCTATCTATCTATCTATATCCTGTAGTCTTGTCGACCGTTGGGGCACCACTGATGACTTGGCAACCAGCTCCTTCCATTCCTCTCTGTTCTCTGCCATTCTCAGCATATCGCCCAGCTTCAGTCCTGTCCACTCTGAGATATTGTCCTCCCATCTTTTCCTCTCCTTCGTCCTCCTTGCACAGTGCCTTGCAGGATTGTTTTGGCAAGCCCTGCTGAACGCGTGACATGCCCATACCACTTCAGTTTGCGTTTTCTCACAATGGCTAATAAGTCTTCATAGGGCCCGATGGCTTGCCTGATTCTGCTTCCCACTTCCTCGTTTGTGATGTGATCTCTGTATGAGATGCCAAGCAGCCTTTGAAAACATCTCATTTCAGTGGCTTGTATCCTCCTTTCAAGGTCTGCTGTGAGGGTCCATACAAGAACACTGAGATGACTAAGGAGCGCATTCAGTCTGATCTTGGAGTAGAGTGTGATGTTTCTGTCCTTCCATATATGGTCTTCAATCTTGTCAGTGCTGTTGTTGTCTGCGCAATCCTGGACAGTATTTCTGGTTTTTATCCCTCATCTGTCACAATGGCTCCTAAGTATTTGAATTTCATAACTGTTTCCAGTTTTTGGCCTCCAACCATGATTTCAGTGCCAATGCCACTGGCATTATTGGTCATCAGTTTGGTCTTCTCTGCACTGATTTCCATCCCATATGCAATGGCTGTACTATCCAGCTTTTCCACCAGCTGAGCTAGCTCCTCCTCTGTTCCTGCAAGGCCATCAATGTCGTCCGCAAAGCGCAAGTTCGTGATTGTTCTGCCTCCAATACTGACAGTTCCTTCATGATCTTTCAGAGCATCCGTCATGATTCTTTCCAGGAAGATGTTGAAAAGAGTAGGTGAGAGCAAGCAGCCTTGTCCGACTCCAACTGTAGTCCTAAACCAGTTTCCTATTTTGCCGTTGAAGCAGACTGCGCTAGTGGCCTTGTTGTAAAGGTTTGCTATGACTTTGATCAGGTTGGCATTGATGCTGTATAGCTTCATGGTGGACCAAAGGGCTGCATGCCACACCCTGTCAAACGCTTTCTTAAAATCCACAAAGACATGATAAAGGTCCTGCTGGTGCTGGAGGTATCTCTCACACAGAACTCTCAGGTTGAAGATCTGCTCAGTTGTGCTGCGCCCTGGTCTGAAGCCTGCCTGTTCCTCAGCTATGATTTCCTCTGCCTGTGGCTTCAGCCTGTTCAGTAGGATCTTTAACATGACTTTGCTTGGGTGGGATATAAGACTGATCGTGCGATAGTTCTGGCATTGATGTAAGTTGCCTTTTTTGGGGAGAGTTATTATAAGTGATTGGGTCCATGGTGTGGGCCAATCCCCTGACTGCCAGATCTTATTGCAGATTGTTAGTAAGGCGCTTATCGTGTCTTCTCCCCCTTCTTGGACTAGCTCTGCAGGGATGTTGTCTGCTCCTGCTGCCTTCCCTTTTTTCAGCGACTTCACTGCAGCCTCTACTTCTTCTCAGAGGATGGGATAGTTGCCATTGTTGGTCACGGGTGGGTTGACAAGTATGCCTGGGTCCCCTGCAGCTCGGTGGTTGTACAAATCTGAGCAGTACTCTGTCCACCTCTTCAGTATGTCTTGGTCTTCCGTAAGACAGTTTCCTTCACTATCTTAAATGATCGAGGAGCGTCCTTGTTTTACACTGGTCAGGTCTTTCACCAGCTGGTATGCTTTTTTGCTATTATTTTTGTTCAGATTTTCTTCTAAGTGTTTATACTGATCTTCAGTCCACTTATTCTTTGCCTTTTTCATGCTTTTCTTGATATCCTGGTTAATTTCCCTGTATTGTTTAGCTCCTTCTACCTCTGATTTCGTAGGGGGCTCATAAGGATTTATAAATACCTCTTTCCAGCTTCAGTCGTCCGATCATTCTTCTCTACAGTAGGCAAACACTAAAACAGGGTTATCTGGCAGTGAACTGCGATGGTTTTGGGGGCACCATTTTTGAACTGCTGGTACAGTGGTAGTGAAGGGTTTTCTAACTCATTGTTCCCCAAGACCGAAATCCCTAAATTTTGCCGTTGTCCTCTGAAGACTGCATTGCAGTGCAGGACGCAGATCGACCATGACAGTTCAAGGGTGATGCCAGAATAGCTTGGCATCCATAGGCGCCAACCTATTCTGGCATTACCCTTGAACTATCATGGTCGATCCATATCTTGCTGTGGTGTGTCTGGGGTAGAATGAGTTAATGAGATTGGCACACTTGGGCTACTCTGCTTGATTGAGGATATTTTTTCCACTGGCATACCAGAGTCACTGACCTTTAACCCTTATCATTCGGAATACACAAGTGTGTGAAACAAATTTGACTAAAATAGTTCAAGGTTGGTGCCAGCATAGCTTGGCGCCTCTGGGCGCCAAGCTATTCTGGCACCACCCTTGAACTAAAGCCATTGGTCTATATCCTTGTCTGTAAGTACTATAATGTAGCTTGCATATAAGGCAGTGTACAAATCTGAAGCTTTTAGCCTCAGTATGATATGGGTTAAGGGTCACAACATCTTTGAAGATCTATTGATCGTGAGAGTTTCAGATGTACACACACATCAACTGAATGTCATTATTATGTGGTAAAAATGCCTTGTATACGTTTTTTTATCGTATTATTTTTCTTTTCTTTTTTTGTGTAGTCAGTGTGCTCACTGAGGCTTACTGCATAGTTCAGCTATTTTTGTTTCCTGCAAGCCTGACCGGAATTTAGTGTGTATTTACCGCCAGTAGTAAGAGGCGAGGCTGTGTAACACGGAAGAACGTTAGACAAAGGCCAGATGTTGTACTCAGTGACCGCACCTCGCCTAGGGTCGGTTTCTCCCTTCTTTTTAGAGCTCTGCTACGATGCCAGACAGCTGGTTACTGCGGAGTATTTTCCCTTGACAGGAGATTTGATTTGGGTTGTTAACTACGTAGTCTTGTAAAAGTACGATTTTTCATCTGCAAGAGGTTTTTGCAACAATATAGTGTTTGAAGTGCTCTAAGTGTTGGTAATAGTTTCAGAATTTATGAAAGCGTAGTCAGCTAGGAAAGTAATGATCTATCCCATGGAAAAGTGCCTCACCATTTTGTAACACGTAATGATTTTGGTCGGGCGAGCGACTTTCCTCTACCCGTCAGCTTTTCGGCTAGCGAAAAGCTCCCGCTGCTGTCGGCCTTTGGCTTAGACGGCGGTGTGGTACCTGTTCTGCGGAGATAGGTGGATTTGAGCGGTTGTTATCCACGATCGCTTCTACAGTTGCTGTTTCGACTTTGCCGTTTTTCCAGAGTTCTCTACAAACCAGCATTTTGGACTCTGTCATTTTTCTGAGCCCTCCTTTGAACGGGAATCCCGGACTCTGTTTTTTTTTTTGAGTCTTCGGACTCTGCCATTTTTGGGGGAGTCTTCATTTATAACGGGCGCTTCGGACTTTGCCATTTTTCCGAGGTTTCCCTTTACAAAGGGCGCTTTAGACTTAGCCATTTTTTTGGCGTCTTCGGACTCTGCCATTTTTCCGAGGTTTTCCTTTATAACGGGCGCTTCGGACTTTGCCATTTTTCTGAGGCTTCCCTTTATCAAAGGACCTTTTGGACTCTAACATTTTTCTAGATTTCCTTTACCAGGGGTGCGTCGGACTTAGCCATTTTTTTGGAGTCTTCGGACTCTGTCATTTTTCTTAGATAGCTATCCTTTTGAAGGGCGTCTCGGACTCTGTCGTTTTTCTGAGGCTTCCCTTTTACAAGGGGGCGCTTTGGACTTAGCCATTTTTGTACAGGTCTTCTTTTAACAAAGGCCTCTCTGCCTTAGTTACTTTTATAGACTTTCTTTTATAAAGGGCACTTTGGACTTTGTTATTTTTGCCGAGGCTTCCTTTTATCTAATGGCCTCTCCGACTTAGTTATTTTACTAGATTCTCCTTTGTTCGGACTTTGTCATTCTTTTTAGAGATACGACTTAGATTATTAGTACTGTGCTGCGCTACTGTAGTAACACCTGAGTACATTGTGACCAGCAGAGAATATATTTTTCTCAAACGGCCTCATGCCGGGGCATTTGTTGTCGCTTTAGCCTTATTAGCCTGTACTGCAATATATATACGAAATGCGATCTTCGTTTCACATGTTTTATTGTAGTTAGTATCGAGTGCGAGTGACTGTGCTTGTGTGTGTGAACTTGGCATCCTGACACGAGCAAACATTTACATACACATTCACCGGTCACACAAACATTGCACACGGTCAGCGACGCTACAGATTTTGGTGTCGAAGGCTGGAGTGAGGCGACATTACATAATTTTGGTGTCAGAAGGGCGACATTACATAATTTGGTGTCAGAAGTGGGATTAGGCTGGCGCATTGTACTTTCAGATCGAGCAGATAAGAGTAGCGTGATAGGTCTCTGGTACTTAGAGGTCCGCAGTATATTACTGACTACGTACGTTCTATTTTTTTGTGTGTATTGGTTGTGGATACCGTCTAACGTTATTGATAGAGAAGTAAGACGATAGTTTTTTTCTTAGAAACCGCAGACCAGGGTATAGTAGAAAGAACAGCAAGAAGTCGACAGCAGCAGCAGCAAAACAGATCGAAGAGCCGAGTACCATTCTGAAGTGGATGGGAAAAGCAGCAGCGGACTCTGAACTGACATAGACCTCGGTGGAGCATACACCGCAGCGGAAAAGCTACATCACCGACGAACTTCAGTGACAGTTGTTAGTTGGCGTCATGTCATCGGCGGATTCCGACGTAGAAGATTATGAAGTATACATCCCCGATAGGGAAGGGATCAGTATTTCCCATCCAGGCATGAGCGCAACAGATCACTGGCAAGTAGCAGGCGGGGTGATGGAGTAGCAGACGCTATTATATCAAGACATTGGAGTTGGGCGGTCGCACACAGGAGTGACCGCCAGCACGGCATGCGACAGACAGCGAGAATTAACGGAGCGAACTAGGCAACGACGACAAGAAATGGAAAAGCAGATCGCCGAGCTGAGTACCATCCTGGAGCGGATGGGAAAAGCGGCCACAGACACTACCGAGGGAGCATACCCAGACAGACACTACCGAGGGAACATACCCAGACAGACACTACCGAGGGAACATACCCAGACAGACACTACCGAGACGCTGACGCTGTAGAATACGCAGCGAAACCGAAAACCTTCGGTGTGAGCAGACGTGCCAGCGGGCAGTTAATACGAGCAGATATTGAAGAACCGAAGCAAGACGTCATCCCATGTCACGAGGGCAGGGGAAGCTCTTTGCGCTGGGCAGGTAATCACGGGGAGATCGGCCGTCATCCCCGAGAGTTCGACTTGCCCAGGGCGGGTGATGAGAGTAGCGAGGAAGAAGGGGACTCGGTTTCAAGCCATTGGAGTAAAGGATCGGCGCGAAATGTAGGGAGCTCATCCCGAAGAATGAGGTCTTATACATTTTCCCGAACAGCGACTGGTACGATCGGGGGGAACACACCGCCTGTTCCACTTCGGGTTTCGAGGTCACCCGGGCGCGCAACTTTAGGCCCCAGGATAGGGGCCTGGGACCTCGGCAGTGGTGCGAGACGTATCGGGCCGTCGTCGGTAAGATCCACTGGTACAGTGGTGGGAGACGAAGGATATCTCCCGGAAAATTCCACTGGTGGCGGGGGTGCAGGGACGAGCCTGAGGACAGGCCGAGGCTGCACACTTAGTAACCGATGGCCACTTGCGAACTCCAATGATGCGAACCGAGTACGGCATCAGCCCCCTAAGAAAGCCAAGAAAGCCCCGGACTACAACGGAAAGTCAAGTTTCCATGACTTTCGAGTATAATTCGAGATGGTTGCCAAAACGAACCAGTGGGATGAGGAAGAGATGGCAACAGAGCCGGCGACGAGTCTAAGAGACCTGGCAGTGAGCGTATTAGCTGACTTCTGCCCGAAGAGCAGTAGTGTGACTACCAGGCCCTCGTTCAAGCTCTGAAGCCAGACACGGACCAGTTGATCAGACGGAAATTCACAGAGAAGAACTCAAAACTAGACTCAAGAAAAGGGGAGAGTCACTGACTGAACTCGCCCAGGATTGGAACTTAAGGACCGTACGCAAGGCATACCTCTGTGGGTCTATGCTACACTATGGGACCAGTTAACGCTAGAGGCGTTCTTTGACTCCATGAACGACACAGAGCTTGAGTGGAGCGTGCGGCAAGAATGGCGACATAGCAGCCACAGCGGCCAACTATCTCAGGCCGCTGTACACTCAGAAAAGCTGCCAGACAGGGAAGGACCTGACTACGAATGATGAAGAATGCGAGGAAACGGGCGTTGGTGGAGGCTGTCCGGACGCGGAACTGCCCCCATCCCCCTTTCTACGCCGGAGCAAGAGAGCAACTAAACTACCTCAGCGGTTTCTCGACTTAGCGGATCCGTGGTCGGTCATCATCACCGAATCGGCGACACAGGCGGACGGAGTGAGTTCCTGCTGCACAAGTCCGGGAGGCAGGGTATAGCCCGCGCCCGGCCGAAGAGGATTAGAAGCCGGGGAGGCAGGGTGGCCCGCGCCCCGCAAGACAACCAACGCTGCAGGACCAAGGACCTTCGTCGCAACGTCTTAGAACACGGAATTTGTTAGTGTAACTGTGTAGCGTAAGTGAGTTAAGTTAGAAAAAGAAACACTTTAGGACTGGTAAGATTAAGCAAGTGAATACTTTGGACAAGATTTGGAAAATATTTGGAAACAAGAAAAATCAACGTGAGTGACATGACTTTTTCAGTGAACAGTGTTAATTGAACTTCAAGATCATTCAAGGACTTTCGCCGACACCCACGGATAGATCGATACGGGTAACCGCGTGCCTTATACACTTCATTATTTTTTTTAATTTTCTTGTTTGCAGCCGGGCGAGTTTTGGTTTTGCATGACGTGGTTGTTTTTATGCTGAATATTGATTTTTGTTGTTGCTTATATTGGTGATTAGGTAATCGTAGCTATCGAATCTATATTTGCAGGCTTAGTAGTGATGTAGTTTGATTTTTTGTTGATCTTATTTTGCTGGTCGAATTGTTTTCTCTCGACCGACACCTGTGTCAGACGACACACCTGAGGTTCGTCGACGATATTTTTTTTTTTACCAGGTGTTTTGTTTTTACCTGGGTGGATTCTTTTGTGGTGACTGTCACCTTAAAATGGGTGTATCGGGTTTAATAATGCGTTTTTTTATAATTGGTTTGGTGTGCTTTGTAACGGCATACGTTTGGATTATGTAACCGTAGTTTTAGTTGATTTTTTTGTGCATGATGGTGTTTAGGTTTTGATTTTTGGTTTTGTTGTTTGCTTTGAAGTGTGAGATAATGATTGATTGTGATCGTTTGCACTGAATACCTGAGGTACTATGGTATTGGAGTCAGTTGTAACACGTTAGTCAGGTGTTTTTTTGGTTATTGCAACGGCGATTTTTTTTTTTTTTAAGTTGTGTTGCCGTATGACAATTCAAGTTGGTAGAACTGTGTTTTGTCGCGCAGCGACTTGTGAACCAATACTTGAATTGATTTGTGTGCGTGTTTTTTTCTTTGTATGCCTTGGTTGTTTTTGTAGTCATTTTTACCACTGTGTTTATAGTATGTGTTTTTTTTTCGATTGAGGACAATCGCTGAGGAAGCGGGGGGTAGTGTGGTAAAAATGCCTTGTATACGTTTTTTTATCGTATTATTTTTCTTTTCTTTTTTTGTGTAGTCAGTGTGCTCACTGAGGCTTACTGCATAGTTCAGCTATTTTTGTTTCCTGCAAGCCTGACCGGAATTTAGTGTGTATTTACCGCCAGTAGTAAGAGGCGAGGCTGTGTAACACGGAAGAACGTTAGACAAAGGCCAGATGTTGTACTCAGTGACCGCACCTCGCCTAGGGTCGGTTTCTCCCTTCTTTTTAGAGCTCTGCTACGATGCCAGACAGCTGGTTACTGCGGAGTATTTTCCCTTGACAGGAGATTTGATTTGGGTTGTTAACTACGTAGTCTTGTAAAAGTACGATTTTTCATCTGCAAGAGGTTTTTGCAACAATATAGTGTTTGAAGTGCTCTAAGTGTTGGTAATAGTTTCAGAATTTATGAAAGCGTAGTCAGCTAGGAAAGTAATGATCTATCCCATGGAAAAGTGCCTCACCATTTTGTAACACGTAATGATTTTGGTCGGGCGAGCGACTTTCCTCTACCCGTCAGCTTTTCGGGCTGCTGTCGGCCTTTGGCTTAGACGGCGGTGTGGTACCTGTTCTGCGGAGATAGGTGGATTTGAGCGGTTGTTATCCACGATCGCTTCTACAGTTGCTGTTTCGACTTTGCCGTTTTTCCAGAGTTCTCTACAAACCAGCATTTTGGACTCTGTCATTTTTCTGAGCCCTCCTTTGAACGGGAATCCCGGACTCTTTTTTTTTTTGAGTCTTCGGACTCTGCCATTTTTGGGGGAGTCTTCATTTATAACGGGCGCTTCGGACTTTGCCATTTTTCCGAGGTTTCCCTTTACAAAGGGCGCTTTAGACTTAGCCATTTTTTTGGCGTCTTCGGACTCTGCCATTTTTCCGAGGTTTTCCTTTATAACGGGCGCTTCGGACTTTGCCATTTTTCTGAGGCTTCCCTTTATCAAAGGACCTTTTGGACTCTAACATTTTTCTAGATTTCCTTTACCAGGGGTGCGTCGGACTTAGCCATTTTTTTGGAGTCTTCGGACTCTGTCATTTTTCTTAGATAGCTATCCTTTTGAAGGGCGTCTCGGACTCTGTCGTTTTTCTGAGGCTTCCCTTTTACAAGGGGGCGCTTTGGACTTAGCCATTTTTGTACAGGTCTTCTTTTAACAAAGGCCTCTCTGCCTTAGTTACTTTTATAGACTTTCTTTTATAAAGGGCACTTTGGACTTTGTTATTTTTGCCGAGGCTTCCTTTTATCTAATGGCCTCTCCGACTTAGTTATTTTACTAGATTCTCCTTTGTTCGGACTTTGTCATTCTTTTTAGAGATACGACTTAGATTATTAGTACTGTGCTGCGCTACTGTAGTAACACCTGAGTACATTGTGACCAGCAGAGAATATATTTTTCTCAAACGGCCTCATGCCGGGGCATTTGTTGTCGCTTTAGCCTTATTAGCCTGTACTGCAATATATATACGAAATGCGATCTTCGTTTCACATGTTTTATTGTAGTTAGTATCGAGTGCGAGTGACTGTGCTTGTGTGTGTGAACTTGGCATCCTGACACGAGCAAACATTTACATACACATTCACCGGTCACACAAACATTGCACACGGTCAGCGACGCTACAGATTTTGGTGTCGAAGGCTGGAGTGAGGCGACATTACATAATTTTGGTGTCAGAAGGGCGACATTACAATTACAACTACTATTGTTATCTGAACAAAATTTCCACTTAGGAGTAGATTTGATATTGTCATTAGGAAATAACTCATTGTGCTCAAGGAACGCAATACCCACATTTTGGAGTTATCCTCTGAGGACTGCATTACAATTCGGGAGACAGATCAACCATGATAGCTCAAGGGTGGTGGCAGAATAGCTTGGCGCCCTTGAACTATCATGGTTGAGCCATATCTTGCTGTGGTGTGTCGCGGGCAGAATGAGTTAAAGATTTTGTTTTTGCATTGTATTTTTTATATGTATTGTGTTTACTTGTGTTCCATGCAGGCAGAAAATATACCTTAGCTGCCTGCTGGTTCAACCTCTGGTAGGAATGGTTGAACTAATTATTTCAGTCAGATTCATACCAGGAATTGAAAGTAATGGTACTTTTAGGTTGTAACAATATCTTTTCCTCCAACATGTGGTGGCAGCTTGCCAGATTTCATATTACTTGATACCATCAGCTATTAGTATCGATATCATGTATGAAATATTATCCACACTGATCCTAATGATGTGATTTAACATGTTTCCCCAAGGCCACATTTCCTGACTTCAGGATGTGTCTTCAAAAGATCATGTACCAGTTGCAGAAGATGGATCAACTATGATAATTTAAGGGTATTGCCAAATTAGCTTGGCATCTGATGGCTCCAAGCTAATCTGGTACTACCCTTGAATTATTGTGATCGATCCATTGCCTGCTAACGGGGTTAAATGGGTTAATACCTTGAGCCCTGATGTAAAAATTCCAAAATCTGGAAATTGCCCTAGCTTGAAGGACTATTACATTTCAGTCTGGCGATAAAGCAGCAATGGTATCTGTAGTTAACACTTTGACTGTCAGTAGCGTTTTTTGTTGTGATGATTCCTACAGGAACGATCATGATGAAAACCACTACCTACAGCCAAAGGGTTAAAGAGTGGTCTCAGAACAGCTTGGCACCTTTAAGCCACTCTGGCACCACCCTTGAATTGTCATGGTCGGTCATATTTTGTTGTAGGGTATCCAGGCTGATAGAGTATGTATCAACTTACTACTTTCAGGATACAGCAATAGCAGACAAATTGGTGTTTCAAGCAAACATGACTTGTATTACTCGTGCCGTAGGGAAGGGTACTCAGGCTGTAGTCCAATGGGGGAGGTGGTGGTGGAGGGGGGGGGGGTGGGGGGGTGAAGAAGAGGGAATGATCCAGTGTGTACACCAGGACAGGAATGAGGAGCCTGACAACCTTAGCAAAAGAAAGATTACAAAGTAAAGTAGGTAAAAGCACTGTTAGGGGAGAGAATTGTGCAGTATCGACCAATGATCATAGATCAAGTTTGATCGAAGCACAAAAAAAGATTGGAAAGAAGGGTGCGCTAAGTAAGTGACTGGAAGTAGTGAATATATGGAAGGCCATCCTCCCCCCTCCCCTGAGGTGGGGGTATCACATATTCACTAGATTTCGAGCCCCTTGATGCATGGAAATTTAGATCTAGGTCCCCCAAGGGGGGTCCATATTGTTTAGCTGGTGTGGACAGCAGTTTCGGTCTTGGTGACCTTGTCAGCACGCCATCGGCATACTGGTTAAAAGCAGGAACTTTTGCCTACCTGCAAAGACAGACACATTTTATTGTGGTGTCTGCAGGGGCATACATTCCATGCCTCCACCTAGAGCTAAATTTCCATGCACTCTAAGAGATAACCTACTAAAAGTGGAGAAGGGGTTGCAGTCGATATTGTAGTGATAAATGAAAAGAAAAGGGAGGGGGGGGGGGGGGTCTTCCATATTCACTACTTCCAGTCACTTACTTATCACACCCTTCTGTCCTATCTTTTTTTGTGCTTCGATCAAACTTGATCTATGATCATTGGTCGATACTGCACAATTCTCTCCCCTGACAGTGCTTTTAGTTTACCTACTTTACTTTGTAATCTTCCTAAAATATTAGCACTGGCAGTCTTTCCTTTTCTTTAGAAAAGGAAATTGATATCAAAATCCAATTGATGATTGGGACAAAAAAAAAAGTTCTTGTAGGGTGGGCGGGGTGGTCCAGGGATCCCTTTTAACACTCCCCCCCCCCCCCCCCCCCCACTTCGGTGCTGTGGACGTTAAACCCCGAACTAACCAACCCCCCCCCCCCCCACCACTCTCTCTCTCCAAACACACACACACACCTCTTTCCTGGATCTTCCTTGTACTACTCTGTTATTAGGACGAGGGATGAAAGGCATCAAATTTGATTCATCAGACTTTTTTATCCCCCCCCCCCCCTCCCCCCAATTTGCCTGTACTTCTTTACTTTATAGTTTCTTTTCTGTTTTAACACTGTCATTGTTTTTGCCCGTGAAACTGTGGCTGTTGACGTCCATTCTTTCCGTGGGACAGGTGGTCATCACCATCACCATGAGGAAGGAAACCTGGCTTTGAATATAGCAGAAAAGGCAGTGGAGGTTGCTGGAAATAACGTTCCAGAGGTCGGGAGCCAGGGCACTGGAGGGGGTCACAGTGAGCATGAGGGTCATGACCATGACCACCAGCATGACATGTCCGAAGAACACTCCATCATTGGCATCACACTCGTTGCTGGCTTCATCTTCATGCTGCTGGTGGATCAGATGGGGGGCAGTCTCCACTCACATGCAGCTGCAGGTTTGTGAATAGGTGAAAGGCTGCAAAATCAGGGCAAAGGTCAGGGCAGCTCAGTAAACAGGATTACCCCTCACTGTCAGTAGTTGCTGATTCAATGATTGTGTTTCTGAAAACATTAACTCAACTCTAAATAGTAAATAAATCAGCGCATTAAATAGGCGCTTTATCCCAATTGAAAATTGGCTCAAAGTGCCGCCGCGAACTGAACCCAACAAGCACTCTCTCACGTGAATCACACGCAGTCACTCACACACAGTACATAATCACAGAACATTCACCTGGTGCTAAGGGCAAGCTCAAGTTTTGGAAATTCAAATCGTATATATTTGAAATTTGATAAGTGGGCTGAAATTTATACCAAAGTCGTGGGGGAGGAAGAGCCGGAGTACCCGGAGAAAGAACCCCTGACAGTCCGCCCAAAATAACGGTGACACTAGAGGAGAAAAGTCTGACGCCGGAACTGGGTATCGAACCTTGCACTTCTAGCATTGGTGGCAGCCCAGGCTGTCCATGGAACATGGATTCAAAGTTGTGTCAGCAAGAGGCAAAGATCCTCATGAGCCCCCTATGCCTCTTGCTGACAAAACTTTGAGTCTATGTTCCACAGAAAGCCTGGGCTCTTTCCGCATTGCAGGGGCTCATGAGGATCTGTGCCTCTTGTGGTTGGATTGTGTTTGCTTTTCTTTGGCAGTGAAGACGTTAAGACCTGTTGAAATGCAGAAATACCTTCAAAATAGGGATCTCAAAGGCAATCAGACATCAATGTGTTTTTGTTTTTTTTAAAGTTTCTAACTGTTTGCTTTGCTCTGAGACAGCTAACGTTTTAAACTTGAGGCCGAAATTCGCAAATTTGGAGTGGTCTTGTGAACGTTGTAAGCCAGTTCAGGAGATGGATAGACCATGACAGTTCAGTGGTGGTGTCAACATACATGTGTATTCCAGGGTCCGTACGGTCTGTGAACATTTGTGAAGGTTGTTAAAAAATTACAAGGCTTTTTCAGGGCCCTGGAAAGTCTGTCAATTTCAGTCCTTTTCCTTAAAGTCTGTGAATTGTAAAAAATGACAAAGTGCTGGCAAACGTTTGTCTACTTCTTTTTATTCTCCCCCAATTTGTGACTAATCCATTGCGAACGATCATGCTGACGCTTGTTGCAATTGATCTATATTTATCTCTGATCATAAAGTGACTGCATTGGCCTTTTTGCTGTACATTCTGATTGGTTGTTTATGCTTCTACCGAGCTCCGCCACTCGCTAAGCGTTCTTTTATTTTGGTATCTCTTCATGCATTAGGCACGAAAGCTTCAAATGAGCTGCCGATACAGAGTGATCTAACTGAAGTGTGTAAACCTTCAGGCTTCAGTTTGGGTTTGTGAAATGTTTATGAAAAGTTTGTGAACTTCATCCCTGCTTTTCTGTACGGACCCTGGTATTCCCAAAATTTAGAGTGGTACTCTGAAGGTTGTGTGCCAGTTCAGGAGACAGACGGACCATGATAGTTTAATGACCATTTCAAAAAAGCTTGAGAAGATTCTAAAGTTTTCAGCAGACGAGACAGGTGAAGGGTGTTGCCAGAGTGGCTTTGTGCCTTTAAGCGTCAATTGATTCTAGCACCATCATTGAACTGTTTAGACTCATTCCACACATTCTAGCATGTTTGGGCTGAATTGTTCACGCCTTTGACTGTTGGTCATGCGTTTTGTCTAGACGATTCCTGTAGGAATCACCTTGATAACATGGGCTACCAACAGCCAAAAGGTTAACACCTGTATGCTTCAACCACAAAGCTCTTTTTGAGTTTGAAGAGGAAGGATATGAGTTACAGTCATGCAAACTTCAAAAGTTCCAAACAGGTATCACTGATGGACACAGTAGAACCTGTTTTGAGCAGTCCTCCTTTTTGCAAGAAAGTGTGGTCTTAATCTATTTAGCTCCTACAGCAAGAGATGGATTGACCATGATAATTCAAGGGTAGTGCCAGATTAGCTTGGTGCCTTTATGCACCAAGCTAATCTGGCACTATCCTTGAATGGTCAATCCATCTCCTGCGACTGGTACACGGTCGTTAGGCAACGCCTCCAAATTTGGGAAATGCGGCTGTGGGGTTAAATGATTTAAAAGACCGGTGTTTCACAGGAGAAGTCTTGAAGGACATAAAGTGTCACCTGTCATTAAAGACCATCATTTAGTGGCTACAGCCACCGAAATGATAGACTTAATGACAGGCAATCTCAAATGTGGTGGTCACTCTAAACAGGTTTTGCTGTACCTAGACTCTTTGGTCATAGATTTAGAGAATATTGTTAATTTATTCCATTTTAATTTTATTTCCTAGTGAACTTACTAATTTCAGTGTGTACTGTACAGAAGATTCTCTGTTACCAGCAGCCCTGATGTATACAGATTAAAAAAATAAATTAGCTGATGCTTCAATTTTGATGAAACTTTGTTATCTCATGACCATTACTCCACATAATGTGACAAAATCATGGAAATTGCTTCAGTTATGTGGATACATGGTGGTACGAAAAAAAAGCATACCATTCAACACCTGCATTGCAGGCGCGCCATACACAGTCAGAAGAGTTGAAATTTCGTGGTCTTTTGTTGCATTTCATGTTCTGCAAGTGATCTCATAGACAGTTGGCACGAAACTAGTCAAATGGTGCATCTCTGACCAAACAAATATTATTACAGGAACACTGCAAGGTGAAAATTCATCTTTTTATGTTTTTAAGGTCTGCTTTCATTTTATCCCAATAACGTTTAGAAATTAAACGCATTTCTTTGCTCAGTGGAGATGTTTTCATGTCAGATTCATACAGGACATTTATTCAATGACTCTTTTAAGTGACCCTGTTTGATTTTGATGACAAGGAAGCAATTACTGTATATTGAAATAATGACAGAAGATGTAAATGTAAAAATCTACAAAACCGGAAGTTTGTCATTTAGGCTGGTTTTATTTAACACAATTTTGTGACTTGCCAACACTATGACCTGATAAAGTATTGTACTGAGGCGTATTTGAATTCATTCAGCCCCGATACACCACAGCAAGACATGGATCAAGCATGATAGTTCAAGGGTGGTGCTAAAATAGCTTGGCGCCCATAGGTGCCAAGCTATTCTGGCACCACCCTTGAACTATCATGCTCGATCTGTTTCTAGAATTGTGACACAGTCCTTCAGAGGGCAACATCAAATTTGGGGATTTCGGTCCTTGGGGCAGAATGTGTTAAAAAACCATTCAGTCTTAGACAATGGTTCTGGACATGAGGAGTGATTTTCAAACAGGTGTCTATTTGTATTGTTGTTGAACCCAGTGACCTGAGTTCATGAACTTTTGTAATGCATGTTTATGGGCTACCTTCTGGCTATCTAACGTGCACAAAAGATTCTCCAAGAGGTCCAGTTCTACCCTTTTAATCCACGTTAAATGGTTTGATACAAATTACAAAATTCTTGAGTCCCAAATTTTAAACAAGCAATTTTTTTACCATTTAAAAATCAAGCAAACTCTCAGCAATAGTCTCTGTGGTTTGTTCATATCCACATTTGATAGATTTTGAATTATATCACACAAAAGCATGTTCAGAACTTTAGCCTTTCATTTCAATATACTTATGCTTTAGGCTTCTACTTTATTCTTAATTAATGTTTGTAAGAGTTTAAAGTACCATTACACGTAAATTTGAAGACACATTTCAGCACCATTTGCATTTCTTATGCCTTGTCGACACACCTAATGAACTTTAACAGCAGTTGGGACACGCAGCAAAAGCACACGCATAATCGCACTTATTTATTCTGCCCAGCCGTTAGCGTGTCAATCTATTTTTAGCCGTTTCTTGTACTAAAAGCATTGTATTTATAGAACGGAGTAGAGTCATTGTCAAATTACTTGATATCAAAACGACTTGTGCTGAACTGGACTGCCCTGTGTCTAAATGAAACATATTTTGACCTGTGTATAGTGTTTCGTAACCATCTGTTACAGAATTTTATCTTTGAACAGTTATGGCGGTAGTGGACCTTTAATGTTTGATTGTACTTCACAAAATCCTGTAGTGATACTTGATGTTAATGTGATAGCTGTCAACAAAGGCTGCATCACCACTGTTCATCGTTGAGTTCATGGTATTTACCTGTTTTTGAATGCATATTAAAACAACAGTGGCAGTCAGAATTGCCAGTTGTTGAGGCTGAAATACCAGTTTGGGGGAGTTTTTACCCTTTGGCTGACGGTAGTGCCTTTTGTAATGTGATGATTCCTGCAAGAGTCATCACGACAAAAAGCACTACCAACAGCCAAACGCCCAAAGGGTTAACCGATGTCATACTGAGGCTTAAAGCGTCTAATTTGTACACACCCATATGCAAGCTACATTATAGTACTTACAGATAAGGATATAGACCAATGGCTTTAGTTCAAGGGTAGTGCCAGAATAACTTGGCGCCTCTATGCGCCACGCTGTTCTGGCACTACCCTTGAACTATTTTAGTCAAATTTATTTCACACACTGGTGTATTCCGAATGATAAGGGTTAAGAATACTGGAATTTGTGATGAATTTCTCTGCCTTGCCCTCCTGACACCCCCTTTTCTGGCACTCCCCTCTCGTTCTTCCGCCCTGTCTCTCAGGGTGAAGTTCTCAAGACCATAATACCTTTCAATACAGTGAACTAGACCCTCTCCCGGCTTCTCTCTACCGTGACGCCCTTCCAAAACTTTTGCCCTTTATTACCAACATCATCAACACATCTCTAGAGAATGGCTCTGTCCCCGATATCTTCAAGTTCGCCATCGTCCATCCTCTCCTCAAAAAAACACAACCTCGACCCAAACGAACTCAAGAACTATCGCCCAGTCTCCAATCTATCTTTCCTGTTCAATCTTCTTGAGAAGGTTGTTGTCCTCAACCAGCTCAGCCTCCACCTCTTACTTACTTACTTACGCCTGTCACCCCTACCCGGGTATAGGCTGTCGACGAGAGACCTCCAGCAACTCCTGTCCTGTGCTTCTCCTTCGATTCTACTCCAGGTGGTTCCCAGTCTCTTGATGTCTGCTTGGAGGTCTCGACGCCAGGAGTTTCTCGGCCTATCTCTTTTCCTCTTTCCCTGGGGGTTCCATGACAATGCCTGCCTAGTGATACTGGAAGCTGGCTTTCTCAGACTGTGACCGATCCATCCCCATCTTCTTCGCCCAATTTCATTCTCTGCTGTTATCTGCTCTGTTCTCTCCCAGAGTCTGACGTTGCTGATCTTCTCTGGCCAGTGGATTTTCAAAATTCTTCTAAGGCAACTGTTCATGAAGGTCTGTACTCTGTTGACAGTGGTTTTTGTCAATCTCCATGTCTCTGCTCCATATAGGAGAACTGCTTTTACATTGGAGTTGAAAATCCGGACTTTGGTGTGTTGTGACAGCTCTCTGGAACTCCACACTTTTTTCAACTGGAGAAAGGCTGCTCTGGCTTTACCGATTCGTGCTCTGACATCTGCATCAGTGCCGCCTTTTTTGTCTATGATGCTCCCGAGATAGGTGAAGGACTCCACCTCCTCCAACGGGGTGCCAGCAAGCAAGACTGGTTCTTCCCTGGTTGCGTTCAGCCTCATTGTCTTTGTTTTCTGTTTGTGAATGGTGAGGCCCACTTGGGACGAGATGTCAGCAAGCCTCGTGGTCTTGTCCTGCATTTGTTGATGAGTGTGGGACAGTAATGCCAAGTCGTCTGCAAAATCGAGGTCGTCAAGCTGTGTCCACAGTGTCCACTGTATTCCACTTCGTCTGTGCTCTGTGGTCATCTTCATGACCCAGTCTATGGCCAGTAGGAAGAGGAACGGAGACAACAGACACCCCTGCCTGACACCAGTTCTGACCTGGAGCTCTCTAGTGAATTGCCCTTCGTGGATCACGCGACATGTCATGCCATCATAGCTGCTCTTGATCAGGCGGATGAGCTTTGTGGGTACACCGTAGTGTCGTAGGAGTTTCCACAGAGTCTCTCGGTCCACGCTGTCAAATGCTTTCTCATAATCCACAAAGTTGACGTACAGCGGGGAGCTCCACTCCAGAGACTGTTCCACGATGATGCGGAGAGTGGCGATCTGGTCTGTACATGATCGGTTCTTCCTGAATCCTGCTTGCTGGTCTCTCAGCTGGGGGTCAACGGAGCTCTTCATTCTCTCTAGGATGATCCTGTTGAAGACCTTTCCTGGTACTGACAGCAAGGTGATTCCTCTGTAGTTGGAACCAGCCTCCACCTCGCCGACAACAATCTCCTCAGTCCCTTCCAGTCTGCCTATCGCAAACACCACAGCTGAAACAGCCCTTCTACATATCCTGAACGATCTGCTCCTCTCCACCGACTCGGGCAACATCTCCCTTCTTACACTACTCGATCTCTCTGCCGCCTTCGACACTATAGATCACTCTATCCTCCTCCACCGCCTTCACCACTCCTTTGGCATCACTGACTCTGCTCATTCCTGGTTTCTCTCCTACCTCTCCAACAGACAGCAGTCCATCACCATCGACGGCGTCTCGTCTAACCCAGTAAGGCTCTCCTGTGAAGTTCCACACGGGTCCGTCCTGGGCCCGGTCCTTTTCACACTCTACACCTCTCCTTTGTCCAACATCATCCAGTCTCATCACATACACCACCACCTCTACTCTGACAACTCACAACTACTAGACAAAGACAAACTCGACAACACTCAGTCACTACTGACTCGCACTGCTGACTGCTATGAAGATGTGAAAAACTGGATGACAGCAAACAAACAAACTAAATGACGATAAAACGGAAGCCGTGCTGGTAGGCACTCACCAGATACTCTCCCAGCTCCCTCCCTCTCTCCATCTTCAACTCGACAGCACCCCTATCCCCCTCTCTGACTCGGCCAAGAACCTCAGCGTTATCCTCGATTCCTCTCTTTCCATCACCAGCTTTGTCTCCACCACGGCCTGGGCATGCTATTTTCGCCTCCGTCGCATCAGTCAGATCAGAAAATACCTCACCACCGAAGCTGCAACCAAACTTGCTGTCTCTGTCATCTTATCTCGCATCTACTATTGCAACTCCCTCCTTTCCGGCCTTCCTTACTCCACCACTTTCACTCTCCAGCGTGTCCAGAACAATGCTTCCCGCCTTGTCCTCAGAAAGAAGAAATCTGACCACATCACTCCCTTGCTCAAAGTCTTTCAATGGCTCCCCGTCCCCCAAAGCATCCAATACAAGATTCTGTCTCTCTGCTACAAATCCCGTAACAACTACGCTCCTGCCTATCTCTCTAACTTACTTCACCCCTACACTCCTTCCCGCTCCCTCTGCCTTCGACCCTCTCCGCCTCCACATCCCCCGCACCAAACTCAGCACTTTCGGACCCCGCTCCTTCTCCGTGGGGGGGGGGGGGGGGGGGGGGGGGGGGGCACCGAAAAATCAAATGGGGGGGGGGGCTCAGCCACCCAAAAATCGGGGGGGGGGGCGGGGGGGGAGGGATTGGCGAGCACCAAAAATTTAAACAGTGGGTGGGGGGGGGGGGGGGTGTGCCACCGCCAAGAAATGAAACAAGCGACCGCCAAGAGATGAAACAAGTGGGGGGAGGGGGGGGGGGGGGGGGGGGGCAAATACCTCGAAAAAGGAACTCTGTTAACAAATTTGGGCTCTAAATCCAGCCCTGCTGTTGGACTGCTAGTACAGCATTTTATGGCCACCGAAGCATGTTGCCTTTCATGGCGTAGTCGATAATTTGGAATTGTTGTCAATGATATAAAATTCTAAAGATTACCATTAAAACTTGAATACATACATGTGTTTTGCTGTATCTATACAGCTGAAATTGATTTGACACCCATTTTATTTTGTCATATTTTTGGGTGCAGGTACACAGGGGTGGTGATGTTATACATGAACATTCCATAATGTAGGATTTCTCAGGCATACAGTTGCAAAATCCGCATGTTATAAAAGATCAGCAGAAAATGATGTTTTGTTGTTACCAACCGCTTTTGATCACTTCTAGAACAGTCACACCACCTATAGCCCACTAGTTTTAACAACCAGTCAAGCAAGCACCTCACAAACTGTATAGTCTCCCAAAAATGCACGATTTATGTTTTAAAAAAAAGCAGTACCTTTAATTGTGACCCTTGGGTATATGTTGAGAGAAAATGTGAGATGAGAGATAATACAGAACTTTATTGCCATAATATAAGTAATGTAAGTATACATTAGGAATTCATCACACACAACCATATTGTTAACTATGCTAATAAGTAATATTATAATCTGAACTTAAAAGGCAATAAACAGAGCCTGCACATTAACACAAATCACAGAAGACATCATATTAAGAAGATTACTTGCATCACAACTTAAAATTATGTTGATTGCTGATACAATACTCCACCACTATAATCATTTGGATGGATGGATTATGTTTGGCATTTGTTTGCCTCATTAAGAGTCTGTACAGCATCATTAACCCTTTTAGCCTTAAGGTCCACTTTGGAGGTGTTGCCTAACCACTATGTACCGGTTGCAGGAGATGGATTGACCATGATAATTCAAGGGTAGTGCCAGATTTGCTTGGCACCTGAAGGCGCCAAGCTAATCTGGCACTACCCTTGAATTATCATGGTCAATCCATTTCCTGCTGTAGGGCGTCAGGGCTAAATGGGTTAAGAGTCTAGACAGCGGTTTTAAAATGACTGGTGCATGTTCTGATTGCTCTATAGCGGAATTAACATTTTGAAGTTAATCTCATTTATAGTAGAGTATCATCTACCTAAATAAGTAAGAAAACAGAGGAACTCATGTGTGTTCCTCTACATTCTTGTGTAGGTGTAGGACACTCATACACTTCCCCGTGGGTCATTTTCACTCGGAGTGTGTAATTAAATGATGTGACATCTGTAGTACATAGCATGGGACTCCCTGTTCAGATGTTGTTTTTCTCCTCAGGTGATCCTGAAATGGCCTCCCAGGGCCCACAGAACCGGAACAGAATTACTGCCACCCTCGGCCTTGTGGTGCATGCTGCAGGTACAGACTCCTTTCAGAGCGTTTTTTGTGTCTTTGTTTTTTAAGTCTCTTTTATTTACGCTTTAGGATGGGATGCGGTGGAGCGATTTCAAAAGAACACACACGACATCATAGGCAACTAAAACTCTGACAGTGAAGTTAACAAGATAAAAATTCTGTCATGTCTAGTTATGCAAACCTCGCTGTAGAAAAAAACTTTTCTCGCTAAAGGCCATATGTGTGTGTGCGTATGTATGTAAACAAAATCTCTGAAGTTTGCATGTGTACAAGCTTGAAATTAGGGGAGGTGCTTCATTCAGGAGGTGCCTAGGAGCCCCTCCAAGCATTTTGAAATTGGATGTCTCATTGAAGAGTTAAATGACCGTTTATAGGAAGTCTTACTTACTTACTTACGCCTGTCACCCCTACCCGGGTATAGGCCGTCGACGAGAGACCTCCAGCAACTACTGTCCTGTGCTTCTCCTTCGATTCTACTCCAGGTGGTTCCCAGTCTCTTGATGTCTGCTTGGAGGTCTCGACGCCAGGAGTATCTCGGCCTACCTCTTTTCCTCTTTCCCTGGGGGTTCCATGACAATGCCTGCCTAGTGATACTGGAAGCTGGCTTTCTCAGACTGTGACCGATCCATCCCCATCTTCTTCGCCCAATTTCATTCTCTGTTGTTATCTGCTCTGTTCTCTCCCAGAGTCTGACGTTGCTGATCTTCTCTGGCCAGTGGATTTTCAAAATTCTGAACCTCGCGCTGGGGCCATATGGCGTTGAGGCGCGTCCCCTGGGTGGTGGATAGGGGGTCCCTCGTGAGAGGGGTGCAACGAATGAAATAAGGTGCCGTGAACCAACATGGTCTAAGAGAAGGTGACCCCGACAGAAAACCCCTGGTCCTCCTAGTAAGGGGGTTGGGCGTGGGGGTAGCTTCCCAACCCTGCAAAAAAGGAAATAGCTACAAAAACGCCGACAAAAAGACTAACAGTAATTCCTTTCCTGGAGGAGGAAGGTTCTTCTACCAGAAGACTTATGACATCCTGTGGTGAAAGCCGGAAGTCTTCGGAAGCCACAGGACCGAGCCGCCTCTCTCTATCCAGGGACACAACCATGGGCACATGGAACGTCAAGACCATGTTCCAGAGCGGCAAGGCCGCCCAGATAGCAGCGGAAATGCAAAAGTACAACCTTTCCCTGCTAGGTATCAGTGAAGCCAGATGGACGCAGTCTGGCCAGAAAAGGCTGTTAAGTGGGGAGATGATTCTGTATTCAGGTCATGAAGAGGAGAATGCCCCCCATACAGAAGGAGTAGCATTCATGCTGTCACCAGTGGCACAGAGAGCGCTGATGGGCTGGGAACCTCTTGGGCCAAGAATTATCACAGCAGCCTTTAGAACCAAGAAAAAGCTCAAGCTGAACGTCATCCAGTGTTATGCGCCCACTAATGACAGTGACGAGGAAGAGTGCCATGGACAAATGTGCGGAGCGAGACATCACCATCGTCATGGGCGATCTTAATGCCAAAATAGGGGAGGACAACACCGGATACGAAGAGGTGATGGGGAGACAGGGACTAGGCTCGGAGATGAGTGAGAACGGGGAGAGGTTTGTATACTTTTGTGCTCTAAACCGACTTGTCATTGGAGGCAGCATCTTCCCACACAGAAGAATACACAAAGCAACTTGGGTCTCACCTGACCATACAACAGAGAACCAAATAGACCATATCTGCATTAGCAAGAAATTTAGAAGATCCCTTCAAGATGTTCGAGTGAGGAGGGGAGCAGATGTCGCCTCAGACCACCATCTGCTTACCTTAAGAATGAAGCTCAAGCTAAAGAAAAGCCGCACAATGAACAATGAACAATGAACAATGAACCTTTATTTTCCAACGGTAGAAGTTATTGGTAACAGGACCAGTTTTCAAACTTGCCGTTGCTACATCTACTACATAAGTGACATAGACATGTAAACATACACATACCACACACTGCTGCATGCACTGCTACATTCGCTCACGCACGCACGCACCACGCACATACACACACACATACCCACACACGCACTCAGGTACGCACGCATGCACATCGCAACCCGCGCATGCACGCACGCACACACACACACACACACACACACACACACACACACATGTACACCGCAATTCAGTACGCATGCACACACGCATGAACACTCACACACACACACACACACACACACACACACACACACACACACACACACACTTACACACGCACGCACTCAGGCACATACGCACAAAAACAAACACACGCTCTCGGACACGCACTCCAGACATACCTACCCGCATACGCGTACGCACAAAAGTATAAAATGAGTAAAGATACAAAGTAAAGCAATAAACAAAGAATCATTAAGTACATTAAAGTTCATACAGCAAGGGCAAATATGAATGCAGGTGCTATCTCTCCCCCCCCCCCCCCACCCCCCCCCCACTCTCTCTCTCTCTCTCTCTCACGCCGACACACACACACACATACACACACACACAGCATGCACGCACGCGCACACACACACACACACAGAGTCACACATACAGTACACACACACACACACACACACACACATATACGCGAGCACAGAGACAACAAGAAGACAGCGCTATAATGTAGGCCTCCTGAGAGAAACTGGAGTTAGAGAAGAGCTCAAACTGGTGCTGTCCAACCGGTTTCAAGCGCTACAGGAGCTAGTAAATGAAGAGGAGGCGGTCACCACAGAGCAGCAGTGGAAGGCAGTTAGAGAGGCACTGAACTCAACCTGCAAAGACACTGTAGGGTTCAGGAAACACCATCACAAGGACTGGCTGTCGGCACAGACCTTGAAGAAGATAGAAGTGAGGAAGCAGAAGAAAGCAGTTGTCAACAACAGTCGCACGAGAGCAGCCAAAGGAAGGGCACAGGAGGAATACTCAGAAGCCAACCGCGAGGTGAAGAGGAGTATCAGAGCAGACAAGAGGGCCTACACAGACAGCCTGGCAGCAGAGGCAGAAAAGGCAGCAGGCAGCGGCAACATGAAACAGCTCTACGACATTACCAGAAGATTGTCAGGCAAGTATGGCCATACAGAAAGACCAGTAAAAGACAAAGAAGGCAAGCCTATTGCAGACAGAGCAGACCAACTCGACAGATGGGCCGAGTATTTTGAAGAGTTACTGAACAGACCTAGCCCACCCGACCCCCCAGACATCCAGCCGGCAGAGACCGACCTACCCATCAGCTGTGACAGACCCAGTCGGGAAGAGATCAGAAGAGCAGTGGCATTTTTGAAGAACGGCAAAGCAGCAGGGCCAGATGGCATCCCAGCGGAGTCTCTGAAAGCAGACCTAGAGACAACAGTGGAGATGCTGTACCCACTGTTTGGAAAGATCTGGGAAGAGGAGGTGATGCCGGCTGACTGGAAGGAGGGGTACCTAATCAAGCTTCCCAAGAAAGGCGACCTCAGCAAGTGTTCCAACTACAGAGGAATCACCTTGCTGTCGGTACCAGGAAAGGTCTTCAACAGGATCATCCTGGAGAGAATGAAGAGCTCTGTTGACCCCCAGCTGAGAGACCAGCAAGCAGGATTCAGGAAAAACCGATCATGTACAGACCAGATCGCCACTCTCCGCATCATCGTGGAACAGTCTCTGGAGTGGAGCTCCCCGCTGTACGTCAACTTTGTGGATTATGAGAAAGCATTTGACAGTGTGGACCGAGAGACTTTTGGGAAACTCCTACGACACTACGGTGTACCCACAAAGCTCGTCCGCCTGATCAAGAGCAGCTACGATGGCATGACATGTCGCGTGATCCACGAAGGGCAGTTCACCAGGGAGCTCCAGGTCAGAACTGGTGTCAGGCAGGGGTGTCTGCTGTCGCCGTTCCTCTTCCTACTGGCCATAGACTGGGTCATGAAGATGACCACAGAGCACAGACGAAGTGGAATACAGTGGACACTGTGGACACAGCTTGACGACCTCAATTTTGCAGACGACCTGGCATTACTGTCCCACACTCATCAACAAATGCAGGACAAGACCATGAGGCTTGCTGACATCTCGTCCCAAGTGGGCCTCACCGTTCACAAACAGAAAACAAAGACAATGAGGCTGAACGCAACCAGGGAAGAACCAGTCTTGCTTGCTGGCACCCCGTTGGAGGAGGTGGAGTCCTTCACCTATCTCGGGAGCATCATAGACAAAAAAGGCGGCACTGATGCAGATGTCAGAGCACGAATCGGTAAAGCCAGAGCAGCCTTTCTCCAGTTGAAAAAAGTGTGGAGTTCAAGAGAGTTGTCACAACACACCAAAGTCCGGATTTTCAACTCCAATGTAAAAGCAGTTCTCCTATATGGAGCAGAGACTTGGAGATTGACAAAAACCACAGTCAACAGAGTACAGACCTTCGTGAACAGTTGCCTTAGAAGAATGTTGAAAATCCACTGGCCAGAGAAGATCAGCAACGTCAGACTCTGGGAGAGAACAAAGCAGATAACAGCAGAGAATGAAATTGGGCGAAGAAGATGGGGATGGATCGGTCACAGTCTGAGAAAGCCAGCTTCCAGTATCACTAGGCAGGCATTGTCATGGAACCCCCAGGGAAAGAGGAAAAGAGGTAGGCCGAGAAACTCCTGGCGTCGAGACCTCCAAGCAGACATCAAGAGACTGGGAACCGCCTGGAGTAGAATCGAAGGAGAAGCACAGGACAGCACAGGAGTTGCTGGAGGTCTCTCGTCGTCGGCCTATACCCGGGTAGGGGTGACAGGCATAAGTAAGTAACTGTTCATGAAGGTCTGTACTCTGTTGACTGTGGTTTTTGTCAATCTCCAAGTCTCTGCTCTATATAGGAGAACTGCTTTTACATTGGAGTTGAAAATCCGGACTTTGGTGTGTTGTGACAGCTCTCTGGAACTCCACACTTTTTTCAACTGGAGAAAGGCTGCTCTGGCTTTACCGATTCGTGCTCAGACATCTGCATCAGTGTCGCCTTTTTTGTCTATGATGCTCCCAAGATAGGTGAAGGACTCCACCTCCTCCAACGGGGTGCCAGCAAGCAAGACTGGTTCTTCCCTGGTTGCGTTCAGCCTCATTGTCTTTGTTTTCTGTTTGTGAATGGTGAGGCCCACTTGGGATGAGATGTCAGCAAGCCTCATGGTCTTGTCCTGCATTTGTTGATGAGTGTGGGACAGTAATGCCAAGTCATCTGCAAAATCGAGGTCGTCTAGCTGTGTCCACTGTATTCCACTTTGTCTGTGCTCTGTGGTCATCTTCATGACCCAGTCTATGGCCAGTAGGAAGAGAAACGGAGACAGCAGACACCCCTGCCTGACACCAGTTCTGACCTGGAGCTCCCTGGTGAACTGCACTTCGTGGATCACGCGACATGTCATGCCATCGTAGCTGCTCTTGATCAGGCGGATGAGCTTTGTGGGTACACCATAGTGTCGTAGGAGTCTCTCGGTCCATGCTGTCAAATGCTTTCTCATAATCCACAAAGTTGACATACAGCGGGGAGCTCCACTCCAGAGACTGTTCCACGATGATGCGGAGAGTGGCGATCTGGTCTGTACATGATCGGTTCTTCCTGAATCCTGCTTGCTGGTCTCTCAGCTGGGGGTCAACGGAGCTCTTCATTCTCTCTAGGATGATCCTGTTGAAGACCTTTCCTGGTACTGACAGCAAGGTGATTCCTCTGTAGTTGGAACACTTGCTGAGGTCGCCTTTCTTGGGAAGCTTGATTAGGTACCCCTCCTTCCAGTCAGCCGGCATCACCTCCTCTTCCCAGATCTTTCCAAGCAGTGGGTACAGCATCTCCACTGTTGTCTCTAGGTCTGCTTTCAGAGAATCCACTGGGATGTCATCTGGCCCTGCTGCTTTGCCGTTCTTCAAAAATGCCACTGCTCTTCTGATCTCTTCCCGGCTGGGTCTGTCACAGCTGATGGGTAGGTCGGTCTCTGCCGGCTGGATGTCTGGGGGGTCGGGTGGGCTAGGTCTGTTCAGTAACTCTTCAAAATACTCGGCCCATCTGTCGAGTTGGTCTGCTCTGTCTGCAATAGGCTTGCCTTCTTTGTCTTTTACTGGTCTTTCTGTATGGCCATACTTGCCCGACAATCTTCTGGTAATGTCGTAGAGCTGTTTCATGTTGCCGCTGCCTGCTGCCTTTTCTGCCTCTGCTGCCAGGCTGTCTGTGTAGGCCTTCTTGTCTGCCCTGATACTCTTCACCTCGCGGTTGGCTTCCAAATATTCCTCCTGTGCCCTTACTTTGGCTGCTCTCGTGCGACTGTTGTTGACAACTGCTTTCTTCTGCGTCCTCACTTCTATCTTCTTCAAGGTCTGTGCCGACAGCCAGTCCTTGTGATGGTGTTTCCTGAACCCTACAGTGTCTTTGCAGGTTGAGTTCACCACCTCTCTAACTGCCTTCCACTGCTGCTCTGTGGTGACCGCCTCCTCTTCATTTACTAGCTCCTGTAGCGCTTGAAACTGGTTGGACAGCACCAGTTTGAACTCTTCTCTAACTCCAGTTTCTCTCAGGAGGCCTACATTATAGCGCTGTCTTCTTGTTGTCTCTGTGCGGCTTTTCTTTAGCTTGAGCTTCATTCTTAAGGTAAGCAGATGGTGGTCTGAGGCGACATCTGCTCCCCTCCTCACTCGAACATCTTGAAGGGATCTTCTAAATTTATTGCTAATGCAGATATGGTCTATTTGGTTCTCTGTTGTATGGTCAGGTGAGACCCAAGTTGCTTTGTGTATTTTTCTGTGTGGGAAGATGCTGCCTCCAATGACAAGTCGGTTTAGAGCACAAAAGTCCACAAACCTCTCCCCGTTCTCACTCATCTCCGAGCCTAGTCCCTGTCTCCCCATCACCTCTTCGTATCCGGTGTTGTCCTCCCTTATTTGGGCATTAAAATCGCCCATGACGATGGTGATGTCTCGCTCCACACATTTGTCCATGGCACTCTGGAGTCGGTCGTAGAACTCCTGTTTCTCTTCCTCGTCACTGTCATTAGTGGGCGCATAACACTGGATGACGTTCAGCTTGAGCTTTTTCTTGCTTCCAAAGGCTGCTGTGATAATTCTTGGCCCAAGAGGTTCCCAGCCCATCAGCGCTCTCTGTGCCACTGGTGACAGCATGAATGCTACTCCTTCTGTATGGGGGGCATTCTCCTCTTCATGACCTGAATACAGAATCATCTCCCCACTTAACAGCCTTTTCTGGCCAGACTGCGTCCATCTGGCTTCACTGGTACCTAGCAGGGAAAGGTTGTACTTTTGCATTTGTTTTTTCAAAATACATTACCGATGGCATTACTATCTGGGAATACACTCTATTGCCTATAGATTTCAGCAAAATTGTGTGTAGCACACAACTGGGGAGGAGACACCGGGGATCCAAGCACTATGACCCCGGGTGGCCTCCCCTTACTACCCTATCCCGGCGAGCACAGGGCGACCTCGTCAGTTTCACTCATAGCTCGACCGGGGACGGTCGAGTTTTTGCCTTTCTCCGTTCTACGGGTTTCAGTGGTTTTTGACTGTGGGCTTGAATTGGAGTCTTCGATTCAGCCCTGGACTCACTACATTCGTGGTTTTTCCTTTGACAATTGGACTCATTGTGACCTGTGCGCCGACCGGTTTTACCGGCTCTGACTTGTGAGTTCACCCTTGGCTTGGCCTTGGGGTTCGACGACGCACGTGACTTGTGCCCGGCTGGTTTGTGCAAGGTGGACTTTCTTCGCCGGCGTAGCTGGTTTAGGGCCTTATGGCTTCTTCTGTGTCGAAGACTTGCCGCCGTGCGGGGACTTCCAGTGGCCGGTTGATGCACTCGACTCTTGCTTGCCATGTTCGGGCTGTGCTTCGGACGGAACGTGTGATGGTGGCGCCGCTTGGACGGAAGACCGGTGTTCGCGCAGGTGGGACTTCTTCAGGCGTGACCGGTCCCCTCGCCCGCTTCGGTCTCCACGGGATCCTCCACGGGTGGACGTACTTCCCTCGGCGCATCGGGCTTTCCGGCCCACAGGTAAGTCCCCTTCTTGTACCGTTACCTCGCAGGTTCTCCCTCCCCTCTCCGAGTCTTCGGAGCAGGGTAGGCGAGTTTCGGAGTCACGCTCCCCACGCTCTGCTTCGTTAGCGCGTGGCTTGAGCCCATTTTGGTTCCCACCCCCCGCTCTGCTTCGGGCGAGCGGTCTGGGAGAGATGAGCGTTCGTCGGCCACCCCCGGCTCTAGGTCTCCGGAGCGGGGACGGGTGACGGAACGCAAGCATAAGAAAGAGAGTAAACGTGATAAGAAATGCTCTCGCTCACGCACCGAGGCTTCGGAACGTGACTCGAGACCGTTAGTAATGCTGCCTCCCCGCTCTGTATTTTCCGAACGGGCAAGGCATGCTTCGCTTTCTTCCCCCCCCCCCCCCGCCCGCCCCGTCTCGCCTGGGCGGGCCCGGGGGGTGGTTGACTCTCGCCCCCCACGCTCCGAGGAGTCGGAGCGGGGGTCGCGTGCACATAATGGTCCCCTCCCCGCTTCGCTTCGCCTGAGCGGGCTTGGCGTGACCGTAGACTGTCCCCCCCCCCCGTCTCGTATCAACCGGACGGGCCCGGTGTGACTTGGACCCTCGCCCCCCCCCCCCCCCCTCGCTCTGAGGCTTCGGAGCTGGGGCAGCGGGCTCATAAATCGTCCCCTCCCCGCTCCGCCTTTCCTGAGCGGGCTTGGCGTGACCCTAGACTGTCCCCCCCCCCCCCCGCCTCGTATCGACCAGGCGGGCCCGGTGTGACATCGCGCGTCCTCCACGGTCCGACACATCGGACGGGGGGCCGCGTACCCGGTATTTGTCCCCTCCCCGCTCCGCCTTTCCTGAGCGGGCTAGGGGAGACTATTGGCGGTCCCCCCCCCCCCCCCCTCGCACCGGTTCTCCCGGGCGGGCCAGGGGTGACCAGGCCACTTCCTCGGTATTCCGATCGCGGTTTGTCGCTCACGTCGGCTGCCGCGTGCGGATCCCGACTTCGAGGTGGACCGTCGCTTTGCCACGGTCCCTCCGTCGCCGCGGCGCGCCTCTTTGCGTGCGTCGCGGGCGGCTGCGTCTACCTCGCGCGCGGCGGTGCGGCACTCTCGTAGCCGCTCGCCCCTTTCGTCTTTGCCGCGAGAAGATCAGTTTGGAACGGACGTCCTCAGCCTTCATCCGTCGGACTCGGCCTCGGCGATCTTCTTGCAGGACTCGGCGGCGGGTTCTCCTTCCCGCCTTTTTCCGCTGTCGCGTCGGCCTCCGCCTCGTCAGACGTTGCCGGCCCTTCGCTCGGATCACAGTCGGTCCACGCTATGGGTGAGGCTTCAAGGCTTATCGCCAAGTCCCTACCGCCCGACGTCTGTCCGCCTTCGCCTCCTCCGAAGAGACAGGCTTCGGCCATGGTCGACGCGCAGAGGCAAGTCCAGCGCCGCAAGTCCCTCCCGCAAGCCGGCTTCCGGGACCTCACCGATGCTTCTCCGCCCAGCTGCGTAACGACGCTTTCGGCGACACGGGATACTTTACCGCCGCTCGATCGCCGGTGGGAATCAACTTAAGCTTCCGCCAGGCCTAGTACGCTGGACACTCCCAAGCCTTCGCCTTACCTTTTCCAGCGGTGGATGTGGCGGCCTTACTGCAGGCGGGCGGCCGCAGGCTCGTCCAGAACTCGTGGCCTCGGCCTCTCGACAGGATCGCCTCCTTAGCGCGGAACTCGCTGGCGTGCTCGGGTTTGGAACTGGCTACCCAGGCAGCACTGCAGTGCCTACAGGATACGTGGGACCTGGAGGCTCAGTCCCCGCTTCGTGACGTGCAGTCCATCCTGATAGCGGCCAACCGGTCCGCCTACCATTCTTCCGCCACCGCCAGGGCAGCGGCTGCCAAATGCGACCTCTGGAGGAGGGATACCCTTTTGCGCCTCTGCTCGGACCTTCCCTTGTCAGTGAAGACCCAGCTCCGTCACGCCCCCTTAGGGGGTCCTCAGCTGTTCGGCGACACTTGGCACACCTTTAAGGAATCTTCCAAGGACTTGTGGCCCAAGCCTGCATCTAACCCAGCCTCGACCCGCTTTCGCGCCCCCCGCACGGCGGGGGTCGTGCCCAGCGGTCTTTTAGGCCCTCCTTCTCTACAGTCGGATCTTCACGAGGTCGGGCCCGTCCATTCCAGGCTACTCAGGCCGGCCCCGCCCCTCGCCCTTCTTGGCCCCGCGGTGCCCGTAGATCGGGCCGCGGTCGGGCTCTTTGACTCGCCCCCGCCTCCGCCCCCGCCTCATTAATCGGGCCTCCCGTCGGCGGGCGGCTGTCGCTCTTCAGCGATCTTGGAGATCGCTGTTCCCGGACGACCCCTGGATTCTTTCCACCGTTACCGCAGGCCTGCAACTTTCGTTCCTGTCGCCTCCGCCTCTTCGCTGAGCACCCATGTGGACCCAGGAACCGCTCGACGGCACACAGGCGGACGCTCTGCGCGGGGAAGTGGCGACCCTCCTCACCAAAGCGGCGACAGAGGTGGTTTTGCGGCAGGACTCTCCGGCGTTCTACAGCCGACTCTTCTAGCTCCCAAACCAGGCGGCATCGACTTATCAGCTTGGCCTCGATTCAGGATGCTTGGCCTCGATTCAGGATGCTTGGCCCCTCGATTCAGGATGGAGACGGCCAGGACACTCCGTGCGGCCCTCCGGCCGATGGACTTTGCGATCAGCCTCGATCTGTCAGACGCCTATCTGCACGTCCCGATTCATCCGTCGTTTCGCCGGTACCTTCGGTTTGACTTGGGGGGATCGTCTACCAGTTCTGCGCCCTTCCTTTCGGCCTCAACATCAGTCCGTGGGTGTTTACAAGACTGCTCGACGCCGTGATAGCCAATTTCCGTCAGCGCTCCTTGAGCCCGGCCTCCAATTACTTGGACGACCTTCTACTGCGCAACTTGGTCTCCGCAGCCCTCCAGACGGACAGGGATGCCCTGCTTTCCCTTCTGCGTCGTCTAGGTTTCCTACTCATTGGGGAAATCCGTTCTTCTCCCTCTCGACGGTTTCTACATCGGGGGATGGAATTCCGGACCGACCTCAACCTTGCCCGCCTGCCTCTGGCCAGGCGACAGAAGATAGTCGACTTAGCGACTTCGATGGGGATGGGATCCTCCTTCACCGCCAGGGTCTGGCTTCAACTCCTGGGCCTCCTCAGGGCGGCTGCGGACCTGCTTCCCTTGGGCAGACTTTATGCTCGGCCTCTCCAGCTACGTCTCCTTCTTCACTGGCGACCCTCGGGCGCTCTGTTGGATCTAGTACCTGTCACGCCTCGGGCTCGTCCTCACCTCGAGAGGTGGGCGGACCTCGCTTGGCTGGCTTCGGGGGTGCCCTACACTCCCCGCCGCCTCGGTGGTCTCTCTGTACAGAGGCGAGCCAGGCCGGCTGGGGCGCGCACCTGTTACCGGATTTCTCTCGGCCTCGGGCGTTGGCTTCGGGAGCTGTTCGGGAATCACGTCAACTGGCTGGAGCTGAAGGCAGTTGGATTGGCATTCGACGTTGGCAGGAGACCTTGGCCAATCAGGACGTCCTCGTGCTCTCCGACAACTCGACGGTGGTGGCTTACATACAGAATCAGGGTGGCACTCACTCGCCCTCCCTTTGCATTCTTCGGTGCCACCTTCGCCTCTGGTGCAGGGATCGAGGCATTGCCCTACGAGCCCGCCACATCCCTGGCCACCTCAACGTGAAGGCGGACGCCCTGTCTCGTCGCGGACAGTTGCTCCACACGGAGCGGTCCCTACGCCCGGATATTTTTCGCCTGCTCTGCTCTCACTGGGAAACGCCGCTAGTGGATCTGTTTGCCACCAGATGAAGCAGCCAGCTCCCGGTCTACGTCTCGCCAGTCCTGGATCCACTCACTTGGGCAGTGGACGCGCTCCCCATTCCTTGGGTCGGCCGGATTGCTTACGCCTACCCCCCGGCAGTCCTCGTTCCGAAGGTACTGCGGAAGCTTCTGGGATGCTCGGCGGTCCTCCTGCTGGTGGCCCCCTTCAACTGGACCAAGAGCTGGACCACGGACCTCCTCGCGCTTGCGACGGACCCTCCTCTGGAGCTTCCTACCCCTTCCACGATGCTCAAGCAGCCCCGTCAGCGGCTTTTCCATCCGTGCCCCGTACGCCTCCGCCTACACGCTTGGAGGTTGTCCGGCACGCCCGCACCGCTAGAGGTTCTCAGATGCAGCAGTGGCGGCAATTGCAGCAGCCCGCAGACTCTCTACAAGGAAGGTGTACGAAGGCACGTGGAGGGTCTTTCAGACCTGGTGCACCTCCCATGGGCACCCTCCCACTAACCTAGCCTCCCACCAACTGGCGGAGTTCTTCCTGTGGCTCTTCGACGACCGGGGCTTAGCCCCGGTCGCCATCAAGGGCTACCGCGCTACGTTCGCGGACATCTACCGTCACCGGTGTCTTCCGGACCCAGGCGCCTGCAAGGATCTGTCGAATTTCTGGCTCACTTTGAACTCCGACGTCCGGTTTCACGTTCCCTAGTACCCCGGTGGGATCTTGCCTGGGTACTGACGTGGTTGAATACGGACCGGTTGAGCCCCTCCCCTTGGCTCGGTTCTCAGACTTGACCCGGAAAACCTGTTTCCTTCTGGCTCTCGTTACAGCGTCCCGAGTCAGCGAGCTTCACGCGCTCTCGATGCTCCCAGCCTGTTTGCGGTTCGTTCCGACGGCTCTGCGCAGAGGCTCTCCGATCCGTCCTTCCTGGCCAAGAACCGCCGCCCGCGGCGGCTCCTCAGGTGCTAACGATACGGCCCCTCTGTGGAGCGGACCTCTCCCCTGGATCGCGGCAACAGGACCCAGTGCGGGCGCTAAAGATTTACCTGCGCCGCTCTCAGCCGCAGCGCCGGGGGCGCTCGCGCCTCTTCTTACCTTGTCCGCGGGCAGACGCCACATCTCGGCCCAGATCGTGTCATCCTGGCTGCGGTGGGTGATTAGGTCAGACTACCTAGACCTCTCCCCACGCGGCGCTGAGCCTTTACAAATCCGGGCGCATGAAGTGAGAGCAGTAGCCACCAGTCTAGCCCTGGACCGCAACTGCTCGGTCAAAGATATTTTGGCAGCGGGTGGCTGGCGCTCAGACTCCACTTTCGCACGCTTCTACCTTAAGAGACCTATCCGGCTGACGTGACTCCCTGGCACGGGTGGGCGACATCTCCGCGGCCCAGCACTCCCTCCGAGCACTGCTGGCGTCTTAGGCACATCATAGCTGAAATCGTCGGGAGTTCTCTCTCGAGGGGGCCGGCGGAGTGGTTGGGTTGTGGTTAGATACGGCACCCTCCGCCTGTTCGCCATTCTCCCAGATAGTAATGCCATCGGTAATGTATTTTGAAAAAACAAATGAATTTTTTTTCTAAAATGTATTTTTTTGAAAAATACTTACCGATGGCATTACTCGAATGGCCCTCCCGCCTGCCCCGCTTGCCTCTTGTGGCTATGTGTGAAACTGACAAGGTCGCCCTGTGCTCGCCGGGATAGGGTAGTAAGGGGAGGCCACCTGGGGTCATAGTGCTTGGATCCCCGGTGTCTCCTCCCCAGTTGTGACCCCACCCGGGTCTGCCCTGGGGGACTTGGGTGGGGTTAGGTATTTTTTAGTTCCCAGGGTCACCCTGGTCAGCCCCACAGGGTGGGTTTTTCTCTCTATTCTGGGGCATGTGTTTCTGTCTACCCTTTGTCCATTCGCCTGTATTTGCCTTTTTAAAACTCTCCCTACTGTCTGCACTGCCTGTAGCTCTTGATATTGGATGTGTGTTGCTAAATGGTCTTAGCTTTATTTAGGCCCCATGTGTTAGGTTTATTTAACGTATTTGACCGGCTGGCGACATACATTCAATGTTCTGTTTCTTTTTTATTTTTTCACAAGCAGTGCGGGCACGTCCTGAGAAAGCCTTGTTGCTGTCGGGACGTTAAGCAATGTACAATCAATCAATCAATCCTCCCCAGTTGTGTGCTACACACAATTTTGCTGAAATCTATAGGCAATAGAGTGTATTCCCAGATAGTAATGCCATCGGTAAGTATTTTTCAAAAAAATACATTTTAGAAAAAAAATTCATTTCCGCTGCCATCTGGGTGGCCTTGCCGCTCTGGTACATGGTCTTGACGTTCCATGTGCCCATGGTTGTGTCCCTGGATAGAGAGAGGCGGCTCGGTCCTGTGGCTTCCGAAGACTTCCGGCTTTCACCACAGGACGTCATAAGTCTTCTGGTAGAAGAACCTTCCTCCTCCAGGAAAGGAATTACTGTTTGTCTTTTCGTTGGCGTTTTTGTAGCTATTTCCTTTTTTGCAGGGTGGAGAACTACCCCCACGCCCAACCCCCTTACTAGGAGGACCAGGGGTTTTCTGTCAGGGTCACCTTCCCTTAGACCATGTTGGTTCACGGCACCTTATTTCATTCGGTGCACCCCTCTCACGAGGGACCCCCTATCCACCACCCAGGGGACGCGCCTCAACGCCATATGGTCCCAGCGCGAGGTTATAGGAAGTCGGTTGACCCATATTAGAGTCCGATATTTTCGTTATATTCACTTGCAGTTTTGGATATAGCCAGATTGGAGAAGACATTGGATGAGTTTGTTAGTCAGCTTTATATCTTTTGAACTTTTTCAGTATATTTTCCAGCAGAAATTTTGTCATCACACCGACATCGACGCAATACTCTAGATGTGACATATTTCTCTCTTTCTCTTTCTGTCGCTGTCTCTCTCTCTCTCAAAACAATGGCATGTATGCATTGTGACCCTTATAGAGCTCACCATAAGTCTATTACTAAAAGTGTGTAAAAGGTCGGCCACACAAGTAGTAACATGTAACTTTAGTCGACGCGTCATGTTCAGTCGCCATAGCTTGAAGGTTCATTAGTGATGTAAAAAACAAGTACACGGACTTCAAAGAACAAAAATGAGGCCGGCATCATGGGACGGTTGTGTAGAAATCCCAGTCACGTGATTGTCTTAGGCAGGGTGACCTGTCAGAAAATATGCAACATGGTGACAAATGCGATCATTGTATACTGCTTGATTTTATCCAAAAAAAAAATCTAAGACGAAGAGGAACGACATGTTAAAGGTATATGGATGGTAATGGTTCATCTGTCTGATAATTTTGAGACTGGTGTTGAGCAGGATTTTTTGTTTGCTTTGTTACATCTGTGCAGGTGCAGAAAATAAGAAATCATACCTCTTTCTTTTGTCATCTTATGCAGCCATTTGCTATCTCCTCCCCCCCCCCCCCCCCCCCCACCCCCCCCTCCCCCCCCACTCTACACACATACACACACACCACGCAAAATCCTGCACTGTACAACAAAAGTATTCTTTCAGCATTGCATACTTAGAACATTACATGACGTTTACATGCCAATATGTCAAAAATAAACCTTTTATTTACGTAAAAGATTTCTGTGTGTCTGGCTCCTGCGGTACTTTTTACCAGTGTGCTCTCAACACACTGTCTTAAAACAGACACTTGGAAAATACCTGTTCAAATGCATGTCGGCCACGACACTAGGTGTCGACATTTTCAATAGGCGTTGCACACTTACAGTAATAGACTTATGAGCTCATTGATGGATTGACAAATTTGCGAGGCTTTTTCAGATATATTTCAAAATCAGAATCAGGTCAAAGACAACAGGTTGAGACCCTTGACAGCGAGTACAGCTCGCATATAAAAGGAACTTTGTGAATTATGGCTCTTATATAGAAGAGACTTGGCGGGTTATTGTTCATCCCATCTTGTTGTTGTTTTTTTGTGTAGTCTTGTGAGCAGACTTGATTAAAGCTTTGGTCACAATTTCACTATTGCTTTAATACATCAAAGATTCTTTCATTTTTATCAAGGAATAGTTGAAAACGAAAGCCATCATCTTTTTCAGTTTTTATTTAAATTTTGTTATTGGCCTCGAGTCATCACTACAATTTTTAGCTCACATTCCATTAGTCAGGCTGCTGTCCATCAGGCATCTGTGTGTGTCCACGGTTTTCTTTTGGATTTGGCGTTTTCATGGGGGCCTTACAAGCAACCAACTTCAGAATTTTCAATTTGTTGTTTCAATTAATTGTTTCATTATTTCTTAGAAATTATTTTCTTGTTTCAGCGGATGGTGTTGCTATGGGGGCTGCCATTTCCATGTCTGAAACACACATCACCATGATTGTATTTCTTGCCATCATGTTACATAAGGTTTGTATATGGGCGTGTGTATGTTTGTTTATATGTGGCATTAATCTCTTCAGTGCCAGGGAAAAGTAAACACAGTCCAGCTGTCAGAGACATAGATCTTCATGAGCCTCGGCACTTGTGAGGATCTATGCCTCATGATTACACCTCTTTGTAGGCATATTCTGTGGATAGCTGGGGCTCTTTGGTGTTGAATTAACCCATATCATACTGAAGCTAAAAGCTTCAAATCTGTACACTGCTATATGCAAGCTACATTATAGTACTTACAGATAAGAATATAGACCACTGGCTTTAGTTCAAGGGTGGTGCCAGAATAGCTTGGCGCCAAGCTATTCTGGCACTACCCTTGAACTATTTTAGTCAAACTTATTTCACACAGTGGTGTATTCCGAATGATAAGGGTTAACAAAGATTTCGCAAGAGACACAATCTACATCACTTGGCAGTGAAAGGATTATGCCAGGAAAATGTACCAGTGTTAACCCTTCGGGTGTTGGTAGTGGTTTTAGTCACAATGATCCCTGCAGGAATCATCAAGTCTAAAACTGCTACCGACACCCACGGTTAAGAAAAACACCTAAAGGGTTAAACATTGCCAAAATGTCAGTCTGTTGTTACGTTATTGATTTGTTGCCTTATGAGAAATACAAAGTAGGCAGACATTTGAAATAATGGTATATTACTTCTACTCCATATCATCTTTTTTCCCGCAACTCATTAATCCTAGAGGATGCAGTTATCTATGTCACAATTCTTCAGTTATATCTTGAACCGCTTGGAGATTACTCTGCACTGAGGTAGTCGCTACAGCTCCAAAAACACATGGCCTCACGAGCGCCTTAGCATCCGCGTTATCGCGAAATTGTTTATATTACAGCGGACGGCAGACGCAGCCGTCCCGTTAGTCCCTTTCCTTTTTGTCCCTTGTCTCCTTGACTGCGTGCACAAAATAAGGTGAACTTGTGTGAAATCATTGAAAATTCGCATCAACTTCATTTTAAAAAAATGAACTTTAAAATTTTTTTTGTGCGTGTACGGGTTAGCGCATTTTTTTGGAAACAATAGGCGCACAGGCCTCTTTTCCTGTTTGTCCTTGCCAAACTACAACATTCTTAGAGAGAGAAAGAGATGAAATGAAACTTTATTAAGAGAGAGAAAACACCAGCCTAGTGATAATAATGTGTAAAAATGGTTATAACTAAATAGTGTATTTCACGGTGAAGACACAGTCGTACTATCGGGCCGTGAACTGAAAAACTCGAAAAGCTTTTGGTCAGGCAGTGAGCCGCAGGAGCAAATAGGAGGGGAGGAAATACGGTCGCGGCGGGTATGATATGTGCCAGATATCTCTCACGACAGCTTGATGATAACTGACTCGCACGCACACTTGCCGGAATTCAGGGACCTTTTTTTCTCTGTCCGTTGAGTTATAGACTGTCTTAAGACAGATCAACTATGACAGTTCAAGGGTGGTGGTAGAATAGCCTGTCTGTGCCAAGCTATTCCGGCACCCCCCTTGAACTGTCATGATCGATACACATCCTGTCATAGCGTGTCAGAGCTTAATAATAACATAACATAATTACATTGAACCGTGGATATTGCAAAATGCCACGGGACCAAGCTTTTCTTGTTATTATACTTATAGAAAAGTTTGGTTTGCCTGAACAAGCATCTAACTTTTGCTATGTCCAGATTTGATATTCGCAAAATTCACAGTACTTTTTTTTAACCCATTCAACCCTGACGCACTTCAGCAGGAGATGAGTCAACCATGATAATTCAAGGGTAGTGCCAGATTAGCTTGGTGCCTGTTGGCGCCAAGCTAATCTGGCACTGCCCTTCAATTATCATTGTCGATCCATCTCCTGCAACCGGTGCATAGTCATTAGATAACACCTCCAAAATTTGGGAAATAGGCCGTCAGGTTGAATGAGTTAAAAGTCGTGGCATGTTTGATGTGTTATCATTATCTTTTTTCAGGCGCCAGCTGCGTTTGGACTTGTGTCATTTTTGCTGCATGAAAACTTTGACAGAGCCAGGATTCGAAAACATCTTATGGTTTTCGCCGCTGCCGCCCCTCTCCTTACAGTCATCACATATTTTGGATTGAGTCGAGTAAGTTGCTTCCTCAGTCAGCCCCTGCTCATGAGAATCATGTCTCATTTGTATGGGTCGACCTACTTACAGTTGCCACATACTTTGAATTGCGTTGAGCAAGTTGTTGATTATATTATGTCATTGTTCTTGAAGGCCCACTACCATCGTAACTGTTCAGAGATATGGGTACGAAACGCTACACACAGGTCTAGTTATGGTTCATTTGGACATGGAACAATCAAGTTCAGCACACGTCGTCTTTATATCAAGTAGCTTGACAATTGACTCCACTCTGTTCTATAAATACCATGCTTTCAGTATGAGAAACAGTTAAAATTAGATTGACACGCTAACAGCTGTGCAGAATAAATAAGAGCGATTACGCATGTGCTGTTTCTGCATGTCCAAACTGCAGTTAAAGTTCATTAGGTGTGTCGACAAGGCATTACAAACACAATTGGTGCTGAAATGTCTCTTCAGATGTGTGCGTGGTGGTACTTTAAGTCAGCCTGTTCCACTTGTGCAAGAGGCATAGATTCTCACTGCAGGCTGACCTTCATTCATGCGAAGAAACAGATGTGAATGGGACCAAATATAGGAATAAAGAACACAGTGCTAACAAGAGACATAAACATGAGTCCCCATGAGAGATATAAATACTGAGCGGATTGAAGCATCATTAACACAATGACTGAGTTAACCCCCTTGATTATATCTTTTTTGGCCCTCCATATCTATGTCTCCCGCACAGAGTAAATACCATTGGAAGTTACCCCTAAATCATCATTATTTAAACAGCCACATTTTTTATGAAAATCAAAAATAATACTTAAGGGGTTAACTCAGTCATTGTGTTAATAATACTTCAATCCGCTCAGTATTTATATCTCTCTTAATTAGCTCATATATCTACTGTCGCAATGTTACTATGTACGTAAACACAGCCCGTCGCCAGCTGACTCTAGGTACGACGCGTCAGAATAAAATATGCACAACAGTTACAGTGAATTCACAATGTCGCAATGTTTTGACAACGTTGCTCAAAACCTTTTCAAATCCTTTAGCTGCTAGATCGATGTACCACACCTGAGTCGATATTCACACAATTTATTTTTGACCTTAAGAAAATGCACATCGAAAAAATCATGAGCCCCCACAAATGTAAATTGGTTTTAAGATTGAATGGGAATAAAACCCCCATTAGCTACCGCACACAGAGAGAGAGAAAGACCCGCTTTGACAACACAGACATAAACTCCACTCATGTGAAACTTACACGTTTTAAATCAGCTTCTTTTCAAGCCAGCTCACCTGTTTACCTTTGTGGTGTCTAATGTCGCCACGCGCCGGCACAGTAGCGCGCCACTGTTCAACTCACTGTGAGACCTAACACTCTATGTGAAGCCGGCTCTACAGCTCTGAAAAGGCTATTTGCTGAGAGGTGTCATACACTCAAGAAGACAGCATGTTTCGAAATTGACTTCATATTTACTCAATGACTGGTTCCCGAGAAATCAAACGGTGGCCTATACTCTGCACTATACAGGGAGCTGGAAAAACAGTTGTATAAGAAACTAACAAGTAATATCTAACACACAGACGTACACACAAACAAACACACTTACAAACAGACGCGCACACAAACAAACAAACACACAATCAAACAGACGTACACACACACAAACAAACAAACAAACACACATGATCAAACACACACATACACACACACACACGCACTTACAGACACTCATGTCAGTACAATTTTATCGTAAGCATGAGCTGCCAGGTGGTGTCACGGTTGATCGCCTTTTGTGTTGCCTCACGCTGCGCTATTAGCGGCCGCATTCCATTCCTTTTCAATTCAGACACGAGCCGCATTTTGAAAAGGCTCTCACCCGTCTTTATGGCCTTTATAGCTATACCCTTTCAAATCGCTAAGTTGTGTCAAAGATCAACAAGGGGAACGTTATTATTTGAAAGGAGGGGGATCATTTACAAAACGGTTCTACATGTGAGGGCTTAATGTACTCATGTCTGGTTTACTGACAAAGAAACAAATGTGTTTATAAATTATCTTTTTTAATTGCATTATAAAATGAACACAGACGAACTCCTTCTATTAAATGATATTGGCGCTGTAGAAAACATAGACTTAGATTTGAAAAGGGAACGACTTTTATCTGTAGTGGTTTCTGGTCATTCGAAATCTTATCTTGGGAAGCTTTATTCAACTGAAGATATACTATCCCTCACGGCTGCTGATTTATTTAAACTTCATTTTAAATATGAACAACACATGGCTTCACTAATGACCCGTGATTTGAGCAAATCAATTGTCTGCTTATATTCAAAAGCTGTGAGTTACGCTCTCCCTGTAGACATTGAAAATCTTACAAATGACCTCGAGAGTAACCCCATTGTAACGAGTGCAATTGGTAAATTAGCTTGCCTTTTATTCTACAGATTTGGTAATTTGCTGGCTCCTCTGGTAACATTAATTGTAACTAGCAGCCATGTTGATTTTACGAAATTAAATCTTTTTGTTGATAAAAATGGACGACCAACAGACGACCCCCCAAACGACCCCACAGATGAACCCTGTTTCGGACCCTGTCCAGACTCCGATTCACGCAGTGACAAAAATTAAAAATGAAGGGAGGGTTCAGTCTGGTAAACGTTTAGCTGAATGGAACAAGCAGAAAAAGTTACAGCTACAGGCGCTAACAGAAAAGGCTCATGTAAGTGATCCGCCGTCAACACTGTCAGGACCGTCAGGACCGTCAGGACCGTCAGAACTGACAGGACTTTCAACACCCCTGTCACACCCACATCAAAGTGAAAGACCTTCAACCCAGTCTAATTCTGAAACAGCAAAATATGTAGTTGCCGCATTTGTTGTCGGATCTGGTTTTGTAGCTTACCAATTATACAAAAAAAACAAGCCACAGACTCGTACAGTGACCAAAAAATTAAACACTCCATCATCAAAAACAGAAGTCTCCACATTACCAACAATACCCAAAGTTGTCGACCCATTTATCATGCAGTAATAAATTTATTATTTTAATTTTTTCTTGCCTAAGAAATGAATGACTCAAAGAATTTAATGAATCTTGTGTATCACTCTGCAGTAATCAGTGCATTAGCAGTAGCGTTTTCTATGCTGGGAAAAAATCTACTCAAAATGAAATCACCAGACCTCAGTAGACTCGATTTCGAAGACAGCGCTAAGCTAATTGTAGTTGTAACAGCGTCAATCGCCACGAAAGACCTTCTTGTTAAACAAGGAATTATTCCCGAAAATATATCTATGTAAATAAAAATAATATGGCGACGATAGCTATTATGGTGGGAGGAGCGATGGTCAACGCTCTGGCGTTTAGCGGCTCTAATTATCTCTTTTCTAAAATGGGTAGAGAACAATCTGCAGAAGAAATAAAGCGTCATAATGAAGCGTCAGAAAAATTAGCACAGGCAGAACAGGATTACGAAAAGAATAGAATTGAGAAACTTGATTTCATCAATGAAAAACTCAGGCTAGAAGGTCACGCACAACATACGTTTTCAAATACAGACGAAGCAATCCGTGAGTATTTTTTAGTCACGGGTGAAGACATGACTATACCGAAACCAAAACTAAGTGACTATTACAAACCAAGCACACAACAAAGAAATGGAGAGATAATCTTTGTTCTAGTGGGAATGACATTTGTTTATTTTACAGGAGTTTTCATTGCTAGAAAAAATGGCAGCCGAAAATAAACTATCGAAAATATATTACTCACCATCAGGGTATTATAAAGGAGCAACAGCTATTCAGAAATTACATGCCGCTGTGGGCGGAGATATATCACTCAATCAGGTCAAACAATGGTTACAGAGACAAGCAATTTGGCAGATATATCTTCCTGCTCCAAGAAAGATAACAAGGCCTCATTTTCAGAACACTACCCCAAATGACACACATCAAATGGACCTCCTGTTCCTACCACACGATACAATAAGAAAGAAACGATACAAATATGCATTAACTGTTGTAGACATTGCTTCAAGGTACAAAGACGCTGAACCCATATCTGACAAAACAGCCAGTACAGTTGCTACTGCTTTAACAAAAATATATAGTCGTGGCCCTTTAAGATACCCCAGACTTGTACAAGTTGATGACGGATCAGAATTCAAAGGTGCAGTTAATCAGTTATTTGCTAAGCATGGCGTACTGGTCAGACGTGGTATTCCAGGCGTGCACAGATCACAGGCAATTGTAGAGAACTTTAACAAACAGTTATCAGAAAGACTTTTCAGTTACCAGTATTCTAAGGAACTCATGCATGACACCCGTAACACGGAGTGGGTACAAAGGTTACCACATGTGATAAAAGCAATGAACAATGAAGGACACCCAAAACCTGCTGATGCTATTAAATTGAAAACAATTACAGAGCCAAAAACAATGTCAACCCCAGCACAGGCACCCGACACAAGTTTATTTACTAAACAGGTAAGATATTTATATCAACCAGGGGAAGCTGAGAACGACGACAAGACGCAGGGCAACAGACCCCATATGGTCAACGTCTGTACACAATATAAAAAAAATAATTCCCGGTCCAGACGCAACAATATATTACCTGTATGACCCTGCACCCCAGAGGGCATTTGTCAGAGAAGAATTACAGATTATTCCCCCAGACACCGTTACTCATTTCAGTAACTAAGTCGTCAATTAATTCATCAACCAGTTCATCACAAATGTCTTCAGATAACTTGAGCCTGTAATGACCTGGTGCATAAGCTTTTTCCTTAGTGTGAAACACTCGTTTCGTGTCTCCAACTGCAAGTGATTTCTTATGTGTTTGAATTATTTCAAGATTATGTTTGTTTGATCTCAGTGACTTGTTTGGATAATCAGGCATTAATGCACCATCTAACACTTGCTTGTAATGTTCATGACGTATGTCTTTATTTTTTATCGCTGTTTTCTTGATACCTTTGGCTTTTGACTGACTTCCCTTTTGGTGCAGTATAGAATACATTTTTGATCTCAGTCCAACGTACTCAACTATTGGCACACCATTTAGTTCATCTTTAAACTTACCAGGCACCTTTTTGTTTTGTGTGCTGTACAGTGGATGATCTTTAGGGTAGTCAGACGTGTCATACATGTGTAGTTCTGTTTTCATGTCTTCATAAAAGTCTTCAGTAGGCACATCAATGATCATAGAGTCAGTGTCAGTGTATAGCAGACGACAGTCAGGATACTTTAATTTGAAGTAATCATAATAAAATTCAAGCATCACCAGTTTTGACAATTCAAGAATTGCCATACCAATAAATACTGGCTTGTCCAGTTTAACAATCTTTTTTTTGAGTGACACTGCATACAATGATGAATGAAATTCTTTGTACCCAGTGTATTGTGGCTTGCCTGTAAGTTTAATTGCACCCAATTCAGTTGTGACCAGTCTCACATCTTTTCTGTGATGAGGATTTTCCATAGTCTTGCCAAAACAGGCATTGTTCATAAGCTTAAAGAAGTCTTTGTCAAATGCAGTGTTGCCGTCTCTGGCACGAAGGGTTGTGTTCTTCATTATGTAATCTTTCATGAAAGCACTCTGATCAAATTGAATTCCTCTGTGAACTTTCTTTAGTACTAACCCGTGTCTGATGTAAAACTGCAGCAAGCGGTAGTGACAAACGTAATTGAATTTGTCATTTAGATTTGGCACAAGCTTAGTGTCTTCTTTTTTCCCCGTCATACTCATTTTCTCAACTGCTAATGGATAATCATTATGGTAATCGTGTAGATGGTGTGGGTACTCCAGGTCTACTTCAAAGATCCAACCCTTCGCGTCGTTTCGGTCAAGATTAATAATATTGTTTGTTAACCCTGTTACATCATACTGTGACAAATCATACAGACAAAAGTTTTTCAAGGGCAATAATTCACACATTGCGAACCCATAAAGGTTATTAGCGTCAAGGTACGTAATGAATGACCTTGACCTCGAGGGGTCAAACCCCCGGCCAAGGTCACCATGACTGTCCAAATATTTGTTGTTGGCTCTGGCGTAATTGTTCGATGCAATACTAATGCCTCCCCTTAATCCACGTTCTACCATTTCACCCATCGTACGATCAGACAACAGGTCTATAAATATCTTACTGGATTTCAAAAATGCATCCCATGTCATGCCAGGACTAGTGATGTAACAAGCAGGGTCAAGACTGTAGTGTAACAAACCCTTCTCACGGTAACTTTCAAATACGTCTGCTAGCAAACAAACGTCAGCTTTCAAGTACTGGTCGTGGTAGTCACCAATTGTCTGACACCTCAACTTCCCCCACGCATCAAGTGCATGTTGATATTCAGAGTCAGAAATACCTTTTCCAGTTAGTGTAGAATAAAATTTCTCTTTTGATGGCAGTCTTGTTTCCTCAAACACAACCCAGTGATCAATGTACTCATATGGATAGACACCTTTCTTAATCAAGTCTGGCTCAAAATATTTACTTGTTATTGGATACTCAGTCAGCCCTTCTGCCAGACTAGCAAGACCTAAAGACAAATGTTGCATGGAGTCATAAAATGCTAATTTATCTAACCTAAAAGTCAAGTACTTTTCAGTTGTCTGGGCAATACAACTTATGTTTTTGTATGACTCGTCTACAGCCTGCATGATGATGTGTGAATCATATCCTTTAAGATTGTGGAAAAAGATTGGTAACTTGTATGTCTTAGGATCTATTTTTAATAACAAGTTACAATTGTTATGTGCAGCTCCTCTGTAACATCCAGTTATGTGATCGTGGTCACGAACTTTATCACCCCCTAAAGGTTGTTCACAAATCCAACACGTCTCAGCTGTATCAAATTTCAGTTTGTCTTCTTCTGTCATCACCAAAGGCATCTGACATGTTGTGAGATACTGTACTACCTGACTATACAGATGTCTCATTTCTGTTAAAAACAGACAAGCTGCATTTTCACCTCTGTAGATAACAGGCTCTGAATGAAGACCGTCTGACCTAACAATAATGTATCCAAAAGAACACACCACTTGGTCACTTAGTTTTATAGTCTTTGGTAATGACTCTGGAACAGGACCTTCAAATTGAACAACCAGGGATTCAAAATCAGCGTATACTACAAACGGCAATTTTTGCTGATTCCCATAGTTCTTAAAATACACTTGACTACCAGGATCTGGATACTTAAGTACAGTTTGTATGTCATCAGCTGACCTGCAGTGTAGAACGTGTTTGTGCGCTACGTTTATGGAGGAGAATCTCTGTAAACATCTTTTACAAACTTCCTGTTTGCCATTGTGTTTTGTTGTATGTGAATGAATTAGACGTGACATATTTCTGATAATTGTGTAGTGGAAGTTATTGTCATCGCCGATTAGCAACATGTCAACATGTTTATCTTCTGACTGCCCATATGTTGGGGCAATTGGAGATACTCTAATTGGCTGTAACTTGTTTTCAGATTTATTATCCCACACATACACATTCACAGATATACCAGGATTTAGTTTTTCAAACAAGTCTATGTCCTCTATTTTAACAGGGGACTCAATGCCACTAAAGTTGAGTTCATTTACAAATTTGATGTAGTTAGATACGCGATCAGGTCTTGACCTCACAAAGTGTAGTTTAGCAAGTACGCACCACATGAAACAGAAATTGTCATTGTTCTGTATGTTGACGACTGCCTTCTTGTTCGAAACCTCTGTTGGCAGTGGCAACCATGATTTACCTAATATAGGATGATACCTAGACTGCTTTAATTGTAGTTCATGTACATGCCCTTCGTGCCAGCCAGACCCCTTCATTTTTGCACTGTCGATTGCCTGGAGAAAGTCTGGTAATAGTCTGTCTCTAAACACGTTCTCTACCTCCGGTTCTCTTCTTGTGTTAACAGTGTGTTGTCTTGTTGATATATACGATACAATCACCTCACCGTCCACCCTAGTGAATTCTATTTTTGCAACAATTTGAATCTTAACACTGCCTGTAAGAAGATTTTGTTGTATGACAGAAAAAGAGTTTTTTATTGATTCGTAAACATTATTAGTATTTGATATAGGTAAGTTTGTTGTGTGAAACACGTTTCTTAAACCAGATGAGCCAGGGTTTGATGGGCCAGGGCTTTGTGAATTGTCCGTCATTTTTATTTGACCGACAAAATAATAAAATAAAAAATATTAACGTTAACTCTGCTGGCTCACCTTGTGTAATACCACTTTATTAACTGCAACACTGTCAATATAAACATTTAGTTTGCGTAGTTGTTTAAATATGCTATAACAAACTTCCCCTAACCAGCCATAGTTGGTATCATCAACTTTAAAAGTAGGTGTCTTTAAATCAACTGTCATGTGCTCCACATTTGGATGCTCATCGACATAAACCAAAGTCACACTATATGAAACATATATTTCTGATGGTGCTGAAAGGCTTATGTAAGTCTGTTTGGGTGATATTAAATCAGTAAAGTGCATAACATCTTTGAAAAGGTGTGTGAGATCAAGCACCTGTATGATTTGTCCGTCTGTCATTTTTATTGGACAAACAAAAGAATAAATTAATTTACATCAATTTACTAACCCATACCCTGTGGGCTGATCTGTCTTTAAAATGAGCTTTAGATGCTTAGTTGATTTCAGTTTATTTTTTACATCATCTCGTTCATGCTTATTTGGGATGACATCGTTCTCTCTGAGACAGTCTTCGAAGCTGTCACGATCCTTGCAGTAAAACAAACAGATAAACTTTAACTGTTCTCGAAAATCTTTCAGTACAGCATTATATTTTTGAGTGAGAATCCATACACTGACATTTGCGTGTCTGCCACTGAAAGCAAGTTCTGCTAGAGTGTTTCTCTTCTTGACAATGTCTTTCTCTGCAGAGCAGTCATCAACAATAAACAATGTTGACTGCCCTTCAAATTGCTTGTAAAAATATTGTAGGTAGTCATTCAGTTTTTTCTCAGGGTCAACTAAGTATATGTTGCTGTCAGTCCAAATGAATAAACGGTTGTGATAAGCTTTGTTGTGTTTGATTGTAGGACAAAATATTACAATGTTTTCAAAATGGTGTATGTATCTTGTTTGTAATAAGTCAAGTACGAATTGAGTTTTCCCACACCCTGTGGCACCAACAAATAATCCACAGTGTGGATCGAGTGTCATTAAGCTCAGGTTCATTTTAATACACAATATAATTTTAATATATGTGTCCACTCAGTCTGCTTTCTGCAATATTGAGTTGTGCGTCATATATCAGGTACAAATATATGTTTATGGCTGCAGCAGTTTCAACCTTCTTTTGTATCTGAATTGTAATCCCATCACTACCGTTCTCGACAGTTCGTCCTGACCCATGAAGATAATCATCATCTGTACTACGAAGGTCTAGCCACAGTGCATACTTGTTTGTAAGGTATTGTCCGATCCTAACATCATACAGATGTAGATCTTTGCACGCAATGTTTGCAGGTTTATCTCTAATCCTTCCACCCGCAAAATACTTTGTGGTTTCGTCATAGTGTTGATAAGGCAGCATTCCTGAAGCGTACACTTGATTAGGGCGGCCTTCAATTGTGCAGGACAAATGTGTAATCTTAGGATTGTAGAATTTTTCTGAATCCCTTTTGTATGGACTCACCGGTTCAACAAACAACATAAGAATACCTTTCAGTGACCTGGCTGGTGTGTTTAAGTTTAAGTTCCACATTGGGTCACTCTTGTCTTTGGGAATTAAACTATGTCTAATCACCCTGTCATAATAAATTGGAAGTCTTGACTGGTACTGATTTTGTATGAGTCTGGCTAGTTCAATATGTGTGACAATTTCATATTCCAAGGAAATGTTAGAGATCTTGTATGTTGCATCTGTGGCAGATGATTTTATAACTTTGGAGTAGTCATTGAAAGTTAGTTCAAAGCTCAGACGGTCATTCAGTGCCCCTTGATAATAAGGCAAATGAGCTGTGAGGATTTCAAACTCAAGTGGAATGTAAAATCTGGTTCCATATGTTTCTGCTATAATAACTTCCTTTGGTACCCCAGTAGTTGTTTTGTCTCCAGCATTGATTCGAAGTTTACCAACATTATCTGGCTGTATGCCTTGATAAATACGATCTTCTCGTTCTTCTCTTGTGAGCCAAAGATCTTTGTAACAGTAAAATACATCTGAGTCGTCAAGACTAAACACTTCCTGCCCTTCAAGTTTTACTTTAATAGTTCTAACAATTGCTCTGCCAAGATTGTCAACCAGTGTTCTGTTTACGTCTGCGTCTGATGATAGTTCAATATTAAAAGCAAGACGAGCAGTGCCAGGAACAATAACGTCACTGGGACCTAGGTTTGGAAACTTGACTGTAAGTGTTTGGTTCTGGTCTATGGTACTTGGATTGTTCGTGATGACTATCGATTGTCTAATGCCCTTAACACCCAGGGGCTCACGTAGTTTTCTGTATGGGTCTAACTTTGATCCGTAAGACTGTGTCATTTTTATTATGCACAATAAAAAATAATAAATTAATAAAACAATGGCAGCGGGAGGATTTAATCATGAAGATTTTAAAATGGATGACATGGATGCCTCAGATACCAGTATCACAGATATGACTGGAATGGTAACTAGTTCTAGTATGCATCACGAACTGCTAAAAGACAAAGTAAACTCATTTTATGACAGTGTTGGAGCGCGCCCAGATGTCTTGGATCCTAACCAGTTTGAATATGATAAAGGGCACTTATTTGTAAATACAGACAGAGGGAAAATAAATCTAACACATAAAAATAATCCTTCTAAGTTTAGAGCTTTAAGTACAATTAAAGGTGAAGTCGGTGGTAACTCTGGGTTGGCAAGGTACCTTGGAATTGGAGGGTCTCCTGTCACGCCAAGACTGGTTAGTGTGCTTCACGACACGCAAACAAAGTTGCCAACAGGGCAAGAGATTGAAATGGCACCAGTAACAAGCCTACCAGAAATAGCAAACACTGTGATACAAGAAACTTCATTTACTGAAGGTCAATTAAATGATGCTATGAAAACAATAGATGATCCACCTTTGTCAATGAGGGAGATTATGGGATTGGATAAATCACTGCAGACAATAAGAGGTGAGATGGTTAATAATCTTGCCAAACTAGGTGAGCTTGATAAACACATTGAACGTGAAAAAGAGAAACTGGCTACAGCAGACAATGGGAATCTTGACACAGAAATGAAAGAAAGAATACAACACAGATTAAATGATTTGCAGATAGAAAGATCAGGACGGTTAGAAACAATTAGTATTGGAAGACAAAAACTGAAATCACAGGTCAACAGAATTAGAGAAACTATTCAGAAAATACTTCACGAAGACACTACTCTGGCTGAGAGACTAAAAACACTTTTCAGAGAACAGGGTATCACAATTGCTAGTTTAATTACAGCTCTTGGATTTATTATCAGTACTGTTGTGTTAGCTGTCTCCGGCAGTGGGGGTGCACCACCAACCCCGGGCCCACCAACCCCGGGCCCCCCGGCTCCCACAGATCCAAAAGATTTACAGTCATGGGTAAAGAAACAGTTGTCTCACATATCAGACTTGCTTAAAAAATTGGCTGTGAAAGCAGTAGACGCGTTGCCTGGCATTATAGGCTCTGTTGTCAGTTGGTTGATTAGTACTGCAGCAAAGGTAGTAGGGTTTATGGCAGAACATGTGTGGGTCTTTTTGGTTACAGTAGGAGGGTTGATGGTGGGTTATTTAATGAAACAGATAAAGAAGTAAAACCCCTAATCCTGTTAGACCTATTACCAATGCAGTTCTCTCTGACTCATGTGTGTCAGGGGTTGGTGTTGACTGTACTGGTTGTATGAGTGCCGGTGTTGGGGCCGGGGCCGGGGCCGGGGCCGGGGGTGTTACCGTCTGTAATGATTTTAATGACTGAACATGTGTGGTTGTTCCTCCTAAGTTTACAGATTGATTGAGACCGAGTTTTTGACCAACACCTGCAACAATGATTTCATTATTATAATTTGTTATTGTACCCATTTGGAGTTGAAGGTCAGATGGTAACATGTATAACCCGATGCCAACTACAAAGTCAACTTTTGATCTGGCATATCTGAGAACGTCTTGATAGCGCTGTATGCTTGATGGGAGATCAACCACTGAATTAATTGAATCTTCAAGATTTGCTAGAAACTGTTTTTGTGCTTCAAATTTGCCACTTCCATTCAAAATGTTTGATTTTGTTAGTGATTGTGCTCCTAGTAAACACCAGACATATGTTCTGATAGACTCATTGACGCACTCGACTCCTGCTTGAGTAAACCCGTCAGATTTATCTAAGACAAATGTGGTCCAGGCGTTAGACTGCTTCTGCTCTATTGATCCTATCCAGACTTGTGATTTTGATGAGAATGAAGTGTAACCAGGGTAATAATCTTGAGGGTATTGTCTGTGACTCATAGCGTAATAAAGTGTACCCATGCCTTTGTGATCATCAAGTTTTTGTGTAAAGTCATACTTAGTGCCAGGGTTAATGTTAAATTCATTACAGATGCGTTCAAATGCTTTCATATCCATGGGGTTGTTATACCTGTTGAAACTAGATTCAGTGGGCAGTGGTGTATGCAGTTCTGACAGAATACGTCTAAGCTGGTAGTAAGTGTGGAAACGATACACAGATCTAATCAGTTTGTTTGAGTGATTCAAATGATCTGTGAATGAAACACCACAGCCTGTAGTTGAACATAGTATTGCAAAGTTGAGTTGGTTTTGAAACATCTGTAGTGGACTTGAAGACCACTTTCTTACAGTAGAGTCGTCTGTTATTGGAGGGTTTAGGTAATGGTCAAATGGATTCGGTACTTTCACTTGAAATAAATCTTGTTCTGATACAGCTATGTCAAGCTGATTTAGTTGAATTATTTTCTGTTCATAAGTAGGTGCAACATTATATTTGGCATTCACATTGAATTGAAATGCGTTTGTAGTGGTGATGGTTGGCGATTTAAATTCCATCCTTTTTTATATGAGATAATAAAAATGTTTATTACCTTAACAAATCTTGACACAAGCAAACCAGTGTGGTTAACTAATGGGATTGATAATCGTAATGGTAGCAAGGCTGCAGCTATCCATGAAATGTTCTATACAGTAAAATGGTTTAATGTAACAGATGATGGTGAATATTCTGTACATGGAATGGTAGGTAGTACAAGTTGGGGCGCTAATCATTTACAGCCTGGGTATTATGACTTTTGTACTATAGCTGAATTTTTACAAGATATGTATAAAATTAAAGCAACTTTAAATCCGGCTAACTTGCTTGTTACAATGGAATTTCCAAAAGATAATCAGCTTATATTAACAGACAAACTTTTAATACTACTTGGTCTTTTATCCGAACAGGATATTGGTATTGCAGCTATTAGTGGTGATGATGATTGGACTTATGAAGCAGTATTTAAATTTAAGCCAAAAAAACAAAAAATAACTGGAAGATATCCTGTTCATTTGGCAGTACACACAGTGCTAAATGTTTATTTGAAAGAACTAAACACATCTGAGAATGTTCACAATGGAAAGCCTTCAACTTTGTTGAGATGCTTACCAACTGGAACTGCTCCGTATTGTGAAAGTGTGGTTGTTAGATTTCCTAATTTGCAGTTTAAGAAATTAGGTTCTAGTTTCTTTGAGTCACTGAGTATATCTGTAACTAATCAGGATGACAAACCAGTTCTTATGCATGATTTTAGTGTTGTGTTGGAAATTAAATAATTTTATTTTTGTTTATAAAAATGAGTGGTCTTGGTCCAAAGCCTAGAATCATACCAGTTGCATGTCCAGTAACAGAATTGAAAGATTTGGCAGACGTACAGGATTTTGAGAAGGAAGGGGATGTTGGAGAAATATATGGTTTTGAACTTGATTCAAATGGCATGTACAAGAGGAAAGTAATTGTTGACATGAAAGACGGTGAAAAACAGATTCCTAAACTTGGTCAGCTACGTGATGTTACTGTACCTACTCCACCTGTAAATAATTCGCCCTACAACTTAATACATGTGGGAAATAAGTGGGTGGTTTCACCTGTGCCTGTTCCACCACCCACAATTGACTGGGACATAAAGTTGGAATTTATTAGTCCTTATGTATACACTGATGACGAAGGCGCCTTAGTGTTTAGGAAGGTTGTTAACTCGGGGCCGCTTATTGTAAGCCTTGTTCCAAGTTTTGCCCCAGACAACAATAGCAGAGAAAAACTGAAAGTTGAAAATTATGAGAGACGGAGATATCTTCTTACAACTAGAAAGGGTAGATCAGATACTTCTGTTGTGTTTATGCCAGCAAGCTTAGTCATGGCTAGAGAAGCGACAATAGTATTTGAAATTATCATGAAATCAGTAACTACTGCGAAAGAGGCTCAAATTGCACAGGGAATTAAACTTACATGGGACGAAACAGTAACAGAATCAACAAAGGTCTTTATTGCTATTACAAAAAATAATGATGTTATTAATGTTTCGAGCAGTGTTCCAGCTGTCAAGGTGGTGGTTGACAAAACAACTTTTGTTCGTCTAACTTACATAAACCTTGAACACATTGATCTTGTTGCATTTTATTATGCCAGCAAATTGTATACTTTTGAAGAGTTGCAAAATGTAATTGCTGATTAAATAAAAAAAAATATTTGTGAATAAAAAAAATGGTAAACTTCTATCCACAACTACCAACGCTTGAGCCGACTGAAACAAATGTGATGACTAAAACAACACTTGCGCCTGATCCACATATGCCAATTGCTTCAGATAAAACATTACAGGCAGATGCATTCAGATTAAATAATATTACAGAAGCTTTGAAATATTTGGAGAGTGAGGAGGCGAAATATTCACGGTGCAAAAGACGGTATAAGACCGTTTTTAATTCTGTTCAAAACACTTCTATGGCTATTGGTGCAGTTTCAGCTTCATGTTCTGTAGGGGGCATTGTTTTGTTCGCCACAGGAATTGGGAGTTTGGCTGGAATAGCAATTGAGGGTCTAAGCGTTGCTACATGCCTAGCATGCTTTGGTTTGGAGGCCTTGAACAAGAGGTTTCACACGAAATTAGAAAAACATGAAGCATTGAGTACTTTGGCGGGTGCAAAGCTGAGCAGTCTTAAACTTATTATCAGTAAGGCATTGAATGATAATTGTATTAATGACGAGGAATTTAAACGAGTCCAGGATGATTTAAATAACTACAAACAACAAAAGTCTGAAATCCAGAATAAAATGCGCAGTCAATCTCCCGTAAATGTTGAAGAACTGAAGGCTAGTTTTTTAGCGGAAGGAAAAAAGATCGGTGTTCAGGAAACCACAGAAAAGCTACACAATCTTTTAAACAAATAAAAATCAGATTTGGTAATCGTTTATTAATGTCATACACTTCACAGAGAGATGTCATGCCACTTACACAGTTTAGGCCTGCACCATCTGCACCACCAGAATATTATTGAGAAAAAAAAAGTTTTCGTTGCTCTTGTAACTTAGTAAAAAAGACTTAGTATACGTGACTAGAGTCAAGTTGTTATTAAGTACTTGCAAGTAATTAGGATAAGTAATTAATAAGTTCTTAATGTAAGTAGTTAATAAGTTCCTATTGTAACTCACTTTAAGGTAACCTTTAAGTGAGTTGTGACTTATTGTTTTTACTTGGTATTTTCTTATCCAGCTGTTTTTTCAGTGCCTGTATAGTGTAATAACCACCAGTTGATTTTCTAATTCCTCAGAAACCACATGAGTATATTAAGCCCACTTGTACAAATCCCCCTCTTTTGAAAAGTAACATGTCCCCTTGTTGATCTTTGACACAACTTAGCGATTTGAAAGGGTGTAGCTATAAAGGCTATTGACGGGTGAGAGCCTTTTCAAAATGCGGCTCGTGTCTGAATTGAAAAGGAATGGAATGCGGCCGCTAATAGCGCAGCGTGAGGCAACACAAAAGGCGATCAACCGTGACACCACCTGGCAGCTCATGCTTACGATAAAATTGTACTGACATGAGTGTCTGTAAGTGCGTGTGTGTGTGTGTATGTGTGTGTTTGATCATGTGTGTTTGTTTGTTTGTTTGTGTGTGTGTACGTCTGTTTGATTGTGTGTTTGTTTGTTTGTGTGCGCGTCTGTTTGTAAGTGTGTTTGTTTGTGTGTACGTCTGTGTGTTAGATATTACTTGTTAGTTTCTTATACAACTGTTTTTCCAGCTCCCTGTATAGTGCAGAGTATAGGCCACCGTTTGATTTCTCGGGAACCAGTCATTGAGTAAATATGAAGTCAATTTCGAAACATGCTGTCTTCTTGAGTGTATGACACCTCTCAGCAAATAGCCTTTTCAGAGCTGTAGAGCCGGCTTCACATAGAGTGTTAGGTCTCACAGTGAGTTGAACAGTGGCGCGCTACTGTGCCGGCGCGTGGCGACATTAGACACCACAAAGGTAAACAGGTGAGCTGGCTTGAAAAGAAGCTGATTTAAAACGTGTAAGTTTCACATGAGTGGAGTTTATGTCTGTGTTGTCAAAGCGGGTCTTTCTCTCTCTCTGTGTGCGGTAGCTAATGGGGGTTTTATTCCCATTCAATCTTAAAACCAATTTACATTTGTGGGGGCTCATGATTTTTTCGATGTGCATTTTCTTAAGGTCAAAAATAAATTGTGTGAATATCGACTCAGGTGTGGTACATCGATCTAGCAGCTAAAGGATTTGAAAAGGTTTTGAGCAACGTTGTCAAAACATTGCGACATTGTGAATTCACTGTAACTGTTGTGCATATTTTATTCTGACGCGTCGTACCTAGAGTCAGCTGGCGACGGGCTGTGTTTACGTACATAGTAACATTGCGACAGTAGATATATGAGCTAATTAAGAGAGATATAAATACTGAGCGGATTGAAGTATTATTAACACAATGACTGAGTTAACCCCTTAAGTATTATTTTTGATTTTCATAAAAAATGTGGCTGTTTAAATAATGATGATTTAGGGGTAACTTCCAATGGTATTTACTCTGTGCGGGAGACATAGATATGGAGGGCCAAAAAAGATATAATCAAGGGGGTTAACTCAGTCATTGTGTTAATGATGCTTCAATCCGCTCAGTATTTATATCTCTCCATGACTGTGTTTGCTCATGAGACTTTATGCCTTTTGCAGCTGAGTAAAGTTCACCTTGCCCTTGAGTGGACTGGTTAACTCATTTGTGACGTACCGCATGGGCATACACGGCCAAAGGCCGCGTATCCCCATGCGGTACATCGCGAATGAGTTAATATGGTCGTGACTCTACAGAACTAGAAGCTTGTGAAGAAAAAATACCCTATAAGCAAATGGTCCACAGAGTAACGTTGGCTTTAGTTGGCATGGGTGCAGCTGTGTGTGGGTGACATTGGCCCAAGGACCTGTCCGCATTATGTCCGATTTTATGACACATACTGGCATGCTTAACTCATTCGCGGCCAGCCACATCTGGATGCGGCAGGCCGTGAATGAATTAATACTGAGGCTGGCCTATACTGCCTCATTCTGGGTTTTAGACGTGTATCCTTTAGGATTAACCCTTATCATTCGGAATACACCAGTGTGTGAAATAAGTTTGACTAAAATAGTTCAACCTCACGCTGGGACCATATGGCGTTGAGGCGCGTCCCCTGGGTGGTGGATAGGGGGTCCCTCGCGAGAGGGGTGCACCGAATGAAATAAGGTGCCGTGAACCAACATGGTCTAAGGGAAGGTGACCCCGACAGAAAACCCCTGGTCCTCCTAGTAAGGGGGTTGGGCATGGGGGTAGCTTCTCCACCCTACAAAAAATGAAATAGCTACAAAAACGCCGACGAAAAGACAAACAGTAATTCCTTTCCTGGAGGAGGAAGGTTCTTCTACCAGAAGATTTATGACGTCCTGTGGTGAAAGCCGGAAGTCTTCGGAAGCCACAGGACCGAGCCGCCTCTCTCTATCCAGGGACACAACCATGGGCACATGGAACGTCAAGACCATGTACCAGAGCGGCAAAGCTGCCCAGATAGCAGCTGAAATGCAAAAGTACAACCTTTCCCTGCTAGGTATCAGTGAAGCCAGATGGACGCAGTCTGGCCAGAAAAGGCTGTTAAGTGGGGAGATGATTCTGTATTCAGGTCATGAAGAGGAGAATGCCCCCCATACAGAAGGAGTAGCATTCATGCTGTCACCAGTGGCACAGAGAGCGCTGATGGGCTGGGAACCTCTTGGGCCAAGAATTATCACAGCAGCCTTTGGAACCAAGAAAACGCTCAAGCTGAACGTCATCCAGGGTTATGCGCCCACTAATGACAGTGACGAGGAAGAGAAACAAGAGTTCTACGACCGACTCCAGAGTGCCGTGGACAAATGTGCAGAACGAGACATCACCATCGTCATGGGCGATTTTAATGCCAAAATAGGGGAGGACAACACCGGATACGAAGAGGTGATGGGGAGACAGGGACTAGGGGAGATGAGTGAGAACGGGGAGAAATTCGTAGACTTTTGTGCTCTAAACAGACTTGTCATTAGAGGCAGCATCTTCCCACACAGAAGAATACACAAAGCAACGTGGGTCTCACCTGACCATACTACAGAGAACCAAATAGACCATATCTGCATTAGCAAGAAATTTAGAAGATCCCTTCAAGATGTTCGAGTGAGGAGGGGAGCAGATATCGCCTCAGACCACCATCTGCTCACCTTAAGAATAAAGCTCAAGTTAAAGAAAAGCCGCACAGAGACAACAAGAAGACAGCGTTATAATGTAGGCCTCCTGAGAGAGACTGGAGTGAGAGAAGAGTTCAAACTGGTGCTGTCCAACCAGTTTCAAGCGCTACAGGAGCTAGTAAATGAAGAGGAGGCGGTCACCACAGAGCAGCAGTGGAAGGCAGTTAGAGAGGCGCTGAACTAAACCTGCAAAGACACTGTAGGGTTCAGGAAACACCATCACAAGGACTGGCTGTTGGCACAGACCTTGAAGAGGATAGAAGTGAGGAAGCAGAAGAAAGCAGTTGTCAACAACAGTCGCACGAGAGCAGCGAAAGCAAGGGCACAGGAGGAATACTCGGAAGCCAACTGCGAGGTGAAGAGGAGTATCAGGGCAGACAAGAGGGCCTACACAGACAGCCTGGCAGCAGAGGCAGAAAAGGCAGCAGGCAGCGGCAACATGAAACAGCTCTACAACATTACCAGAAGATTGTCAGGCAAGTATGGCCATACAGAAAGACCAGTAAAAGACAAAGAAGGCAAGCCTATTGCAGACAGAGCAGACCAACTCGACAGATGGGCCGAGTATTTTGAAGTGTTACTGAACAGACCCAGCCCACCCGACCCCCCAGACATCCAGCCAGCAGAGACCGACCTACCCATCAGCTGTGACAGACCCAGCGGGAAGAGATCAGGAGAGCAGTGGCATTTTTGAAGAACGGCAAAGCATCAGGGCCAGATGGCATCCCAGCAGAGTCTCTGAAAGCAGACCTTGAGACAACAGTAGAGATGCTGTACCCACTGTTTGGAAAGATCTGGGAAGAGGAGGTGATGCCGGCTGACTGGAAGGAGGGGTACCTAATCAAGCTTCCCAAGAAAGGTGACCTCAGCAAGTGTTCCAACTATAGAGGAATCACCTTGCTGTCAGTACCAGAAAAGGTCTTCAACAGGATCATCCTGGAGAGAATGAAGAGCTCCGTTGACCCCCAGCTGAGAGACCAGCAAGCAGGATTCAGGAAAAACCGATCATGTACAGACCAGATCGCCACTCTCCGCATCATCGTGGAACAGTCTCTGGAGTGGAGCTCCCCGCTGTACGTCAACTTTATGGATTACAAGAAAGCATTTGACAGCGTGGACCGAGAGACTCTGTGGAAACTCCTACGACACTACGGTGTACCCACAAAGCTCTTCCACCTGATCAAGAGCAGCTACGATGGCATGACATGTCGCGTGATCCAGGAAGGGCAGTTCACCAGGGAGCTCCAGGTCAGAACCGGTGTCAGGCAGGGGTGTCTGCTGTCTCCGTTCCTCTTCCTACTGGCCATAGACTGGGTCATGAAGAGGACCACAGAGCAGAGAAGAAGCAGAATACAGTGGACACTGTGGACACAGCTTGATGACCTCGATTTTGCAGATGACTTGGCATTACTGTCCCACACTCATCAACAAATGCAGGACAAGACCACGAGGCTTGCTGACATCTCGTCCCAAGTGGGCCTCACCATCCACAAACAGAAAACAAAGACAATGAGGCTGAACGCAACCAGGGAAGAACCAGTCTTGCTTGCTGGCACCCCGTTGGAGGAGGTGGAGTCCTTCACCTATCTTGGGAGCATCATAGACAAAAAAGGCGGCACTGATGCAGATGTCAGAGCACGAATCGGTAAAGCCAGAGCAGCCTTTCTCCAGTTGAAAAAAGTGTGGAGTTCCAGAGAGCTGTCACAAAACACCAAAGTCCGGATTTTCAACTCCAACGTAAAAGCAGTTCTCCTAAATGGAGCAGAGACTTGGAGATTGACAAAAACCACTGTCAACAGAGTACAGATCTTCATAAACAGTTGCCTTAGAAGAATTTTGAAAATCCACTGGCCAAAGAAGATCAGCAACATCAGACTCTGGGAGAGAACAGAGCAGATAACAGCAGAGAATGAAATTGGGCGAAGAAGATGGGGATGGATTGGTCACAGTCTGAGAAAGCCAGCTTCCAGTATCACTAGGCAGGCATTGTCATGAAACCCCCAGGGAAAGAGGAAAAGAGGTAGGCCGAGAAACTCCTGGCGTCGAGACCTCCAAGCAGACATCAAGAGAATGGGAACCACCTGGAGTAAAATCGAAGGAGAAGCACAGGACAGGAGTCGCTGGAGGTCTCTCGTCGACGGCCTATACCTGGGTAGGGGTGACAGGCGTAAGTAAGTAAGTAAGTAAAATAGTTCAAGGGTAGTGCCAGAATAGCTTGGCGCCTCTAGGCGCCAAGCTATTCTGACACTACCCTTGAACTAAAGCCATTGGTCTATATCCTTATCTGTAAGTACTATAATGTAGCTTGCATATGTACAAATTTGAAGCTTTTAGCCTCAATGTGATATGGGTTATTTAAGCTTTGTAAGAGTCAACAGAGTAAACAGCTGGTTTTTCGTGGATGAGTACTGGTAAGTATAACTTGACACTTTGTGATGCTGTTTTCTTGCAGAAAAGCACTGAATCCTTGGCTGATATGCACACAACGGGGATCGCCATGCTGTTCAGTGCTGGGACGTTTCTTTACGTGGCCACCGTCCATGTCCTGCCAGAAATCTCCACGGTCCAGAAACGCCACACAATGCCTGACGGGACTGTGGTGATCAGGGAAAGCAAGGGTTTCCAAACCACAGAGTTAATAGCGCTAGTTGTTGGTTCCATTGTCCCTGTATTGTTAGCTATTAGCCACAAACACTGAACACATTTGATATACTCGAGTGAGGAATTGATTGAGGTGGGTGTTTGTTTAATATGCATGTGACTGTGTGTGTGTGTGTGTGTGTGTGTGTGTGTGTGTGTGTGTGTGTGTGTGCGTGCGTGCGTGCGTGCGTGCGTGCGTGCGTGCATGCATGTAACATTCAAATATGTTAACTCTTTGAGTGTCAGTAGTGGTTTAGTCACGATGATTCCTGCAGGAATCATCGTGACTAAAATGGCTACTGATACGCAAAGGGTTAAGTCATGTGAATGTTTGAATGCATTGTATGTGTGCTTTGTGTAATCAGCGCAGTGTAATTTATTGTTATTTTGTAGGTTCAAGTCTTCTTTTTTAACATTTTTTTTTTACGTTGTGACATGCTGAGATTGAAAGATCTTTTGTTCATGTATAGTCATTATTCCATGACACAAATTGTATTTAGGTTGGCCTTGTAATTTTCTGTAGATCTAGATTATAATGATTGACACAAATGATGTACATGAGTCTATTTACTTTGACTTCTTTAGCCAGAACAGAAGACAAAACGTCAAGCTCGCTTCTCTCATAGCACATAGAATGCAGAATGATGTTTTCACAAAGAATTTACACAATGAAATGTTCACTGAACTTCTGTAACAGTAAGTAACCTCTTTACAGCCAGACACCATGATTGAAGTCTTTAAAAGCATCTCAGGCTGAATTCTAGAAAACTCGTGGGTTTGAGGAACACAGATATAAATGAGGCATAGACCAACATCAGCCCCAGTGACTGGGGGCTCATGCGGGCCTATGCCTGTTGTCTTTAGGTGCAGTGTTCAGAGTGTCCTGGCAGTGACAGAGGTCATAGAAATGCAAGATACATTTAGATGATTTGCTGTACGAAAAACATGGCACAAAACGTCTTTTACATTTGATAACTGCAGAGTTCATTAGAAGAGAGAATGAAGGTTTATTTTCTAAAAAATTCTGTGGGATATTATGATTTTTTCCATTAATTATTCATGTGTATTCTGCTTTACCTTTTGTTTCTTTATTTCACTTTTTCAATGATTTGTGATTATTTTGTAATTTAAATCTGCGTGTGACTGTGCATGACAACAAAATGCACATTAACCCTGTTAGCCCCACGGGTGTGTTTCCCAAATTTTGGAAGTGTTACTTAACGACTATGTACCAGTTGCAGAAGGTGGATTGACCATGATAATTCAAGGGTAGTGCCAGATTAGCTTGGCGCCATCAGGCGCCAAGCTAATCTGGCACTACCCTTGAATTATCATGGTCAATCCATCGCCTGCTGCAGGATGTTGGAGCTAAATGGGTTAAACAAAATGTTGTGTGGAAATATGTAAACAAAACTTACATTTCATTTGTGTGCTGGTCTGTGATTTTCAAACCTGAAATCACAGTCATCACATGTATGCATTCTTTTCAGTTTTTTTGAATGTGATATTGGCCTCTTTTGGACAGGAGGAAATGTTGTCATGATTTTGAAGTGTGTGCTTCCACTCTCATGCCAGTCATTGTGTGCATACTTATGTCGATTGCTTCGGACTCTTTCAAAATGATGTTTTTTGTTTGTTTGTTTTTTTAGAACTTTGCTGAATGCTCTGAGAAATAAAAATCGTCATTTTGAAAGAGGTCAAATTTTGAGGGTTAGTCGCGTAATTTCAAGCCATTAATCCATCAGCAACAGACATGGCAGTGTATGCTTCTCACTGTGTCTGTAATGGATGATTTTGGACCGGAGTAAATGTTATCATGATTTTGAAGTGTGTGCTTCCGCTCTCTTGCCAGTCATTGTGTGCACACATATGTCGATTGCTTCGGACTCTTTCAAAATGATGTTTTTTGTTGTTGTTTTTCAGAACTTTTGCTGAATGCTCTGAGAAATAAAAGTTGTCATTTTGAAAGAGGTCAAATTTTGAGGTTTAGTCGCGTCATTTGAAGCCATTAATCCATCAGCAACAGACATGGCAGTGTATGCCTCTCGCTGTGGCTGTAATGGAGGATTTCACACTACAACAGAACTGTTTTCAGCATTCACGTTTTTTTTGGCAGACAAGAAAGTGGTCTTAACCCATTTGCCCCCGTTGCACTATAGCAGGAGACAGAACAAAACCATTATAATCCAAGGGTAGTGCCAGATTAGCTTGGCACCTGATGGCGCCAAGCTAATCTGGCACGACCCTTGACTTGTCATATTCGATCCATCTCCTGCACCTGGTACAGTCTTTAGGTCACCCCCAAAATGTGGCCTTGGGGTTAAATGGGTTAAAAGACAGATGCTCTGTGCACAAATTACAGAGCTGAGGTGGAAGCTCTGGTCTGCGTAGCAAAGATTGTCTTCCTGACTGATGCCATGTCTGTTCTTGAGGCAGCAACAGCAAGCAAACTGCCACGTCTACAGGAGGCACTGCAAAACATCAAGTGCACCAGACTGGTGCTGCAGTGGATCCCTTCACACTGTGGCATCTACGGCAATGAAGAAGCTGACAGAATGGCAAAAGTGGGTGCAGAGGAAGAACAAGATGAAAATGGAGTCAGCTTCACAGAGATGAAGACCATCATTAAGTCTGTGTACAGACCACCACAACGGCCCCTAGACAGTTACCATCAGCTGTCCAGACAAGAGCAGGTGACCATCTTCAATGTGAGGACTGGGCACAACCGACTCAATTTCCACCTGCACAGACGCTTCCACCTCATGCCATCTCCCCTGTGCCCTTGTGGAGAAGCAGAGCAGACCACAGAGCACATCCTCCAGGACTGTGGGAAGCACCCGCTGCTGAGGGAGAAGATATGGCCGAAGCCTGCCACTCTACAAGAGAAACTGTACGGGCCTGTGGAAGTGCTACAGAAGACTACAGATTTCATTTTGAGAGCCAAACTCCGAGTGTGACGGCGTTGGAGAAGAAGAAGAAGATGCTCTGTGAAGAGGAGTCTTGAAGGGTACAAGGGTCACCTGACATTAATGAGCATGATGTAGGTGGCTACAGCCACGTAAATGATGGTCTTTAATGACAGGTGATATTTCAGTAGGGTGGTCATCAAAACGGGTTCTGCTGTATTCCATTTCAAGTTGACACACGGGGCTCTAAAGTCTAAATGCCAAAATTTCCTCTAAGACTTTTTGCCAGTTCAGGAGATGGTGTGAAGATGGTGCCCAAATAGCTGGGAACCTTGAAGCAACCAACTGGTTTATGTACAAGTGTAAACAGCGCACCAGCATAGCTTGGTATCTGATGCCTGGCTGTCAGCATATGAATATTGCGCTGTACATCCTACATGTTGACCCGACAGTCAGCTCTCGGTTGTTGCGCCTTTAACCCTTATCATTCGGAATACACCAGTGTGTAAAATAAGTTTGACTAATATAGTTCAAGGGTAGTGCCAGAATATGTTGGCGCTTCTAGGCGCCAAGCTAATCTGGCACCACCCTTGAACTAAAGCCATTGGTCTATATCCTCATCTGTAAGTACTATAATGTAGCTTGCATATGGCAGTGTACAAATTTGGGTTACGAGCCAAACGGTTCTTGCACCACCTTTGAACTATCATGGTTGATTCATTTCTGGTTGTGTTGTGTCAGGGCTGAATTGGTTAAACCTGCACTGATGTGAATCACAATTGAAAAAAAAAAGACACCACCTCACTTTGGCTGTACAAAAAGACACGGATTCATAGTAAATGTGCATTTTATACAACTTAATTACTTGAACATGTATAGTCTAACTCATTCACGCTCACTCTGGTAACCACACAAACAGTTTTGGGTGTCATTGCGCAGTGTACATTTTCATGCGAAAGGTGTACAATTATGTTAACCCTTTGTGTGTTGGTAGTGCTTTTTGGCGAGGCGATTCCTTCAGGAATCGCCTCAACAAAAAGTGCTACTGATAGCCACAGAGGTAAAAAAATGATTTGCAGCCCACCATTGTTATATGACTACGACTTATTGATGTTAAGTGATAGTTTTAGTTATTGTTGTCAGATTGAGGCGTAGATTGGAAATTCCTTAAGTAGTGAGCTGTCCTTTGAAAACTACCTACCGGTACCATTTCAGGAGATAGGTAGACCTTGACAGTTCAAGGATGGTGTCAGAATAGCTTAAGCTATTCTAACACCAGCCTCGAACTATCACGGCCCTGTTGAATTGTGATGGGGTAAAGTATGTGTTTCTGTGCATGTGTGTGTATATATACGTGCGCGGGCGTGCAAGCAAGTGCTTTTAGGATGCTGTATTGTGCATTTTTCTGGAAACAGCTCTTGTGATTTGTAGTAATCATTGTGTATAGTCATCCTTCATCCATCTTCAATCTCTATGTTCTGTTCCATTTCAGATGAGGGTTTTGTTTAGTCACGTTTGACAGTCTGAACAATGTCTATAGATACTTGAAAAATATTCCTAGTCCATATTTTCCAAAGATCGTTTTATTTGAATTGTACAGTCTTTTCTCGTAGCTTCGCAATATTCGAAACGCCTTTAAAAAAAAAGAATTGGGACATAAATGATGCAGTCAACCCAGTGAGATGACCACCTGTCCCACTTCTTATCCAATGGTCTAGCGGTTCATATAAGGACCTCAAATGACTAGATTGTGGTTCAAGAGAGATCGAACGTGATGGTGCACGAGTAGTGTTCCACTTACATGAGTGACAGTTTTCAGTCCTGGAGGCTGATCAGCTTTTTCAAAATCCCAGAAAGCAGAATTTTAGGTTCAGACAGAACAGTCCTTTGGCCAGCCTTTTCCACCTGCAAGAGGCATAAATTCTCATGAGCCCCTGCGTCTGCAGGGGCTCATGAGAATTTATGTTTCTCCCTGGCCCTTGACCATGGGGCATAGATAGTCCTGGATCAGTGTCAGTCATATCAATGTTTTTCACTGTCACCCATGCATCTACTAGTGTTTGTTAGGGCTCAATGGAATAACTGCTTTTAGCTTAGTAGGACACACTAAGTTCCTTTTTTTATTTTGAAAAATAAATGAATTTGTGTTTTAGAACGGAAAAGAGCCAGCAAGAAAGAAACTTCCATCCTTTTGAGGAACAGGGATACAAACGAGGCCAGCAGGAGGTATATATCCTTATGAGCCCCCGCAGATGTGGGGACTCATGAGGATATATGCCTCATCAGGTCGGTGGTGTATTTATTTCCTGCTGGGGCTTTTCTTGCCTTTGCATACATAGATAACTGGCAGCCTCTTTTTTGTTGTTAGTGATGATATTTTTATTGTAAGAGAATTGTAAGTTGCATGTCTTCATATTTTGGTGGTGGATATTGTGCTTGTCCAAAAAAAGACAGTCCATGTTCATTCTGGGATCTGCTGGGGAAAAAGGTGTTGTGTAAAAAGTGTTGAGTGTGTACTGTAAGCGATGATGGTGTACAAAAGACAATAAATAAATTGAAAAGTGATGGTACATTGTGAGTGAACAACTGAAATGTGATACCCCTTCTCTGTCTTTCCCTCTCTGTCCCTCCCCCCCCCCCCTTCCCCTTCTCTCTCTCTCTCCCCCCATCCGGGTCTGCCCCGGGGGACTTGGGTGAGATTAAGTACTTTTTAGTTCCCAGGGTCACCCTGGTTAGCCACACAGGGTGGGTTTTCCCCTCTATTCTGGGGCATGTGTTTCTGTCTACCCTTGGTCCATTCACCTGTATTTTCCTTTTTTAAACTCTTCCTACTGTCTGCGCTGCCTGTAGCTCCTGATATTGAATGTGTGTTGCTAAATGGTCTTAAGGTTATTTAGCGTATTAGACCGGCTGGCGACATACATTGAATATTTTGTTTAGGTTTTTTTCACAAGCAGTGCAAGCACGTCCTAAGAAAGTCTTGTTGCTGTCGGGACGTTAAGCAATGTACAACCAATCTCTGTCTGTCTGTCTGTGTGTGTTTCACGTGTGGTGGTGAGTTTCTGCGAGTCCTGGCTTGCCTTAACCCATTCAGCCCGACGCACGTATTTCCCAAATTTTGGAGGCGTCATCTAACGACTATGCACCTGTTGCAGGAGATGGATCGACCATGATAATTCAAGGGCAGTGCCAGATTAGCTTGGCGCCAACATGTAGTGCGTCAGGGCTGAGTGGGTTAATGAGTGTAAAAAAGCGTGTTTCAGTATTCGCACAAACAGGCACGTAGTGAACTCTCCTTTTAGTTCCCTTTCTGCCCCTCACTCTGTGTATATGCATTTGGAGGCGAGATACAGTTTGACAAAAAATGACATGGATAGTCACTTTTATCCCAATGTTTTTTCTCAAATCTTTGTAAATGCAGTGGAGTAATAAAAGACAGGGACCAGAACGACAGGATGCATACCTGGGTGGGACCTGTCTTTATTACCCCGCAAGGAACGCGGATACAAAATCAGAACAGAAAGAGGCTGCAACTGCCGCGACTCATGAGAATCTATGCAACTTGCAGTTGTGTGGTGATTACTTGTTCTCGACATTGAAGATGCACCACGCGGTTTGCTGGTGCCGTATGCTGTTTTTCAGACCGACTGGTTTGCCGATTCCACCCTGAAAATGGCATTGCTGTTAACCCTTTGGCGGTCGGGTAGCGGTTTTTGTCATCGCGACAAAAGCCGCTACCGACAGCCAAAGGGTTAATTATATGCTTACTTATTGCCGATGTGATATAGTGTGCGTAGGCCTGTACGTGCCTTCATGTTTCAACGTTACAAATGACTTAATGCCCATGAATTCTAGCGAGGTCATTTCTCCCTTTACATTCCGATATGGTTGACGGGCGAAAAGTGGGCTCGCGGTATAAGATTGACGTTGCTGGTGGATTTACCTCACAGAATTCTAGACAGATCTTTTTTTTAACCTTTTGTATTCTGCAGGAATACTATCAGGACCAACTGAAGAAAAAAAAACTGAGTGACTGCTAAGCGTATACATGCAGAGAACATCCCAACTCGCATAGAAAAGAATTGTACAACTGAATTACATTTGTGTTATAATTGTCTTTTCTGATCTTTTTTAAGCGTGTTTCTTTCTTCTTTTGGATGTTCTCAATTCAGGCGAGACGAAGATGGAAGCTTACGTTTTCTACAATGGTAGTGGTGGATTAGGTAGATTATGAGATTAAACTGCACTGTATTGTGTGTACAATCATGCACAAAAATAATTTCATTGCGTCATTCGACTCGTGCGTCAATAGAGCTATCAGTAGCGGGTCCTTAACGACCCTCTACCGTGGCCAGCAGACGACGCGTGTAGTATTTTGCGGTTACGGTTACACACTTTGTCCCCAGCAAGTGAAAAGTCCTTGGTCCGACTCAGTGACGTCGTGCTGTGGGCGGGCCAGCTAGAACCGACATCGGCTTGAGGACCTTAGGTAGACGTGTCGCGGCAGCTTACTTCAGGTCGATTGCTCGCTCGCCTAAAGCACCATAAGTACATAGGCGGCACTAAAGCTCGGGTTTAGTATCGCAATATCATTGATTGACATTGAAGGCTGATGACATACGCGGCTGTGAAAAGGGCCGCTAGCGGCAAAAGGCATAGATCTTCATGAGCCCCCGCAGCCTGCGGGGGCTCATGAAGATCTATGTCTCTTACAAAATGGCGAAACACCTCAGACCAAGTAGAGTTTGGCCATAGGGGTCCCTGTTGATAATAGCTTTGACTAATACAAGTCCACTGCGCGTGCGCGCAAATACTAAGCTCAAGACATGTACTTTGTCTTGAGCTTAGTATAGGCGCTGGGGCGCACGCGGTGGCGCAGTGGATTTGCATTAGTCAAAGCTCAGGGCTACTATCAACGGACCACCATTGAGTTAGGCATATAGGCTACTGACTCAACGTCCGATGATGAACGTGCTTTATAATAATAATAATGATTTATATGATGATACGTTGATGATTTCTTTACTGAAGGCCAGCAAGAGGCATAGATCTTCATGAGCCCCCGCATCTGCGGGGGCTCATGAAGATCTATGCCTTTTGCAATGGGTAGACGATGGCCGCATAATTATTATTGTGTCATTAATAATATCCTGCACCACACCGTAAACAACACGCGGATAGTATTAGAGACAGACCTTTGCTGGTCACGTTATGTGGCGTTATGATCAAATGTGTGTGTGTGTGTGTGTGTGCGTAACAGGCAAAAGTGCCACGCACTACGTGGGGGCGGTCCGTGGCGCAGTGGTTAAGGCGCCTGCCACCGGCAATGCCAAAGGTGCGAGGTTCGAAAACGGGTTCCGGCGTCGGACTTTTCTCCTCTGGTAAGTGTCACCGTTAATTCGGGCGGACCGTCGGGGATTCTTTCTCCGGGTACTCCGGTTCTTCCACCCCCCACACTTTGGTACCGGTTTCAGGCCACTTTACAAATTTCAAATACAAGCGATCAAAAATCTCTGTAACGTCAGTAGCTGACTGGCCCTTCGTCTGTCCTGTACTGTGTTTGTCTTAAATGGCGTAAATCCGTGTCTGTTACGTGAGTGTGCGTGTTGGGTTTCAGTTCGCGGCACTTTGAGTCGATTTGCCCAAAACAAATTGAGAAAAAGCGCCTATATAATAACGGTATTATTATTATCTCTCTCCATGGACACCATTCTCGGTGTGGTCTTTGTTATGTCAGAATTATTTCATTTTATTAGCTTGAAACACACCATTATGGTTTGGTTCACAGAGCGAAAACGGTATGGACTGTCTTCGGGGGGGGGGGGGGGGGGGGGGGGGGAGATAGCGTTTAGTTAGTTTTGTTTTCTTTGCTAAATTTAGCATGCATGAAATGTCAGTATACACATGTCTTACATGTCTCCCCCACCCGGGGGACTGACTTGGGTGAGGTTAACTACTTATTTGTTCCCACGGTCACGCTGGTCAGCCCCACAGGTTGGGTCTTCCCCTCTATTCTGGATCACGTGTTTCTGTCTACCCTTAGTCCATTCGCCTGTATTTTCCTTTTATAAACTTTCCCTACTGTCTGCGCTGCCTGTAGCTCCTGATATTGGATGTGTGTTGCTAAATGGTCTTAGATCTATTTAGCGTATTAGACCGGCTGGCGACATACATTCAATATTCTATTTAGTTGTTTTTTTTTCACAAGCAGTGCAGGCACGTCCTGAGAAAGTCTTGTTGCTGTCGGGACATTAAGCAATGTACAACTAACGAACTAACTTACATGTCTCATAACGAATTGTTCCCAGCGTGAGTTGACCTTAGTCGCCTGCTCGGCGTTAGACCCTAATAACTAACTAAATTTAACTCATTCGAGACGTGCCGCCTCCGGATACGTGGCATACGCCGCGTATCCGGAGGCGGCACGTCTTGAATGAGTTAACGAATTGCATCAGTTTAGCCGGTAGGCGCGTTATCACCTGAAACATACTCGGGTGTAACTGTCAGACTGCGCGTCCGAACGTTGCCTCTTCTCACTCCTTTCAGTTAATCAGTCGCTATAATGAAGTCTCTAACGGGCTGTGCTCTATGGTATGCCCGCAAAGATATATATGCACTTGTCGCTACTTACTTACTTACTTACGCCTGTCACCCTTACCCGGGTATAGGCCGTCGACGAGATACCTCCAGCAACTCCTGTCCTGTGCTTCTCCTTCGATTCTACTCCAGGTGGTTCCCAGTCTCTTGATGTCTGCTTGGAGGTCTCGACGCCAGGAGTTTCTCGGCCTACCTCTTTTCCTCTTTCCCTGGGGGTTCCCATGACAATGCCTGCCTAGTGATACTGGAAGCTGGCTTTCTCAGGCTGTGACCGATCCATCCCCATCTTCTTCGCCCAATTTCATTCTCTGTTGTTATCTGCTCTGTTCTCTCCCAGAGTCTGACGTTGCTGATCTTCTCTGGCCAGTGGATTTTCAAAATTCTTCTAAGGCAACTGTTCATGAAGGTCTGTACTCTGGTGACTGTGGTTTTTGTCAATCTCCAAGTCTCTGCTCCATATAGGAGAACTGCTTTTACATTGGAGTTGAAAATCCGGACTTTGGTGTGTTGTGACAGCTCTCTGGAGCTCCACACTTTTTTCAACTGGAGAAAGGCTGCTCTGGCTTTACCGATTCGACTTGTCGCTACTGCCGCAGCAAATCTCTCTGTGTCGTGCAGGACGAGGAGTGACTAGTCACGCCTGAGCGAGCGCGCTCACTCAAACAGCAGAACTGAAACCCCCTCTGTAAGAGATTAGAGAAGCGCACGCACCTGTGTGCGGGTCTGTGATTCAGCCGTAAGGACCAAAATCAGTTACAGGACCAGCATACATACTGACGTACACAAAGCGGTTTCCTTCCAGTAACATGGCGTAGATGTTCATGTGCCCCTACAGACGCAGGGACTCGTGAGAATTCATCATGACGACCGAATGGCCGGGATCGGCGAAGTCCGGTGCGCGGTGTCCTCTGCAAAGACACGTAATTTTCCACAGTCGTACTGTGGCGACTGGCCATACACTGACGAGCAAAATAAATGCGACATTTTTTAAATCATCGGGAACACTTTAGTATTTCCGATGATTCGAAAAGTGTTGCATTTCTTTTGCTTGTCGGTACACATATAATTGCATATATTACAAGACTCGGGTTCATTCGAGAGGAAAAAAACAAAAGCAGGAGAACTGAACTCCCTTCGGGCGTCATGAAGACTGTGAAAGCAGATTTATAGGCACTCAAACTCTACAGACGGACGGAGTTCAGGCTGGGACTGGGCGGACTCTTGTAACGTTTCTTCCTACCAGCCTAATATTATGCGCCTTGCCACAAGAGCCGATTTGGAGTTCGGAACCTATTATTGCCTTCCGTCGATAACACCACACCGTGGCAAACGCTCACAGCCCTACAGCCCAGAGCCGCTTTTAAATAGCAACAGGACGGTACCACACAACCATGGCGGTCACAGGCTAGAATGGTGATCGTTTGGAAACAGGATAGATAGCAAGGGGGTCCGATGAGTTCAGGGATCACAGTTCTTCTTTTGACTCCGTCGCGCTGTCTTTGATTGAGGCGGTGACGCGCACGAATAAGCCTGGATAGAACGGTGTGTCATTTTTGCCCTTAGCTACTTTTGTGTGCGTGTTTTTGTAATTCTATAAGCACCATGTGAGCGTATATTTTATTCTATATGTTTTGGATTTGGGCAAGGGCTACTGATTTCGCTTTGCGGAGTACTGAGCACTGCGGACTGGACTGGGCGTTGACAACAAATGATCAGAGTAAATACGCCCACAACTGCAAAAGACTCGGTGTGAAAACGGGTTTGATATACGGACGTATTGTCGTCGAATGAATGGTACTATACTAAGCGATACATTAGTGTGTTCCTCATTGACTTGGCACTGGATCTGGGAGAAGGCAACGACGATCAGCTAAGCACGACTCACTGCACTGACTGAGTGACAAATGGCTTGCATTGTGAGGAAGAAGATTTAAATCCGTAAAGGTGAGTTACTTAAATCTTTGACTGCCGAGACAAAGTCAACACTCCAACCACACGAGATTTAGATCCTCATGAGCCCCCTCAGTTGCGGGGGCTCATGAGGACCTATGCCTCTTACCTACATTTGACTCCGTGTTCCTGGGACAGTTGAGCTTTTCGGAGTTGACTGATTTGAATTAATACACGTAACGATTTTAAAAAAAACAACAACAACAACATTGTCTGCGTCAAGCGGCAATGGCCGAGAGGTGCATATATTTATGCATTCTACACATTACCGGTGGCATCATGCACAAAGGGGTTAATTTGCACATGCCAGAATTGCAAAAGGTCTAATTTAAAATGATCATTAGTTTTTGACGGCTTCAAAAACCTCTGTACTATATTATTAGACAGATAAGGGCCAAGATACCACCAGCAGTGTGATCAATGCAAATGCCCTTATGCCCTTTTCCAGACAAATATAATTCATCAATAGGGTGAACTAAAAAGTTAAAACGTTCTAGCAAGAGACATGGATCTTCATGAGCCCCCGCTTTCCGCGAGGGCACATGAAGATCTATGTCTCGTGCAGTGGGAATGTGTTTGTTAAGGATTGTTTTTCTCAGTCATTCATGCAAGCAAATTGCCTTGAAACAACACCTATTCTTCGTCGTGCAAACATCTACGGTCTGTCTGTGTTAGTACTGTGATGGCATCGAGTGGCTTTAATTATCGGCCTATTGCATTCACAGTTCAGTTTGAAAAATGCTCCCAGAAGTATCGGGAAAAAAATTTCAACCACTACCAACTTAACACACTGCTCCCCTCCCACCCCCACCCCCCGCCCCCAACCGACAACTGCCTACGTCCCACTATTTTTATTTTCTTTAACAAAAATAGTTATTCTCTTTTTCCCTGTCGGTCACTAATACGCTGCTGAAACACTGAGATGTGCTTTTCTTAACCCATTCAGTCCTGACGCACTACAGCAGGACATGGGTCAACCATGATAATTCAAGGGTAGTGCCAGATTAGCTTGGCGCCTGTCGGCGCCAAGCTAACCTGGCACTGCCCTTGAATTATCATGGTCGAACCGTCTCCCGCAACAAGTGCATAGTCGTTAGATGACGCCTCCAAAATTTTGGAAATACGGCCGTCGGGCTGAATGAGTTAAGCTAATTGAACAAATAAATGATACAGCGGATTTTTGAAAAGGTCAATGTAATGTGAGCTTCATACCAATTTCTAAGTAAAATCACACACACACACACACACACACACACACACACACACACACACACACACACACACACACACACACACACACACACACACATCTCTTTAATGAATTCAAACGTAGGGAAGAAACGGCAGGGCTTACCACAGATTTGGTAACTATCTCTATTTATCTATCTATCCCGTAGTTTTGCGGACTGTTGGGGCACCACTGGATGACTTGGCCACCAGCTCCCTCCATTCATCTCTGTTCTCTGCCATTCTTTGGTAACTAAGGGTCCAAACTCTTGAAACATCTGAGGATCGTTTTGCCATTTTTAAGGGCCCCGTTTTCAGTCAACAGTTTAACCCTTTGCGTGTAGGAATCATCACGACAAAAAAAAAAACCGCCACCGACGCGCAAAGGGTTAAAAGTAAACTCACAATGCAGTCACTGAAAAACGGCCAGCGTTCCTCGGACGTTTTGAGCAAAAATCCCAGCGTCCGTTCATGTATTGATTACTTGTAGTACATTATGGGAAACACTGAGACAATTATTTGGTTGCTTCTCAGTACAAAAGTCGAAATAAATCGGTCATTCACCGACTTTTCACATGCGCAAAGACAGCACTAATAAATATAATGGCAGTATATGATATAACTGACAGTAGTTCATCTATCAGTGTCCAAGGCCTAGCCTCTGAACTTGGGATCTCCTCTCTTTATTTATTAGTGATGTAATACGTATTGTCATTTTGGTCAATCTTTGCGTCGTGTGTCATACTTTAAATCATTTAACCCCGAGTCCCTAGAGCAGGAGATGGATTGACCATGATAATTCAAGGGTAGTACCAGATTATCTTGGCGCCTGAAGGCGCCAAGCTAATTTGGCACTACCCTTGAATTATCATGGTCAATCCATCTCCTGCAACTGGCCATAGTCATTAGGCAACACCTCCAATCTCGTGCGAGGGAGACGCAGCGAGCTGTACGTCAGCCCTAATTTATGTTAAACCATTCAACCACAAGACCGCATTAGAGGCGTCACTTAACAACTATGTACCAGTCACAGGAGATGGACCGACCATGATAATTTAAGGGTAGTGCCAGATTAGCTTGGCGCCTGTCGGCGCCAAGCTAATCTGGCACTACCCTTGAATTATCATGGTCAGTCCAGCACTTGCTGTAGTGCGTTGGGGCTTAATGGGTCAGTAACATTTACAAAATGCCAATTCTGTTTCAGACCAAAGGGTGTTGCTTTACCTGGACAGCCAGCAAGAGGACATTGTGAGGGAACCTGCAGAGAACTGGTAACAAATGTGAGAGCCATTGAGGTACTAACGAGCAAACCGGAGTATGCGAGTCTTCCACAGCGTAACGTTCCTTCAGTGATACTTCACACAGACAGACAGACAGACAGACAGACAGACAGACAGACAGACAGACAGACAGACCGACAGAGAGAGAGAGAGAGAGAGAGAGAGAGAGAGAGAGAGAGAGAGAGAGAGAGAGAGAGAGAATAGTCAAAACAGCCAAGTCGCCAGGATGATGCCCTACAGAGAGCTGCGGGGCGGGCGGCTGGCGGAGACTGAAATCCAGCTGAACCCCAGCACACAAGAGGATAAGGTGCTGTCTCACCTCAACCAGGGCTACCGCTTCTCCAAGGCGCAGCAGATCCTCCGCCTCCTCAAAGACCAGGACGAGCTCAACAAGCGCTTCCGGGAGTGCTATCTGCTGGACAAAGACGAGGAAGATGGTGGCCATCAGCAGGGTGGTGACCCCGACAGTTGGAGTCTGGAGGAGGAACAGCGTAGTGAAGGTGGCAGCAGTGACGAGTCGCAGCACGAGGCAGAACGCCGGGCAGCCCGCTTGGTGCCGCTCAGAAAATACCCCAACGGTCTCGACCCAGGGCGTTGCAAGACCTCCATGGGCTTCTACAACGAGGCGGAGGTGACGGAGATACCCTATGACACGGACAGTGACGCTAACGTGGCGGGAATCGACTCCGCTGCCTCCACCTCGCGTGGTGGCCTCCACCCCGTGCTCTCCGCCCGCCAGCCCAGCCAGCAGTCGTACGGGGCAGGGACTAATAGCGCCAACAATCGTGGCAACAACGCCCGCCTGAGGGTGTACCGCCTCAAGATGGAGGAGGGTGACGTCAACGTAAAAGAGCTGGCCCTGCCCGAGGATTGCGTGGTGCAGTCGGCCGGCTCCACCAGACCCAAGACGTCGCTGAACCAGTCCTCGCCCCGTAGCCGTTACTACCGCCAGCAGCCGCACCCCGAGTCCAGAAAACACCAGCAAAGCCACCAGCACCAGCCCCATCACCACGACAACAGCCACAACCACCACCAACCCGCCTACACCCACCACCAATACCAGCAGCAGCGCGGCATGGGCGAGACTCGGCAGTCCATCATCTCGCGCCTGGACCCTCAGCATCCCATGGCGGTCCGCCCCTTCTGTGACAACATGGTGGCACCTCATGTGGAGGTGGTCAGAGGGATGAGTCATCACGCATCACCGCGAGGGACACCCCGTTCCTCAGGTAACGGACAGTACCTGCGTCAGACGGAGGTGACGCTGTTCGATATGGCGCCCAAGGAGCCGGCGCGATCCAAGCATACCGTGGGTGGTGGCTCCAGCATGGCACGATCAACGTCATTCGCCGAGCACGGGTCAAAGGGCACAACGCGCGTGATGCAGACCACCCGTACTCTCCTGTCTGTGGACAGCTCACCGCTACTAGCGGTTCACGAGGATCCCGGCAGTTCGCGCAGGTCCAAGTCGAAACGTTTCAAACCGCCACCACAGTTAAGAAGCGCGTGGGGGAGATGTCGCGTGGCACTGCGTCCACCTCAATGCACGTGATATCGGACAGCGCGCAAACGCTGGCTGTTATGAAACTGCCGCCACTGGAGACGGCCGTGACAAAAACTGGGTCAGGGCGGGACCTGGTCTGTGTAGTTGGCAAAGACTAAAACCCTGTGTAGTTCAATTCTGCTAGGAAAGAAATCATAATGTCTGATGATACTGGCATTTTGAGTTGTTCACGCCAAGGTGAGCTAGGGAGGCTTATGAATCAAACTTTACATTCCTCGAACGATAGGGATGGCGGATTCCAGGTGCAGGCGCAGGTGCCGAGACATGATTTGTACCCCGATATGCACGTGATTAGAGTTTGTATACATGTGTGAATATGTCGACCTTGCGATTTCGGATCCATGTGAGTCGTAAGCTACGTTTTCATAAGCACGAATCTGATACAAAAAGAATCCGAAGCGAATCCAAAACGGAACAGTTCTGGCGAGTCATGTTTATTGTGTATTTCCATTTGTCCGATGCAGTACCGACTTTTCGCTTCCAACGCTGGGAAACGAACACGCGGACACAATTGTTTTCCCGCTCACCGAGGCCAGGAGCGATTTTTTTGGATGTTTTCGGACAGGAAGTATGATGTAAATTGTGTCATCCCTCGCAAGTTCTCGCGCCATTCTGATCTTTGCGTCATACCAGTGGTTCCAGCAAAGGCGAGTTTCGGATATCGCACGCGCTTCACGAATGACGAATGAAAATTGCATTGCCGTATCGTGTTCGGATCGTATTCGTGCTTATGGAAACGTATACTGACGAGTAAAAGAAATGCAACAGTTTTGGATCATCGGATTATCATTCCAAAATGTCGCATTAAGTTTTTTGAGTCGTCAGTGTAGCTGTAGACCCGATACAGAATTTCAGTCTCTAAAAATGCAGCGATCAAAGGAAAAGAACAACGCAGACAGAAGACACACTTTGGAAAAGCAAGCACGAAAACGTCAAACTGTTTGGCCTGGATAGTCAGAAGCGCTTTTAACCTTTCCTGTTTAGTCAGTTAGTGTAACCCTTTAAGTCCTGATACACCTTAACATCAGATAAATTTGACCATGGTAGTTCAAGGGTGTGCCAGAACAGCTTGGCGCCAGAGGCGCCAAGCTGTCCTGGCACCACCCTTGAACTATCATGGTTAATCTATCACGTGAAGTGTAATGTAGCCTTCATAGGGCAACTGAAAAAAAATCAACCTCAGGATGTAATGGGTTAATTGCGTTTCTCACGCCTGGCAGTCACCCTCTAACCCTTTTTCTGCCAGTGGTCGCAGGTTGTGTTCTGAAATATTAGTTAACCTTATGGCTGTCGGAAGCGTTTTTTGTCGCGATGATTCCTGCATGAATCATTGCCGGGGGGAAAAAAAAAGAAAAAAAAGCACACACGCTGTCGACACCCAAAGGATTAATGTAACGTCAAAAGATTGATTGATTGATTGTACATTGCTTAACGTCTCGACAGCAACAAGACTTTCTCAGGACGTGCCTGCGCTGCTTGTGGAAAAAAACAACAGAACATTGAATGTATGTCACCAGCCGGTCCAATACGTTAAATAAACCTAACACATGGGGCCTAAATAAAGCCAAGACCATTTAGCAACACACATCCAATATCAAGAGCTACAGGCAGTGCAGACAGTAAGGAGAGTTTTAAAAAGGCAAATACAGGTGAATGGACCAAGGGTAGACAGAAACACATGCCCCAGAATAGAGGGAAATGCCCACCCTGTGGAGCTGACCAGGGTGACCCTGGGAACTAAAAAGTAGTTAACCCCACCCAAGTCCCCCAGGGCAGACCCGGGTGGGGGAACGTCAAAAGAGCGTCCAAGGAACATCGACACGAATTGGCGTCAGCAAGAGGCATAGATCCTCATCACCCCCCCCCCCCCCGCCCCCCGCAGTTGCGGGGTCGCATGAGGATGTATGTCTTTTGCAGTTGGACCGTGTCAACTGTTCTAAGCAGTGAAGGAGTTGCCGATGATATGGTTGCAAACCTGTTTGTCGGAATATTCACCTGGTTGCAATCCTGGCAAGCGTCGACTGCGACTGGTATTGTACGAGATAGGGGTGAAATGAGATAAATGCGGTAGAAATAAATAAATAAATAAATACATAAATAAATAAATAAATAAATAAATAAATAAATAAATAAATAAATAAAACACTAGTTGCTAGCGGACCAGCTTGACCGTGGCACGAATGCAGTCAGTCAGTGAAAATTCGTCTGGTTCCACAGGGAGTGTCTTAATGTGCAAAAGGCCCTCGGGCCGACCGTCGGCCGCCGTTGGTCCGCGCACGGCCGTGCGCGGGCCAACGGCGGCCGACGTCGGTCCGATGGCCTTTTGCGCACCGGGGTTGTGTTATGCTGAGATTACTGCCCGTAACATATCCGGTCTAGGACCGCGAGCCAAAAGGAAACGCCGGCGAGTCCAACGCAGTCCGGGACAGTTAGTTATTCCAATATAAGCTATTTTGAGCCCACCCGTATGAGAGATCACCTGCCATTAAAGTCGTTAGTGACAGGTAGCACCTTTTGCTCTTCAAGACTTTTCTTGAGAGATTGATTGTACATTGCTTAACGTCCCGACAGCAAGAAGGCTTTCTCAGGACGTGCCTGCACTGCTTGTGAAAAAAAAAACCAAAAACCTAAACAGAATATTGAATGTATGTCGCCAGCCGGTCCAATACATTAAATAAACCTACGATATGGGGCATAAATAAAGCCAAGACCATTTAGCAACACACATCCAATATCAAGAGCTACAGGCAGTGCAGAGAGTAGGGAGAATTGAAAATAGGAAAATACAGGTCAATGGACCAAGGGTAGACAGAAACACATGCCCCAGAATAGAGAGGAAAACCCACCCTATGGGGCTGACCAGGGCGACCATGGGAACTAAAAAGTAGTTAACCCCACCCAAGTCCCCCAGGGCAGACCCGGGTGGGGACCTCTTGAGAGAGCAGGTATACCTGTCTTATAAGATCTTTTTTTTTAATTTGCAGATGAAGTGGTACATGCAGCTCAAAACAGGGGCTGGTGTATTCGTGTGCTGGTCTGTGGTTTCAGATCTTACCGCTCGAGCCCGTATGGTATAAAATCACATTTTCTGTGGATCGTTGACAGTTTGCAGTAATGTAGGAAATAGCGTGTGAGCGTTTTAAAACCATTTAACCCCTAGAGCGCATTGTTCAAATTTTAGAGGTGTCGCCTAACGACTGTATTGCAGAAGATGGATCGATCGTGATAATTCATTGAATTATCACGATCGATTCATCTCCTGCAAGTGACAGTCGTTAGATTCAAGGCTAGAGCCAGATGCGCTTGGCGCCGGATGGCGTCATCTTGCCCTACCCTTGGATTATCATGGCCGAGGCATCTCCTGCTGCAGTGTTTCGGGGCTAAATGGGCTAATAAGTGTGAATATTACTGCGTTGCCGTGAATGTCATCGAAACTAGCGAATGGTTCGGGCACAGTGTCTGTATTTGAAGTGATTTTTTTTTTTAAAGCACCCTTTTATATCAAAGTGTCATATCAAACTACTGGCTCATGCAGATAGTTAATTCCCCAGCTTCTACCTACGATGCCGTTTGGTGTGAAATGACGTGTAGTTACGCGCCTTTTACGCCGAACGGTATTGTCAGTAGCAGTCACGCGGTTAACCCATTACATCCTGAGGCTGATTTAAAAAGAAAAATGCTTATTGTCCAATGAAGGCTACATTACAGACTATGAGATAAATCAACCGTGTTAGTTCAAAGGTGGTGCCAGAATAGCTTGGCGCCTGGGGCGCCAAGCTATTCTGGCACCACCCTTGAACTATCACAGTCAGCTTTATTTCAAGCAATGGGTGTATCAGGATGAAAAGGCTAAGGGGCTGTTTTCATATAGCGGCGCGACAGTTGGATACGAAAGGCGACAGGGACATGAATCGAGAAAATAGAAATAAAGGGGGAATGTTTCCATATGCGCGACTGCGTTGCAACAGGCGACAGTGTCCCATGGAGCGGTTTAAAGACTGACAATATATGTGAAGGGAGCATGGCTTTCAGCACATCACACACCAAAAAATTGCAACAATTCTAAATAACTTAAATAGGGTCTCGATGCTGCCTCGTGACACTATATGGAAAAACGCAAAACGATTTTCTGCCTGCTGCTCAGCTACTTTTTCTTCTGTCGTCAACAGCTGTGTTTCTGTGTGGAGAACATAACAATAAAGGAGGAGTGTTTCCATGAGCACGACGTGGAAGCGGGGTGACAGCAGCGTGGTTCAACTTAGGCGATTTTCCCGTGAAGAGGACGAAATCGCTCTGTCGCACCGCTATATAGAAACACACAAAACGATTTTCCATATGCCGCCCAGATACCTTTTTAGTTGTCGCGTCGCGATATGGAAACACAGCTTGCCGATCCGCTGCCGCGTAGCTGTATGAAAACAGCTTTAACTCATTCGAGACGTGCCGCCTCAGGATACGCGGCATAAGCCGCGTATCCGGAGGCGGCACGTCTCGAATGAGTTAATCTGCCCACCGTCGACGTATAACGAGTTACACTCAGTTTCTGCCTGTTCTGTTAGCTGTACTGAACATCCGACTACACTCATCGTGAACAAGTCATCGAAGTAGTATTTTTACAGGAGCAAATGACGCGAACTGAATGTTGTAGTTTTTCCGCTTTAACCCTTTGGCTGTCGGTAGCGGTTTTTGTTGAGGTGATTCCCGCAGGAATCATCTCGACAAAATGCGCTACCGTCTGCCAAAGGGTTAAAATGTTGTCGGTGTTCACGGAGTACTCATTGTCTTACAATTGACATGCATGCATATCTCCGACAGTGTCTTCAAGTGACATTGAAACAGACTGCCGTCATTATGAACATTTCATAAACTGAAAAATAATAAAGTAAATGGTTGCTGCCTGAAATGTGTCAGTTTATTAATTTTAATTTTGATGTTTTTGACAAATACGGCTTTGCTTTTTATGTTTTACTTTATCCGTCTCATGTTCTGTGTTGTGATTTATCTATTTATATGTTTATGAGTTTATGTATGTATATCACAGTATTTGTTTATTTGTTATCAGTAATATCACTATTATTATTAGTAGTAGTTGTGGTCGTCAGTGATCACGAGAAACGGTTAGCCGGCTCGGCATTTTATCGTCGGTAAAGTAAAGTTTGTAATGTTTAACATTGTGCGATCGTTCTGTGTTGGTACAGTGTGCCCGGCTGATTTCATGCTCAAAACTAAACCCCGAATAAGCAAGCCCTTATTCAATCCATTAGAATCCCTTTCGTCACGTCTTTGGATTAACCCTGTCTAAAGACACCAAGCATTGCTCGAGATGTTTGCCCGATAAAACCACCAAACGTGCTTAAGGTAACCGCCAAACTAGCCCTTGAATATGCTCCCTTTTCTTTATTCATTTCTTTTTGTAGCCGTGCACCCCCCCCCCCCCCCCCCTCCTCCCCCCCCCCCCCCCCCCCCACCCTCCCGCCCCGTTTAAGTTTGCATTAGTATGAACTGGTAGTTTTTTGTGTTGAACTAATGAATTGAGCTCTTATGAGTCCTGCCCCGTACGGATACGCGGAATCATATTATCATATATCTCAAACGCTAACTTCAATTGCCTGTCGTGTACGGCACGTTTGCCACGACTCAACAACAACATAATTAACAACAACATCATCAACAACAACAGTAGCAACAATGACACAATGACAACAACGAATCTTTTTTTTTTTTTTTTTTAATGCCAGGGCCATGCAGATCATGCACCGAACTACTTAAACCAATGACCGTTCAGTCTGCTTAATCCATGTAGCCACGACCTACCACAGCAGGAGATGAATCGACCATGATAATTCAAGGGTAGTGCCAGATTAGCTTGGCGCCTGCCGGCGCCAAGCTAATCTGGCACTACCCTTGAATTATCATGGTCGATCAATCTCTTGCAACTGGTACATAGTCCGCTAGGTGACACTTCCAAAATTTAGGAAATGAGGTCTAATTGGGGTTTAATTGGCTAAACTGCCAGCATCACACTTTTTAACTAGTTCTAGCAACTGGTACAGAGTCTTCATTTTTCTTCCTTAACCCATTGTGTCCAAGGTACGCAATACCCACATTTTGCAGTTGCCCTCTGAGGACTGCATTACAATTCAGTAGACAGATCGACCATGATAGTTCAAGGATGGTGTCAGAATAGCTTGGCGCCGGCACCACCCTTGAACTATCATGGTCGGTCCATATCTTGCTGTGGTGTGTCGGGGTTGAACGAGTTAAACCTCGCGAGTGATTTTATGTCTCATGCCTGAAAATTCAGCGGATGGTTGCGAGTGGAAACTGCATGCGGCCAGCACATTGTAGTCTAGTGGCCTTATGAGACCCGGCGTCCTTGGAGTTAAACGAGCTAAATTGTTCAAACGTGAGCTAACACGGCTGGTCCTCTTGGCAATCTATACTGGAGGTGAAAGGTAAACGAAGGACAGCCAGAAAGTTATAATGCTCGGCCCTCTGTGTTCACCGTGGCGTCTAAGCGTGAGTGTCTGGGTTTCCACCCAATAATCTATTCCTTTGACGTCTGCATAATGCGCGAGGATTAGGGCCAGTGGAAATTAAACGGCCCCTCTTACTACGCGTGGTGCTGCTCTGGAGTTGGCTGAGAACTTGGGGAGCACAAAGGTTTCCAAAGGTCAGTTCAGGTATTGAAGCAAAGCTTGAATGTCACACGTACGCACGGCCTGGTCTCCATTCTTTCCAAAGGTCAGTTCAGGTATTGAAGCAAAGCTTGAATGTCACGCGTACGCACGGCCTGGTCTCCATCTTTCCAAAGGTCAGTTCAGGTATTGAAGCAAAGCTTGAATGTCACGCGTACGCACGGCCTGGTCTCCATCTTTCCAAAGGTCAGTTCAGGTATTGAAGCAAAGCTTGAATGTCACGCGTACGCACGGCCTGGTCTCCATCTTTCCAAAGGTCAGTTCAGGTATTGAAGCAAAGCTTGAATGTCACGCGTACGCACGGCCTGGTCTCCATCTTTCCAAAGGTCAGTTCAGGTATTGAAGCAAAGCTTGAATGTCACGCGTACGCACGGCCTGGTCTCCATTCTTTCCAAAGGTCAGTTCAGGTATTGAAGCAAAGCGTGAATGTCACGCGTACGCACGGCCTGGTCTCCATTCTTTCTGTGACCCGCTCACTGCCGGAGGACGCAGATCGTGTTTTTGGAGGACGCAGATCGTGTTTTTGGAGGACGCAGATCGTGTTTTTGGAGGACGCAGATCGTGTTTTTGGAGGACGCAGATCGTGTTTTTGGAGGACGCAGATCGTGTTTTTCAGTGAAATCATTGTGAATTCACGAGTCAACGTCAGAGATCGGCCCCGACCTCAAAAGACGCACAGTGGTTTCTGCAAGAGGCATATATTCTCATGAGCCCCCGTAACTGCGGGGGCTCATGAGGATCTATACCTCTTGCAGCTGGATGGTGTTCAGTTTTGTCACTTTGCAAGTGAAGTGGTTAAAGACTTCTCATTGGAGACTTGAGTCAGAACTTGCCAAACAAGGGCATGGCCAGAAACTCATGATTTCCAGCTTAGGGGCAGTGCCACTTCATGTCCTGAATCATTTTTTAAAATCATACTTTGAAAATACAGATGAAGTAATTAAAATATATATTGGAGCCGTTCGCCTAGCCGTATTACGCATTGACATGGGACCCACATTTTCAGTGTCGGAAACCGTATATCAAAGTTTATTAGTTGTAGGAGGAGTAATTTACGCGTGGACGGGACCTGTGATGAAGTCTTCCTATCATACATCATACCCCAGTTGTGTTGCACCCGACCTTGCCCTATGCGACTGAAGTTGACCCCCCCCCCCACTCCGCCCCCCCCTCCACCCCTGCCTCTGCCCCCCCCCCCACCCCCCACCCCTCCGGAAGGCTGAACTATCGCCGCGCGGCATGTTCTTCCCTCTTCTCCTTTGTTGGAATTTTTTTTTTTTAGGCTGGAAAGTACTAATATGTCAGACAAGTTTACTCCCACCGCTGCCGGCCCACCCCACCAGCAACCCTTTTCTGAAAATATCTTCCGACACTACTGCGTATATTTTCTATCTTGCACCTGTCGGCTTGTTGTTGGCACGTGCAAATACACAGCACCGGATTACACGGTTGTAGAGAAACCCTGGAACAGTCAAAACCTCAAGTTGACCTGCGGATGTAATTGTTCGATGGTATTTTAGCAAGAGGCATGAATTCTCATGAGCCCCTGCATCCGCAGAGGCTCATGAGAATTTAATCCTCTTGCAGATGAGTGGGTCTGGCCGTGAATAACTTAGCCTGCATAGGTGTGTATCCGCTTGGACCAGTTTGCCTCCATCATCGATAATCCGCATGTTAATCCAGGCGATAATCTGCCTTAGTCCAGTCCTAAGCGGGTTGTTCATTTGCAGCTCTAATCCGCGGCACGGTCGACGAGCAAAATGTGGGAGCTATGTTACACGATACTGTTTCCTATAGAGTCCCCTGCGTGGAACAGTTTATTAATTCGCGTGACGCTACCGGGCAAAAAGCCCCACCAAAACGCTTTGTCACAATGCTCCGCCCGGCATTCAAAAGCAATCTTAAAACGTACCTTTTCCCCAAAGCTCATGCATCTGTCTAGCCCTCTGTCTTTCAAAGCTGGCAGTTAGTCTTTATTCGTTCTTCATCATCACTCACTGTCATTATTATTAACCCTTTGGTTGTCGGTAGCACTCTTTGTTCAAGAGAAAACACTGCTATGATAAGCATGAAAGCAGGAATCACTTGCACCCCCCCCCCCGAAAAAAAAAAAAATAAATAAATAAAATAAAAAAATAAAAAACACCCTGAAAACAAAACAAAAAAAGCACACGCTACTGACAGCCGAAGCCGAGGCTAAAAATATGAGGCATTTCAGTCACTTATTTTTCCTATGACGCACCTGGCTTGAACTGACAGGGCGGGGGGGGGGGGGGAGGGATGGGGGAGGGGGTGGAGGGTCGGTGTGTCGATAGTCCTACGTATCATTAGTCCTACGTATCGATAGCCCTACGATTGGTATTGACAGTCTTACACATCGATAGTTCTATGGCCGACCGTCCTACGTATCGATAGTCCTATGGTCGATAGTCCTACGTATCGACAGTACTTTACTTACTTACGCCTGTCACCCCTCCCAGGGTATAGGCCGTCGGCGAGAGACCTCCAGCGACTCCTGTCCTGTGCTTCTCCTTCGATTTTACACCAGGTGGTTCCCAGTCTCTTGATGTCTGCTTGGAGGTCTCGACGCCAGGTGTTTCTCGGCCTGCCTCTTTTCCTCTTTCCCTGGGGGTTCCATGACAATGCCTGCCTAGTGATACTGGAAACTGGCTTTCTCAGACTGACCAATCCATCCCCATCTTCTTCGCCCAATTTCATCGACAGTCCTACAACGTAAGACTTTATCTCCAAGCAGAAAAAAAACCCCACCCAAAACGCATTTCTTAGCAGATACTCAAATCGAAATTAGTACGGACCCCAGTTCATGTCATGCTTTGTGGCTCAGTACAGTGGTTTGGCCTCGCGCTGGGACCATATGGCGTTGAGGCGCGTCCCCTGGGTGGTGGATAGGGGGTCCCTCGTGAGAGGGGTGCACCGAATGAAATAAGGTGCCGTGAACCAACATGGTCTAAGGGAAGGTGACCCCGACAGAAAACCCCTGGTCCTCCTAGTAAGGGGGTTGGGCGTGGGGGTAGCTTCCCCACCCTGCAAAAAAGGAAATAGCTACAAAAACGCCGACGAAAAGACTAACAGTAATTCCATTCCTGGAGGAGAAAGGTTCTTCTACCAGAAGACTTATGACGTCCTGTGGTGAAAGCAGGAAGTCTTCGGAAGCCACAGGACCGAGCCGCCTCTCTCTATCCAGGGATACAACCATGGGCACATGGAACGTCAAGACCATGTACCAGAGCGGCAAGGCCGCCCAGATAGCAGCGGAAATGCAAAAGTACAACCTTTCCCTGCTAGGTATCACTAGGCAGGCATTGTCATGGAACCCCCAGGGAAAGAGGAAAAGAGGTAGGCCGAGAAACTCCTGGCGTCGAGACCTCCAAGCAGACATCAAGAGACTGGGAACCACCTGGAGTAGAATCGAAGAAGAAGCACAGGACAGGAGTTGCTGGAGGTCTCTCGTCGACGGCCTATACCCGGGTAGGGGTGACAGGCGTAAGTAAGTAAGTACAGTGGTTTGGGAATGGGGACCCGCTGTATTCACGGATCAATGGTCTCGGCGTCTCTTGTCCACGGGAAGCCGGGTGGCTCGGTGGTAGAGCGTTTGACTCGTCCGAAAGGTCCCGGGTTCGAATCCAGCTGGGGTCAAAATTTGTTCAGACCATTTTCGGTGCCCTGTATTTGAAATCACCTTCGTGGTGGACAAAAGACGTTAACACCTAAACGTTTAGGTTGTTGTTGTTGTCCACACGGTGTCAAAATACATTGTCCGGAACCGGAACCGCTTATAAACAGGCTATATCAACAAAGTAATAAGGAAAGCGGACGGGGTGATTGGTAGAGCACAAGATACTTTGGACACACTGTACAACAGACGGATTACAAACACACTGGCTGACATTCTTGATGACAAAACACATCCACTTAGGTATGAATTTGACACTCACAAACCAGATAGGTGAGGCTAGCGCTGGCAGAATTGTACACAAACCAAGGGGAATCACTCAGCGCTGGACAGACAGACAGTTAGATCCCCTGCCCCCGCCTATCAGGCACCCAATCGCCAGCCCACAGAGAAATACGCAGGTATAGAACAAGACGATCATTTGCATCCAAAAAGAATGCATCAGGTCTCTTATATAACCCATGTCTTTCTCCGGAACTTAGGAAGTAGGCAGGAGAAACATACATACACAAACACGAAGGTGCACTACTATATGTGGTCGGGTAAATACCCTGATTTCCCACAGTAGATGCACAGAACATTACACAACAATGTAACGATACAAATTTACCTCGAGTTATAGATACTCACAAACCAGATAGGTGAGGCTAGCGCTGGCAGAATTGATGCAAATGATTGTCTTATTCTATACCTGCGTATTTCTCTGTGGGCTGGCGATTGGGTGCCTGATAGGCGGGGGCAGGGGATCTAACCACAAATGTTTCTGATGCTAGGAGTGTTACAAAGGTACCAGTACGTCTGTTACAGTTCATCTCTTTAACAGAGAGTTATAGGTTGTTTAAGTGGTGTTTAGGCGAGGGATGAGTGATAAACATATTTGAAACGGAGCCGGGAAAGAAGACTGAATGCATGGGTGGGGGGCGGTGTCCGGTGGTAGCCGAAGTACTGAGTAGGCGGGGGAATTTCCCGACTGTGGAATGCTCTGATGAGAGATGGAGATTGAGAGAGAGATAGAGGGTGGGAAAGTCTGGAGGGGGTGAGTGCGTAGGCGAGGATGAGAGTGTGTGAGAGGTAGATGCGTGGGCGGTACAGGAGTGACTAGGGAACGGTACCGAGAAGTGCGCCAGTCATTCTGGTCGGCGGGGCAGCAGCCGCAGCTCAGGCGACAGCTAGAATTTGAAATGGCTCCCAAATCAGTGAGAACTGAAAGAAGGCTTTACTGGAAAATAGTGAGATAGACCATATTTTCGGTGACTGGGGCCTCGACGAAGAGGTGCAGAGTACCCTGATTAGGGTAAAGTTTATCTCTAGGCAAGCACTACTGCTAATGTCTGACGAAGACATTGACGCTCTGGCGCTGAAACGTGGGGACAGAGCAGTGCTCCGTGCAGCGGTGGCCAAATTCCAGGTGGACAGCGGCGGTGCCCAACTGTGCGGCGGACTGGGAGGGGTAGCGGACAACAGCGGCAGTAGACCCTGCAGGACGCCCTATACAGTACACTCCACAGCGGTGCCGGACTGGATGAACTGTTGCGTGACAGGGAAGGAGCGGAAAGTGAGGTCGGGGAAAGGGGAGGGAAGGGGACATGAGAGTGACTGGAGTTTAATTAATTGAATGAGTGAATGATGATGCCATGTGTTTTATGGGAAGACAGTGAATTTCCCCACGAGGGATTAACCCATTCAGCCCCGTCGGCACCAAGCTAATCTGGCCGGCATTGCTCTTGAATTATCATGGTCGATCCATCTCCTGCAACTGGTGCAGTCATTAGATGACACCTGCAAAATTTGGGAAATACGGCGGTCGGGCTGAATGAGATAATAAAGTATTATTATATTGTATTGTATAAGGCTATTATGCTCTGCGATGTATTCGCTCTATGTTCCACCGTGTCTATTTTCCACTGTGTCTGTGTTCCACCACAGGAGGGCGCTGTGATCCACCGCATCTATTCTCCAGCGTGTCTAATTCCTCCACAGGAGGGCTCATCATTGTGTCTAGGCGACAGTTCGTAGCTGACACCAGCGGCAGGCCCTTTATACTGTCGAACGCCATTCACCTAGCCACCCCCCCCCCACACACACACTTTATCGTAGCCTCCCCACCGTTCCCCCAACGGTAAAGGGCCTGCCTCCGTAAAGGGCCTGTCGCAGATCTATCAGGGTGTGTGTATATATTAATGTTTTTTGCTGCAGGTATTTTACTAGAGCGGGTCATTTAACGACTGCGGCACGCCCATTACCTGCCCCCCCCCCCCCCCCCCCCAAACATACACGTACACTTCCCTCCCCCCTCTCCCGTCAGGACCTAAACTAGAGCACGCCCTTCACCTTAACAACCCTCCAAATGAATCCCCCATCAAACTCAATAACACACATACACATACACAATCATACACACACACACACACACACACACACACACACACACACACACACACACACACACACACACACTGACAGTTTTGTAGCAGGGAGTGGTTGGGGTGGGTGGGTGGGTAGGTAAAGCGGGGAAGTGGGGAGGGTGGGGGGGGAAGGAGGGGTTGGGGTGGCGGGGGTGGATGGGGAGGAGGCTAGCGGAGGGTCTGCCGATCGATGTAAAGGGCATGCCGTTGTAAATGGTCCTCTGTAGTAAAAAGACTACCGCGGTAAAGGGCCTGCCGCTAGTGGTGGTGGAACGTAGAAACGGTGAAAAATAGACACGGTGGAACATAAACATGGTCAGTGAAACATAAAAAAGACATGCGGACTCCTTTGGCGCAAGTTGAATCTTTGTGTCTCAGTACATTGGTCAAGCCCAGGGAACTCGTTGCATCCACGAATCAAGGATCTCGGGTGTCTTTGGTAGGCCTATAACACTGACTGCCAAAATACTTTGACCAGAAACGCTTTTTGTGAGGTTATAAAAGGAACACCTTTCGTTCTGCACTCCGGTGGGTGTCTTTGACGCAAGTTCGAATCTTTGTGTCTCAGAACAATGTTCTGGTCCTGTGATCTCGCTAGATCCACGGATAAAAGGCGTTCGGGTGTCAGTGTTTCACCCTGGGTGCCAAATACTAAACCTGGAAAGTTTACCGTTAGAGGCTTAATAAGGAAAAAACTATCATTGTGCTTGGCGGCATGCTCCTTTGCCGCAGGTTGACTCTTTGCGTCTCAGTACCTTAGTCTGGCCCTGGGACCCAATGCGCAAAAGGCCATCGGGCCAACGTCGACCACCATTGGCCCGCGCACAGCCGTGCGCGCCAACGGTGGCCGACATCCGTCCGATGGCCTTTGCGCACTGGGGAACTCCTTGCACCCACGGATCAAGGGTCACTGGTGTCTCTAGTCCACACAAGGTGCAAATAAAACCTGTTGTTGAGTTATGCAACGAGCACCTTTACCGCAAGGTCGACCCTTTTGTGTCTCAGTACAATGGTCTGGCGGCCCTGGGAACTCCCTGCATCCACGGACCAAGGGTCTCGGGCGTCTCTTGTTCACACTAGGTGCCAACGAACTTTCAGAAGTGTCCGGAAAGGCAATAGAGGTTACATAAGGAACACCTATCGTTGTGCACTGCGGCGGGCGTGTCTCGCGCAAGATGGCTTTTTGGGTATCAGTGAGTTACTTTGCTGTACAACATCCGATGTTTTGCCTACTCTTCTCAGTAGGTACTAAAGTACTGGCGTCCCGTTACGCGTATAGTAGGGTAAACCTTTTGTTGTGTTCTGCGGCAGGCGCCTCTGGCGTAAGTTCAACTCTTTGTTTCTCAGTACAATGGTCTGGCCTTCGGAATTCTCTGCATCCTCGAATTAAAGGTTCCCAGGACACTCTTCAGTCCACGCTAGAGCCAAATGCTATGCCTGGAAAGGCAAAAGAGGCTATATTTGTACAAGTTTTATTTGTGCTCCGCAAAGGGCGTATTTGCCGCAAGACTACTAGCGTTTCAGTACAATACCAATGCGCAAAAGGCTATCGGGCCGACGGCCTTTGCACACTCTGATGGCCCTGCCCTGGGAACTCACTGAATCCACAAAGGGCCTGAGTTATCTCCTCTTGTCCACAGTGAGTGCTAAAGTACTTTGTCCGGAAATGCTATAGAGGCTATTTAAATCTTATCATTCAGACTACACCAGTGTGTGAAATAAGTTTGACTAAAATAGTTCAAGGGTAGTATCAGAATAGCTTGGCGCCCGCCTCTATGTTGCACTATGGACACGTAAAACAACTGAAGTCCGGTGATGGTTTTCTCTCGTGTTTATTTCAGTCTCAAGAAGAGATAGATAAATGGGGGATCCCAAACCAATACATTCAATAAAGCCGCATCCGTCGCTAATTTACGCTATTTTTAATATCAAAATTTAGTCCTCCCATTACACCCTCGTTATTTCCGAATCAACCCTTTAATTTTTAAAAAATGATGAGCATGACGGATGCGACTCTATTGAATTTATTATTTTGGGATCCCCCATTTATCTATCTCTTTATCATCAATACAATTATCATTTAATAAGACGTTTTATTATAATCATTAAATAATTAATGTTTTTTATTATATTAAATTATAAAATGAATCAAGACGAATTACTTCTTCTCAATGATATCAATGCTGTGGAAAATAAAGACTTAGACTCTAAGAAACAGAGACTTCTCTCCGTTATTGTTTCTGGTAAGTCAAAAACTTATTTAGGAAAACAATACATGGCAGAAGACATAGAGTCTTTAACTGCCGATGAACTAATCAAGCTTCATGCTAAATATGAGAACCATATTGCTTCACTAATGACACGCGATTTGAGTCGATCTCTTATATTTTTATACACAAAAGCTGTTAATCACTTCATACCGATAGACACTGAAAGCCTTTCTCATGATCTAGAAAACAACCCCATAGTTTCTAGTTCGATTGGTAGATTAGCATGTAACATGTTTTATAAGTTTGGCAATTACCTTGCTCCTGCCGTAACTTTGATGGTAACTAGTAGTTATATCGATTTATCAAAAATAAATTTTACTGCAGAAGAAAAAGAAGTATCAAATGGAGGAGAACAAGATGACTCCAGTTTTGACAGAGGTACAAACGGTGACTAAGACTAAAAGTCAAGGCAGGGTTGATGCTGGAAAAAGATTAGCTGAATGGAATAGGCAAAAAAAATTACAGATTCAAAAAGAACAAAATAATATAACTGATCCACCATCAACAGAACCAGTGTCAATACCGTCAGAGCCGACACTTACTTATAAAAGTGAGAAACAAACAACTAAGTCTAACCCTCAAACAACAAAATATATAGTTGCTGGATTTGTTGTCGGATTTGGTTACGTAGGTTACCAATTATATAAAAAATACAAACCAAACACTCGAACAGTGTCCAAAAAATCAAACACTCCAAAAATAAAAGAAGAAGTCTCCACATTACCAGCAACACCCAAAGCCGTGGACCCATTTTACATGCAGTAAATAAATTTATTATTTTAATTTTTATGGTATAAAAATGAGCGACACAAAGAACTTAATGAACCTTGTCTATCACTCTGCTGTAATAAGTGGACTAGCAGTAGCTTATTCTATGTTGGGAAAAAGTCTTCTCAAAATGAAATCGGCAGACCTTAGTAAATTAGACTTCGAAGACAGTGCTAAGCTAGTAGTTGTTATAACAGCATCGATTGCAACAAAAGATTTTCTAGTCAAGCAAGGAATTATTCCAGAAAATATTTCTATGTAAATAAAAATATGGCAACAATAGCTGTCATGATTGGTGGTGCAGTTATTAACGCATTAGCTTTCAGTGGGTCAAACTATTTCTTTTCAAAAGTGAGTAAAGAAGAATCAGCAGAAGAAATGAAGCGACACAATGAGGCATCTGAAAAACTAGCTCAAGCTCAACAAGATTACGAGAAGCAAAGAATAGAAAAACTGGATTTTATTAATGAAAAACTAAAACTTGAGGGTCACGCACAGCATACATTTTCAAACGTTGATGACGCTATCAAAGAATACTATCTTGTTACTGGTGAAGACATATCTATTCCACAACCAAAACTTAGTGACTACTACCAACCAAGCCTAGAACAAAGAAATGGAGAAATAATATTTGTTTTAGTAGGAATGACATTAGTATATTTTACAGGAGTTTATATTGCTAGAAAAAATGGCAGACGCTAAACTATCAAAAATATATTACTCCCCAATTGGCTACTGGAAAGGGAATACTGCAATAAAAAAATTACATGCTGCTGTGGGTGGAGATGTTAACCAAATAAAACAGTGGCTTAAAAAACAGGCAATTTGGCAAATATATCTTCCTGCTCCAAGAAAAATAACAAGGCCTCATTTTGAAAACACATCACCTAATGACACACACCAAATGGACCTCCTGTTTCTTCCACATGACACAATAAGAAAGAAACGATACAAGTATGCATTAACTGTTGTTGACATAGCTTCAAGGTATAAGGATGCAGAACCCATAACTGACAAAAAAGCTGTAACAGTGGCCACTGCATTATCAAAAATATATAGTCGAGGTCCTTTAAAATACCCTAGGCTTGTGCAGGTTGATGATGGGAGTGAATTTAAAGGGGCTGTTAATCAATTATTTGCAAAGCATGGAGTGCTAGTGCGGCGAGGCATACCAGGCTTGCATAGATCACAGGCTATTGTAGAAAATTTCAATAAACAATTATCAGAGAGACTTTTTAGCTATCAGTATTCTAAGGAACTCATGCATGACGCACGTAACACTGAGTGGGTTAAAAGATTACCTTCTGTGATAAAAGCAATGAATAATGAAGGTCACACTAAACCTGTTGATTCTATTAAATTGAAAACAATACCGTCAGAAATAAAAGCAATAACACCTCCAGACACTAACTTATTTACAAAACAGGTGAGATATTTGTATCAACCTGGTGAGGCTGAAAATGACGTTAGACGTAGGGCAACTGATCCAATTTGGTCTACATCTGTTCATAATATAAAAAAAATAGTTCCTTCAGCTAATGCAACAATATATTATCTGTATGAGCCTGCACCAAAGAGGGCATTTGTTAGAGAAGAATTACAGATTATTCCCACAGACACTGTTACGCATTTTTAATCATTTCATCAACTAACTCATTGATTAGTTCATCAACCAGTTCATCAGCTATGTCTTCAGATAACTTAAGCCTGTAATGTCCAGGTGCATAAGCTTTTTCCTTAGTGTGAAACACTCTTTTTGTATCCCCAACTGCTAGAGACTTTTTATGTTTGAATCATTTCAATATTATGTTTGTTTGATCTTAGTGTCTTGTTTGGATAATCAGACATTAATGCACCATCTAACACTTGCTTGTAATGTTCATGTCGAATGTCTTTATTTTTTATTGCTGTTTTTTTTATTCCTTTGGCTTTTGACTGACTTCCCTTTTGATGCAGTATAGAATACATTTTTGATCTCAGTCCAACGTACTCAACTATTGGCACACCATTTAGTTCATCCTTAAACTTTCCAGGCACTTTCTTGTTTTGTGTGCTAAACAGTGGATGGTCTTTAGGGTAATCAGACGTGTCATACATGTGTAACTCGGTTTTCATGTCTTCATAAAAGTCTTCAGTACACACATCTATGATCATAGAGTCAGTGTCAGTGTATAACAATCGACACTCAGGATACTTTGGTTTAAAGTAATCATAATAAAATTCAAGCATTAATAATTTTGACAACTCAAGAATAGCCATACCTATAAATACTGGCTTATCCAGTTTAACAATCTTTTTTTTGAGTGACACTGCATACAATGATGGATGAAATTCTTTATACCCTGTGTACTGAGGCTTACTTGTAAGTTTAATTGCGCCCGATTCAGTTGTAACGAGTCTCACATCTTTTCTGTGATGAGGATTTTCCATCGTCTTACCAAAACAAGCATTGTTCATAAGCTTAAAAAAGTCTTTGTCAAATGCAGTGTTACCATCTCTCGCACGCAATGTGGTATTCTTCATTATATAATCTTTCATAAAAGCACTCTGGTCAAATTCAATTCCTCTATGAACTTTTTTTAGTACTAAACCATGTCTGATGTAAAACTGTAACAATCGATAGTGACAAACGTAATTGAATTTGTCGTTCAAATTTGGTACAAGTTTGGTGTCTTCTTTTTTTCCAGTTAAACTTAGCTTTTCAACCGCCAATGGATAATCATTATGGTAATCATGTAGTTTATGTGGATACTCCAAGTCTACTTCAAATATCCAACCCCTTTCATCATTTTGACCTCGATCCATAATATATTTTTTTAATTTTCTTACACTATACTGTGACAAATCATATAAACAAAAGTTTTTTAATGGTAACAATTCACACATTGCAAATCCATACAAATTATTAGCGTCTAAGTATGTAATAAATGACCTAGGCTTTGACGGATCAAAGTCATCAAGATATTTATTATTTGCCTTACCATAATTGTTTGCTGCTAAACTAATACCACCTCTTAATCCACGCTCAATCATTTCACCCATCGTACGATCATACAGCAGATCAATAAATATTTTACTAGATTTTAAAAATGCATCCCATGTCATACCAGGACTAGTGATGTAACAAGCAGGATCAAGCTTGTAGTGTAACAAACCCTTTTCACGGTAACTTTCAAATACGTCTGCTAGCAAACAGACATCAGCCTTTAAGTATTGGTCATGATAGTCACCAATTGTCTGACACCCTAACTTATCCCATGCATCAAGTGCATGTTGGTATTCAGAGTCAGAAATACCTTTACCAATTAGTGTAGAATAAAAATTTTCTTTTGGTGGAAGACTCCTTTCTTCAAAAACTACCCAGTCACTGATGTACTCATATGGATAGACTCCTTTCTTAATCAATTCTGGCTCAAAATATTTACTTGTTATTGGATACTCACTCAGTCCTTCTGCCAGACTAGCCAACCCTAAAGACAGATGTTGCATAGAGTCATAAAATGCTAATTTATCTAATCTAAAAGTCAAGTATTTCTCTGTTGTCTGGGCAATGCAACTAATTTTTTTGTAAGACTCATCCACAGCCTGCATGATAATATGTGAATCATATCCTTTGAGATTGTGGAAAAAGATAGGTAGTTTATATTTTTTTGGATCTATTTTTAAAAACAAGTTACATTTGTTATGTGCGGCACCTCTGTAACGTCCAGTTATGTGATCATGGTCACGAACTTTATCACCTCCTAAAGGTTGTTCACAAATCCAACACATCACTGCTGCATCAAAATTCTGTTTGTCTTCTTCTGTCATTACCAAAGGCATCTGACAGTTTTCCAAATACTTTACTACCTGAATATACAGATGTCTCATTTCTGTTAAAAACTCAGCTGCTGCATTTTCACCCCTATAGATAACAGGTTCTGTATGCTGACCATCTGACCTAACAAGAATGTATCCAAAAGAACACACCACTTGGTCACTCAATTTTATAGTCTTTGGTAATGACTCTGGAATTGGACCGTCATACGGAACAACGAGTGATTCAAAATCTGCATACACTACAAACGGCAGCTTTTGCTGATTCCCATAGTTCTTAAAATACACTTGACTACCAGGATCTGGATACTTAAGTACTGTTTGTACGTCATCAGCTGACCTACAATTTAAAACATGTTTGTGTGCTACTGCAATAGAAGAAAACCTCTGTAAACATTTTTTACAAACTTCCTGTTTACACTTGTGTTTTGTTACATGATTGTGAAATAGACGTGACATACTCCTAATAATTGTGTAGTGAAAGTTATCACCTGAGCTTATTAGTAACATATCAATATGCTTATCTTCTGATTGACCATAGGTTGGGGCAATTGGAGATACTCTAATTGGCTGTAACTTGTTCTCAGACTCATTATCCCATACAAACACATTCACGGATATACCAGGATTTAGTTTTTCAAACAAGTCTATGTCCTCTATTTTAACAGGGAACTCAATGCCACTGAAGTTGAGTTCACTTACAAATTTGGTATAGTTAGATACACGATCAGGTTTTGCTTTTACAAAATGAAGTTTAGCAAGCACACACCACATAAAACATAAATTATCATTGTTTTGAATATTGACTACAGCCTTTTTGTTTGCAACCTCTATTGGTAGAGGTATCCAAGACCGCCCTAAAATAGGATGATATCTCGACTGTTTTAGTTGTAATTCAAGTACAAGACCTTCATGCCATCCAGATCCCTGCATTTCTGATCTGTCAATTGCTTCATGGAAGTCTGGTAACAATCTTTCTCTAAACACTTTTTCTAGTTCTCTTTTCGAATTAACTGTGTGCTGACGAGTAGAGATATACGTTTCAATAACTTTATCATCATCGTCTCTGGTAAATTCTATTTTTGCAACAATCTGAATCTTTACACTATCAGAAAGAAGGTTATTTTGTATGACTAAAAAAGATCTTTCTATTGAGTCATAGACATTATAAATATTATATATGGGCAAGTCAGTTGTGTGAAACACGTTTCTTAATCTTTGTCGGTTGTCCATCTTTTTTATTTGTCCGTCAAAATAATAAATATAAAATCACACCATGTGTAATAGCTCTTTATTGACTGTAATTCCAACAAATCATCCACTTTCCTGGTATGTGTCTTAAGGTCTTGTGCTCATGCTGCAGGTGTAATATCACTTTATTGACAGTAACAAATTTAATATAATCATGTTGTTTACTTATTTGGTAAAATATGTGTAAACACATACTCTCAAACCAGTCACAGTTAGCATCATAAACTATAAAATCTTGTGTCTTAAGATCAACAGTCTTGTAATTATAGCGTGGTGGTCTATTAGAATATATAAAAGTTACATTATATACCATGTATATTTTTGTTGGTGTTGAGAGTTTTATCAAAGGGTGTTTAACTTGTTTTTTTAAGTCATTAAAACGCACAACACCTCTGAAGCTCTGTGTGATATCAAATGCTTGCCCGCTTTGTCTGTCCATCATTTTTATGGACAAAACAAAAGGCTAAATTAACCCATACCCAGTGGGCTGATCTGTCTTTAAAATGAGCTTTAGATGCTTAGTTGATTTCAGTTTATTTTTTACATCATCTCGTTCATGCTTATTTGGGATGACATCATTTTCTCTGAGACAGTCTTCAAAGCTGTCACGATCCTTACAGTAAAACAAACAGATAAACTTTAACTGTTCTCGAAAATCTTTCAGTACAGCATTATATTTCTGAGTGAGAATCCATACACTGACATTTGCGTGTCTGCCACTGAAGGCAAGTTCTGCTAGAGTGTTTCTCTTCTTGACAATGTCTTTCTCTGCAGAACAGTCATCAACAATAAACAACGTTGACTGTCCTTCAAATTGCTTGTAAAAATATTGTAGGTAGTCATTCAGTTTTTTCTCAGGGTCAACTAAGTATATGTTACTGTCAGTCCAAATGAATAAACGGTTGTGATAAGCTTTGTTGTGTTTTATTGTTGGACAAAATATTACAATGTTTTCAAAGTGGTGTATGTATCTTGTTTGTAAGAGGTTAAGTACAAATTCAGTTTTACCACACCCTGTGGCACCACAAAACAATCCACAGTGTGGATCGAGTGTCATTAAGTTCATTTTAATACACAATATAATTTTAATAGATGTGTCCACTCAGTCTGCTTTCTGCAATATTGAGTTGTGCGTCATAAATTAGATACAAATATATGTTTATGGCTGCAGCAGTTTCAACCTTCTTTTGTATCTGAATTGTTATTCCATCACTACCATTCTCGACAGTTCGTCCTGACCCATGAAGATAATCGTCATCTGTACTACGCAGGTCTAACCACAGTGCATACTTGTTTGTCAGGTATTGACCAATCCTAACGTCATACAGATGTAGATCTTTGCACGCAATGTTTGCAGGTTTATCTCTAATCCTTCCACCTGCAAAATACTTTGTGATCTCATCGTAGTGCTGATAAGGCAGCATTCCTGAAGCGTACACTTGATTAGGGCGGCCTTCGATTGTGCAGGACAAATGTGTAATCTTAGGATTGTAGAATTTTTCTGAATCCCGTTTGTATGGAGCCGCTGGTTCAACAAACAACATAAGAATACCTTTAAGTGACCTGGCAGGTGTGTTTAAGTTTATGTTCCACATTGGGTCACTCTTATCTTTTTGCATTAAACTATGTCTAATCACCCTGTCATAATAAATTGGCAGTCTTGACTGATACTGATTTTGTATGAGTCTGGCTAATTCAGTGTGTGTGACAATTTCATATTCCAAGGAAATGTTAGAGATCTTATACATTGCACTAAGATCAGATGATTTAATTACTTTGGAGTAGTCATTGAAGGTTAGTTCAAAACTCAGACGGTCATTCAGTGCTCCTTGATAATAAGGCAGATGAGCTGTTAGGATTTCAAACTCAAGTGGAATGTAGAATCTGGATCCATATGTTTCAGCCATTATAACTTCCTTTGGTACCCCAGTAGTTACCTTATCTGCTGCATTGATTCGAAGTTTACCAACATTATCAGACTGTATACCTTGATAAATACGGTCTTCTCGTTCTTCTCTTGTGAGCCAAAGGTCTTTGTAACAGTAGAATACATCTGAGTCGTCAAGACTAAACACTTCCTGTCCTTCAAGTTTTACTTTAATAGTTCTAACAATTGCTCTGCCTAGGTTGTCAACTAGTGTTCTTTTGTCATCTGTGTCTGATAAAAGTTCAATATTAAATGCAAGACGAGCAGTACCAGGAACAATAACGTCACTGGGGCCTAGGTTTGGAAACTTAACAGTGAGAGTTTGGTTCTGGTCTATGGTACTTGGATTGTTTGTGATGACGATTGATTGTCTTATGCCCTTAACACCCAGGGGCTCACGTAGTTTTCTGTATGGGTCTAACTTTGATCCGTAAGACTGTGTCATTTTTATTATGCACAATAAAAAATAATTAAATTAATAAAAACAATGGCAGCGGGAGGATTTAATCATGAAGATTTTAAAATGGATGACATAAATGTCTCTGATAATAGTGTAACAGATATGTCGAGTAATACTTCTTTTTTACAACAAGAACTTTTACAAAGTAAAGTTAACTCATTTTATGATAGTGTTAATGAGCGTCCATATCAAATAGATCCTAATCAGTTTGAATATGAAAAAGGACATTTATATTTAAAAACTATTGACAAAGGAAAAATACAATTGACTAACAAAAAAGACCCTACTAAGTTTAGAGCTTTAGGTACAATCAAAAAAGAAGGTGGTGTTGGTGCCTTGCGTCAACTTGGTGTTGGTGATAAAAGGTTGCCACCTCGAGTTGTTAGTGCTCTTCATGATGCGCAAACAAGGTTGCCAACAGGACAAGAAATTGATGTGGCACCAGTAACAAGCCTACCAGAAATAGCAAACACAGTAATACAAGAAACATCATTTACAGAAGGACAAATAAATGAGGAATTAAAAACAATTGGTGACTCTCCTTTGACAAAGAGGGAGTTAGCTGCGTTGGATAAAACACTGCAGACAATAAGAGGTGAGCTTTTGAATAATGTAGCTAAACTGGGTGAACTTGATAATCATATTGAAAAAGAAAAAGAGAAACTGGCTACTGCAGACAATGGGAATTATGACATTGAAATAAAAGAAAGAATACAACACAGATTAAAAGATTTGTATACAGAAAGATCAGCGCGACTAGAAGTGATTGAAAATGGAAAAGAAAAACTGAAAACACAGGTCAACAGAATTAGAGAAACTATTCAGAAAATACTTAATGAGGATACAACTTTGACTGAGAGATTAAAAACACTTTTCAGAGAGCAGGGTATCACTATTGCAAGTTTAATTACTGCTCTTGGATTTATTATTAGTACTGTAGTGTTAGCTGTAACAGGTGGTGGTAGTAGTCCAGCACCTCCAGCTCCTCCAACTCCATCAGACCCAAAAGATTTACAGACGTGGGTAAAAAAACAGTTGTCTCACATATCAGACTTGCTTAAAAAATTAGCTGTAAAAGCAGCAGATGCTTTACCAGGTATTATAGGTAGTGTTGTCAGTTGGTTGATTAGTACAGCGGCAAAGGCAGTAGGGTTTATGGCGGAGCATGTTTGGATATTTTTGGTAACAGTAGGAGGGTTAATTATAGGATACTTAATGAAACAGGTAAAGAAGTAATATTCCTAATCCAGTAAGGCCTATTACCAATGCAGTTCTCTCTGACTCATGTGTGTTTTCTTGGCCTGTTACTGACTGTACTGGTGCTGGTTCAGGTGTCTGTGCCGATGCTTGGGCTGTTATTGACATTACTGGTTTTACTATCTGTTCAGGTGGTGGTGTTGATATTTGTGTTACTGATGTTACTGGTGGTGTTACTGGTTGTATGTGAAAGGTTGTTGGACTCAAGTTTACAGATTGATTAAGTCCTAATTTCTGATTACTCCCTGCAACAACTATTTCATTATTATAATTTGTTATTACTCCAATTTGTAGTTGAAGATCAGAAGGCAACATGTATAACCCAATGCCTACTACAAAGTCAACTTTTGATCTGGCATATCTGAGAACGTTTTGGTAACGTTGTATGCTAGATGGAAGATCAACAACTGAGTTAATAGAATCTTCTAAATTTGCTAAAAACTGTTTTTGTGCTTCAAATTTACCACTCCCGTTTAAAATATTCGATTTTGTTAGTGATTGTGCTCCTAGTAAACACCACACATATGTTCTAATAGACTCATTAATGCGTTCGACTCCTGCTTGAGTAAACCCATCACTCTTGTCTAAAATAAATGTGGTCCACGCATTAGACTGTTTCTGTTCTATTGATCCTAACCAGACTTGTGATTTTGATGAGAATGAAGTGTAACCAGGGTAATAATCTTGAGGGTATTGTCTGTGACTCATAGCATAATACAGTGTACCCCTGCCGTGGTGATCATCAAGTTTTTGTGTGAAGTTATACCGGGGGCTTATGTTAAACTCATTACAGATGCGTTCAAATGCTTTCATATCCATGGGATTATTAAACTGATTAAAACTGGATTCAGTTGGTAATGGTGTATGCAGTTCTGACAGAATACGTCTAAGCTGGTAATACGTGTGGAAATGATACACAGACCTAATCAGTTTGTTTGAGTGATTCAAGTGATCTGTAAATGAAACACCACAGCCTGTAGTACTACACAGTATAGCAAAGTTAAGTTGGTTTTGAAACATCTGTAGTGGGCTTGAAGACCACTTTCTTGCAGTAGCATCGTCTGTTATTGGAGGGTTTAGGTAATGATCAAAAGGGTTGGGTACTTTGACTTGAAATAAATCTTGTTCGCTTACAGCTATGTCGAGTTGATTTAGTTGAATTATTTTCTGTTCATAAGTAGGGGCGACATTATATTTAGCATCTACATTAAATTGAAATGCGTTTGTAGTGGTAATGGTTGGTGATTTAAATTCCATCCTTTTTTTATGTGATAATAAAAATGTTTATTACCTTAACAAATCTTGACACAAGCAAACCAATGTGGTTAACTAATGGGATTGATAATCGTGATGGTAGCAAGGCTGTAGCTATCCATGAAATGTTTTATACAGTAAAGTGGTTTAATGTAACGGATAATACAAGTTTTTATATAAGTTATCTTAATGCTGGTAATAGTGGCTTGGACACTAATACACACTTTATACCATCTGGATATTATGACTTTTGTACTTTAGCTACATGGTTTCAAAATAATTTAAAAATTAAAGCAACTTTAAATCAGGCTAACTTGTTTGTTGAATTAGAAATTCCTACAGGCACTATACCTTTATTTTCAACTGAACTTGCATATTTACTTGGTTTAATAGACAGAAATACAATGCCTGTAAATTGGGTAATGGGTTTTACAGATAATGGTACTAGTGGATGGTATTATACACCAGATGTAACTAAAATAACTGGAACATATCCTGTTCATTTGTCAGTACACACATTTCTAAATGTTCATTTGAAAGAACTAAACACATCAGAAAATGTACACAATGGAAAGCCTTCAACTTTGCTGAGATGCTTACCAACTGGAACTGCTCCGTATTGTGAAATTGAAGTTATTAGATTTCCTAATTTACAGTTTAAAAAATTAGGTTCCAGTTTCTTTGAGTCACTGAGCTTATATGTAACTAATCAAGATGAAAAACCAGTTGTAATGCATGATTTTACTGTTGTTTTAGAAGTTAAATAGTTTTATTTTTGATAAAAAAATGAGTGGCGGCCCGAAGACAAAAATTATTCCAGTTTCATGTCCGTCAGTAGAGTTAAAAGATTTAGCTGACGTACAAGATTTTGAAAAAGAAGGCGAGGTAGGAGAAGTGTATGGCCTTGAACTTGTGTCCGTTGGGTTGTACAAACGAAAGGCAATTGAAGATGAGAGACAGTTTCCTAAACTTAGTCAACTTCGTGATGTTACTGTTCCTACTCCAGTAAGTAATGTGTTATACAGTTTAAAATATGTTGGTAATAAATGGGTAATTATTCCTACCCCTGTTTCGCTTGCTCCTGTTCCCATTGTATGGGACATAAAGTTTGTTTTTATCAGTCCTTATGTTTATTTTACTGATGAAGGTGCCCTAGTATTTAAAAAAGTTGTTAACTCTGAGCCAACGTTTGTAAGTCTTGTGCCAAGCTATTCCGCAGAAACCAATAGCAGAGAAAAACTAAAACTTCAAGAGTATGGGAAACGAAGGTATCTTCTAACAAATAGAAAGGGTAGAACAGATACTTCTATTTCGTTCGTACCAGCAAATTTTACCATAGATAGAGAAGCGACAATAGTTTTTGAAATTCTCATGAGATCTGTGGAAGCTGCAAAAGAAGCAGATATCGCCCAGGGAATCAAACTTACATGGGATACCACAGTAGCAGAGTCAACAAAGGTTGTTATTGCTATTAGAAAAATCAATACAGATTTTGAAGTTTCGAGTAGTGTCCCTGCCGTTAAAGTAATGATTGATAAAACAACTCTAGTTTATCTAAATTTCATAAACCTGGAACACATAGATCTTGTTTCGTTTTATTACGCTAGCAAATTGTATACATTTGAAGAGTTGCAAAATAAAATAGAAGATTAAAAAAATATTTGCCATAAAAAATGCCACCATTGTATCCTCAAATACAATCTGATAAAACATTAAAGGCAGATTCATTCCGTTTAATGAATATTACAGAAGCATTAAAATATTTGGAAGAAGAACAAGCAAAATACTCTCGATGTAAAAGACGATATAAAACGGTTTTCAATTCTGTACACAACACATCAATGGCCATGGGGGTGGTTTCGGCCGGATTATCTGTAGGAGGTATAACTCTGTTTGCAACGGGGGTGGGAAGTGTTATAGGAATTGCTGTTGAAGGTATTGGTCTTGTCACAAGTCTAGCATGCTTTGGTATGGAAGCTATTAACAAAAGATTTTATATGAAGTTGCAGAAGCATGAAGCATTAAGTACGCTCGCAGCAGCTAAGCTGACGAGTATGAAACTTATTATTAGTAAATCTTTGGAAAATAATGAAATTGACGATAATGAATTTAAAAGAGTCCAGGATGATTTGGCTAACTATAAACAACAAAAATCTGAAATACAGAATAAGATGCGTAGTCAGGCTGTAAATGTTGAAGAGCTAAAGCAATCTTTTTTAGAGGAAGGAAAGAAAATAGGCGTAGAAGAAACTATGAAAAAAGTTTACGGACTGTTAGGCAAGTAAAGATCAGTTTTGGTAATCATTCATTAATTCTGAAATACTCTTCACAAAGAGATGTCATGCCTTTTATGCCTGCTCATTTGACGCCATCTGCACCACCGCCAGAGTACTACTGAGAAAAAAAAGTTTTTTTATTGTCCTTGTATCTTGATAAAACTGATCGAGTAAGTTGTGACTTAAGTCAAGTTGTTGTAAGAACTTAGGGTAAGTAATTAATAAGTTCTTATGGCAACTCACTTAAAGGTTACCTATGTAGGTTCCTAGAAGTTAGTTGCAACTTGTTAATAAGTATTAAGTTTCGATTGACATCACTTGATAGAGATAAAGAGATAGATAAATGGGGGATCCCAAAATAATAAATTCAATAGAGTCGCATCCGTCATGCTCATCATTTTTTAAAAATTAAAGGGTTGATTCAGAAATAACGAGAGTGTAATGGGATAACTGAATTTTGTTATTAAAAATAGCGTAAATTAGCGACGGATGCGGCTTTATTGAATGTATTGGTTTGGGATCCCCCATTTATCTATCTCTCAAGAACATTCTTTCTGGTGTTGGGCAAGACCAACCATAGATACAATTCGGTCGTTCTCTCTCTAGTCGCTCTCCCTTCTCCTTTCGTCCATCTCCCTCCTCTACTTCACTCTCCTCTCGTGTTCCCTCTCTGTCCCTCTCTCGTTGTGTGTGTCTCCTGTCCCTGTGTCGTCCAGTATGTATATACCCTTGCCCGTATCAATCATCTTCCCACTTAGGGCCCGCCCCTCGTTTAGGGCTGGTCCCGTTACTTAGATGCCATACATTTCCCATATCGTAATAGTTCCTGAGGGCCAGTCCGTTATCTTGATTAGGGCGGCCCAGCATGCCGTGGTCCCGTTAATTAGATACTAGCCATTTCCCATATTGTAATAGTTCCTGAGGGCCAGTCCGTTATCTTGATTAGGGCGGCCCCGCGTGTCCGGTAGTTACATACAAACGCTACCCATATCGCACACCACCGAAAACTACATCTGGATGCTGCCCATGTGAAGGCGCGTGTAGTGTAACATTCCTCCCAAACCCGAGAAAAATACATCCCGATCAGGATTATTTTTCTTTCTTGCTCAGGGGGTTTACACTACGGGACATAATAACTATATAATTACACATCATTAAACAATCAACATACATTTCAAATCGGCGCGTGATATCTTATCCAATTATAACAACAATTATTCCATCCAAATACATATAATATAAAATAAAAGAGAAAGAGTTCATTGTCAACAAATTGTTCGTCTCTCATGGGTACCGTTGCGCTCACAGTCCCAACATAATTCCTCCACCTCGTTTGTCGCCTCATTTCAAGACCGGGTAGAATTTCACGACTGGCGATGTCGTCTTCAGTTCCACCCTGTCTTCCATCATCAGTGCGGAGGCACTTGCTCCGTAGACGTCATTGTCGTCTGCCACAGTTGTAGCCACCGATACCGGGTCCAGTGTAGGTCGAGTGACCCCACTGTGTCCTCGCCTAAGTCTCGATAAAGGGCCAGCTTTTAACAAATCAAAATATCGGGCTACTCCCACTATTTCGCCTACAATTGGCATGATTACTGCCATTACTAATAAATTATCAACATTATCTGCTAAACCCAATATCATGAGACAGAGGACGAACCTCATCTTGCACGTCTGCAAAATGTCATTTACACGCGTAGTTGTAAATTCATACACCCAAAACTGCATTACCTGCACGATCTCCTGATTGATCCTCTCTCAATACCACTTGAGAGTTGCATTTTAAATGAAGCCTAAAGTAGATCTCCTATAGCCTTTAATAACCGCCTCACCTCTTTACTCCTTGACTTAGGCAGGATTGCGTCCACATGCTTTATCCTATTATCATCAGAGTTATCTGATGTGCCTTCGCCCGAGCTAACATCAGCTGATTCTGCTTCGACTGTTTGTCTCCTGTTCTGGCGTCTAACCCTTTTTGCTAACTCCATGAGAGGTATCTCGTCCTCTGAAGACGAGTTCTCCCGTTCCCTACGCTGTCTTTTGATCCATTTTTCTCTTGAAAGTAAGTCGCCTACATCTTCGCTGTCAGTGGAAGAGCTGTCTTCCGGTGCGATCGCATAATTAGTCTTTCTGAGGGGCCTAATTGTTTCCGCTGAGGGTTTAGGCCACTCATCTAATTTAGCGAGTCTTATGTGCTCTGCATACACTTTTACTACCTCACCAGTCAATTGGTTCCTGATCCTGTACGTTACTTGGGTTGTTTGCTCGACCACCCTATAGTAAAGTTTCCATTTGCTGTCTAGCTTGTTTTTCCTTTGATTATTTCTATAGTACACTGGGTCCCCGACTTTGATTTCGTCGCTTTTGACCTGTCTGTTTGCATATTTTGCCCCCTCCCCCCCCCCCCCCCCCCCCCCCGCTTCTGCGATTTCTTTATCCTTTGGTGCACATGGGTGAACAATTTGCGATGTTGTTCTAAGGCTACCTTATGAAGGTCCTCTCCGACATATTTCCGTCAAGGCCTCAGTATGTTATCTAATGGTAACACTGGATCTCTGTTATACAGTAGAAAGAATGGAGAGCACTGAGTCGTTTCTGAAACGCTAACCCTGTATGCCGACAATGCATGATTGATGTGCAAATCCCATGTTTGGATATTTTCCTGTATTTTCTTCGAAATGATATCATTCATGGTACGATGAAATGTTTCTACCTTAGCGTTAGACTGTGGATGATAATAGCTCGTCAAGACATGATCTATGTTTAGTTCACTGAGAACCTCCCTCATGATCCGATTGACGTTTTCTGTGCCATTATCAGTAACCACCTGCAAAGGACAGCCGTGCCGAGGAATTATCTCATCCATCAAGATTTGAGCAACAGTTTCTGCCGACTTATCTGGTGCTGGGAAGCACTCTGGATATCCACTGTAATGGAAAACAAACCCTAAAATGTACTTGTTCTCAGACAGACTAGTAGGGAATGGACCCTGTATGTCTACACTAACCTTCGCAAAAGGATATGGAGGAACGACCATTTCCTGCACTGGGGCTTTCTGTTTCTGCAAAACCCTTTGCTGACAGGTAATGCAACCGCCTGTACATGTTTGGTCAAAAATACTTCTGTTTGATGGTGTCGTAAGTCTTGTCAAGGCCCATGTGCCCGTTTCCGTCATGATACTGGTTTACGACATGCTCCACCATATGGGATGGCACCACTAATCTCGCTACTGGATCGTCATCAATATTCGACAAGAAATACAAGACATCTTCTATGAACAAACACCTCCTTTTTACACTGGCCGGTGCTTCCTCGTTCAGTAGCTGATCTTTCAACTTAACAATGTCTGGATCAGTCCTTGTCTTGCTCCGTGATCATATCGAACCCTGTCACCTCTACCTTTTCTAAAGTTTCTCTGGGATCATCCGTCTGACAACTTGCAAACTGCTTTGGTCTAAACTGACTAGAATTTATCACCCCTATCTGGAACACATTGTCGCTCACTTCGGTGACTGTTTCTTCCGTCTCTTCTGATACTAACTCCTTTCCGTCTGTTTGCGGCACTCTAGACAACAAATAAGCCAACACATTCTGTGGCCCTGGAATGTACTCTATAGTGCAGTTGTACCCTGCGATCCCTAGCGCCCACATCCGTGAATCTTCTTATTCTGCATAGGTGACTCTAAGAGATACTTTCAACGGTTTGTGATCTGTGCGAACAACGAATTGCGCTTTGTGCAAATAGTGGTCTAACTTCTGTAATGCATAATGGATTGTAAATGCTTCCTTTTCTATGGTAGACCACTTCTTCTGGCTCTGGCTCAACCTATGGGACAGAAAATAAGTAAAGAAGTACCCAACGGAGAAAGAAACACGCTTAGAAAAGACGGGTACAACACAATTTATTAATATTTCGGGTAAATACCCTTTGTCAAAAAAGACAAACAAACAGAGAGATTAGCCGCTACTTATCTTCATTGGCAGAAGGAATGCACACATTTCTTCTGCCAATGAAGATAAGTAGCGGCTAATCTCTGTTTGTTTGTTTGTCTTTTTTGACAAAGGGTATTTACCCGAAATATTAATAAATTGTGTTGTACCCGTCTTTTCTAAGCGTGTTTCTTTCTCCGTTGGGTACTTCTTTGCATATTACACGCTTGGCAGTCACCTTTTTGGTCTGGATTGCTTAGAAAATAAGTAGGTTTTTCTGTCTTGAGTCCTGTGCTGTCCTCACTTTCTTGTGTCAGACACACCCCGATACAAGCGTCACTAGCATCCGTGTACAATACATATGGACGTCTCGTGTCCGGATATACCAACAAAGGAACTACTGACAAACTTTGTTTGAGAAAATCAAACGCCTGTTGACACTGATCAGACCATTTGAATCCGGCAAATATCTTTGTCAAATCAGTTGATGATGGTTCGGCTATCTCAGAAAAGTTGGGTATGAACCTGCGATAGTAAGACATCATTCCAATGACACTGCGACACTCCCTTATACATGTTGGATTCGGCAATGTCTGAATTGCTGACACCTTTTCTGGGTCTGGTTTGACTCCTTCCTTCCCTATCACAAACCCTAAGTATTGTGTTTCCTCGGCGAAGAACTGACATTTTTTCAGTTTCAACTTGAGTTTATGTTGTCTGAGCCTACTGAACACATCCTTTATGTGCTGATAATGCTGTTCCTTTGTTTCAGAAAAGATGAGAATATCATCCATATATGCCGAACAAAATGCTTCTAACCCCATCAACATTGTGTTCATCAACAGCGTGAACACACTGGGTGACTGGCAAAGTCCAAACGGCATGACTGCGAACTCAAAAAGTCCCTTGTGACAAGCGAAAGCCGTTTTCTCACTACTCTCTTGATCCGCCATCTCTACCTGCCAGTATCCCGATTTCATATCTAACCTTGTGAAATATTTCGCCTTCCCCAGCAAAGACAAAATATCGTCTATGAGCGGTAGTGGATACGACGACTTCTTAGTAATCTCGTCGCTTTCGAAAGTCAACGCACAACCTCTTTGAACCATCTTTTTTGGTCACTACTACTAAACTGAAAGACCATGGCGACATTGATCTTCTGATGATCCCTGCCTCTAACATCTCATCTACTGCTTTGTCTACTATCCTGCAAAGGAACGCGGTAAGGTTTCACCCTTATTGGAGCGTGGTCTCCAGTGTCTATGCTCATTTTGACAGTGTTGGTTCGCCCTAAGTCCAGATCGCTACTCATTTTTTTCGCGAACAAATTGGAATGCTCCGATACCAGTTTAGTGACTGTGGACCTGATTGCGTCAGGCGCAACGATTTCTGTCAGATCAATGGAAGCGACTTCTCGTTCTTCCGTTCTGTTAGACACTGACTCTACCTGACTTACGCTGTACACACCCCCTTTTCAGCGGCTTGAACGTTTTGTTGGTGTGATTCACAACTAACAAAGGAAATGTCCTACCTTTGTTTCTCACTACCCCGCTCATCACAGATAGTCCTGGCTCTTCTGCAACAACCCCCTATCTGTCGCAGAGACTTCTAAACATTCTTCTTTACTGAAGTACAGTGTACTCTTTATTCTAACCTGACAAATCTCCGCTGTATGTGGTTTCATTACTTTTGTCTTGTGTACGAAGATATGTGCATGTCTTGTTCGTAAGGTACATACGCATTCCCGACCCTAACCTTTCTCAAATCAAAATAAATGCGTGCTCCGTTCTTATCGAGCCAATCGTTTCCCAAAATGAAATTTCTATTCATCTCTTTCACTACATAAAAACGATGTTTGAACGACTGCTTTTCAAGTCCAGTCAGTTCTATACTGCCCACAACTCCTAACGCTTCCCCACTGACTGACTGTAGCGATACACTTCTTTTCTCTAGCCTTGGCTTGTTCTGCAATTTTTCATACGACTTCTTGCTAATCAACGATACTTCCGCCCCCGTATCTATGATGAGACTTCTAAACTTTTGACTTCCTACTTTAAAGACTATGCATTTTGGACTCCCCGCTAAGTTGATGCTAAATGATCTACTGTTTCCCCCGTTCTGCTCACGGGCTTCTCGTGGTGCAGAACGTTCTAATTTCCCTGTCGCTCCTGTCCTATCCTAGCCCTACATTCTCTTTGTCGGTGGCCGTAACCCCCGCATCGCCAATACCGCACGTGTTGATACCTTTGCTGTGACAAAGACGACTTTTGCTGACCGACTGCGTTTATCCGCCTGGCCTTGCCGCAATCGCGTGCCTTGTGGCGTGGTGAACCGCATTGAAAACACTCCCTATCTCTAGAGTCATCCATTTCCATGGGTTCTTATACTGGTCTAACGACTGTGGATTTGGTCACAGTACTTTTCTGTTTCACTCTAAGATCAAACATTTGCCGAAAATTATGTTCTGTTACGGCTATGCTTATGGCTCCCTCTAACGTAGCTGGCGCTTTCTCCGCATGACTTTCATTTTTAAGTAGACATGCGTAAGTCCGTCTATAAAGCAGGCTATCAGTTGCCTGTCTTTGATCATCCTCGTCAGGGAAAGCTTCCTCCCCTAACGTTATCAGTCTTTCCGCATACAGGGGAACGCTTTCATCCTTCCCCTGTCGGGCTCTCTGTAGGAGGGTCAGTGCGTGCTGTTCATCCTTGAACTCTCAGTCCGAATCGGACCGTTAGCTGTTTTTTCAGTTCTTCCCAACTATTGTTCCCGTTGGTTTGAATAAAACGACCGATAAAGTCGCTCACCGCCCCACTACTCGCCTGATATGCGATCACGGCCTTCCTCGCAACTATATTCACAAGTGCAGCATATTTTTCTATTTTTTTTTCATCCATTCTGCAAACTTTTTCTGATCTCCATTGAAGGTGGGGATCAGCTGTGAAATGGATTGCGCATTAACAGCGGATGACATCCCCTCTATCTGACTACCTAATGCGGCCAACACGGGTTCAGTGGGTGTGGTCTTCCTACACGTTCGTCAAACAAATATTACTGGCCCTTACTCAAAACTGTAGCGATGACACAAAAAGGTCACTCACCTGTTTATCCAGCGTTGGTGGCGGTGGTTGTGGCCCAAGATCGTTTCGTCTGCCGGCTGGCTCCTCAGTCTCGTTTCACGATCTTCAATCTGCCACTCGTTGTGTCTTCAGTTCTCGGCGGCGTCGTACTTTTGACGTAGCGTCGTTAATAATAATAATAATAATAATACCGTTATTATATAGGCGCTTTTTCTCAATTTTTGGGAAATCGACTCAAAGCGCCGCGCCTGAAACCCAACACACACACACTCACGAAACAGACACGGATTTACGCCATTTAAATCGTTCTGCCATATCCTGCGATAGTTCTGTCTTCCATCTCGTTCTGGAATCTGCGATTGTTCTGTATTCCATCTCGTTCTGACCGGGATGGTTCTGCTAAACCCGTTCTGACATCCTGCGATGATTCTGCTAAACCCGTTCTGACATCTTGGTCACGCGGCACCAAAATTGATTGTTAGGTGTTGCACTATGGACACGTAAAACAAGTGAAGCCCGGTGATGGTTTTCTCTCGTGTTTATTTCAGTCTCAAGAACATTCTTTTTGGTGTTGGGCAAGACCAACCACAGATACAATTCGGTCGTTCTCTCTCTAGTCGCTCTCCCTTCTCCGTTCGTCCATCTCCCTCCTCTACTTCACTCTCCTCTCGTTGTGTTCCCTCTCTGTCCCTCTCTCTCTGTCCCTCTCTCTCCTGTCCGTGTGTCGCCCAGTATGTATATACCCTTGCCCTTATCAATCATCTTCCCACCTAGGGCCCGTCCCTCGTTTAGGGCTGGTGCCGTTACTTAGATGCCATACATTTCCCATATCGTAATAGTTCCTGAGGGCCGGTCCGTTATCTTGATTAGGGCGGCCCCGCGTGTCCGGTAGTTACATACAGACGCTACCCATATCGCACGCCACCGGAAACTACATCCGGATGCTGCTCATGTGAAGGCGCGTGTAGTTTAACATCTAGGCGCCAAGCTATTCTGAGACCACCCTTGAACTAAAGCCATTGGTCTATATCCTTATCTGTAAGTACTATAATGTAGCTTGCATAATATGGCAGTACAAATTTGAAGCTTTTAGCCTCAGTATGATATGGGTTAAGGAAAACAAACAAATCAGTGTGCTATGCTGCGAATGCCTTTTGCGTAAGTTCGAGTCTATCTGTCTAAGTACAATGGTCTGGCCCAGGGCATCCACGGCCGGATAAAAGACTCTCGGGTGTCACTTGTTCACCATCGGTGACAAATCATGATACTATGTATGTAAAGGCTATAGAGGCTAAATAATAATGAAGATTAAAAAAACCCACAAACAAACAAACAAAAAAAACCAAACAAACAAAAAACCACACACTTCTATGCTGCTAGAACTCGCCGGGAAACTGGTTGCGTTGCTGTTGCTGTGTATTTCAATTTATGCGCTTATCTCAAGTTATCAGTGAAAACAAAAGGTTTAACTCAGTCATTCAGCCCGACGCACGTATTTCACAAATTTGGGAGGCGTCATCTAACGAATATGCACCGCTGTTGCAGGAGATGGATCGACCATGATAATTCAAGGTAGTGCCAGATTAGCTTGGTGCCGACAGGCGCCAAGCTAATCTGTCACTACCCTTGAATTATCATGGTCGACCCATCTCCTGCTGTAGTGCGTCAGGACTGAATGGATTAATTAATTAATTGTACATTGCTTAACGTCCCGACAGCAACAAGGCTTTCTCAGGACGTGCCTGCACTGCTTGTGAAAAAAACCAAAACTAAACAGAACATTGAATGTATGTCGCCAGCCGGTCAAATACATTAAATAAACCTAACACATGGGGCCTAAATAAAGCTAAGACCATTTAGCAACACACATCCAAAATCAAGAGCTACAGGCAGTGCAGACAGTAGGGAGAGTTTTAAAAAGGCAAATACAGGTGAATGGACCTCGAGTAGACAGAAACACATGCCCCAGAATAGAGAGAAAAACTCACCCTGTGGGGCTGACCAGGGTGACCCTGGGAACTAAAAAGTACCTAACCCCACCCAAGTCCCCCAGGGCAGACCCGGGTGGGGACAGGACTGAATGGGTTAATAGTTCGCAATATAGCTTTTATAAATGTTCATATTCATAGTATGTCGCACTATGATACTGCGCAAAAGGATTCAATCAACTTTTGTATTATTACGAAACGACAAGAAAAGGAAGAGGTGTGTGTAATGGTGGTGGTGGGGGGGGGGGGGGGGGGGTCCGCGTAGGCAAGATAGTATAAAAGATACGGCGCACTAAAGGAATCAGCACAAACATACGATGCAAAATGGGGGATGGGGGTGGGTGGGGGGGGGGGGTGGGGATCGCATTGTATTTTCAGTTAGTAGGACTGTCGATCATATCTGATTATAGGACTATCGACCAAAAATGTCAAATCAATCTCACCATTGCGTAGGACGATCGACTGATACTGACGTAGGACTATTGGTACGTAGGACTATCCATACAGCACCCGAACTGACAGCCGTGACATTTGATAAACTTAATAAACCATCTTTTTTTATGAGTACATAGGCTACAGCCACGTCAGTCGGCATATTTATGTCATTCATGTCAAGTCAGCCTGTTAGCCCGTCCGGCTGTGCCCCCAGGACCGGATCACTTAGCTCCAGAAGAGGGGGGGGGGGGGGCAACTTCTTGTTTCGGACCTTGAACCTGATACAAAAGGCCTCCACCAGGCTAGATCTTGTTTCCGCGAGGGCCGAAAAAATCAAACAGCGGGGGGGGGGGGGGGGGGGGGGGGGGGGGGGGGGGGAGGCGGTGAATCTTGTTTTTGAGCGCCGAAAAATCAGTGGGGGGGGGGGGGGGGGAGGGGGAGGCGGCTAAAATTGCTTTCGAGCGCCGTAGAATCAGTGGGGGAGGGGGGGGGGGGGGGAAGACGGCAAACCTTGCTTCCGAGCGCCGAAATATCAAAACAATGGGGGAGAGGGGGGGGGGGGGGGGAGCGGACACTACTTCCTGGCGCCGAAAAATCAATCGACGAAGGGGTGAGGGGGGAAAGGTACTAGTCCTTGCTTCCAGGGACTACAGCTTAGCCGTTCCCACAAATATCAAACGACGGATGGGGGAAAGAGGGGGGGGGGGCGGAGAGGGGAGGGGCGGGGGGGGGGGGGTGGGGTGAGCGGACACTACTTCCTGGCGCCGAAAAATCAATCGACGAAGGGGTGAGGGGGGAAAGGTACTAGTCCTTGCTTCCAGGGACTACAGCTTAGCCGTTCCCACAAATATCAAACGACGGGTGGGGGAAAGAGGGGGGGGGGGGCGGAGGGGGGGGAGGGGCGAAACACACATAAAAAGGGACTTTGTTATAGTATTTTAACAAATTTGGGGTGGGAGGGGGTGGCCATGGCACCCCGCCTGGATCCGGGCCTGGCCCGATCGAGTCCGTTCTCAGTTATCTAGTGAAGGGCCGAGTCAGGCGTCAGTTGGCGGCACAAAGGGTTTGTCAGTTCGTGTGTTTTATATTTCAGTGTTTAGTGTTTGTCCAACAGCCAATTTAAGTTACGACTGTGGATTACACGTCAAGTTTTGTAGTGCCGGCTCCACTGACTTAGCGCCGGGCCGGCGTCAGTTTATGTCAGGCACGAGTCACCGGCCGCCCGCTTTCTGGAGTTTGTTTTAGTGTTTGTTTGCTCGTTCGTTTGTCAGCTTTTGTTTGTTTAATTGTTTTGATTGCCCTGCTGTCTGGTTGTCAAGTAACTGGGTTCTCCTGGACCGTCACACAGGTCAAATGAAACTTTGTTTTCCAGTGACCGCCGGCCGGGCCGTTCCTCAGTCCGGAGTCGCTTCAGTCAAGCTTTGCCAAACTCAAAGAAGTACCCAACGGAGAAAGAAACAGGCTTAGAAAAGACGATTACAACAATTTACTAATATTTCGAGTACTGAATACCCTTTGTCAAAATAGACAAACTAAAGTCGCTACTTATCTTCATTCGCATGTGGCAACTGAAGGAGGCGACGTAAAATAAAATAAAAGGAAGAACAAAAGTGCGTAAAAAGTAAAATAAAAATGACGTCAACGAAAAACTAGTAAGAGAGAGACTCGGAGAGAAACTGAACACGAGAGACAAGACTGAGTGTGTGTAAGCGCGCGCACAGTGAGGCCGCGGCGAGCAAACTGAAGTGAATGCGTGTGTGTGAGGCCAGAGAGAGACTAGAGAGAGAGAGAGAGAGCCGAGAGAGAGAAACGAACGGAGATTACCCTTGGGCACGAAGTAGGCTGAGTGTCTAATACACAAAGGCTGCTAAACACCAACTCGAAGGCAAACTTTACTGATATCACCTTCAAGTTGAGGACTACCTCGGGGAAAAATGGGAGGACCCCGGGGGGAAAAAAAAACCAGCACTGATTTAGCACGGAAGTAATAAGTCATTGAATCAAAGCAAATGAATCAAATTCAGTAAGAGAATATCGGTATGAGTGGAGAGTAGGTCAGCAATTGTGAAACCGTCTTCAAGGGCCGTAACCCCCCCCCCCCCCCCCCCCCCGAGAAAAAAAAGGGGGGAGACTGTGTTGTAACCTTCTTTTCTAAACGTGTTTCTTTCTCCGTTGGGTACTTCTTTGCATTTTACACGCTTGGCAGTCACCTTTTTGGTCAGTCTGGTTTGCCAAACTCGAATCAAGTTTTGGCCGCTTTACCTTTTAAATGCGGAGATGAAGATAAAGCAAATGATTTGTCACATGTTCTTTGTTGTTGAATAAACACGTAACTTGAATTTAGCTTTCATTTCGATTTCCTCACTAACCTGAATGCAAGCACTGAGCTACTCAGTCGCTACGTGACGCAATCGTGGTTACAATCGATATTTTACAGTCATTACTTCCCTTGATTCCATCTTTAGTACGTAAGATGAGTTTTGTCAACATGCCAACATGGAAGTGAAACTAGCAGAATATCGAGCTCGGAAGGCAAAAGAACGTCAGAACGCAGAATCTATTTGGCAAAAAGGCGTCAAATTATTCTGGAGAACAACGACGAATTCGGTGAGTGTTTTGAAATATGCTTTATTTGTTTTTGTGAGCAATGTCGTTACGGTTTTAAGTGTGCAACGAACGTTCTCCCATCTCACCTGATCAGACGTGTACTTGACATCAGATTTCTTCGAAGTGAGAAGTCCCGCTGGTGTTTCACTGCGGGGAAAATGTACTTCGGAACTTTTGCTCACTTCTGAATTCATGCAGTCTTTATTGACCGCAACAACGTGTTTAATTGACTGACCCAGGTTGATTTCTTTTACATGTATTCCTAACATATTAGAGCTGCCATCAACAACAGTCGTGCAAACTATGTTCCCCTACCAACTCAGACATGCTATTTGCTTAGCCCTAGGGTTGAAATCACCAAATATTGGATTTGTGCTTTGAAAACTTGACTGTGACATTACAAGAGAAGAGCCAGAAGAATTTTTCGTTTGCAGGCACCAAACTATTCAGGCATCATCCATAAAATATGGTAAGTTTGTCTCCTGTTGTAGATGGTCATAGCTGAAAGTCTAGGTTTAATGTCTTTATACTGTCATTTCAGAGTAACAATGAAGCACAAGGCAAGCAGCAGAAAAAGGCTGATCTAGAGCATACCCACAAACACGCAAGACATGAAGAGACAGAACATACAGGACACACGGATGAAGATCTTTTGGAGGAGGAATCATACCCACCACCACCAGAGAAATTCACACAATTACTCATAATCCTCAAGATAATGTTATGGCTGCTGCTGTGGGCCATCGCCATACAGGTTCAGTTTGGAGCTGTATACTTTGCAATGAGCGCACTAGCATTCATTTACATCAATACGCGGACTAGACAGAGAAGGGGACAGCTGAGTGCTTACTCTGTGTTTAACCCTGGTTGCGAGAGACTTAGCGGAACATTGACAGCGGAGCAGATGGAACAGAGCCTCTTTTACAGGCGCCCAAGAATGGAGTCTTGATTTACTCAGTAAACCCTCCGAGTACCGGTGGCAGCATTTAACCCCAGGGCTGCATTTCCCAAATTTTGGAGGTGCCACCTGACATATAACCAGCTGAAGGAGATGGGTCCACCATGGTAATTTAAGGGTAGTGCCAAATTAGCTTTATGCCATAAGGCACCAAGCTAATCTGACACTACCCTTGAAATATCATGGTCAGTCTATCTTATACTTTAGTGTTTTGGGGCTAAATGCATTAAAGAAAGGTCATCAGGATCACACTGGTCTCAGTTGGCCCATGCAGAGACGTTGGCTTGAGATATATATATATATAGTCATTTCCCTTAATACTATGCATTTTACAAATAATTTATTGGGAAATGAATTTGTGATCATGGTGCACTAAAATTAATTTCAGCTTTCGCAAGAATCAAGTCTCTGTAAACACATGCCATTTTTCCGCGTCACTAAATGATTATTTACAGTAAGATGCAGTAGGTTCTTTGGTTATACCACCGTGCGATGGCCTTAGTTGCCTGCTTGGCGTTGAACCCAAATAACTATTCTTTGGTTATAAGTTTATGCATTTGTGCTCTGTTGCAATAGTAAAACACAGATCCATTTTTGTGCCATATGGTAAAACGTGTTTAATGTGTAGGTGCGACATTTGCTCAAACTTCAGATTTAAATTGTAAATCTCAATCTCTTGAACACACTACAAGACATGGACCCTTTCCCTGCCATTGGATGCAGACTGCCTTTGTGAAATCAACACCCAAAAACCCCAGCCGTCCAAGCAACATGCAAACAGAGTAGTGTCAGCAAAAGGCAAAGATCCTCATGAGCCCCTGCAACTGAGGAGCATGAGGATCTATGCCTCTTGCACTGGTTGTTTCTCACATCCCGGCAGTTAACTCTTTCCCATCGTAACATTCTCAGCGAGTCGGTTCCCTGCAGACGTAGCATGAAAAGGACGTGTGTTCCCTGGTGACATACATTTTTGGAGTAGATTGAATTAATTTTCACAGCCTCCCAAACTAACAACCATAGATAAATTGGGTATCGTTGGAAAGAGCATTAAAAATACTTTTCAAAACTGCGCGTGTTTGGGCATCAGTTTAGTGGGAAGTCAAACCAATTTGATTATTATGCAAGAGAACAAACATGGCGGAGCAAAAAATGAGAAACGTGGCTTTGGTAGTGTAAGCACATGCAACGAAAAACCCAGATTTACTCACCAGCATGGCAGAAAAATGTATTCCACAAGCAACAAAATCACACAAGAGATTTGTTCCTTCTTGAATCACAATTTTACAAGCTAAAAATCACTGTTAAAACCGCGCTCATGAGGATCGAATAAGCTCATCGTCGGAGACGATCCAAGGCACGTTGTTGGCTACTTTGGCCTTGTTCCGACACCATCCGACAAGGGCCTTCACTTTCAGATATTTTAGAAATGGTTGGTGAAACATATTTTAGTGGTTGCTTCCCTTAGACCGATAGCTGTGCTTCATGCGATTTTTTTTTTAACAACGCAACCCTAGAATACTAGTGACTTGTCTATACACGGCACGAGCATAACGCTATAACGTAAGCGCTTCGATGGCTAAGGGTTTGTTTGGGCTAACACTAAACCGGAAGCGTTCCGATGGGAAAGAGTTTTAAAGGGTTGATTGATCAGGTGGGGTCACAGTTAATGTCACTATAATATTTTAGAACTGCCCTTGTCTTGTCTATCCGGAATGTTATTTTAGTTTTCAGAGAACTCCCAATTTTGATATGTAAGGTTTATTGTTTTAATTATGTATTGTGTCCAAGGCAAAGCGTGAGGGGTATGTTTCACCCTTTCCCTTAAAGATTTGTCATGAGCTGTCAACAGTAGGAGCAGTCACTTCTTGACATCAGAATTTGCCTTTATGATCATCTTTCGAACAGTATAAAATCTGTGGTTGTTTAAGTCATATTAATTTTATTATTTACATTTACAACAAATTATGTGATAATTTCACCCCATATTGGAGTATGTGATTTTCAGCGTGTCTGTGGTCCATGCGGGAAGTGTTGCGGTGCTTTTGGGTAATATTTATTACTGAATAAGCCGGTAGAGATGTCTGTTGTTGACAGTTTGTGTGTGTGTGTATATGTGTATATATATATATTTTGAAGCTGCCTTTTTTTTTAAAAGAAACCATCTATTTTTATGGTCAACGACAACGTTGTTACATTTTAATCATTTGGCTGTGGGTAGTGCTTTGTTTTGGTTGCAGGAATTGCTTAGAGAAAATTTGCCACCAACAGCCAAAGGGTTAATGACTGCAGCAATATTAATTCTGTGTGTGTGGCACTCACCTGTCTAGCTGCACAGCATGTTGAAAATATATGTAGTTGTTCTCTTCAGATTGTTCAAACAGATGTGCACTGGTATTCTTTTATCGATAATGTGCATGTTAATTGTTATTTTTTTGTTAACCCTTTGGCTGTTTGCAGCGGTTTTAATCATGCAGGAATCATCATGACAAAAACCAATACTGTCAGCCATAGGGTTAATATTATCATTCCTCTAAACAGTCTTTAGTAAATTGTTTAAGGTTTTGGTATTTTATGATTGACTTTTAAAGTGAATTTTGGTGTTGGAGAATTAGAAGTCAAGTGTGCTATGTTCTTAGTCATTTGTTTTCCGTACTGTTGGTATTTGGGAGATGCATATATACTGTCTTCCATTAAAAACACGAAAAGTGTCTACAAGTGTACCCGCAAACAAAGAGCCACCCTGACAGCAAAACAAGAACATTTTATTTGTTGCTTACTTCATATGTTCAGCCTACTGTCTGAGCTACCTTCACACAAAAATTGGATGAGTTATCGCCCATGGCTACCTTGGAGGACACAGGGTTTCATTAGCAGTGAAAATAAGCAACACTGGACACACTCTGTAAAGCAAGTTTCCTGTAAAATGTTTTAACACACAAGTTGTGTGGATTGCTTATGATGTTATTAACTGCCTCAAACAAAATTTGACTCGAAAAATTCATTAGAGAACCAGAACTTCCGGTGCACATCAATTTCTTAATAAATCTTATTTGATTTAATGTGAATTACTTTCAAATCAATTTTTATGCTCAAGTGGCCGACACAGAGATAAAGAACACACCCATATCCATTTTATCAGGTAAATATGGCTGCTAACCTAAAAATAAAGAACTTTTTGATTTCATGTGTGTAGATCATGTTTATTATTTAGGTGCCTTTGACAAACGAAAAGTAGGTCAAGACCAAACACGCCGGATTTTCATGCACACGGACCCTAGTGACACTGCACATTGGTTGGCTTTCAGCTGTGTCCTCTGCAGATGCTCCTCATTTTACTTTCAATATCCTGTGATGGTAGTGTTACTGATGACGTCACAAGTCATCAATGTTCAATTTTTAAGACTAAATATTCTATTTACACACAACATAACACACTCTTCATAACATTTTCTAATAAATGACGTCAAAATAACCCGGATTAAAGCATATTTACGAAGAGAAGCGATATGGTGATCAATTCGCGTTTCTTTTGTTGATCAGTATAGCTTACAGCGTTATGCCACCCATAGTATGCTTGGGCAGGTTGTTTCAAAACAACTTTTCTGGTTGCGTTTGATATTTGCTCATGTTTATGACTCTTTGAAAACTTACATTTTTGTTTCAGTGTTGCAACAGACAAGCAGAGTTTTTCAACAACTGAATAAACAACGAACATAATTACTATCCTCTTTATTGGCGTTTCCCACGAAATAACCCATTTAACCCATGGCCGCATTTCCCAAATTTTGGAGGTATCACTTAATGACAATGTATCAGTTGCAGGAGATGGATTGCCCATGATAATTCAAGAGTAGTGCCTAATTTATGCCAAGCTAATCTGGCACTACACTTGAATTATCATGGGTGATCCATCTCCTGCTGTAGTGCATTAGGGGTAAATGGGTTAAATATTTTTTAAGCCCCTATTACATACAGTCACCGGTACTGTAAACAGTACCACCGAGTGCGTGCACATGGGGGCCAATTACTCTTTTGCATGAACAAAAATACACATAATTTACAACAAGAAAGGCAAAGCCCTTATGGCTCACTTGTGTGACCAATCCACATAATAAGTGTAACCTTTGTGACCTTGACCTTTCCAAAAGGTCACTGAAATGAGCAAATGTTCAAGTTTGCAAACAACTTTGATAAAAACTACATTTCTATATAAAAAAAAACTGACAATTTTCACACATTTGATGACCTCCTGTGACCCTTGACCTTTTCAAGGGGTCATCTATATTAGTATGTATAGAAAGGCCTTATCAGGTATCTCTACAACAAGTTTGGGTTTGAAGTTGAAAATAGCCTTTGAGAAAAAAACAGTTTTTGTCCAAATACAGCTTTTTTGACCTATTTCTGCCCCCCACCACCCACCCACGACCTTGACCTTTGCAAGGGGATCACTAAATAAGTATGCATAGAAAGGTGTTATCATCAGCTAACTTTATGCCAAATCAGACTGAAAAGTTGGCAAAAACTTTGATAAAAATTACAATTCTATCAAAAACTTTAATTTTTCACACATTTGCCAACCTCCTGTGACCCTTGAACTTTCTGGCGGGTCATCCAAATTAGTATGCATAGAACGATTTTACCATCAGGTATCTCTGTATCAAGTTTGAGTTTGAAGTTGAAAATAGTATCTGAGGAGAAACAAATTGTGTCAAAATATGGCTATTTTTTAACCCCTTTCTTGGCCCCTTGTGACCTTGACCTTTGCAAGAGGTCACTGAAATTGGTATGTTCAGAAATGTTTTACCACAAAGTACCCTTGGGCTAAATTTGACGTCTGAGGCTTGAATAGTCTCCGAGAAAATGCCAACGTTAAAGTTTACCACAGATCACAATGACGTGATGGCCCATTATATAGACTCACTTTTGCTATCACATGTGAGCCAAAAATCATCTTGACGAAATGTAAGGAAGTACAGGAATTCCCACAAAGAGTAAAACATCAGTGAGCAATAACTTATTACCTCCTTCACTCCCACTACTTGCACACCATGTCTGCTGGATGCTCTGTTCAGCATTATTACATACAAGTCAAGGGAGTAATGAGAAAACTCGTCAAGGCCTGCTGTATAGGTGATGACAGCATTTCCCTCAGAAACGGTATCGCCTGTTATGTGGCCAGCTTTAACCCATATCATACTGAGGCTAAAAGCTTCAAATTTGTACTCTGCCATATGCAAGCTACATTACAGTACTTACAGATGAGGATATAGATGAATGGCTTCAGTTCAAGGGTGGTGCCAGGATAGCTTGGAGCCTAGAGGCACCAAGCTATTCTGGCACTACCCTTGAACTATTTTAGTCAAACTTATTTCACACAGTGGTGTATTCCGAATGATAAGGGTTAACCAATCGGCTGTCAGTGACCATGAATGTCTGAAACAAACTATGTTTAAAAAAAAAACCAACCTGTAAAATCACAGCCAAGGGACACCCCCTCCCCCCACCCCCCTCTCCACAGAACATGGATGCAGAATATCACCAGCAAGAGATATAGATCCTCATGAGCCCCCCGCACCTGTGGTGTAGGGGCTTATGAGGATCTATGCCTCTTCCTGTTCAGTTGTGTTCTCAGCAGTGAAAGGGTTAAATGCAAGTCATTTAGCTCTAGAAGTGAAAGATCGACAAATGATCATAACTTGCTACAGAAAAAGGCCCACCTATGTACACTATGTCCACCTGCCTGCCTCCAAACGCAAGGAGAGGGCGAGTTAAAAGTCATGTTCCTGGGAATCCAAATGGTGAATGCAAATTTCACAATGGAAACTCACACTATACTGTTTGGGACCCAGAAATTTGGGCTTCTATATTACACTTGGGCGATAGTCCAAATGGCTGCTAGGGTCCCAGAACATTTGGTTCTTCATGACAAAATGGTCCATTTATAGCCAAAGGGGTGGGTGGAGTGGGGGGGGGGGGGGGGAGGGAGGGGATCCTAGGGTTCCAGATCCCCCCAACCACCCACCCACCCAAAATTGCTAAAAATGCTATAAGAAAGTCCCTTTCTGGGGTGTCTGGAACTCCTCCTCTCCCCCCCCCCCCCCCTCCCGCCCGAAACTGTGCACTTTATAAGTATTTGTCTCACTCAGTCACTGTCAATACCAGCACATTAAAACCTGTTTTGAGCACAGCAGAACCTATTTTGATGACCTTTACCTTCTAACAGGTCACCGAAATATGCAAGTGTTCAAGTGTTCTAACATAACGTAAGGAAAGGGTTGGCATTTGTACCCGCAAAATCCATATTTTCTCAAAATGTACACATTTTTTACTTTTATCAACCTCCCACGACCCTTGACCTTTTTGAGTAGTGAACCAAATTGGTATGCATAGAAAGGTCTTATCATCAGCAACCTTTCTGCCAAACTTGGTTAAAAAGTTATGAAGAAATGAGTTAAAAGTAAAATTCTACAAAAAGTAGACATTGTTTCACATCATTTGCTGATTTCTTGTGACCCTTGACCTTTTCAAGAGGTCATCTAAGTTACCAAGCATAGGAAGGTCTTACTATCAGGTGTCTCTGTACCAGGTTTGGGATAGAAGTTGTAAATAGTATTTGAGAAAAAACAATTTTTGTCAGAAAATGGCTATTTGTGACCTATTTCCTGATTTCTTGTGACCATTGACCTTTTCGAGGGGTCATCCATATTAGTATGCATAGGCAGGTCTTACCATTAGGCATCTCTGTACCAATTTTGGGTCTGAAGTTGTGAATAGCATTTGAGAAAAAACATCTTTTCTCAAAATGTGGCCATTTCTTACTTATTTCCTGAGCTCTTGTGACCCTTTACCTTCCTGAAGGGTCAACTAAATTAGTATGCATAGAAAGATCTTACCATCAGGTATCTTTATACCAAGTTTAGATTTGAAGTTTTCAACGGTATTTGAGAAAAAGTTTTTTTTTTGGTCAAAATATGGCAATTTTTGACGTATTTCCTAATACCCTGTGACCTTGACCTTTGAGAGAGGTCACTCAAATTGGTATGCTTAGAAAAGTCTTGCATAGTCTCCGAGAAAAGGCCAACGTTAAAGTTTACCACAACTGATGGCCGATGGATGGACGACCACTGTCCCAGAACATACTCACTTTTGCTTTGCACGCGAGCCAAAAATGCATTAACCGCAAACACATAACTCATCACCATCTGTCATAAGGATTGTCACTCAAAACAGGTTCTGCTGTACTAATATCAGAATACAAATGAGTCTTAACAACTCAAGCGTAGTGCTGATTAGCTTGATGCCTAGACAAGAAGGGGACCCAGCTAATCATGTATCGTATTTAAAACCCTATCATGAATCATCAAGCACCTAGATTCTCACTACAATCCTAAACCCCTTCCAGCCACGGTTTGCTGTTTCTAAAATCTGTGTTAACCAATTTAACCCCACGGCTGCATTTCCCAACGTTTGGAGGTGTCACCTTTCAACTATGTACCAGTTCCAGGAGATGGGTGGACCATGATAATTCAAAGGCAGTGCCAGATCAGCTTGGCGCCATCAGGAGCCAAGCTCATATGGCACTGCCCTTGAATTATCTTGGTCGATCCATCTCCTGCTTGGTGTGTTGGGCTAAAAGACTTGCAGCCATCCAAGCATCAAACATACAGTAGTGGTGATAGCAAGAAGCATAGATCCTCATAAGCCCTGCAACTGCAGAGGCTCATTAGGATCAATGCATCTTGCATTTGGGTGAACTTTGCGCGTTGTGCTCTGGCACTGATGGGGTTAAAGAAGCATGACTGATCCATCTCCCACAGACATGTGTTAGGGTATAATGAGTTCATTGCATAGATCCTTTCATGCTGAAGTCATGTCTGACTTTGCCTCCTCAGCCAAACCCTGCAGCTTTGAAAACCCCACTGACGGAGCTCTTGTCAATTCCAAACGATGTCATCTGTGGGGGAAAGAAACGGAACCATCCTTATTGTTAACTCATTCTGCTCGCGACACACCACAGCAGGATATGTCTCGACCATGATAGTTCAAGGGTGGTGGCAGAATAACTTGGCGCCTATAGGCGCCAAGCTCTTCTGCCACCACCGTTGAACTATCATGGTCGATCTGTCTCCTGAATTAGTTCTCTGTAATGCAGTTCTCCGAGGATAACTAAAAAAATGTGGGTATTTCGTACTTCGGTCACAGCGAGTTAATATTGTGAACTTTGGATATAACAAAATGCCAGTTGTTTCTGTGGTTGCTATATCTGAAGCTATTAATTTACAGAAGATGTTTGGCTGGAACCTTTAATCCAACCTTGAACACTGACTTAACTGAAAACTCTGGATTTGGAATCCTGACCTTCACTGGACATGAGCATCAGTATTGACTGCGGAATGTTGAAAACTTCAATACATTACAAGCCTACCGATTCACATTCATACCTCGACTACCGCTCTTCGCACAACCCCAAATGTAAGAATAGCATCCCATTTTCTCAGTTTCTTCGGCTTAAAAGAATCTGTTCCGAAAAATCAGATTTTGATGTTCAATCCAAAGAAATGGCTGGATTTTTCATCGACAGACATTACCCACATACTGTTGTTCAAGGTTCTCTCCAAACAGTACAAAAACTTAGTCGCGCGAGTATACTGCAGACTAAGCCTACCGCTGAGAGTGACAGGCCCATCGTAACCATGGTTTACCATCCGCACACCAATCCGGTTCGTAAAATACTTCTTTCTAACTGGGGTCTTTTGTCATCCAGTAAAGAGTCCGCTGCTATCTTTTCTGAACCTCCGTTGGTGGCTTTCAAGAGGGATATTAATTTACGAGACATGCTTGTTCGCTCTACTCTTAAGCCTCGTTCTACCACCAGACCCTCCGGCTCCACACCGTGCAATGTTCCAAATTGCAAGACATGTCCTTTTATTTGCCCTTCTACAGTGGTGAATGGTCCACGCTACAAATTCAACATAGACAGATACTTCACATGTCAAACTACCAACGTGATTTATGTCATCTCCTGTGTGAAATGCGGCCAACTCTATGTTGGAGAGACGGAAAGAACCATCAACGACCGTTTTAAAGAACATCTTCAGTCGGTCAAGTACCATTACAATAGACCGGTCGGGCGACATTTCAACCAGGCCGATCACTCCGTCTCGGACATTCGTGTTAAAGGCCTCTGGCTTATGCAAGCCAGTAATGTCTGGGCCAGGAAAGACCGAGAAAAATTTTTGATTAATAAACTGGGCACTGTGGCGCCACTCGGGATGAATATGAAAGATTAACTTTTTGGACCTTACCTGTGTCTTCTGCTAACTGTCATTTACCTTACCGAGTCACTTCTGTCTGACTACTCACTAACCAGATAGTTGCGGCTGGCGCTGATTGATATGTGCTTTGTGCCTCCCATGGGGACTTTTTCAGCGCTGGCCATACGTTAAGTTGGATCCCTTGCCCTTCCCTGTCGGGTGCCTGGTCGCCGGTCCTTGGATTTATGCGCGGGTGTGGGGGGCGATCATGTGCATTCCCTTGGGGATGTATGTGGTCGTCTTGTTCGCATGCCTGTGCGTTCGTCCGTGGGCTGGAGGGTGCCTGTTGGGTGGGGCTGGTGGCTCTGTTTGTTTGCCTTCCCCCCCCCCTCCCTTTTTGTTTTCTCTCTCTCTCTCTCTCTCTCTCTCTTTCTCTCTTCCCCCTTTCTCTCTCTCTTCCCTTTCCCCCTCCCCTTCCCCCGCCCCTTTTGTCTTTCTCTCCCCCCACACCCGGGTTTTTTTTTTTTTTTTTTTTTTTTTTTTTGTTTGTTTGGAGTTACCCTTGAAGATGGTTTCACAACTACCTACTCTCCTCTTATACCATTATTCTCTTACTGAATTTGATTATTTGCTTTGTTTCATCGATATTCCTTGTTGTGTACCATGCTAAATGCTGGGGTTTTTTTCCCGGGGTCCTCCCGTTTTTCCCCGAGGTAGTCCTCAACTCGATGGTGATATAAGGTTTGCCTTCGGGTTGGTGTTTAGCTGGCTTTGTGTATTAGACACTCAGCCTACTTCGTGCCCAAGGGTACTCCCCGTTCGTTCTCTCTCTCTCTCTCTTTCTCTCCCCCCCCTCTCTCTCTCTCTCTCTCGCTGTCTCTCTTCTCTCTCTCTCTCCCCGGCCTCACACACGCGCATTTACTTTTGCTCGCTCCTGCGCGCGCTTACACACACTCTTGTCTCTCGTGTTTAGTTTCTCTCTGAGTCTTTCTCTTACGATTTTTTTCTTTGACGTCATTTTTACTTTTGTTCTTCCTTTCCTTTTCTTTTCTTTTTCTTTTTACGTCACCTTCAGTTGCCACATTCCTTCTGCATCTGAAGATAAGTAGCAAATAATGTCTCTGTTTGTTTGTCTATTTTGACAAAGGGTATTTACCCGAAATATTAATAAATTGTGTTGTACCGTTTTTTCTAAGCGTGTTTCTTTCTCCGTTGGGTATTTCTTGACCTTCACAGCCCACCCCACTCCCTTAAAACAAACAAACAATAAATAATGTCACCTGTTTTGCCAGTTCATCGATGTCGATGATGATCTGTGAGCGAATCTTATCATCGTCGCTGAGGCCCTGCGTGTTGCTGGTCTTGTCCGAGCCACGAACTTTCTTCAGACGCTTCAAACTCTCCTCCATCTTCCTGACTGATGTTAACACCTCCCCTGTCACCTCACAGAACCTGGGTGATATAGAATAATTTTAACTTATGATAAAAAAAATAATGCCAGAGGACTTGAAATTTTTGTTGTAATATCAAAAGGTATTATGAAATAAAGCATTCCAGTTCAGAAGACATATATTATTATTATATATGGTACATATATCGACCATAACACTTCAAGCTGATGCCACTTGGTGCCTCTTGGTAGCTTGAACCACCTTGGTCGATTTAGGTCTCGCTGTCATTTGTCACACTCGATGTGTTAAATTAACTCGTTAAGCCCCAAGACAAAAATTTTAAAGATATCATCTGAGGTATATGTCACAGTTCTGCAGGCAGATTGACCCTGATATTTCAAGGGTGGTGTTGAAATAGCTTGATGCCTCCAGGCATCTGGGTCGATCTACATCCTGTTGTATCGTGTCAGGGCTTTATGTGTTAGGAGTGAAATTAGATGAGATACTCACTGGTCGACAAGGGAGGAGAAGACAACCAGCATTATCTGACTGTTCTGATGGCTGCCAAGGTCTTTAGTGTGCGTATCGCAGAACAGACGTAATGGCTTCACCATTCCTACCAAATAACTTGATGGTCTGCTTGGAGCCTGGAATATTGCAACAATCAGCTGATTAACAAAGTATAATGGATTGTTGGATGTTTGTGCATTTATATGTGCTTCTCAACACCAGTATAATCCAAAACATTTCCATACTTCACCTCCAGCCCTGTGTTAATTCACTGCACTTGATGATAGAAGTGAAAGAAAAAGAAACCCACCAAACCCTCCCCCCAAAACAAACAATATGAGGATTTCATCCCAAAGTCTACGGTATTGTTTGGAGCTCAGATGTGTTTATCTTTTAGGAACATTCAGGGTTGTACATATTTTTAGGTTTATTATGCTGATTCATTTCCCTCCCCTCTAAGCCAACCCCTGATCAACAAACGTCGGCGCACACAAATAAAGACGGACACAAGGTGCTTCCCGTCATTAGTACGTTCTGTGGGCTCGTGTAGCGACAGGAATCCATCTACTTCTACTCTAACCCACCCTCTGATCCACACACACTGGCACACAGAAATAAAGACAGACACACGGCGATTCCCACCATTCGCAAGCTCTGTGGTCTGGTGTAGCATAGCTATTCTGAAAAAGAATAATCGCACGAGCAGCAAAATGAAGTCACATCAAGCTTCACATCATGACATCATTAGTCCCACGACGCTGTGTTTATAGTGACGACGCGATTTTATACGTCACTCATCGCAGTACTAACATTTGACATATCAGAGAATCAACTTTGCAATTTTCTTGCTGATTTACATGCCTACGGCTTACAGGTCACAATTTAACCTAACACTACCCCAGGGCCGGGACAAACAGCAGGTTTATGCAAACACTGTTTATGAAAAATTATAATCATAATCATAATGAGAAATTAGTTTTTTTCGTAAAAGAAAAATTAAAGTTATGGTAGCTGTTTTACAAATGACTCCTAAAAAGTGGTGCAGAACATTGTCTGATTTTCACACCTAGGGCATACAGGTCACAATTGACCCAATCGTACACGACAGCCGAGACAAACTGTAGGCTTATGTAAATATCGTATACAAAAAATCATGTTATTATCAGGGTGGAGAACAAGCTCAAGTAAAGATCTCTGAAAAGTGGCCAGGGTCTAGGGGCCGCCTAGGCCCTGGTGGGGTCCAGGGGCAAAGCCCCGGTAGGGGGCCCAGGGGAGCATAGCCCCCCAGAAAAAAATCGATATTTTTCATTTTTAGAGGTAAATATTCTGGCTTCTTGTGAGAGATAGCACACAGAAAAGGCTCAAATTTGACTACATGCAAACTCAAGATTACAGAGTAAAATACATCATCAAAGGGTCTCCCCGGTTAACCACTCGTTAAAAGCACGACATGGTAGGCTATTGATCAGTATCACAATAGACTAACAATGGCCGACACAGAGGACTGACCTTCCGGTGAACCGCCAAACGTTCAACATCGCAATCACCCACTGTAATCGAATGATGAGTATTTATTAACAGGGCTTCTGTTTTTACAACAGGTTAAATGGTCTGTAGACCCCCAGGTATAAATTTTAGAGGGTACACAGACCCCCATCTGAGCATAATAGAGGGTCCGCAAATTTATTTAAGAACAACTGCATCATCTGTATGTTCTTTAAAATAAATTAACTCATTTCGCTCTCTCCTCTTTAATTTTGTTGTGACAGTGTGTGTGTGTTCCTTCCATGATACCGATTCTTTAACTGGTGAGCTGTCGTGCAAAAGCCTGTATTTATTTGTATGATCATTTGATAATGTATTTTAACTGAGAATAATTGAGCCTTTTCTGCTGAATGCAGATTGACAACCTAAGTCTGACTTGTCTAAACTCTCTCTCTCTGTGTGAGTGAGTGTGTGTGTGTGTGTGTGTGTGTGTAATAATAATAATAATAATAAATTTATTTCAGTTTTTGCAGGCCATCAGGCCCATATGAACACAAAATACAATTTACAACCAGAAAATACAGGAAGGTGGTTGTAAAGAACACAATCACATAGCATTACATCAGCGCACATAAATAAACAAAAACAAAAAAGTTCAAAGCAAATCCCTCTAATTCCTTAATTTAAGGCACCCTGAAATATACATAGCAACTTTAAAGACCAGTTTATCATGTAGGTTTCCACACAGCAGCTGAACTTTGAGATCGGATGGGAATCTGTAGTAAAACAGTGGAATGTACTTTTTACGTAAAGGGGAATATTTTGGACACTCGAAAAGAAAATGACACAAATCTTCAGCCTTATGCCAATCACATGAATTACATTCTGGATTAGTGATGGGTTTTCCAAATCTGGATACTCCGTTTAAAGGTAAACGGTTACATCTAAGTAAACAAATTGCCCGCCTGAGTTCACAAGAAGTCAGCTGCCCTATGTAACTTGCTCTAAGTATTTCTGGGTGGTAATGGCAGTATTCTGTGTTTGATGTAAGGGATGCATGCCAGTCCTGTCGGAAACAATCCATCAGCCGATCTTTGAATATCTGAATGAACAGAGGAGTGTTTCCAACTGACTGCATTTCCCACACATACCCAAACCCGTGCATACACAACAGAGTCTTTATTTGCGTAGTCCAGTTCGATCTACCTGAGGCATCATGCATACATAACATCGTGTAACACTGTCTTGGGTATCTGTTTTCTGACATGGTAAGAAGTCTGCACCAATACTTCACCATTCGAACATAGGCATCAATATACATAGGAAATCTTCCACACTCACCCAGCGCAATATTGTTTTTTACATCTCTTCCAACACCAAGGACCATTTTACAAACCTTTATATGAACCTGCTCAATTACATCATGCCTCTGGAAACCCCAAACCTCTGACCCATATAGCACAATGGGCTTAATCTTGACATCAAAAATGTGAAAAACAGTGTCAGCTGGCAAGTTTTGTAATTTGAAGTATAGTCTTTTGATGCCTGCAACTGCTCTCCTGGCTTTTCCAGCTAAGTTTTCTACACATCTAGCCCAGTTCAGAGTAGAGGAAAATATCACACCAAGGTAAGTATAACTGGACTCGACTTGAATCTGCTTGTCAGCATAAAACCATCTTTCACAATTTTTCACAAAACCTCCATTTTTGAAGACTACCACTTTTGTCTTGTCCATGTTCACAGTGAGACCCCATTTTTTACAGTATTTTTCTAAACAATTAATTTTCTTTTGGAGATCTGCTACAGAGTCAGAGACAATGGCTATATCATCAGCATACATAAGAAGGAAAATACCCAGTGGGTCCGCAAAAATATCAATGCCACGTGCACCGCACGATGATATTTCTGTCTCAAATTCTGAAAGAAAGATAGAAAACAGCAGTGGGCTCAACACACAACCTTGTCGCACCCCTGACATGCAATCAAAGTAGTCGGTAACTTTGGTTCCAACCCTTACAGCAGCTTTTACATGTTTGTACATACTCTCCAGTGTCTGAAGCAACTTACCATGAACTCCTTTACGTAACAAGAGATACAACAGTTTTGTCCTGTGCACACTGTCGTAAGCTTTAGAAAAGTCTACGTACATGGTGTAAAAACGGCCACCCTGCTTGCTAAGATACTTTTGCACTAGTGCCTGTAAACAAAAAATGTTGTCTATAGTACTGTACCCTTTACGGAAGCCAGCTTGAGCCTCAGGAATACAATCATTCTCTTCACAAAAACGAATCAACCTGTTGTTAATGACAAAACTGTACAACTTACTGATAACGTTCAAAAGAGAAATTCCTCTGTAGTTGTCAACATTTCTAGGGTTACCCTTTTTGTGTAGTGGAAATATCACAGCCATGGTCCAGCTTTCAGGGTATTCCGCACTTTGAAACACACGATTGAACAAAGGATGCAGAAATTTCACAAGGATCTCACCTGCATGATGAAAAAGGTCAGTGGGCAAGCCATCAGGGCCTGATGCTTTCCCTTTCTTCATGCTATTAATAGCACTGCGAATTTCATCCTGCGTGATTTCCTCGTCAAATTTTGCATTGTGACAACCATCACAATCATTAGATAATATATGGTCATTCAAAACACCCTCGGCCTGTCTGCTGAAACCTGAATCATCAACATTCTGATCCACATTTAGCAAATTACGAAAATAATCATACCACAACGCGTGGTGAAATAACATCAGAACACAACTTCTTAACGCCAGTCAGAGACTTTATTTTTTGCCAAAATGTTCTTGAATTTGCATCGTTACATGCATCATTGAGCTCATTCAAAACCCGTGCGTTGTACTCTACTTGTTTTGTTTTACACAACTTCTTAAATTCTTTCTTCATGTCAAGATACTTCCCTAAGTCGTCATGTGTGTTTGTGTGTCTGAACTGCTTCAACTGTATGTACTTGTTTTGTTTTGCTAACTCGCAGTCCGAGTCCCACCACGGCGGCTGTGCACGGGATTCACCACCCACCTTCTTACCTGACCTCATTTTGTCAGCCGCCTTCTGAATGAATGCTACAAAACAGGCCGACCCTTCTTCTACACTCGAGTCAAGCGCTGACGAAAAGTGTTGAAATTGAGTCTCCTGATTATCTTCAATGTATGCCCAAAAGGACTCAGCGTAGTTTTCTTTCCAAACAAATTTAACCCCTTCCTCTAGTATTATATCATCATTTAAATCATCATCATCACATGAATAAACAGACTGAATAGAAGTAAACGTGGTTACAATGGGGAAATGGTCTGACTCGCACCTGTCTGCAACAAACATATCGGTCACTAGGTCAAACACGGATTGAGAGCAAATACAGTAGTCCACCACACTTTTGCCTCTGTTGGCCACGCACGTAATTTCTCCCTCACTGTCACCTTTCGTTCTGCCATTGACAATAAACAAACAGTACTCTTGACATAGTTCTATCAGTTTCCGACCAAAACTGTTTACGCCAATATCTTTTGACCTCCGTGGGCTTTGTGGTACATCCTCTAGCAGATCTGTTAATTCCTGTAAAGGCTGCACGTGTGTATTATCATCAATAAAATCAGTATCAGACAGACCGGCGGTGCGGGCGTTAAAATCGCCACATAATAGCCAAGGCAGCTCAGGATGAGCACGTAACACTTGAGCCATGTAGTTTTCTAACACTTCAAAACCATCAACGTTATCTTCACCATATACAACAGAACGCTCTGGAGCCACATACACAAATGCTGCCAGAACATCAGATGCAGAGTTCAAAACAGACTTACCGATCTTTAGAAACACAATATCCTCAGCTGCCTGCATTAAACGCAACACATGACAGGCTATAGATTTATGTACACACACGGCCACGCCCCCTTTCAACTTTTGTGTACGTGGTGAAAAAAACACCTGATACTCTGGAAAGGTATCCTCTATAACATTTTGCTTACATGACCAGATCTCTGAAAATGCAAAAATTTGACACTTTTCACAGAACTGCCTAAAAGAAACACTTTTCAGCTTATTTACAAGACCTTGGATATTCCATGCCATGATGCGAAACACAGAGCTACCACTTTCACCACTACCACTTTCATCATCACCGTGTGCTGGTGTGGGTTTGAGTGTGGGCACTTGAGTGTGTGTGTGTGCAGGTAAGTCGTCCTTTGAAGACACATGGTGAGGGCCCTGGGGGTCTGAATGAGGGACGGGCTGTCTTCTCCTGGTTGCTGGGTCAACATGCCGGCCTGCCCCTCATTTCTGCCCCCTGCGCTCCACTGGCCTCTGGGTAGCAGCGTCGTATGCGTGGGTCTTTCCCTCAACAACGAGGGAGTCGAAGCGGAGGAAGGCCTTCTTCCCCGCCTGCTTGGCCTCCTTGAGGAAGGGTAGCAGCTTGCGGCGCACGTCCCTCACCCGAGGGGTGAAGTCCTCAGAGATGTAGACCCGGGACCTGTTCTCCTTCAGCGTTCTGCGCTCAAACAGGATCCGCTCCTTGTCTTTGTACTTGTTGAAGCACACGATGATGGGGTGGGGCGCCTTGCCCCCCTTCAGACGATGGGCACGCTCCACCTCGATCTCCTCCTCTATGCCCATCTCGTCCTTCAACATTGACTTAACAGCTTTTTCACAGTCCGCCCAAGTCTCTGAGCGCCCCTGGGGGTGGGGGATTCTGTGAAAGATCAGATTCTTGCGTCTGCTCCGCCCCTCCAAATCATCCAGCTTATCCTCCAGCTGCGTAACTTTCTCCTTCAACTCTTTGTTTTCTTTCATCACCGCAGTAAAGTCACTCTGAATTTTGTCCATCTGCTCCTGCATTGTAGCTTTCATACTGTCCATCTTTTTGTCCATCACATTCAACATTTTAAACACATCCGCAATAGTCGGCTCAGACACTGCGTTTGTCTCACCCCCGGGCGACTGGTTGTCTTGGTTCCCCTGGCATGTCAAAAGAGTCTGTCGTTTCGGTGGGCCTGGGTTCGCTTCGACATCGCCGCACCGGAGCAGAAAGCCGACCAAAAACACGAGTATGACTGCCACCGGTCCGCTGACACTGACAGTGCGGTAACGTAGGGCTGCCTTCCTCTGTGCTTTGCGTGCCATGAAGTTTTGAAAAGTCCAGTAAAAGGTACCGCAAATGGCACGAAAAGCTACCGAACTGATCGGCATGATGAGCTGAATCACCCTGTCGTTGTTCTAAAGTCACTAATTAAGTAATTATGTTGCAAAATGCTAAAAATGTGCGGAGCCGCTCTTCTACTGTGTGACGTCGATCGTGAGCACCTGTGTGTGTGTGTGTGTGTGTGTGTGTGTGTGTGTGTGTGTGTGTGTGTGTGTGTGTGTGTGTGTGTGTGTGTGTGTGTGTGTGTGTGTGTGTGTGTGTGAACTGATGCACCTAAAAGTTGGTTTCAACCCATTTAACCCGAAAGACCTATTTCTCCAATGTTAGAGCTTTTGCCTAATAACTGTGTACCAGAAGATGGATTGACCATGATAAAAAAAACTGACAAACGTATTTTTGTTCAAATTTCTAGACTTGCTTTTTGAGTTTGCCTCCATGCATATTGCGCTTGTCATCCGTGTGCCGTCGTGCTTTAGCCACGGAAATACACGCAGCCATGAACTCTGAAACTGCGTCACAGCGGCGGTGCCACAAACGGCCCAGGGGTATCATTCCTGGTACTGTCGCTTGTCGATGGAGACGGCGGTGTCGAAGTGGAACTTTCTTCTAAGTGATTATCAAGATCAGACGGTGGCAGATTGAAGAATCCGAAGCATTCCAGCTTCCTTTGCTTTTGCTCCGCCATTTACAACTTCGTTCAAGATCGAAACTGAAACGCACGATGCCGCATCCCATAATAGTATGAATGTGCCGTGTAATGAGCAAGTAACGAGTTCAACATGTAGTGTGCACTTTGTAATAACATGCTGACACCACACCGGGCGTAAACTTGCCCGTCCAGTGTGACACTCACACGGACCCTGGAGTCAGGGCGATTCTGAACGCAGCCGCGACCAAGCGAGCGGCTAAACTAACCAAGTCATCACTGAAAGTAGAACAACTGTCACCGAACTCTGTTAGGGTACGCACGGTGGCGCAAAGATGATGTGTCTCGGACGTAGATGCACTGAATTTTAGTGCTGACTACCCTTTAGTTACATTTTCAGTACGTGATTTTGAGTTTTAGTGCGCCAGAGATGCAAAGACGCACTAAAACGGCAGCCCTGTGAGTAAGCCTTATACTTATATTTGGCAGTGCATGCAATGTTACACTCACGGGTGCCACGTTCAGTGACAAGAAAGTAAAAGCCGGACACGGACCTGAACTCGTCCTATTTTTAAACTCGGATCGAGACTTGGAGAAAATGTGTTTCGTGAATTTTTCTTGGAACTCTATTTCATTTTCTCGGAAGTGACGCTACCTTTCCTCGGAAAATCACGGATCCGAGGAGATTTCTCTACCCTGTATTATTAATACGAAGATTGTTTTATTCATAAAAAAGATTCAATTGTTTTAAGATTAACCCATATAATTCGTGAAATTAATCCCAAAACGTGAAAATATATTTTTAAAAGATATTTAATTATCACTCAAAAGTTCTAGAGGTACAATGCTGGTTAATGAACTCATTCACTATCTCCCTTTTATCTTTTTATCTAGCTATACGCAAAATACCTAGTAAAAATAAGAACAATTATGGACTCCAGTGTGGATCAACCGTTTTTTTGTGAAACAGCCATTTCTTGCCAATGAGCACCTTAATCAAAAAGTTTTAAAAAAGGTCCCGAGATAATTCTTTTAGGGACAATATCCTAAAATTTCAAGCTTGTCCGTCCTCAAATGCGGGCTCTAGTCGCTGTCACACACACACACACACACACACACACAAACACACACGCCATTTGGCGCCCAAAAAACATTATCTAGCAAGGTTTATGTAGCTAAACGTGACGTCGTTTTTATCTTGTTACTTCTTTGCCAGAATTTCTGCGCCGCGCCCAAAATGTCATGTGCATGCTCCGGAATGCGCTCCGACTCCCCCCCCCCACACACAATACTAGATCATGTCCCAGACTGCTTATGTGGATTGTAAGGTTTCCAAGTATCTGTCATAGATCTTCACAACATGACAAATCTTGACAACATGACCGTAATAACATACAACATGACAGAAGAAGTGAAAAGTTGTCTGACCTATGAGAGAGGTCACTCAAACTGTTATGTTTAGAAAGGTCTCACTACAAACTATCCTTCTGCACCAGCAAAATTTAAGCATTTTTCACACATTTGTCAACCCGCCATGACCCTTGACATTTGCGATGAGTTGACTAAATTAATATACATAGGAAGGTCTTATCATCAGCTACCTTTATTCCATATTTAATCGAAAAGTTTGAATAAATGTTGATAATACATACAATTATATCCAAAATTGTTATTATACACACATCTACCGATCACTTGTGACCCTTGACCTTTCCGAGGGGGTCATCCAAATTAGCATGCATAGATAGGTCTTACCATCAGGTATCTCTGTACCAAGTTTGGGTTTGAAGTTGTAAATAGTTTTTGAGAAAAAAACATCTTTTGTCCAAATATGGCTATTTTGGGCCTATTGCCTGACCTTTTGTGACCCTTGACCTTTCTGAAAGCTCAACCAAATTAATATGCATAGAAAGGTCTTACCACCAGGTATCTTTGTACCAAGTTTGGGTTTGAAATTGTGAATATTATTTGAGAAGAAATAAATTTTGTCAAAATATTGCTATTTTTTTTACCTATTTCCTATCAATTGTGACCTTGACCTTTATGAGAGGTCACTCAAATTGGTATGTTTAGAAAGGTCTTGCCACAAAGTATCCTTGGGCCAAGTTTGAAGACTGTGCCTTGAATAGTCTCTGAGGAAATGCCAACGTTAAAGTTTACCATGGACGACCGGACGGACAACCACTGGTCCAGAACATAAACTCACTTTTGCTTCCCACAGGAGCCAAAACCTAAAAAAAAAATATAAAAAAAAGAAGCAAGTAAACACATGCACAACCAACAACAAAAGTACAAAACAAAAACAACCAAAACCACAGTAACCAACCATTTGAACGAAACAACCACCACCAACCTCACGGTTTGTGCGTCGGTAGAGACGTGGAATGTCGCTGACTTGGCGGATGAAAGCCGAACACTGGGTCAGGATCTCATCTGTCACCACGCTGCGGAACTTGGGCAGTCTCTCCTCCAGTGCTGACACATTCTCCTGTATACATTCTGCATCAACAGAGATATCTGTGTATCAAGATAATTATTACCTGACACAAGAGTTCTATAATGTTGGTGCGGGTAAATTATATCACTTAATACAAATTAGAACTAAAATATAAATAAAAAAGAAATAAAACAAAAAAGACATTACTTGGTATACTCTGTATTTTTATCTCTTAAACTCTCAGAACAAAATGACTTTCATTCTACAGAATGGAAGTCATTTACTGATTTAGTTTTGGAAGTTTAAGAGTTAAGATGTGAAGGTTTGTTTTAGAGAGTGTGGTCTGAGAATGACATTCTCAAACCATGATCTGTCAAACAAAACTTCACATCTGAAACAAGAGCTGTGTGAATTTACCAACAAACAACTGTAAAATAGCAGAGACACTAACAGACCTTGTAAAACACTGTCATTCTGCAATCCTCCAGCCAATACTTTAGGTCGAATGGTCTCTTGATACAATAGACAAATCTGAAAACAAGAAATGCAAAGCCCTTATGGCTCACCTGTATGAACGATTTACATGTGACCTTTGTGGTAATGAAAGGCTTGCTTCTGCACCAGCAAAATTCATGTTTTCTCAAAATTTAAATTTTTTTCACACATCTGTCAACCCCTGACCTTTGTGATGAGCCGACTAAATTAATATGTATAGGAAGGTCTTATCATCAGCTACCTTCGTGCCAAATTGAAAAGTTGGCAAGTTGACAAAAATGTCTATAATAACTACAATTCTATAAAAACTGGCATTTTACACACAATTGCTGACCTCTTGTGACCCCTGACATTTCTGAGGGGTCACCAAAATCAATATGCATACATGGTCTTATCATCAGTTATTCCTGACTGATGCCATGTCTGTCCTTGAGGCAGCAACAGCAAGCAAACTGCCACGTCTACAAGAGGCACTGCAAAACATCAAGTGCACCAGACTGGTGTTGCAGTGGATCCCTTCACACTGTGGCATCTACAGCAATGAAGAAGCTGACAGAATGGCAAAAGTGGGCGCAGAGAGAAAGAACAAGACGAAAATGGAGTCAGCTTCACAGAGATGAAGACCATCATTAAGTCTGTGTACAGACCACCACAACCGCCCCTAGACAGTTACCATCAGCTGTCCAAACAAGAGGACCGGGCACAACCAACTCAATTTCCACCTGCACAGACGCTTTCACCTCGTGCCATCTCCCCTGTGCCCTTGTGGAGAAGCAGAGCATACCACAGAGCACATCCTCCAGGACTGTGGGAACCACCAGCTGCTGAGGGAGGAGATACGGCAGAAGCCCGCCACTCTACAAGAGAAACTGTACGGGCCTGTGGAGGTGCTACAGAACACCACAGATTTCATTTTGAGAGCCAAACTCCAAGTGTGACGGCGTTCGAGAAGAAGATCATCGGTTATCTCTGTACCAAGTTTGGGTTTGAAGTTGTGAATAGTATTTGAGAAGAAAAAAAAAATCTTTTGTCAAAATATGGCTATTTTGGACCTATTGCCTGATCTTTTGTGACCCTTGACCTTTCTGAGGGGTCAACCAAATTTGTATGCACAGAAAGGTCTTGCCATCAGGTATGTTTGTATAAGTTGTGTTTGAAGTTGTTAATAGTATTTGAGAAAAAAATAATTTTGTCCAAATATAGCTATTTTTTTACCTATTTCCTGATCCTCTGTGACCTTGACCTTTGTGAGAGGTCACTGAAATTGGTATGTTTAGAAAGGTCTTGCCACAAAGTATCCTTGGGCCAAGTTTGAAGACTGTGGCTTAAATAGTCTTTGAAGAAATGCCAAGGTTAAACTTTACCATGGACGACAGCAGACGGACAATGTACGGACGACCACTGGCCCAGAACAAAGACACACTTTTGCTTCACACGTGAGCCAAAAATAAAATGTAATAAATTCTTCTGATAAATAACTCTGAAGAACCAGCCAAATAAGAAATGTCCGATGAACTGGTGAAAGAGTGAACAAAAAGATCCAGCTGCAAGATGCACAGATCCTCATAAACATCCACAGTTGCGGAGGCTCATAAATATCTATGCCTCTTGCTGACAACACCTTGTATCCATGCTCCTTGGATGCAATGGAGTTCTATGGAATGAAATTAAAATGATTTCAGACATACAATCTGCATCTTCTGGCAGAGATGGTGTAGCCCTGATACAATACAGCAGTAGATAGATCGACCATGATAATTCAAGGGAGGGTAGTGCTAGATTAGTTTGGCACCATGCTAATCTGGCACTACCCTTGAATTATCATGACGATCCATCTCCTGCAACTGGTGCTTAGTCATTAGGTGACACCTCCAAAATTTGGGAAATGCGGCTGTGGGGTTAAATGGATTAAGCTGTCCTGGCACCAAACTTTAAATAAAAATAAAAAGATAAAGATCATATAATCTTGAACTGTCAAGGTCAGTCTGTGTCTTGAACATAGTGTGAACATAGTCTTAAAAAAATTCCCCTACCTTTGACTGTAGCCTGCTAGCATCACACAGCAGACAAACAATCTGTCCAGAAGTGATTGGCTCCGCGTTATTGGCACTGCCGTCTAGAAGCTGCTGAAGTTGGGGAGAGCACGGGCGAGGGACCGGTGAAGGTGAATGCCCACCATCACCACCTCCAAGTGTGGTGAGCTGGTTGGTGCTGGCGGAGCCAGTGAGGGACGCTTTGGATGGCTTGCTGGCCAGGCTTTGCTTTCGCCGCTCCAGCTAGATAGAAGAAAAAAAAAAATCACAACTTTAAAACACAGTGATATCAAAAATTCCATTTGTGTTGTTATGTCTAAAGTTAGTTACAAGCAGAATAATTCACATAGAAAATTTGTGAGGGAAATCTTTGTTTTTTATGTATCCGACTTGTATTAGTCTATTCTTAGAAGCACTATCAATATTACTTGTATAAAGTCAGGCGATATATATACATGCACCCTTTTTTATCAGGACGCAATGCGTGTTTGATGATTGTTACCAGTACAACAGTAGTGCCAGAATCTGGTGCCTATGGGGTGCCAAGCCATTCTGGCACCACTCTTTATATGTCAATATCAATCAATATCTTGTTGAAGTGTGTCAGAGCCAAATTTAATCGCAAGGCCGTATTTCCCAAATTTTAACAACTACGTTGATTTGGTTGACCATGACAATTCAAGGATACAGTGGAGTCCAGTTAACACGAACTCGCTTTACACGAATTTCCAGTTAACATGAACCATTTCTGCATTCCCGGCCGACGGCCTTCTTATTGTGTATTAAAATTTCACTGATAACACAAAATGCTTAACACAAAATTTTGCTTTATACAAAGCTGTTTTCGTTTCCCAACCAGGGCAATTTCACTATTATTCACCTGTTTAACACGAACACAGATTCCATTCACCGAAAACCAATTCACATGTCGCTCTCGCGCTGTAGTACACATGACAGATCAGAGCGAACTCTAGTCTGTGATTGGCTGAATAGCCTTCGGCTGTTGTAATCCGTCTTCTCATTGGCTAGCATTTCTGAACTGTATTCATGTTGCATCATTCGTGTACCAACACAACCCTTTCACCGATGTGGGATTGTACTTCAGCCTGTGTTGCTTTTACCTGAAGGATTGTAACTTACTATGGATTTTACCTGATGGATTTTACATTAAATATGTGAGTTGAACACGTTTCCTAGTGTTTTCATAGCGAGATGAAGGTATGCATATAAAGAACGATAATGTGCACTTTTAACCTTGTACTCATTCACGCACACATCTCTAACACACTTTCTCCTTGAGGGCTGTGATCAATTTTGAGGCCATATTGGTTAACACGAAATACGTTTAACACGAAGTGATTTTCCACGTCCCCAGAAATTCGTGTTAAGCGGACTGTAGTACCAAATTAGCATGGCGCCTGACGATGCCAAGCTAATCTGGCACTACCCTTGAATTATCATTGAACATTGATACATCACCTGCTCTGACACTCAATGACTTAAACAGCAAAAATGAAAATGCAACTGACTTCATCATCATAGAGCTGGTCCATCCAGGTGGCGTGTCGAGCCAGCTGCTGCAGCGAGAGTTTCCAGAAACGATGAAGAAGGGCAGGCAGAAAAATGTCATCACACCAACATCGCTCCAGGCCAGACCACAACGTGCTGGTTGCATGCAACTTCCACTCGCAACCATCTGCTAAATGATGAAAAGAAACACAAAATCACTTACAATGATTAAAGAAGAAATGAAGACTCTCTAACAGTTGTTAAAACTAGTAAAAGTGTGACACTGGCAGTTTAATCAAGACCACATTTCCTAAATTTTGGAGGTGTCACATAACAACTGCACCAGTTGCAGGAAATGGATCAACCATGACAATTTATGGGTTGCACCAGATTAGCTTGGCACCTGATGGCACCAGGCTACCTGGCACTACCCTTGAATTATCATGGTTGATCTATTTTCTGCCATATTGTGTTGAAGCTAAATACAATCATGTAAGTTAAAGTACCATTACGAGTAAATCTGAAAACACATATCAGTACCATTTCTGTTTGTTATGCCTTGTCGACACACCTAATGAACTTTAACAGCAGTTGGGACATGCAGCAAAAGCACACACGTAATCGCAATTCTTTATTTTGGGCAGTTGTTAGCGTGTCAATCTATTTTTAGCTGTTTCTCATACTGAAAGCATTGTATTTATAGATGGGAGTAGAGTCATTGTCAAATTACTTGATGTCAAAATGACATGTGCTGAACTGGATTGTCCTGTGTCTAAATGAACCATGATTAGACCTGTGTGTAGCGTTTCGTAACCATCTGTTACAGAAGTGCATCTTTGAACACTTACAGAGGTAGTGGGCCTTTAAGTCACATCTGCACCTTATTTCCTTTTTTCCATCCCCAAATAAACTCCCTAACCCCTTTCCCTGTCAATGAATCTGTAAAGAAAATTCTCAACTGTGCCATACAGACACTTCACTAACCTGTAGAATTCAGTCCTGTGACTAATGCCGTCTCTAAAGTGCCAGCAATCTCCTGGAATCTGCAACAGTCATACAAGCACCATACCCCTATTACTAATTGTATCACTACGTGTATTATCATTAGTAGTACCTCTTTATTACACTTAAATGCACTAATAACAAGGTCAGATACAACAAAATCTGGATATTATGGCTGAATCTGTTTTGAGCAACCACCTTCCTTGCAAGGAAAATGGATTTTCTCTAAAATGTATTTTTTTCGAAAAATACTTACCGATGGCATTACTACTAGGAAGGTTCGCTAGGCATACCAATTTTAGCCCCAAAAACTCGTGTACACCACAACCGGGGAGGCGACTCTAGGGAGTCGTTACAAAGAGACCTTGCGTAGTCTCCCCTGCCTCCCTATCCGGTGGCATTATCACCGTTTCCCACCAGTCTCTGAGCCTTAGCACCACTGCGGCAAGCGGGGTAGGAGGAAGGGACCTCTGAGTAATGCCATCGGTAAGTATTTTTCAAAAAAATACATTTTAGAGAAAAATCCATTTATTTTCTCAAAATCTTTACCGATGGCATTACTACTAGGAAGAATGGTGAAAAGGAGGAGGGTGCCGCCCCCTATGCATCCCCTGGTATACCATTGCCCGGGCGCCTCCGCGCGTTAACTATTGAGGCCCCCCCCCCTATGCGTCCAATCCCAACAATTTTAGCTAGGCATTACCAATGGTGCCTGTGGTACCGGGAGGGAGTGCTGTACCCCCGAGACGTCCCCCATTAGGGCCATGTCGTGCTGGCCGGACAGGTCTTGCAGGTAGCAGCGGGCAAAGGTAGATTCAGCCCGCCAACCCACGGCAGCCACAATGTCTCTCACTCTGACCTCATGTGCCCGGATGCGCATCGTCCTGGCCTGTTCTGGGGAGAGCTCTTTGTATGCCGATCGGATGACCCTGCGTAGCCAGGAAGAGATCATCTGCGCGGAGATGTCTCGTCTGCCTGGAGCCAAGGGCAGGAATAGGCGTGAGCGCCCTTGTCTTTGTGGCTTAGTTCTGCGCAGGTATACTTTAAGCGCCCTGACAGGGTCCCGTTGACGGGACTCCCAAGACTGGTCTGTCGCCCTGAGTGGGTGGACGGTCAATACCTGAGGCGCGGTCACTGGGAGGCGGTTCTTGGCCAAAAACATAGGGTCGGTGAGGAGCTGCACCGAGCCATCGGCCCTGAGTTGGAGACAGGAAGGTCGCAACGAGAAGGTGTGTACCTCGCTAACCCAGGAGGATGTGGTGAGGGCGAGCAGGAAGCAGGCCTTCCTGGTTAGGTCTCCAAGCCACGTGAGTGGTAGAGGCTTGAACAGTTCCGTGTTGAGCCAGGTGAGCACCCAGGACAAGTCCCAGCGAGGAATCAATGAGCGGGAACCGGCAGTTGAAGGCTGAAGTGCGCCATCAGATCCGAGAGGTCTTTGCAGGCACCCGGGTCCCGCCGTCCCAGGTGTCGATAAGTGTCTGCCACCATAGCCAGGTAACCTAGGAAGGTGATGGGGGCCAGGTTCTGCGTGGAGAATAACCACAGAAAGAACTCAGCCAATTGGGGGTTAATCAGGTCCGTGGGGGAGAGCCGCTCCGCCGCGCACCCGGTCTGGAGTACTCGCCATTTTCCCTCGTAGACGTTACGGGTAGAGGCCCTGCAAGCCGCTGCGATCGCTTCCACTGCTGCACCTGCAAAGCCTCTTGCTGCGAGGGCCTGCCTGACAATCTCCAAGCGTGTACGGATGAAAAAGTTGCTGCTGGGGCTGTTTGAGCATCGTCCGTGGCAAGGGGAGCTTCAGAGGAGGGTCCGTGGCGAGGCTCAGGAGGTCTGTGATCCAGCTCCTGGTCCAGCTGAAAGAGGCCACAAGGATTAGTATTGTATTGCCGCCCCTGAGCTTCTGGAGCACCTTTGGCACCAGCACTGCAGAAGGGAACGCGTACGCTATAAGTCCGTCCCATGGGATGGAGAGCGCGTCTGCGGCCCAGGCTTGTGGATCCAGTATGGGGGAGCTTCTTGTTCCCCCTTGTGGCGAAGAGGTCGATCATCGGCGTCTCCCAGCGCGCGCAGAGTATCTGTGTAAAGAAGCTGGCCGCGGCGCGAGAGGGAACACGCGAGTACGTTGAGATGGCCTTTGATGTGCCACGCCTGCAGGGTGATGCCCCGATCTCTGCACCACAGGAGGACTTGGTACACGAGGAAGCAAAGAGAGGGTGCGCGTGTTTCCCCCCTGGTTCTGTATGTAGACCACACCCGTCGAGTCGTCGTAAAGCACCAGTATCTCCTGTTATGCGAGTCGTTCTTCCCATCCGACGAGCGCCAGCCACACTGCCACACTGCCAGTCAATATGTCTGCCTGCGTGGTCCTCCGTCCAACTGCCCGAGGTTGTGATGAACTCAGGCAACAGATGCACTCCCCAGCCTGAGAGGCTTGCGTCCGTGCAGATGGAGAGCTGTGGCGGAGGGGAGAAGAGTGGCACCCCCGACGCTAGCCCGGATCTGTCTGTCTACCATTGGAGATGAGACCTGACCAACGTCGACACCGGAACCAGGGTTGCCAGGTAGCCCGAGGAGGGGCGCCAGTGCAGGAGCAGATGCAGCTGTATCGGCCGAGAGTCGAGTCTGCCTACTTACTTACTTACTTATGCCTTTCACCCCTCCCAGGGTATAGGCCGTCGATGAGAGACCTCCCACAACTCCTCTCCTGTGCTTCTCCTTCAATTTTACTCCAGGTGGTTCCCAGTCTCTTGATGTTTGCTTGGAGGTCTCGACGCCAGGTGTTTCTCAGCCTGCCTCTTTTCCTCTTTCCCTGGGGGTTCCATGACAATGCCCGCCTAGTGATACTGGAAACTGGCTTTCTCAGACTGTGACCAATCCATCCCCATCTTCTTCGCCCAATTTCATTCTCTGCTGTTATCTGCTCTGTTCTCTCCCAGAGTCTGACATTGCTGATCTTCTCTGGCCAGTGGATTTTCAAGATTCTTCTAAGGCAACTGTTCATGAAGATCTGTACTCTGTTTGACTGTGGTTTTTGTCAACCTCCAAGTCTCTGCTCCATATAGGAGAACTGCTTTTACGTTTGAGCTGAAAATCCGGACTTTGGCGTGTTGTGACAGCTCTCTGGAACTCCACACTTTTTTCAACTGGAGAAAGGCTGCTCTTGCTTTACCGATTCGTGCTCTGACATCTGCATCAGTGCCGCCTTTTTTGTTGATGATACTCCCGAGATAGGTGAAGGACTCCACCTCCTCCAACGGGGTGCCAGCAAGCAATACTGGTTCTTCCCTGGTTGCGTTCAGCCCACGGCTGTACAGAAAGGCCGATTTCTCACTCTTTAGTTTGGCCCGCAGCCTGCTGCTGTGGTGTGCGGAAGCCTCTCCCCGCTAAGAGCAGGCTATGTAGGTCACTGGCCGTCAGCAAAAATTCCTTCTCTATTCTCTGTAACGGACTACTCACGAGTGGTGTGTAATGCCTGTGTTTGATATTCTCTATCTCCTCTTCAGCAGTTTTCTACATAAAACCGTTTAACACACTTGTGCACCAATTCCTGCTGGTTCCTGTGTTGGTGGTATTATTCACGGGACGTTTTTTTTAAAGAGTGCAATCCGAGGATAAAGACAGGTACCGTGTTTGTGTGTGACTGAAGAATAAGTTATCTGTGCCTCGCACAGTACTGAGTAGGTCTTAACATTCATTCTCTATGAAATACTGTTGTGTATAGTGTAATCCCGGTGCTTTATGCTCTGCTTATAGACTCCATTATTCTCTGTGATACTGTTTAATACTATCAGGTACTAACTGTTGTCTGCTCATTCATATTATCCTGGTTCCTTTATTCCAAATGGTGGTAAGGGAAAGACAGTACAGCTATGGCGGGAAAGGGAAATTCTAAAAACTGTTAATATTAAGGAACCAACAGTGTGATATGCTTCGGACCCATTACTTGTGTTTGTGTTCATATTAAGGCCCAGTGTGATGTGCTTCAGAGCTGCAATTTGTGTTAGTGTTAATGTAAAGGAACCAGTTTGGTGTGCTTTAGACCTGTTACTTGTGTTAGTGGTTATGATTTATTGTGTAAACCCAAGTATATGGCATAAACACAGTACACAAATGCTGGGATCAGCATGTTTGTGTTGATCGTCTTGATGGACCTAACGGATTACCAGCTTACCAGCTTCTCAGCAGTGGGGTGCTTTCTGATGCTAGTGTTGCTCTAGCAGGAATGGCCCAGGAAATCTAGTAAGTGATAACAGTAGAGGCTAGAATGCTGCGTAGATACATCAACTTTTCATCCCACAGAAAACCTACATGCACAACAGACTGAGCTTCAAAGTTAACACTTTATTTTGTCAGTGCATGTTTCATCATCATCATCATCAGTCCCTTGCCCGAACTGGGCGTTGGGGGGACTGAAAGGCAGCAGCAACAGACAGTGCTCTCCACTGAGTTCTATTTTGGGCGGTGGCAAGCAAGTCTGGCATCTCGAGTTCGGTCCATTCTTTTATGTTTGCGACCCAACTCTTTCTCTGACGACCTCGCTGACGACTTCCTTCGAGAGTGCCTTGGAGGATAGTCTTGGACAAGGTGTTGTGTCGGGTCACGTGGCCAAACCAAGCAAGCTTGCGCCGTTTCACGGTTGCCAGAAGGGGTTCATGTGGGCCCACCAGTGCATGTTTATTGTATTGCAAATATGAAATGTAACTGCTCTTGAAGGTGTGCTGGTAGTAAGCAGCATGGGCATGTTTAGTATGAAAAGAAAGCAAATTTTATCAGCTACAAATTTACACTCATGTTATAATGACATTCTTGAGACAAAAACGCATTTTGTGATGAATGTTCAGTTACTAACCCTTTTCAGCGTTTCCGCTGAAGTGCGCCGGTATGCGGCTGTTGGCACGTAGACATAGTGTAGGGTAATAGAAGAGCTCTCCTTTCTAGGACCATGAACAGCTCTTTCACTCTGCCTGAAGAGGTGCGCGCTAATAATTAATTGCCCCCGCGCCCAGCCCTGCCACAGATGGCTTATCTTGCACTCAGTGGCCCCCGGTCCTCTCCTAACTAAAAGTGTGGTTCTGCACAGCCATGAGCCTCATTGTCTTTGTTTTCTGTTTGTGGATGGTGAGGCTCACTTGGGACGAGATGTCAGCAAGCCTCGTGGTCTTGTCCTGCATTTTGTTGATGAGTGTGGGACAGTAAAGCCAAGTCGTCTGCAAAGTCGAGGTCGTTGTGTCCACAGTGTCCACTGTATTCTGCTTCTTCTCTGCTCAGTTGTCCTCTTCATGACCCAGTCTATGGCCAATAGGAAGAGGAACGGAGACAGCAAACACCCCTGCCTGACGCCGGTTCTGACCTGGAGCTCCCTGGTGAACTGCCCTTCATGGATCATGCGACATGTCATGCCATCGTAGCTGCTCTTGATCAGGCAGACGAGCTTTGTGGGGACACCGTAGTGTCGTAGGAGTTTCCACAAAGTCTCTCAGTCCACGCTGTCAAATGCTTTCTCGTAATCCACAAAGTTGACGTACAGCGGGGAGCTCCACTCCAGAGATTGTTCCACGATAATGCGGAGAGTGGCGATCTGGTCTGTACATGATCGGTTTTTCCTGAATCCTGCTTGCTGGTCTCTCAGCTGGATGATCCTGTTGAAGACCTTTCCTGGTACTGACAGCAAGGTGATTCCTCTGTAGTTGGAACACTTACTGAGGTCGCCTTTCTTGGGAAGCTTGATTAGGTACCCCTCCTTCCAGTCAGCCGGCATCACCTCCTCTTCCCAGATCTTGCCATACAGTGGGTACAACAGCTCTACTGTTGTCTCTAGGTCTGCTTTCAGAGCCGCCGCTGGGATGCCATCTGGCCCTGCTGCTTTGCCGTTCTTCAAAAATGCCACTGCTCTTCTGATCTCTTCCCGGCTGGGTCTGTCACAGCTGATGGATAGGTCAGTCTTTGCTGGCTGAATGTCAGGGGGGGGGGGGGAGGGTCGGGTGGGGGGGGGGGTCTGTTCAGTAACTCTTCAAAATACTCGGCCCATCTGTCGAGTTGGCCTGCTCTGTCTGCAATAGGCTTGCCTTCTTTGTCTTTTACTGGTCTTTCTGTATGGACATACTTGCCTGACAATCTTCTGGTAATGTCGTAGAGCTGTTTCATGTTGCCGCTGCCTGCTGCCTTTTCTGCCTCTGCTGCCAGGCTGTCTGTGTAGGCCCTCTTGTCTGCCCTGATACTCTTCTTCACCTCGCGATTGGCTTCCGAGTATTCCTCCTGTGCCCTTGCTTTGGCTGCTCTTGTGCGACTGTTGTTGACAACTGCTTTCTTCTGCTTCCTCACTTCTATCTTCTTCAAGGTCTGTGCCGACAGCCAGTCCTTGTGATGGTGTTTCCTGAACCCTACAGTGTCTTTGCAGGTTGAGTTCACCGCCTCTCTAACTGCCTTCCACTGCTGCTCTGTGGTGACCGCCTCCTCTTCATTTACTAGCTCCTGTAGCGCTTGAAACCGGTTGGACAGCACCAGTTTGAACTCTTCTCTCACTCCAGTCTCTCTCAGGAGGTCTACATTATAGCGCTGTCTTCTTGTTGTCTATGTGTGGCTTTTCTTTAACTTGAGCTTTATTCTTAAGGTAAGCTGATGGTGGTCTGAGGCGACATCTGCTCCCCTCCTCTCTTGAACATCTTGAAGGGATCTTCTAAGTCTGTTTAGAGCACAAAAGTCTACGAACCTCTCCCCGTTCTCACTCATCTCCCCTAGTCCGTGTCTCCCCATCACCTCTTCGTATCTGGTGTTGTCCTCCCCTATTTTGGCATTGAAATCGCCCATGACGATGGTGATGTCTCGCTCCACACATTTATCCACAGCACTCTGGAGTCGGTCGAAGTACTCTTGTTTCTCTTCCTCATCACTGTCATTAGTGGGCGCATAACACTGGATGACGTTCAGCTTGAGCTTTTTCTTGGTTCTAAAGGCTGCTGTGATAATTCTTTGCCCAAGAGGTTCCCAGTCCATCAGCGCTCTCTGTGCCACTGGTGACAGCATGACTGCTACTCCTTCTGTATGGGGGGGGGGGGGGGGGGGGGGCATTCTCCTCTTCATGACCTGAATATAGAATCATCTCCCCACTTAACAGCCTTTTCTGGCCAGACTGCTTCCATCTGGCTTCACTGATACCTAGCAGGGAAAGGTTGTACTTTTGCATTTCCGCTGCTATCTGGGTGGCCTTGCCACTCTGGTACATGGTCTTGACATTCCATGTGCCCATGGTTGTGTCCCTGGATAGAGAGAGGCGGCTCGGTCCTGTGGCTTCCGAAGACTTCCGGCTTTCACCACAGGACGTCATAAATCTTCTGGTAGAAGAACCTTCCTCCTCCAGGAAAGGAATTACTGTTTGTCTTTTCGTCGGCGTTTTTGTAGCTATTTCCTTTTTTGCAGGGTGGGGAAGCTACCCCCACGCCCAGCCCCCTTACTAGCACACGGCTGTGCAGAACCACACTTTTAGTTAGGAGCGGCCGGGGGCCACTGAGTGCAAGATAAGCCATCTGTGGCAAGGCCGGCGTGGAGGCAATTAGTCGTTAGCGTGCGCCTCTTCAGGCAGAGTGACAGCTGTTCATGGTCCTAGAAAGGAGTGCTCTTTCATTACGCTACGCTATGTGTACGTGCCGACAGCCGCATTCCGGCGCTCGGCAGCGGAAATGCTGAAAAGTGTTAGTAACTGAACATTCACAAAATGCTTTTTTTTTCGCAAGAATATCATTATAACATGAGTGCAGATTTGTAGCTGATAAAATTTGCTTTCTTTTCATACTAAACATGCCCATGCTGCTTACTACCAGCACACCTGCAAGAGCAGTTACATTTCATATTTGCAATACAATGAACATGCACTGACACAAAAAAGCACTAACTTTCAAGCTCAATCTGTTGTGCATCTAAGTTTTCCGTGGGATGAAAATTTGATGTATCTACGCAGCATTCTAGCCTCTACTGTTATCACTTACTTGAATTCTTGTTTCTTTCCTGCTAGAGCAACACCAGCGTCAGAAAGCACTCCACTGCTGAGAAGCTGGAATGCTGGTAATCCGTTAGGTCCATCAAGACGATCAACACAAACATGCTGATCCCAGCAGTGTTTATGCAGTACACTTGGGTTTACACAGTAAATTCATAACCACTAACACAACAGGTCTTAAGCACATCACACTGGTTCCTTTATATTAACACTAACACAAATAACAGGTCTGAAGCACATCACACTGGGCCTTATATCGACACGAACACAAGTAACGGGTCTTAAGCATATCACACTGGTGGTTCCTTTATATGAACAGTTTTTAGAATTTCCCTTACAGGGATGAATACAGTTTTTGTAATTCAAATGAATTACGCCTCCTTTGTCCGGTTGTTTGTTACTTATGTTTCACTTTTGTTTGTCTACTCCTTAGACTACACCATTTGGAACAAAGGAACGAGGATAATATGGATGAGCAGACAACAGTTAGTACATGATACTACTAAACAGTATCACATCTATATTGGAGGCTATGAGCAGAGCATAAAGCACAGGGATTACACAATACACAACAGTATTCCAGAACAGAGAATGAATGTTCAAACCAACTCGGTACTGTGAGGCTCAGATAACTTACCAGCCATGTTCAGTCACACACAAACACGGTACCTGTCTTTATCCTCGGATTGCACTCTTAAAAAAAACGTAATTGGAATAATACCACCAACACAGGAACCAGCACACAACAGTTCACAAGTGTGTCAAACGGTTCTATGTAGAAAATCTTTATAGAGGAGATAGAGAACATTAAACACAGGCATAACCACCACACATCAGCAGTCCGTTACAGAGATTAGAGAAGGAATAGCTGATATCAGACTGTGACCTACTTAAGCCTGCTGTCTGCGGGAGTGGCTGCAGCTAGCATGTTGCTGGCTAAACTAAAGAGTGAAAAATCCAGCGTTCTGCACAGCCGTGAGCAGGACCAGGGGTTTTCTGTCGGGGTCACCTTCCCTTAGACCATTTTGGTTCACGGCACATTATTTCATTCGGTGCACCCCTCTCACGAGTGACCCCCTATCCACCACCCAGGGGACGCGGATCAACGACATATGGTCCCAGCGTGAGGTCATCGTGGCATATACCAGGCCAAAAGGTGGGGTGGAGCTCTTGGTGCCTGGGCTTGACAGGGGGGCAAGTCCCGTCGGCTGCTTTTGGACTCTTTATTCCGCTCGAGGCGGAGCAGCTCTGTCCGAGGCACCAGTGGGGGCAGCAGGTCCCTTTTCCGCGCCGACAAGCCCACGATGTCTGAGGTGGCCCTTCTCTGTGATATTTTCAAGGCTGTGGTCGCTGCGGGGTTGCGTGCCGGTCTCTCTCTCCGGTAAAACGCCCAAAGCTGCGACCATCGTTCCTCCTCCCACGTCGCGCATTTGTTTTGTGTCCGACTGGGTAAGCAGCCCGAGCAAGGTAGGCAGACATTGTGTGTATCGCTAGGCCACTGGAACTCACCACACCTGGTGCGGGTCCTCTACCTGAGTACTGCAACACAAGACAGACAAAGGCCTGTGTGAGTGCGTGGAGCCTCCTTGCGAGGGTCCGGGCTCCCAGTCGGCCGCGTACAATGCCGCCGCCTGGTAATTCGCCGGCTGAGGCAGTAACCGAAGCTTTACCATGTCATGTCCTGCAGAGACCAACCACCAAGTAAATCCACAGCAGTCCATAGGTAATCCAAAGGACCCAACACCACACAAGTAGCACCCACGTCCAAAGAATATCCAACGTGAATCCAGCGTAAGCCAATCACAAAGGTAATCCCACCATACACAGTCGGAGCACGCGAGATGCACATGACCGGTCAGGTGAAGCTAAGCGAAGAGACTGGCAGGAAACAGTGATCGCGCCACCGGATAGGGAGGCAGGGGAGGCTACTCAGGGTCTCTTGGTAACGACTCCCTAGAGACGTCTCCCCAGTTGTGGTGTACACGAGTTTTTGGGGCTAAATTTGGTATGCTAAGCGAATCTTCCTAGTAGTAATGCCATCGAAAATAAAATAATAGTGATCTTAAAAGACAGCTGGGAGAAGTCCTGAAGGATAAAAAGTGTCACCTGCCATGAAAGGCCACATTTAGGGGGCTACAGCCACCTAAATGATGGTATTTAACCCCTTCCCTGCCAAGAAAAGTGAATGTGATCTGTTGAAAGAGACATAGATCCTCATGAGCCCCCGTGACCACGGAGGCTCATGAGGATCTATGCCTCTTGCTCAGACCAATTTGTATCCATGTTCCTTTGTACAGCTGCGATGTTTGGTCATTGGTTGAACAAAGATTTTAGAAACCAAACATACATTCATTGGCAGGGAAGGGGTTAAGGTGACCTACTCCAGGCAGTAAAGGGTTAATAGTTTGCAGTACCTCCTTTACATTATGATCTTAGGATGTTTTACAATAATGCTAGACAAAAGGCTAACTTAACCCATATCATACTGAGGCTAAAAGCTTCAAATTTGTACACTGTCACATATATGCAAGCTACATTATAGTACTTACAGACAAGGATATAGACCAGTGCTTTAGTTCAAAGGTGGTGCCAGAATAGCTTGGCGCCTCTAGGCACAAGCTATTCTGGCACTACCCTTCAACTATTTTAGTCACACTTATTTCACACACTGGTGTATTCCGAATGATACGGGTTATGTCATGAATTTTGATTGTCATAAATGAAAGACTTTCGTGCTCTTCTACTGTATTTGCACGAAACTTTATTCTGTCATGTTTGAAAGGCAGTGGAAAACCTCTGGTACTGTGCGCCTACTCAACATGTAAAAAGAAGGTAGAACAGTCTTAGTTGAGGCAAGACAACATTGAAAACCTAATGTACCAGCAATTTTAGCAATCAAAGCTCGCCAAGGAGCAGATCGCCTAAATGACAGTGAGCGTTCATAATGGTGCTCGCTCAAAGCAGGTTCTACTGTATACACTATACTGCATACAGGTTCCAATGTATAACTCTTGGTATGACCTCATTAACCCATTCAGCCCTGATGCACTACAGCAGATGGGTTGACCATGATAATTCAAGGGTAGTGCCAGATTAGCTTGGCGCCTGTCGGCGCCAAGCTAATCTGGCACTGCCCTTGAATTATCATGGTCGATCCATCTCCTGCAACTAGTGCATAGTCATTAGATGACACCTCCGAAATTCGGGAAATACGCGCGTTGGGCTGAATGAGTTAACATCACCGATGATAGTGATCATTTGACACAACAAATACAGGCGCAGCAGTTGTACCTGATCTGAAAGTAGACAGGCAGACTCCACTTTGTGTTGAAGGTGTGGTAGCTGGGGTGAGCATGCAAACGCCGAACGCTAGCCTGCGTCCCACACAAGGACTCAAACTTTTGAAGGAATTCCAGGCTAGTCAGGTATTTCTGCAACACACACAGGTAAGTTCATAAGCATTACAAGCTGGCAAAAGTTGTAGTTTGCGGTAAAAAAGCCAGATCTGTGTTAGTGTCCTGCCAAAAGTATCTTTTTCCTTAACAAAGCATTTTGTGGCTTTCCTGCAATACTTATATTAAAAATATATCTGTTTTGCTATTTGGGTTCAAATTTGAAAATTTCTGCATGCCAGACATTGAATTTATGGTGGTTTTTTTTTTGTCTGCACACTTTCACTCATGGATGTAAAGGGATCGCATTAGTGAGTTTCTGTCATCAGAAAATGTTATTTTAACTTACAAATTTAAGAAATTTCAATAAGATATCTATAGACTTAGAGACATTTTTGTGAGTCACTTAACATTTTCATCAAAGCTCAGACAAATTTCAAAATTAAAAACCTGCAATGAGCGGTCTTTTTCATATCTTGGACCGCTGTGCTGGAACGAACTCCCATCCCATGTCCGTCACAGTGCTTCAAAAGACATTTTTAAATCTGCGCTAAAAACACACCTTTTCCAACTCCATTACCCCACTGATTAATCATCGACTGCTGAGGATTCTGTTGTAGTTTTGCTGTGGTGCCTGGAATGTGTGTATGTGTGTGTGTGTGCATGTAACATTGTGTACAGTTTTTGTAATTGTATTTTTGAAATTTGTAAGGCACTTAGAGCTCTACCTGAGGTTAGGCGCCATAGAAATCATCATTATTATTATTATTAGATGGCCTTAGTATCCTGCTCCTCAGTATCCTGCTCCGAGTTAGACCCCAATAGCTAACCCAAGACTAAAAAATAACACCTTTGGAAGATTTGTGCATTAAAATTCATTTTTCTCTAAAAGGTATTTTTTCGAAAAATACTTACCGATGACATGACTACATGGGAATGTCTACTTCTAGGCTCAATTTTAGCCTACTTGCCCGTTGTGTGCCCACACAACCCGAGAGGCACTCGGGGAACCCCCCCCCCCCCCCCCAGAGGGGCCGAGAGTTATCTCCCCATACCTGCCTTACCAGATCCGGTCACGAGACCATTCAGCCTGATACTTCGCTCGAAAGCGGCAAGCGGGCCAGGAGGGAGGGTCATCCGAGTCATGTCATCGGTAAGTATTTTTCGAAAAAATACCTTTTAGAGAAAAATGAATTTGTTTCTTCAAAAACATTACCGATGACATGACTACATGGGAGAATTGCGATGAGGAGGAGGGTGCCGCCCAAAACTCCCCAACAGAACAGCGCAGTTCTCCCCGTCGCACACTCCCGACAATTTTAGCGAAGTGCATACCACGGTGCCGGTGGCGCCGGGAGGGAGTGTTGCGCCGCGGCGATGTCCCCCCACCAGTGCGAGATTCTCTCGCTGGCTGGCCAGGTCCCGGAGGTAGAAACGGGCAAAGACCAACTCGGTTTTCCAGCCCACGGCTGCCACGATGTCCTTGACAGCGCAGTTTCGATCAAATGCGACGCTCGTTGCCATAGCTCGTACCTCGTGTGCGTGAAATGTGCAGCCTCTTCGCTCCCTGAGGGGAGATCTCCTGATAAGCAGAGCGTATGACCCAGCGGAGCCAGGAAGAGATCATCTGGGCTGTAATGTCACGCCGGTTGGGTCTTAGAGGTAGGAAGAGGCGCGACCGTCCCCTGAGGACGGGCCTAGATCGCCGCAGATAGATTTTAAGGGCGCGCATGGGATCCTGTAGCCTGGTCTCCAGGGACCGGGGTCGGTCTCTCAGCGGCCTAATGGTGAGCACCTCAGGCGGAGTTAAAGGAGACCTGTTCTTCGCCAGAAAGGCCGGGTCCGTGAGCAGCTGGATGGAGCCGTCTGTACGGAACTGCAGACAGGAAGGGCGTGCCGAAAACGCATGTAGCTCGCTCGCACGCGAAGCGGTAGCAAGGGCCAGCAGGAAACAAGTCTTGCGTGTCAAGTCCGCGAACTGGGCCAAAGGTAAAGGTTCGAAGCGGGCAGAGTTCAACCACGTGAGCACCCAGGGTAGGTCCCAGCGAGGAATGAGCGAGCGGAGTGTCGGGCGCTGTAAGCCGAAGTGTCCCATAAGGTCGGCTAGGTCCTTGCAGGCGCCCGGATCGGGTCGTCCCAGGTGACGATAGGTGTCCGCAATCATGGACAGGTAACCGCGTACCGTGATGGGGGCTAGGCCTTGGTCTCGGAAGAGCCAGAGAAAGAAGTCCGCCAGCTGAGGATGAGTCAGATCCGTGGGCGTAAGGCCGTGATCGGTGCACCAGGAACAGAGGACTCGCCATTTTCCCTCGTAGACTCGAAGGGTCGATGGTCTACGGGCCGCAGCGATCGCCTCCAATGCTGCACCCGAGTAGCCTCTAGCTCCGAGGGCTTGCCGCACAACCTCCAGGCGTGAAGGAGGAGTCGCTCCGGGCAGGGGTGGAACAGCATTGTCCGCGGGGTGGGCAGCGGCAGGGGCGGGTCCGTGGCGAGGCTGAGCAGGTCGGTGGTCCAGGAGCGGTTCCAGTAGAACGGCGCAACCAACAGGAGGATCGCCGAACAGCCCCGCAGTTTGAGGAGGACTTTGGGAACGAGGACGGTAGGGGGGTAGGCATAGGCCACAAGGCCATCCCAGGGAATGGAGAGCGCATCGACAGCCCAGGCAAGGGGGTCGGGAATCGGGGAGACGAAGAGGGGAAGCTGGTGGTTCCACCTCGTGGCGAACAAGTCGACCTGGGGAGTCTCCCAGCGGGCGCAGATCATCCGAAAGATGTCCTGTCGCAGGGTCCATTCCGTGTGTAGGAGCTGGCCGCGGCGAGACAGAGAGTCGGCCAAGACATTCAGGTGTCCGGGAACATGCCGGGCTCGAAGGATAATGCCCCGGTCCTCGCACCAACGCATCATCCTGTAGAGGAGCATACAAAGGTTGAGGGAGTGTGTGCCCCCTTGCTTCTGGACGTAAGCGACCACCGTCGTGTTGTCCGAAAGCACGAGAAGTTCCTGGTGTCGGAGGAGGTCCTCCCAGACCTGAAGGGCTTGCCAGACGTCCTGCATCTCCAGCCAGTTGATGTGGGTGTGCGCCAAGTCTGAGGGCCAGGGGCCCGAGGTCGCGAGGAACCGCGGCAGGAGATGGGCCCCCCATCCAGAAAGGCTGGCATCGACGCCAAGAGAGATCTGCGGAGGGGGAGAGGCCAGGGGAACTCCCGACGCTAGCCGCGTAGGGTCGGTCCACCGACGAAGGTGCGGACGGAGCATCTGGGACACTGGGACCTTGGTCGTCAAGTCTCCGGAAGACGGACGCCAATGGAGAAGAAGATGCAGTTGAATCGGCAGGGAGTAGAGACGCCCTAGTGGGATAAGATCCGCTGCGGCGTTCATCAAACCCAGCAACTGAAGCCAGACTCTGGCGGGGGCTGCATCCTCCCGAGCTAACTGGTCAGCTAGATCCGCAATCTTCTTGATCCGGGGCGCCGGAAGGCGAACTGAGTTGAGGTCGGTAGCCGATTCCATACCCAGGTGCACAAACCGGCGGGAGGGAGAGAGATCCGACTTGCCGTCGTTTACTAGGAAGCCCAGGTGTGCCAGGAGGTGCAGGAGAGCATCTCTGTCCGTGGCTAGCGCGGTCTCCGACTGGTTGCGCAAAAGGAGGTCGTCCAGGTAGTTCGACGTCGGACTGGAGGAGGACTTCGGGCTAAGGCGACCACGGCGTCCATCAGCCGAGTGAAGATCCAGGGGCTGAGGTTGAGTCCGAAAGGCAGTGCCCGGAACTGGTAAACGACGCCATCGATCGCAAACCTGAGAAACTTCCTGGAGGCCTGGTGCATCGGGACCTGCAGGTACGCATCGGAGAGGTCCAGACTGACTGCGAAGTCAAGAGGCTGGACCGCGGCTTTCAGGGCTCTGGCAGTCTCCATCCGAAAGGAGGGGGCCGAAACGAACTTGTTCAGCGCCGAAAGATCGATGACCGGACGCCATCTCCCTCCAGGCTTCGGCACGACGAAAAGGCGGCTGTAGAAGGCCGGAGAGTCGGGGACTCGGACAACCTCTGTGGCGGCTTTCCTTAGCAGGGAGTCTACCTCTTCCCGCAAGGCGGCGGCCCTCAGCGGGTCGCTGGGAATCTCGGTCCAGAGAGGGGCACGACGTAAAGGCGGCGGGCTTCGGAAGGTGATCCGCAGACCCGTAGAGATGGTGTCGCAAATCCAGGAGTGGTCGCCAAAGAGCGTGAGCCAATTTCCGCGGAAATCGGCTAGCTGCCCGCCGACCGGAGACCCCGAGGAGGTCGGCGGGGGCAAGGTCGGCCGGGAGTCACGCGGGCCGCCCGCGACCCCGTCCCCTGCCGGGACGGGTCCACGCGGGGGCACGGCGTCCGCGGGGTCTGGACCGGCCAAAGGCGGGCGCCTGAACGGGCGCCGAGGCGGGAGCCGAGGGTCAGCAGGTCTAGCAGACCGCGAGGCGCGACCCCTAGCCTGGCGGGCGGGGCGAAAGCGGCGTGGAGGAGGGGCACTGCTGGGCCAGCGGCCGGGGTTGGAGGCTCTCACAGTGGACCAGGTGTCGCCGAACAGGAAGGGCCCACCCAAGGGGGCCCGGCGAAGCTGCGCTCGCAGGTCCGGCAGCAACGTACTGCAGGCGAGGAGCAGGGCATCCCGACGCATGAGGTCGCAGTTGGCCGAAGCAGCCATCGCGTTGACCGACGAGTGGTAGGCGGCGCGGTTGGCGGTCTCCGCGAGGACCAGCAGGTCTCCCAGGAGGGGAGAGACGGAAGGATGCCAGGATTCCTCCACCCGACGGACCAAGGCTTGAGTGAGGAGCTCCAAGACCCCCGAGCAGGCTAAGGTGTTTCGGACCAAGGACGCTGTCTTGTCCAGGCCCCGTGGCAGGGACCGCCGCAGCAGACTCGGGCCGCCGGCTAGCGACACGGCCGACGGGTCCAGCGTAGGCAGAGGGATGGAGAAGGCCTGTGAATGGCCAGCATACCAGTCCCGCCGAAACGACTTGTCCAAATCCGCGGGCCAGCGACGGTCGGAGAAGAAGAACGGCTCCTGGGACGTGGCCAGCTGCAGGTGCGACGAAAAGACGTCTCGAAGGTCCTTAAAGACGGGCGGCTGGGGAAGCGACTTAAACTTCTTGACCTGCCTCTCCGCGTCAACGAAGGCGGGGAAGCTGGGCAGGCGTCCGCCGGCAGCGTCATGATCCTGGCGGCTTCATTCAGAGCTAAGAGCGTCTCTGACCGGGAAGAAGACGGGAGCGCCGAGGGGGAAGCATCCTCGAGGGCCGCGGGCGAGGTCGAGCGACCTTCCTCGTTCAACAGGGCCGAGACGGAGTCTCCGGGCAGCAGGCTGAGCGCGTCGTCCTCTAGGGGGCGTCGAGAAGGCACCGGAACCACCACCGACCGCAGCGAGGTCAAAGGAGAGCGCTGAACCTCCGGCGTAGACAGGGGATGCGAGGGCAGCGGGGAGCGCGGCAGTAATCGAGGAGGCGACCGGAAGCGGGACCGAGGACGAGACCTCTCCAAAACGCGGGAGCGAGGACTGGAAGGCGCCCGGCGAGCATGCAGCGAGGAGTCCCGACAACGCGAGGAGGGTCGACGAGGGCGGTGACGCAATGAAGGCGACGCCCGGCGCGGCGCGGAGCGCGAAGGCGCGCGCGGGGAAGCAGGGCGGCGAGGATCCCGCTCACGGCGCTCGCGAGGCGAGCGAGAGCGTCGGTGTCTGGAGGAGGAACGGTGAGGATCAGGGTCGCGGCTGCGTCGCGAAGGACGGCGCTGACGTCTCTCCGGGCCATACCCCGGAAGTAGGCCACTATGCCGGCAAGGCGATCCTCCGGAAGGATCAGCAGGCTTGTTGCGGGGAGAGTGGTGAGGACGGCTCGTCGACGACGGATGGCTCACGGCCGACTGCTGCTGGCCACTCTCAGTGAGACGGGCGCTAAGCCGGCAAACAGACCCTCCGGAAGGGTCAGCGGGCGTGGCAGCAGTGGCGGTCCTGTGGTCAGACAAAGAACGTGAACCCCGACGAGAGGACCGTTCCGTGCGGGAGAGGTAAGAGGAAACAGCAAGGGCGGCGAACGTCTCAACGGGCGCCGGACGCTCGTTAGCCGGGCGGGAACGCTGTCGGCGGTAGATGGACCAAAGGTCCGCCCAGAGAACCTCAGGCCAGGCCGCACAAACCTTACACCTGCGGCCCGAGGAACAACCCGAACATGGTAGGCAGAGCGAGTGGGTGTCCGTCGGCCACTTAAAGCAGACCTGTTTACCCCCTGGGTGCAGTCAGTGTACTTTCAACTGCCTAATAGTGTGTATTTATTTACAAGCCAGGAAGTTGTCAGTTTCTCCAAAATGTGTATCTTGTGTATACACGTGTTTTATGTATGTGTACCCCAAAGCAAAATTGTGTACTTTAATACACCAAATGTGAATGGTAAACAGGTCTGTTAAGTCACCGCACTGGGAGCACAAAGCATAATGGCCAAGCGCAAGCGGGCTCCCGGTGAAGCGTAATGGGGAACTCTCGGAGGGCTAAAGGGCCTTTAAACGGGCTAACACACAAGGAGCCCAAAGCCCACGTGCTAAACGGGCGTGAAACGGTAAAAACCGACCGTGAGCTAATCAGGCACTACGCACTGAAAGAAAGAAAGCAGGGAAGCATCCAACAGTCAGCCGGCTCTCAGCCCGAGGGAACTACCGCTACCTTACCTCTGCAACGAAGGGAAGGGGGAAGGGTAGGCAAACCGCCGTCCACCGACAGCAGAAGAATCCCCACAAGCAGCCTCAACGAAGCAGGAAGAGAAGGCAGGGTAGACGGCAGGGTAGACGGCAGGGTAGAAGAGGGCGCAGAGCACACGAAGTCGGCAACGGGCATCGGTAGGCAGAAGACCGGTCGAGGCCGCGAGAGCGCAGGCCAGCCACGTCTTCTCATCACGAGCGAAGTAGCAAGACTGAATGGTCTTGTGACCGGATCTGGTAAGGCAGGTATGGGGAGATAACTCTCGGCCCCTCTGGGGGGGGGGGTTCCCCGAGTGCCTCTCGGGTTGTGTGGGCACACAACGGGCAAGTAGGCTAAAATTGAGCCTAGAAGTAGACATTCCCATGTAGTCATGTCATCGGTAATGTTTTTGAAGAAACAAACAATGCGCATAAACAAGAATTGAGGTAAGAGTACCTGGTGGAAAACCTCAGGGTTGCCTGGTGCGAAGATGGAAGGTGTGCGTGCCTCCAGGTTGGCGACAATTTCTGGCCACACTGCGTTCACCAGGAAGTCGTAACCCCTCACCATCTCCCCTGAGCTGCAAGCATCAGTGCAAACCCATTCAATCCTTAACCCAGTCAGACCTGAGAAACTAAGAATGACAGATAGATCAGCCATGATAGCTGAAGGTTGGTGCAAGAATAGCTTGGCGCCTGGAGGCGCCAAGCTATTATGGCACCAACCTTCAGCTATCATGGTCAGTGTGTCTCATGAACTGCAATGTAACCTTCAGATTCAGAGGACATTGTATCCCAAACTTGGGAAGTTCAACCTTAAGCTCAGTGTGTTGAGCAGGAGGAAGATGCCTATTAATATTATCAGTGATTTAAGTTGAAGATTCCACATGATAATACAGCAAAACCTGTCATGAAGGACCACCCTTGTCAGAGATCACCTGTAAAAAAAAAAAATCATTTAATGGTTGTCTTAGTTTAATGACAGGTGACACTATATGCCCTTCAGGATTTTTATTAAGCGAGCACTTGTCTTTGAAGAAAACATCTATCTTGCAAAAACAATGGTTGCTCAAAACAGGTTTTACTGTTATGTAATTTTCAGTCTTGGCTGTGATTGCCTCTGTTGCCTTACTAACACTTTTACTCACAAACCAGATAGGTGAGGCTAACGCTGGTAGAACTGTACACATCCCAAGGGGAGTTACTCAGCGCCGGACACACACATTTAGATTCCCTGCCCCCTCCTATCACGCACCCAATCACCAGCCCACAGAAAAATATGCATATGTATATGATAGTCTTGTTCTTTACCTGCATATTTTTCTGTGGGCTGGCGACTGGGTGCCTGATAGGATGGGGCAGGGGATCTAACTGTGTGTATGTCCAGCAGAGTAATTCCCCTTGGTTTTTGTACTTACTGACACATGTGATAGCGAGATATTATAGTTACTTTACATTTATGGACAATAAATATCTTGAATTTTGAATCTAGATAAGGAGAGAAACTATTGAGTACCTGGCACCTGGGCAAGTGATGTCCCTCAGAACACGGCAGTGTGTGGGAATAAAATCCAGAACTTTATTAAACATTCCTTCCAGACCCGGACCATTGGACCGCAAAAATGCCTCTGTGATCACCTGGTCACAAAAAGACAGTTCAATTGGTGCATGAGCAAAATACATGGATGTCAGTGCGCAAAACTGGAATGACTGAAAACAGTCCACGGACTAGCTAAGCCCCATAATCCATGGCCAGCAAGAGACATAAATTCTCATGAACCCCTGCGGATGCAGGGGCTCATGAAATGCCTCCTGCAGGTGGCACAGACTGACGGAGGGGCTGTTCTGTCAGAACCAAAAAGCTGAAATTCAGCTTTCTGAAATTTTGAAAAAAAATTGAAATAGTCTCCGCCTCCTGGACAGAAGACTGTCACCCATGAAAATATAAATAGCAAATTCAATTAAAAGATTATTCCAAAAAAGAAAATGCTCTGAAATGAGTTGACACAGGCACCAGAATAGGGGCTATCCCTAAATGTAGGTCAAACAATTCATTAAGCCTGCTCCATCTGTGAGAGGCATATAGTCTCATGAGCGCCTGCAACCACAGGGGCACATGTGAATATATGCTTCATGTTTTCAAGGAGCTGCCTCACTGACATCTACAGTTTGAGGCACTGTCACAGAGACAGATCGGGGTGATCCAGCAGAATGGCTCCTGTAGTCTTTACTACAAAGTGGTTCAACCTACTGTTTTGACCGGATTCTAAGGTAGGAATCACTCCTCTTGCCAAACCTCCCTTAACTGTATGTTGTTTATGTCTTCAATAAGACATTCAATTACAACACAGATGCAATCTTAGAACTGAACAGTTTGTTCAATACACTAAGAAAAGATTTAACAAGAAAGGCAAAGCCATTATGGCTCACATGTATGACCGATTTACATATGTTTGAACTTTGTGAGAATTAAGTAAAGCGCTGGCTCCTGCGCCAGCAAAATCCATGTTCTCTCAAAATGTAAGCATTTTTCACACATCTGACCCTTGAGATAAGTCGACTAAATTAGTATGCATAAGAAGGTCTTATCATCAGCTGCCTTTGTGCCAAATTTGATTGAAAAAGTTGCAAAAATGTTGATAATACATACAATTTTATTTTTTTTAATGGCATTTTACACACATTTGCTGGCCTCTTGTGATCCTTGACCTTTCCGAGGGGTCATACAAATTAGTATGCATAGATAGGTCTTACCATCAGATATCGCATATCGCTGTACCAAGTTTGGGTTTGAAGTTGTGAATAGTATTTGAGAAAAAACATCTTTTGTCAAAATATGGCTATTCTTTTTACCTATTTCCTGAACTCTTTTGACCCTTGACCTTTCCGAGGGATCAATCAAATTAGTATGCATAGAAAGGTCTTACTATCAGGTATTTTTGTACCAAGTTTGGGTTTGAAGTTGTGAATAGTATTTGAGAAAAAATAAATTATGTCAAAATATAGCTATTTTTTTTGCTCATTTCCTGATCCCTTGAGACCTTGACCTTTATGAGAGGTCACTCAAATTGGTAAAATCAAAGTCAAATCAGACGGACGACCACTGGCGCAAAATATAGCCTCACTTTTGCTTCACACGTTAACCAAAAATTGGTTTCTTTTTCCAAGAAACTCTTTTCCTACCAAAACTGTATGGTCACAAAGTATGGAAAATCATGGACCTGAGGACAATATTGATGAAAGCATTCCTGAATTTAACAAGATGTGATGAACCATAACCCACAAAGTCCCTTCTAAATGAGAGCTGTCCTCGCTGTCAATGGTCTCTACCTTTTGTCTTTGACCTGATTCTGATGTTGAATTGTCTCCTATTGAAAAAGTCTCGCAGATCTGCCAATGCATTAATGAATTCTATAAGGGGCGCAGGACATACGCGTCATTGATTTGTCAAACGTCATTTGTCATGATGTATGTTTTAGTTTTTACGTAATTTTATATTTTACGTGATATGAGTTTCACTTTCGTTTCATTACTTACTTACGCCTGTCACCCCTACCCGGGTATAGGCCGTCGACGAGAGACCTCCAGCAACTCCTGTCCTGTGCTTCTCCTTCGATTCTACTCCAGGTGGTTCCCAGTCTCTTGATGTCTGCTTGGAGGTCTCGACGCCAGGAGTTTCTCGGCCTACCTCTTTTCCTCTTTCCCTGGGGGTTCCATGACAATGCCTGCCTAGTGATACTGGAAGCTGGCTTTCTCAGACTGTGACCGATCCATCCCCATCTTCTTCGCCCAATTTCATTCTCTGCTGTTATCTGCTCTGTTCTGTCCCAGAGTCTGACGTTGCTGATCTTCTCTGGCCAGTGGATTTTCAAAATTCTTCTAAGGCAACTGTTCATGAAGGTCTGTACTCTGTTGACTGTGGTTTTTGTCAATCTCCATGTCTCTGCTCCATATAGGAGAAATGCTTTTACATTGGAGTTGAAAATCCGGACTTTGGTGTGTTGTGACAGCTCTCTGGAACTCCACACTTTTTTCAACTGGAGAAAGGCTGCTCTGGCTTTACCGATTCGTGCTCTGACATCTGCATCAGTGCCGCCTTTTTTGTCTATGATGCTCCCGAGATAGGTGAAGGACTCCACCTCCTCCAACGGGGTGCCAGCAAGCAAGACTGGTTCTTCCCTGGTTGCGTTCAGCCTCATTATCTTTGTTTTCTGTTTGTGAATGGTGAGGCCCACTTGGGACGAGATGTCAGCAAGCCTCGTGGTCTTGTCCTGCATTTGTTGATGAGTGTGGGACAGTAATGCCAAGTCGTCTGCAAAATCGAGGTCGTCAAGCTGTGTCCACAGTGTCCACTGTATTCCACTTCGTCTGTGCTCTGTGGTCATCTTCATGACCCAGTCTATGGCCAGTAGGAAGAGGAACGGAGACAGCAGACACCCCTGCCTGACACCAGTTCTGACCTGGAGCTCTCTGGTGAACTGCCCTTCGTGGATCACGCGACATGTCATGCCATCATAGCTGCTCTTGATCAGGCGGACGAGCTTTGTGGGTACACCGTAGTGTCGTAGGAGTTTCCACAGAGTCTCTCGGTCCACGCTGTCAAATGCTTTCTCATAATCCACAAAGTTGACGTACAGCGGGGAGCTCCACTCCAGAGACTGTTCCACGATGATACGGAGAGTGGCGATCTGGTCTGTACATGATCGGTTCTTCCTGAATCCTGCTTGCTGGTCTCTCAGCTGGGGGTCAACGGAGCTCTTCATTCTCTCTAGGATGATCCTGTTGAAGACCTTTCCTGGTACTGACAGCAAGGTGATTCCTCTGTAGTTGGAACACTTGCTGAGGTCGCCTTTCTTGGGAAGCTTGATTAGGTACCCCTCCTTCCAGTCAGCAGGCATCACCTCCTCTTCCCAGATTTTTCCAAACAGTGGGTACAGCATCTCAACTGTTGTCTCTAGGTCTGCTTTCAGAGACTCCGCTGGGATGCCATCTGGCCCTGCTGCTTTGCCATTCTTCAAAAATGCCACTGCTTTTCTGATCTCTTCCCGGCTGGGTCTGTCACAGCTGATGGGTAGGTCGGTCTCTGCCGGCTGGATGTCGGGGGGGTCGGGTGGGCTAGGTCTGTTCAGTAACTCTTCAAAATACTCGGCCCATCTGTCGAGTTGGTCTGCTCTGTCTGCAATAGGCTTGCCTTCTTTGTCTTTTACTGGTCTTTCTGTATGGCCATACTTACCCGACAATCTTCTGGTAATGTCGTAGAGCTGTTTCATGTTGCCGCTGCCTGCTGCCTTTTCTGCCTCTGCTGCCAGGCTGTCTGTGTAGGCCCTCTTGTCTGCCCTGATACTCCTCTTCACCTCGCGGTTGGCTTCCGAGTATTCCCCCTGTGCCCTTACTTTGGCTGCTCTCGTGCGACTGTTGTTGACCGCTGCTTTCTTCTGCTTCCTCGCTTCTATCTTCTTCAAGGTCTGTGCCGACAGCCAGTCCTTGTGGTGGTGTTTCCTGAACCCTACAGTGTCTTTGCAGGTTGAGTTCAGCGCCTCTCTAACTGCCTTCCACTGCTGCTCTGTGGTGACCGCCTCCTCTTCATTTACTAGCTCCTGTAGCGCTTGAAACCGGTTGGACAGCACCAGTTTGAACTCTTCTCTAACTCCAGTTTCTCTCAGGAGGCCTACATTATAGCGCTGTCTTCTTGTTGTCTCTGTGCGGCTTTTCTTTAGCTTGAGCTTCATTCTTAAGGTAAGCAGATGGTGGTCTGAGGCGACATCTGCTCCCCTCCTCACTCGAACATCTTGAAGGGATCTTCTAAATTTCTTGCTAATGCAGATATGGTCTATTTGGTTCTCTGTTGTATGGTCAGGTGAGACCCAAGTTGCTTTGTGTATTCTTCTGTGTGGGAAGATGCTGCCTCCAATGACAAGTCGGTTTAGAGCACAAAAGTCTACAAACCTCTCCCCGTTCTCACTCATCTCCGAGCCTAGTCCCTGTCTCCCCATCACCTCTTCGTATCCGGTGTTGTCCTCCCCTATTTTGGCATTAAAATCGCCCATGACGATGGTGATGTCTCGCTCTGCACATTTGTCCACGGCACTCTGGAGTCGGTCGTAGAACTCTTGTTTCTCTTCCTCGTCACTGTCATTGGTGGGCGCATAACACTGGATGACGTTCAGCTTGAGCTTTTTCTTGGTTCTAAAGGCTGCTGTTATAATTCTTGGCCCAAGAGGTTCCCAGCCCATCAGCGCTCTCTGTGCCACTGGTGACAGCATGAGTGCTACTCCTTCTGTATGGGGGGCATTCTCCTCTTCATGACCTGAATACAGAATCATCTCCCCACTTAACAGCCTTTTCTGGCCAGACTGCGTCCATCTGGCTTCACTGATGCCTAGCAGGGAAAGGTTGTACTTTTGCATTTCCGCTGCTATCTGGGCGGCCTTGCCGCTCTGGTACATGGTCTTGACGTTCCATGTGCCCATGGTTGTATCCCTGGATAGAGAGAGGCGGCTCGGTCCTGTGGCTTCCGAAGACTTCCGGCTTTCACCACAGGACGTCATAAGTCTTCTAGTAGAAGAACCTTCCTCCTCCAGGAAAGGAATTACTGTTAGTCTTTTCGTCGGCGTTTTTTGTAGCTATTTCCTTTTTTGCAGGGTGGGGAAGCTACCCCCACGCCCAACCCCCTTACTAGGAGGACCAGGGGTTTTCTGTCGGGGTCACCTTCCCTTAGACCATGTTGGTTCACGGCACCTTATTTCATTCGGTGCACCCCTCTCACGAGGGACCCCCTATCCACCACCCAGGGGACGCGCCTCAACGCCGTATGGTCCCAGCGCGAGGACTTTCGTTTCATAGGCTTGAGAAAATGGTGACAAAAGTAGAACTTCACAGTACAATTTCAGTCTTGCTATAATTTGTGTGAAAGCAGGTTGACTTTACCTAGCTACATGATATACTAAGTACATGCGCGCACTCCAAACATCTCCAAAAGGCATAGATCCTCATGCACCCTCCAGGTGCATGAGGATCCTGGAGATACGCGCATGTTTATGTGTGTGTGTATGTGTGTGTGTGTGTGTGTGTGTGTGTGTGTGTGTGAGAGAGAGATTGATTGATTGTACATTGCTTAACGTCCCGACAGCAACAAGGCTTTCTCAGGACGTGCCTGCACTGCTTGTGAAAAAAATAAACAGAACATTGAATGTATGTCGCCAGCCGGTCAAATACATTAAATAAACCTAACACATGGGGCCTAAATAAAGCCAAGACCATTTAGCAACACACATCCAATATCAAGAGCTACAGGCAGTGCAGACAGTAAGGAGAGTTTTAAAAAGGCAAATACAGGTGAATGGACAAAGGGTAGACAGAAACACATGCCCCAGAACAGAAAGAAAAACCCACCCTGTGGGGCTGACCAGGGTGACCATGGGAACTAAAAAATACCTAACCCCACCCAAGTCCCCCAGGGCAGACCCGGGTGGGGGAGTGAGAGAGAGAGAGATTGATTGATTGATTGTACATTGCTTAACGTCCCGACAGCAACAAGGCTTTCTCAGGACGTGCCTGCACTGCTTGTGAAAAAAAAAACAAAAAAAAAACAACCAACTAAACAGAACATTGAATGTATGTCGCCAGCCGGTCAAACACATTAAATAAACCTAACACATGGGGCCTAAATAAAGCTAAGACCATTTAGCAACACACATCCAATATCAAGAGCTACAGGCAGTGCAGACAGTAGGGAGAGTTTAAAAAAGGCAAATACAGGTGAATGGACCTCGGGTAGACAGAAACACATGCCCCAGAATAGAGAGAAAACCCCACCCTGTGGGGCTGACCAGGGTGACCCTGGGAACTAAAAAATACCTAACCCCACCCAAGTCCCCCAGGGCAGACCCGGGTGGGGTGAGAGAGAGAGAGAGAGAGAGAGAGAGAGAGAGAGAGAGAGAGAGAGAGAGAGAGAGAGAGAGAGAGAGAAATGAAATGAAATAAAACTTTATTTCTGAACGGAAGAAGCAGTTAGCACATGTGCCATTTTTCACGCTTGCCGTTGCTAATCTACAAAGGTACAACTCTGCTAAAGGTACAAAGCTACTAACATACAAAAGTACAAAGCTAATAACATAAAAGTGCACATAATATAACAAGTCGTTAAAAAAGAGATGGATAAAGCAAAATGGAGCGCACCAATTATGATTACTAACAATGTGAACGGGGGGAAAAAAAAAAGAAAAAAAAAAGATAGTCTTAAAATTCCTTCTTTCACTGAAATCAAACACGCGCGCACGCTCGCGCCGCATGCTCACACACACACACACACACGCACGCGCGCAAGCACACACCCACATACACGCACGTGCGCGCGGAGGTTAATATCAGGGCTTTAGGCGATGGAGATACCCGAACCAGTGAATGAGCTGTTAGATAGCAGGTACTTGAAAGAGAGAGAGAGAGAGAGAGAGAGAGAGAGAGAGAGAGAGAGAGAGCAGCGTGCTAATTTAAAGCATTATGTCAGTGTCTGCATGGTGACGGAGTGGCCGCTTTTATGTCACCGCCACTGTCTGACTTTCTCTAGAAGTAAAGGTTTTTTAGTGTTTTAATTCTTTTCTGAAAAGAATTAATTTTTACTAAAGAAGTTGAAAGGATGCAAAGCTGGCTAAAGAGCTCATCCAATGTCTTTCTCCAAACTAGCTATATGCAAAGGTTCAAGTAAATATGACAACAACTACAGTCTCTAATCTGGGTCAACCGACTTCCTATAAACGGTTGTTTATGTCTTCAATGAGACATTCAATTACAATATGCTCGGAGGCTCTCTTAGCCACCCACTTAAGAAAGTATTTCGCCAAGTTTTAAGCTTGTGTGTACAGAAATATCGGAGATTTATTGTTTACATACATACGCACACACACGCACATGTATACATATGCACATACGGCGCTTCGCGCCAAATGTATGTTCAGCAGTGAGGTCAGCGTAACTAGACATGATGTAATTTTTATCTTGTTATTTCAATTGTTAGAGGTTTAGCCTGCCCACCGTTGACACCATTGACATATTAAATTTGCCCCACCATGACCCGTCCTAAAAAGTCCCTTCTATAAATAGAAGGGACTTAAAAACTTTCGTCCATGAAGTGAATATTGCATGTTCAAGTAAACGCATCACAATAGAACCTGTTTTAAGCAACCACCTTTTCGCTCGCAAGGAGTTGTCTTAGTTAACCCCTTGACTGCTGCCCCGCGTATAACGTACCTGGCGACTTTGCCTTTGCCTGGTGCCTATTCATGTGCGTTGTACCTGAAATGTGCGCAAGGTAAATGTGCTAGGGGAATTCATTGTTGGCTTTTGTCAGTCGACTGAGAAATGCAGTGGTTACTTCCCTTATACCAGTTTCTGGCCATATGTCTCCTCATTTGGTGCAGAATCGCCAAAAGGGACTGTAAATTGTTTACTTTCTAGCGTGGAACAATGGCGGCGGGCTCTTCAAGTTCAAGAAACTTTCATCTTTTTGAGCGTTTAACAGCACTTGAGGTGGCACAGGAGATCATGAACGATGATGAGAGTGCAGAGGAAGAGTTTAACTCATTCTACCCCAGACACACCACAGCAAGATAAGGATCGACCATGATAGTTCAAGGGTGATGCCAGAATAGCTTGGCGCCTACGGGCGCCAAGCTATTCTGGCATCACCCTTGAACTATCATGGTCGATCTGTGTCCTGCACTGCAATGCAGTCTTCAGAGAACAAAGGCAAAACTTGGGGGATTTCGGTGTTGGGGTAGAATGAGTTAAGCTGTGGTCTGGAAATGTTTTGCTCACTAAATTCTGTCAGTTTGTCAGATTATTGTCATTTGTGTGTGCCTTGAGTGTTTGCATGCTGTCGCGGTTGTCATTTTTTTGGTTTTGTTTAACTCATAACATACTGAGGTTAAAAGCGTCAAATGTGTACGCTGCGATATGCAAGCTACATTAGAGAGTTCTTACAGATAAAGATGTAGACCAATGGCTTTAGTTCAAGGGTGGTGCCAGAATAGCTTGGCGCCTAGAGGTGCCAAGCTATTCTGGCACTACCCTTGAGCTATTTTAGTCAAACTTATTTCACACACTTGTGTATTCTGAATGATAAGGGTTATTTCCAAGATAACACAAACATTAACCCAGTCTGAATAGTCAGATCATGCCAGAGTTTACTCAGATCAAAGTACATGGTATCAACATTTATCCTGTAAAATTTCAAGCAGATAGGCCGAGAAATGAATGAGTAGTGCCCTTATAAAGACAGGAACATCAAATTAGTGATTCTTGCTCTGGAACACAGCAATATTATGAGCATAAAATGTGCTGGCACTCAACAAAGGGTTAAACTAAGTGATCTTAAAAGTGAAGTCACCTGTCATTAAAAACCTAAGATTAACTTATTCTACCCCAACACCGAAATGCCCAAATTTTGCCTTTGTCCTCTGAAGACTGCACTCTAGTGCACGACACAGATCGACCATGATAGTTCAAGGGTGATGCCAGAATAGCTTGGCGCCCATAGGCGCCAAGCTATTCTGGCATCACCCTTGAACTATCATGGTCGATCCTTATCTTGCTGTGGTGTGTCTGGGGTAGAATGAGTTAAAGGTCACCTGTCATTGAAGACATGGCTACAGCCACCTAAATGATGTTTTTTTAATGACACGTGATAAAAGTGGTCCCTCTAAACAGGTTCTTCTGTACGACAATGTAAAAGTAGTGTGAAATGGACCGAAATAGCAAAGATGACTCAGCATGGCTAGATGATAAATAAGTGCTTGGTGCCATACCTCCTCCATGTAAGGCTTGACCACATGTTGGCGGAAGAGATTCTCAGCATCCTTGATCTTGTCGATGAGTGCATATGTCCTCAGGCACTGACGCAAGACTCCCACATCCTCTGATTCCAGACCCTCCAGAAAGGAACCTTCCAGGCTGAACTGCAGGGTGGTCGTGATATTTGCAATGCGCTGAAACAAACACAGTAAGTTCAACCCACACAGCACTGACACTACAGCAGATGACTGACCATGATAGTTCAAGGGCAGTGCCTATTTTGACACTAGCCTTAAACTAGGTATAAAAAGTAACCAGCAAGTCAAAGTTACATTCCCAGTCCTACCACAGACACTAAACCTCAAGAACCGAGTCCATTATGCAACATATATTTATGCTTAAGCCATCAGGTCCGGACATGTTGCGACTGGATTGACCATGACAGTTCAAGGGTGGTGTCAGAATAGCTTGGCACCTGCAGGCGCCAAGCTATTCTGACACCACTATTAAACTATCACCGTCAACCTGTTTCCAGAACTGTGACGTAGACCTCAAAGAATATTTTTTAAAATTGTGAATTTCATCTTCAGGATGTGATGAGTTAATGCAGAATCTGGTAGTAATTACTTTTGTAAGTAATTCCTGATGTAGCACTAAAAAAATACCCGCAAACAAACAAAGAAAGCGGACAAGGTCCTATAAGCAAGCTTTATAGTTTAAGCAGCATGCAGTTCCTGTTTTTAATTTTGATTTGATTTGTTGTTCCAGTGGTTTTTTTCTCCTAGTCTATGTAAGCAGACCGAAGTAAAACTTTTGATTCTGTTCTGAAAACAAACAACACAAAACAACAGAGAGAAAGGAATGTAGAATGCATGGACTCACTGGCTTGATTTTCTCCACTAATGGTAGACCTTTGCTCTTGGTGACATAAAACTGGAGCTTGTTGAATTCTGTTGCCACCCTCTCTATCAGCTGCCCGCTCAATTGCCTATGAGCAAAATGCACACTTATCTTTTACCATCAGTACTACGGTTTCATATTCTCAGCCTCCTGAGCATCCATAAAGAAGAGTATGGGGTCTGTGGGTGCTTACATGTAAGAAACATTTAACCCTTTGGCTGTCAGAAGGAATTTCTGTAATAAGGATTCCTGCATGTAAGCACCTGCAAATCCAGTACTTTTCTGTGTGGATGTTCCTCACTCTCAGGCTGAAAATACACCAAAGTTCAAATCCACACTCAAGAAATAATGTTCACTACTCAGCCATAAGACAATACAACAGGCAACAGAATAACTGCAATAGGTCAAGGGTGGTACCAGAATAACTTGGTGTCTCTATATACTAAGCTATCCCGGCACCATCCTTAACTCATTCAGCCCGATGGCCGTATTGCCCAAATTTTGGAGGCGTCATCTAACGAATATGGACCTGTTGCAGGAGATGGATCGACCATGATAATTGAAGGGTAGTGCCAGATTAGCTTGGCACCAACAGATGCCAAGCTAATCTGGCACTACCCTTGAATTATCATGGTCAACCCATCTCCTGCTCTAGTGCGTCAGGACTAAATGGATTAAACTACCAATATCATAGCTGTTTAAAAAATACAAAACTAGTCTGGTACCACCACTGACATATCATGATTGTTCAGAGATGCCAACCCCTTTCACTACCTGACCTTACCATTTTCAAAATTTGACAGGAAGAAATAAAATTTGACAGGAAGATTTCGCGTGAACATAAAACTCGGTCATTCAAGGTTAAAGTTCAGTCTTTTAATGCAGTCATTTTTTTTGTTTTTGTTTGCGCAGCACTTTTCTCTTTGTGGCGAGTTGTTGCACAATGCCTAGTGACATCAACTAATCCACCATGACAGATTTTGAAAGCAATTTACATGTAACACAGCGAGCATGCCCTTGTGACACTTTGGATGCGGTTATTAATAGATAGTCTTTGGAATAATGTTGCAAAACCTTCTGCTGATACACTGTTTTCGCTTTTTTCGCCTCAGCATTGCGGCTGCAATCAGCACTTTTACATTTTAACGATTCATTTTCGTCACCCATGCTTACTGTGTAAATCAGCGAAATCCCAAGAACTACTGAACTGAACTGAAATCACACTATTTCCGATCTTGTTCAGATTCCAATTGGTTGCGCTAATCAGAGGACACTTCTGATTGGCTCATTATTTATCTCGAGGGAAACGCGTTGGCTCGGCGGTATAACAGCAGCAAAGTCAGTGAGAAATTGGTAACTTTTAGGGGACAATTTCAGCACTTTTTTTCGCCGGAAGATAATTTATTTGGCCATAAAATCTTAAGAAATTATTTTTGGCGTAAGAAAATACGGCAAAACCAGAAGAGTTGGCATCTCTGATTGTTCTATCTCCTGAATGAGTGTGTAGTCTGCAGAGGACAACTTCAAAATTTGTGAATTTTAACCTCAAAGCTTATGTGTTAAAAACTGTCGGCAAGCAACCCTTTGATCCTTACATGTCTTTTCTGCGTGATAATCACCAAAGTATAATTTGTGTTGCTTGTGTCAGCTGCAAAGTCAAACGTTCTGTATCACGTGCTATGATCCTGCCCTATGCTCCAGATATTTCAATTATGCGGCCCTGATTGAGCGTATGTCTATTGAGAATGCTGGTGAAAGTCAGAAATATAGATCACTGAGCATTTTGATTATGGTCATCAAGATGACTGTTTCCTTCACTGCCTTGTCCACTGCATTTGTCTGCTTGTAGGTTACAAGGAAAAAAATGTTTAAGTTTCATTTGCTACTACACATACACAGTGTTACATTTGATTATTTTTACATTCACTGTTAGCCACAAAAAATTGATACAGATATCAACATGAATGCTATCATTGAATAGTGTAACATCTCTGGGCTGACCCCACAATCACCAACTGTTGAGTGGTTTTAGACTGTCACCAATATTCTCAGTGGAACCCTACACTAAGACCAGGGCCACAATGGACATAAATTTCCTAAAAGCATGTGAAATGCGATGAAGACTTGTTCATGTCACAGTGAAACTTGATGAAAAAGAGTTGACATCACAGCTGTGGAACTTCGTCAGAGAGGCCCAGAAAAATGAAAGTAAGCAAAATGCATTTTTCTTTAAAAGGTATTTTTTCGAAAAATACTTACCGATGACATGATCTTATGGGAGATGTCTACTACTTACGCAATTCTAGCCTAAGAGCTCGTTGTGTTACCACACAACCCGGGAGGCACTCGGGGAACCCCGAGGGGGCCGAGAGTTATCTCCCGATACTTCCCATCTGGGACAGAGTACCCATAGTCCTTCAGTCAGGATACTTAGCTTACCAGCGGCAAGCGGGGCAGGTGGGAGGGTCGTCCGAGTCATGTCATTGGTAAGTATTTTTCGAAAAAATACCTTTTAAAGAAAAATGCATTTGTTTCTTCAAAAACATTACCGATGACATGACCTTATGGGAGAATGGCGAAAAGGAGGAGGGTGCCGCGCTCTAGCACACCGAAGGCCCCAAGGGCCGTCCTCCCAACCGCAAACTCCCGACAACTCGAGGAAGGTATAAGCGACGGCGCTGAAGCGCCAGGAGGGAGGAGAGCCCCCCCCCCGGGATGTCCCCCACCAGAGCGAGTAACCTCGCTAGGCTGACAGAACTCTGCGATCGAGAGCACCTGCGCGCCAGCCCTCCAATAGCCACGATGAGGGCAGCCCAGTTCCTGACGGCTGTGGCGTTCATGGCCCTGCACGTAGCTGATTGGACGTAATTAGCCTCTAAGCTCCCTGAGGGAGGGATCCTGGACTTTGGATCGTATGACTGAGCGTAGACAGGAGGATCGACTGCCCTGTAGCTTCAGAGCTGCCGGGCACGGCCAAGAAGCGTGCGCGTCCGCCCGGACGGCTATGTCGTCGTAGGCATACGTGAGGCAAGCTCAGGCTATCCTGCCTAGTCTCCTGGGGATAAGTCTACCAGCTGGGGTCAGCAGGGTCGGTAGGGGAGAGGTGACGGACGCCGTCCAAGAGCACAATGCCTCGCCAACTTCATCGTAGAGGCGTCAAGTTGGGGAAGCGGGCCGTAGCGAGGCTTCGACCGCTGCCCATGCGCAGACTCCAGCGTTGAGGGTCTGTCGCAACCGCCAAGGTGCAGGGGTAGGCGCTCCAGCAAGGCGGAACAGTGACCATCGCGGCTGCATGCGGACCTAGTAGAATGCGGGAAGCAGTAGCGGGGGGTCCGTGGCGAGCTGAGGGGAAGGAGGTTCAGGACCGGTGCCAGGGAAAGGGGTGACCAACAGGACGAGAGGAGGATCCTTCCCAGGCTAGGTCAGAGCGTTGGCATCTCGTCCAGGAGGGCTATATCCCACGAAGGCGCGGGGAAGCCAGAGATCCCACCTTGCGGCGAACAGGTCCACTAAGCCATCTCGCCGATCCTCCGAAGGTATCCTCGTGCATACCGAGTGAAGCAACTGGTTCCATCGGGGAAAAGGCTGGCGCAGACCTCCCACGAGCCGACCTCCTAGTCCGTGTCGGATCCAAGCCGTTCACGCTCTTGTCCTCGAGGTCCGGAGGCTAGGCTGGACCTCGAGAAGAACCACGGAAGTAGGGGGCGTAGCTATAGCAGCCGGGCTGCGAGACGACCGACGGAGAGTAGAGCCGACTACTGAGCCGTGGCTAGGCCCTTCCACCGCGAGCACCGCCGCAGCCGTACCACCTGTCCAAACTCCGGCGTACCCCTGTGCGCCCAATGGGGATGTCGAATAGGTTAGGCACCCGGGAGACGGCGCTGCGCTTTGGTTCCACAGTGTCCATGGGTAGGTTGAGGACCCCCGGTGAATCCAACGGAAAACCGAACAGGAGCGGAGCCTACATCAGCGGTGACTCCTCCTTCGCAGGTGAACCGAGGAACGTTGTGGAGGCCGAGTGCACGGGTAACTGGAGTCAAGGGTCGGCAGCTCCGGAAGAAGGCGCAGCCCAAGATCTGGAGGCGGAGCCGAAGACCACCTGCGCGGACCGCATCCCATCGCCATCTGGCACCAGCGTAAGCGCAACCAAGGTCCTAGCAGCCTCCTCCGGTCTGCTCCCCGAAGTGAAGTCCAGGAACTCCGAAGAACCTGGGTCAGCCGAGTCGTCAGCACAGGGGGTCCTTCCGCGGCCAGACGCCCTGCCAGGGGCCAGGAGCCGTCCACTGGAGAACGAAGAGCAGGGTAAGGAGCTCCCCGATCCCACGCAGTGTAGGTTGTTACGGACGAGAGATGTCATCTAGTCCAAGAAGAGTCAAGAGCGGATCCGCAGCCGGTAGGGGCAGGCAAACTCCTGAGACCTCCCGAGAACCGGTCCCGCCGAGGGAAGCCAACAGCTGACCACTCCAAGGAGGGCGAAGCAAGAAGCTCCGGGAACCGAGAGAAGAAGCGCAGGGTAGTCGAAGCGCCTGTCACGAAGTGCGGCAGCCGCGGCCAACTCCGAGCTGTATCCGAGAGGGCACCAGTGGAGACAGAAGCCGAAGCGCTCGCAGACCTGTTTACCCCCCGTGTGAAGTCAAAACCCTTCCAACTGACTAAGGGTAATTTGGATCTCACGCGTAAAAGGTCACAAGCTAGTGAGTAGTCAGATCTCCAAAGGTGTATATAGTGTATAACTGTGTAGAAAGTGTACATGTAAGTGTAACCCAAGCAAATATGTGTACTTTAACCCCCAAGTGTAGGTAAACAGGTCTGTGCTAGGCGAAGTAACGACAGCGTCCTCCCCGAGGATCCACCGGAGGGGGTCGAGCGTCCAGAAAAGGAGCGACTGCAGCCAGGCGCCCTGGGACGGAGCACGAAGAAGGGGAAATGGCTGAGTGAGGGGAGAGGAATGGGATGAACGGCAGCCGGACGCGAAGGGGACCGACGAGCGAGACGGGACAGGATCCCTGGAGCGACGTGAAGAACGGCAACTCGTAAGCACGCCCGCAGTGGAGAGAGCGGAGTGTAGACGTAGAGTGCTCGAGGAGTGACTCCAACGATGGCGAACCGTAGCGGACGAGCATCCCATGGAGCGGTCCCTCCTTGCGTGTAGGAGTTCGAGAGAGGAGGTCCAACGTTGCCGAGAGGATTCCAAATCGTGCCGTGAAAGTGTACGCGTGCGTGAATGTCTCCGCGAACCGAGCTCTATGGCGAGGTGGGCTCGCTGCCGGCGAGGAGACTCCGCGTAGGAGCCAGCGGGCTTTCTAGGAGACGAGCGGGGATCGGCATTGGATCAAGGACGGAATGGCGCACGTCCCTCGGCACCGAGCTCCGTGCCGGTGCTGGTTTTCTGTCTGTCATAAGGTTTGTTCTTGGTGCGTTCCCTCCTAGGAACGACCGCATCGATCAACCCACTCCGCGTACTGGAACGTTGCAACCGGCGTGGTGATCTCTCCCCAAGATCGTCAAGGAATCGAGCGGTAAGAACGGAGACTGGAACCTCTGTCTAGCCGGCTGTCACCAACAGGACCCTGTAACCACTAGCCCCCGGCTCAGTGTGTCTCCCGACGAGCAGCGCTGTCCTGGTGGAGCCCCCTCCAGGGAGCGAGGGCGGTGCCAGCATACCCGCTCCGAGCGCGATAACCTGCGCCTCGTCATCGGCTGCCTGGACGGCTTCCAAGCTGACCTTGAGCGGTGTGTGGGTTCCGTACTGTGCGCCCAGCGGATTCCATTTGTGCCGAGACGATGCATGCGTGCGAGAATGTCTCCGCGAACCGAGCTCTATGGCGAGGTGGGCTCGCTGCCAGCGAGGAGACTCCGCGTAGAAGCCAGCAGGCTTTCTAGGAGACGAGCGGGGATCGGCATAGGATCAAGGACGGATAGCGCACGTCCCTCCGCACCGAGCTCCGTGTCGATGCATGCTTCCTGTCTGCCACAATGTTTGGTCCTGGTGCGTTCCCTCCTGGGAACCACCGCATCGATCAACCCACTCTGCACACTATACTGACGTGTCCGGCATGGTGATCTCTCCGTCATCTCGTCGGAACTCGAGCGATCGTAGTACCGGGAACAGCAGCCGGTATTTCAGCAGGTCTGGAACCAGTCACAGGTGCCGGGCGAACTCGCCAAAGGAAGCCCCAAGTAGCGCCCAGCGCCGTTCCGGTCACGTGGAGCAGACGTCACACCAACGTTCGGAGGTACATCCGGCACATGGTAGACAGACCTTGTGCGAGTCCGACGGTCACTGGAATCCTCCATGTAGTGAGCAGGTCGTCCAGAGACCACTGCAACATATAAAAACCGAAGGCACGCGGGCGTGGGCCTGAGGGACCCTGCCCTGGTAAGGTTAACCTTCGCAACACATCATGCACAACAACTCAAGCATGTCATGACAAGTATAGGCCTGAAGCAAGCGGCAGGCACAGTAACCTTAGTCGGAGTGGTGCCCTCCGCTGAACACCGGCGCTGTACTATAGCGACGGGCCTCCAGGTGCAGCTTTGATCGTAGTTTTATGTTGCCTATACAGGCCATTAATCTCCTTTCGACCGTAATTTGTATTCACATGCACAAGCCTTAGGCAAGGAGGAATTTAACCAAAGAGCATATACTAAAGTGTTCAGGAGACATAGGGCTGTCTTAGCACTCTGTTTCCGTCAGGTAGGTTCGGGTTGGGATGAGGTCACTGGCGCCGGCCCTCAGCTGCCTAGGCGACGGGCTCCACCCGTCCGAAAGCAATGTCCATTTCGTAGCTCTGTTCCTGTAACTTGCGGAACGAGCGCATGCATAAATGTGAGCAGCACCTGTGGCGGCAAGCCAAACTTTTTTTTTTTTTTTTTTTTTTCTTTTACAGCCACAAAAAGGTCATCTTGGACCTTAAAAAACGGCAGCAAGGCGTGGCGACCAGTGGCCCTGCGCTCAAGTAGGCAAACGCCTGACATCCAAGAACAGAAACATGTGATGCCAAGTATAAAAGTGCACAAGAATGTTCACCCACCAGCCAAATCGTGTACCTAATAAGCCCCCGAGTAAGGTAACAGGGCTGCATTACGCAAACCAGGCATTACGTGACCGACACAGTACCAAAGTAAGCGTCGGCTCTCGCCACACTCACCAACGCAATGCGTCAAGGAAATGCTGGAGCATAACACATTCCCCGAACCCCACAAGGTACAAAAAGAGTAGGTGAGGAACAAGTGAGTAGGTAAGCGCCCGAATAAAGTTAGACTTAACTGTCACCGATCTTTCCCACCACTCCCATTCCATTAGAGGTTTTAACCGCGAGGAAAAGGTGCTCTGCATCGCTAGACGCCATCTTGGAAAACGAAGCTGACCACCTGTGGATCTGAGCCGTTTAAGAATGACCGTTCCAGCTAAAAACGTCTCATTCCTTTCCTCACGCGTAAACGCCCTCTTTTGAGAAAGGGAGATTTTGACCCTGTTAAATAATAATGCCACACCAACACGGAAGGAGATAGGGAACGGGCGCGAGGCCCGCCAAGTAAAAGTCAAGAATCTTGGCGCAAAGCAACCGCGCCGAAGAAGACCGCCTTCGAGCCTGCTCAACCAGTGCCCAGCGCGGGGACCGGCCGAGGGCCAACCCAACTACCTTACCTTTTCCCGGAACGGGACCGGGGAAGGGGGGAGAAAATCTCAACCAAGGCACGCGCGGCGAAGTCACAGCGAAGCAGACAGCACAGCCCAGGCCGGAACCAAGAAGCCAAAGGGCCGCTGCCAACGAAAAGGGGACACCAGAGCCACGCGAGGCACAGGAAGGACGGACGAAGAAGAATTCAAGCGAAGAACCCAGGCCGTCGACGACCGGCGACCCGGTCGAAAATCCCAAGTCCGTAGGCTAGAGCTAACACGTCTGAACAGCGTAAGCCTAAGTAGACTGACTGAAGGACTATGGGTACTCTGTCCCAGATGGGAAGTATCGGGAGATAACTCTCGGCCCCCTCGGGGTTCCCCGAGTGCCTCCCGGGTTGTGTGGTAACACAACGAGCTCTTAGGCTAGAATTGCGTAAGTAGTAGACATCTCCCATAAGGTCATGTCATCGGTAATGTTTTTGAAGAAACAAATGCTTGTGTAGACTTCGAGTCAAACCAACGGTCAAACACCAGCAGGACATTAAACAGGGACTGGATGACGGTGGGATAAATACGTTAAACCATGGATAGTGATGATTTGTGAGTGGCTTGCTTTGGACACACAGTTCTGGCTCCTCAGCACAGCCTATGACAATTACAAGTATGAGCCAGAACTTGTGTGTCAAAAGCACGTTTCTGCTTGGAAATCACCCCCCATTCATGGTTTAACTTACACATCTACTATATGTGCAATATTCCCCACTTGTTTCTCTGCTTGTGGCATTTGTTTATTAGTGAGTGCAAATGAATCTGTGTGATGTGAGAGTGCTCAGAGTTAGAGATGCTTCTCAGCGACTTACACATTTTCACTTTATAAGTGAGAAGACCACTTTTTTCTGGTAAAAAAAAAAGTATTTTTCTCTAAAATGTATTTTTAAAAACCCAACTTACCAATGGCGTTACTAATAGGAAGGTACGCTTAGCTTACCGATTTCAGCCTAAGAATCCGTTGTGTATACTACACAACCAGGGAGGTGACTCCAGGGAGTTGTTAACAAGAAACCCTGAGTGGCCTCCCCTGCCTCTCCATCCGGTCACATGCTTGGCAGTATCCTGCCAGTCTTTGCCTTAGCTCAATAGCGGCAAGCGGGGCAGGAGGGAGGGCCTCTGAGTAATGCCATCAGTAAGTATTTTTCTAAAAAATACATTTTAGAGAAAAATACATGTTTTCTCAAAACTCTTACCGATGGCATTACTAATAGGAAGAATAGTGAATAGGAGGAGGGTGCCGGCCACTCTGTAATTCCCAAGTATTAACTTTGCCAGTAAACGCACACCCTGTGCGTTAAGCTATCAAGGTCCCCCCACACACCCACTCCCAACAATTTCAGTTAGGCCTTAACTATGACGCCTGTGGCACTGGGAGGGAGCGCTGCACTAGGGCCAGGTTGTTGCGCTTGCCAGATAGCCGGTAGGTAGAAGTGGGCGAAGGTGGATTGAGCCCGCCAACCCATGGCTGCCAGAATGTCTCTCACTGCACAGTTGCGGTCAAAGGCGATGCTCACTGCCACTGCTCTGACCTCATGTGCCCGGATACGCATTGTCTTCGCCCGCTCTGGGGAGAGTTCTTTGTACGCAGACCGGATGACCCAGCGGAGCCAGGATGAGATCGTCTGTGCCGAGATGTCATGTCTGCCCGGAGCCAAGGGCAGGAAAAGGCGTAAGCGCCCTTGTCAGAGTGGCTTAGTTCTGCGCAGGTAAATTTTCAACGCCCGGACGGGTCCTGCTGACTGGTATATCCCCTTGAGCCGGACGGACGGTGAACACCTGGGGTGCAGCCGCCGGGGGCTAAGTCTTGGCCAAGAACGTCGGGTCGGTGAGGAGCTGCACTGAACCATCGGCCCTGAACTGGAGACAGGAGGGCCGGACAGCGAAAGCGTGGATCTCGCTCACCCTGGACGCTATGGCGAGGGCGAGAAGGAAGCAGGTCTTCCTGGTTAGGTCCCCAAGCTGCGCCAGGGGTAGAGGTTCGAACTGCTCCGAGTTGAGTCAGGTTAGCACCCATGACAAGTCCCAGTGAGGGATCAGCAAGCGGGAAACCGGCCGCTGAAGATCCAGGTGCGCCATCAGATCTGAGAGGTCCTTGCAGGCACCCGGGTCTGGCCAGCCCAAGTGTTGGTATGTGTCTGCAATCATTGCCAGGCAACCTCTGATGGTGATGGGGCCCAGGTTCTGCTGGGAGAAGAGCCACAGAAAGAACTCGGCCAGTTGGGGGGGTAGTCAGGTCTGTGGGGCTGCTCGGCTGCGCACCAGGACTGGAGGACCCACCACTTTTGCTTGTAGACATTACGGGTAGAAGCCCTGCGAGCCGCTGCGATCGCTTCAACCGCTGCACCCAAGAAGCCTCTTGCAGCGAGGGCCTGCCGGACAACCTCCAAGCGTGTAGTAGCAGCTGCTCCGGGCACAGGTGAAAAAGCTGCTGCCGGGGTTGCTTGAGCATCGTATGAGGTGTGTTTGGAGCGTCAGGGGAGGGTCCGTGGCGAGGCTCAGGTCGGTGGTCCAGCTCTTGGCCCAACTGAATGACGCCACGAGGAGCAGAACCGTGTTGCCTCCCTTGAGCTTCTGAAGCACCTTGGGTACCAAAACGGAAAGAGGGAACACGTAGCAGCACGTCCCAAGAGATGGAGAGCGCGTCTACTGTTCAGGCCAGTGGATCCGGGATGGGGGAGACGAAGAGCGGAAGCTGCCTGTTCTACCTCATGGTGAAGAGGTCTATCATGGGCGTCTCCCAGCGTGAGCAGAGTAGCCTGAAGATGTCCGGGTGCCGGGACCACTCTGTGTGGGGAAGTTGGCCGCGACGCGCGAGAGAGTCAGGGGGTGAGCCACACGGCCTTCAACTTCCAGCCAGTTGATGTGTCTGCATGCGTGGTCCCATGGCCAGCTGCCCAAGGTTGTGATGAACTCCGGCAGCAGGTGTGCTCCCCAGCTGGAGAGACTTGCGTCCGTGCAGATGGAGAGTTGGGGCGGTGGGGTGGAGAGTGGAACCTCCACCGCTGGAGATGAGGTCTGACCAACGGCGACACTGGAACCAGGGCTGCTAGATCGCCGGAGGACGGGCACCAATGGAGAAGCAGATGCAGTTGGATCGGCCGAGAGTAGAGCCTGCCGAGGGGCTGCGCTCAGGAGACCCAGCAGTTGGAGCCAGACCCTGGCCAGTAGAGTTTCCAAGCGAGACACTTGGAGCAACAGCCCCGCTAACTTCTGAATCTGCCCTTTGGGGAGCCACACCCAGTTGAGGTCGGCCTAGGTGAATAAACCTGAGCGACGGCGTGAGATTGGACTTGCCACTGTTGACCAGGAATCCGAGTTGGCAGAGAAGGGTCAGCAGGGTGTCCCTGTCCTCCTCTAGGGCTGCCGCAATCTGGTTCTGGAGGAGTAGATCGTCCAGATAGTTGGAAGTTGGGCTTGAGGCCGTCTGTTGGAACCTGGCGATGACCCCGTCAATAATCCTGGTGAAAACCCACGGACTGAGTCCGAAGGGCAGCGCCCGAAACTGGTATACCACTCCGCGAAAGGCGAAGCGAAGGTATTGCCGGGGTGCCGGGTGCATGGGCACATGGAGATATGCATCCGCCAGGTCAAGGCTCACGGCGAAGTCCCCGGGTTGCACCACTGCCCGCAAGGCTCTGGCTGTTTCCATTCAGAAGTGAGAGGCTGAAATGTACTTGTTTAGCGCTGAGAGGTCTATGACCGGGCGCCACTTGCCGCCGGGCTTGGGCACGACGAAGAGGCGGCTGTAGAAGGCTGTGGAGTTGAGACGCAAGACCACCTCCATGGCCTCTTTCCGGAGCAGAGAAACTACCTTGCCGTGAAGCGCTTCCGCCTTGCACTGGTCTCCCGGAACCCGAGTCCACATGGGGGAGTGTTGTAATGGAGGGGAAGACTGGAACAAGATCCGCAGGCCCTCCGAGATGGTCGAGAAAATCCAAGGGTTGTCCTGACACAGCAAGCGCCACATGCCGCTGTGGTGAGCTAGCCTCCTGCCAACTGGAGACCCTGCAGGAATTGGCGGGGGCACGGGAGACACGTGATCGGGCCCGACTGCGCCCGGGCCTCCGGGCGCCTCTGGGCCTGGCAGGGGTGGGGGGCAGGGAAAGCGCAAGAGCGCAAGGGAGGGGGGTAGAGGCGCTGCGGCCTTTGGGACGGCGGGTGGGGGGTCTGAAGGGCCGCAGGGTGCAACCCATGGCCCTGCAGGCAGACTGAAAATGGGAGGCGGAGGAGACGGCAGTACTGGGCCAGAGATCCTTAGATGACTCCGTGACTGTCTGCCAGGTCGGTCAAAACAGCAGGGGTCCCCCGAACGGAGCCTGGCGAAGCTGTGTCTTTACTGAAGCCGGGGGGGAGGAGCAGAGCGCAAGCAGGGTGTCCCACCTCATCAGGTCGCAGTTGGCGGCAGCTGACATGGCGGTGGCCGAGGTGTGATACGCCGCCCGATTCGCCGCCACTAGCACCGCGTGTATGCAGCGTAGCAGAGCTGAGGACGAGAGATCCCAGGTGCCTTCCAGGCATCTTACCACGGACTCGAGGAAGCCTGCACACGCCAAGGAGTTGCAGACCAGGGTCGCCGTCTTCTCCAATCTGTGGGGGACCCATGTCCGCCGGCCCCAGGGGGCCCCTGTCTGCAACAACGCTGCCCTGTCTAGGGGACAGGAGAACGCCTGGAAGTGACCTGCGTACCACTGTTTGCGGAAACTGATATCCATCCCGGCTGGCCATCTGGAGTCTGAAAAGAAGCCCTGGTCTCTAAAGCTGTCCTGTAGGAGATGATGGCGGGCAGGCGTCAGAGGGGAGGAAGGACGTGATGAGCCGGGCGGCCTCGTTCAGGGAGCGGAGTGTATGAGAGGTCAGGGCTGTGCAGACTGACAAAGCCGACAGGGATAATCGCATGCTGGGGGATGCCGAGTGAAGGTCACCCAGACCCAAGGCAGACGCCGAGTCCTCTGGGTGGAGGCTGAGAGCCTCATCGTCGTCCCATGCGGACCGCGAAAGGGGGAGGGGGGGGGGGGGGGAAGCGCGGGTTCCCTTGAGACGAGCGAAGCTTGGCGACCGAAGAGCGCCTGCACCCATGATGAGTAGAGGACGGGGAGGCGGAGGGTGAGGGGGGGGGGGGGCTGGGAAGGGGACGAAAGGAAGCCTCCGCAGAATCCGAAGAAAGGCTGCTCACCAAAGGGTCCCGACGCTCGGGGTTAGGCCGCCGAACCCAAAAGGAAGACTGATCCCTGGAGACACGACGTGACGATCGGCTGCTCTGAGAACCCCATGGAATCCACGAGCTGGGTCGGCGATCTTTATCGGAGCTGACGGGGCTGCACATTCTGTCTTTGTCCGACCTGATCCTCTCTGTCGGAGTGGCGAGGCCCATCTGGTATAGGAGCTTTACTCAATGCGTGGTGACCGGTGTCGCTGTGTGCCCCTCTCATCGCTCCTAGAGCGAGGGGTGGGGGGGGGCAGGGCTCCGGAGGTCTGGACTCAATGAGGAAGTACGTCCCATTGGCGGCTGACAGGCTCCTCTCTCTCCAGGCGGTGGGCCAAGGTTCCTGATGCTTGGACACGACGGGGAACCACATCCCGTCGGCGGCTGACAGTCTTCACTCCTTTAGAGTGGTGGTCCCAGGATCCGGAGGACTGGTCTTGGCGCTCGTCCGGCCGGCAGCTGACAGGCGCTTCTCTCTCAGAGGGGTGGCCCCGTGTTCCTGAGGCTTGGACTTGACGCATGTCCGGAAGGTGGCTGACAGGCTTTTCCCTCTCTGAGAGGCGGTCCTGGGATCCTGAGGCTTGGTCTCGGCTCCTGGTGCCTGGACTCGACGGGGGACCAAGTCCCGTCGGCTGCTGAAAGGTTCCTTTTTTCTCTCAGAGCGGAGAGGTACGGTCCGAGGTACCGAAGGGTGTGTGTGTGTGTGTGTGTGTGTGTGTGTGTGTGTGTGTGTGTGTGTGTGTGTTTGTGTGTGTGTGTGCAGGTTATCACCTGTGTACTGTAACAGAAATCAGACAAAAAGCCGTCGTAAGATCGTGGGGCCTCCTGTTAGAGGGCATGTGCTCACGACCGGTCGCGTTACAGAGTACCCGGTAAATGCCGCCACCAGGTAAAGTCGCAGACTGAGAGACATTAACCGAGGCTTTACCTTGTCATTACACGTGCAGCTACTAGGTAATCCCACCAGTGACCAACCACTAAGTAATCCACAAGCAATCCCAAGGTAATCCACCGAGCACAACACCAGGCACCACACAAAGTCTAGCACATAAAATCCACCGGTAACCCCACCATACACAGTAGAAGCATAGCGAAGAAGGCTGAACACAACCGTTCCTGGTGAGCTAAGCCTAAAGACTGGTGGGATACTGCCAAGCACGTGACTGGATAGGGAAGCAGCGGAGGCCACTCAGAGTGTCTTGGTAACGACGCCCTGGAGTCACCTCCCTGGTTGTGTAGTATACACAACGGATTCTTAGGCAGAAATCGGTAAGCTAAGCGTACCTTCCTATTAGTAATGCCATTGGTGAGAGTTTTGAGAAAACAAGGGTGGTTGTTCAAAACAGGTACTGTACTACACACCCTGTGCTAGCTGGGGGTGGTGAAACAGGGGTGGAGGTGGTGTTGGTGGTAGCAGAAGTGTGACTGATCCCCAGTAACTGCTCAATCTTCTCCACTGAGTGAGTGATGTTCATCAGACGCTGTAAACAAGCCTGCACACAGAAATCAGGTACATTAGAACCTGTTTTGAGCAACCATCTCTTTTTGCAAGAAAAAAGTGATTTTTAAGAGACAAGTGCTCTCTCAAGACAAGTATTGAAAGGCAAAAAGTGCCACCTGTCATTCTTCTTCTTCTTCTCGAACGTCGTCACAGTTGGAGTTTGGCTCTCAACATGAAATCTGTGGTCTTCTGTAACGCCTCCACAGGATGCCACCTGTCATTAAAGACCACCATTTTAGGTGGCTACAGCCACCTAAATGGTCACTTAATGACAGGTGATCTCTCATCATAAAGGTGGTCACTCAAAACAGGTTCTGCTGTAATACATGCAAAGAAATAATGAAACTGAAACTGGGAACAAACTTCATGCTACAAGTAATGTTTGATATCTGTAGACCTATGCTGCATAACCAACCTTTTTTCTCTGGATCTCTTGTTGCTGTTTAAGTTTCTCCTCCACAGCTTGGATGGCCTCGTTCATGGCAGTACGCACACTCTGCAACACCATCCTCACAGTATATTCATACTCCAGTAAACTTAGTTATCAAACTGCCAGGTGACCAAACTTTTTCAGGATTTTGAATGTAAACTTTTTTAATAAGTGAAATTATTTACATAAGAAAAGTGTAGTTGAGGCCTCTGAAAAAGTGATTAAATTATATTGAGCAACATTTTGCTTGATAGAGTGCGATAACAGGCAGATGTGATTACGAGACTTGTATCAATATGTCCGAGTCGAAGACGAGGACATTTGATTCGAGTCAAGTAATCACAGACCTGTCTGTTTATCGGCACTATATCAAACAAAATTGTTGCTCAATATAATTTATGTACCCAGCCCAAAACAACACTATGCCCCACGTCATTCATTTTGCGGCTGATTGCGGTGTTCAGACAAAACACATGAATGGCAGACGGCCGCACATTGCTGCCGACTCAGCGCATAGATTTCGATTGACCAGGAAGACATCCCTCGCGCTGGGACCATATGGCGTTGAGGCGCGTCCCCTGGGTGGTGGATAGGGGGTCCCTCGTGAGAGGGGTGCACCGAATGAAATAAGGTGCCGTGAACCAACATGGTCTAAGGGAAGGTGACCCCAACAGAAAACCCCTGGTCCTCCTAGTAAGGGGGTTGGGCGTAGGGGTAGCTTCCCCACCCTGCAAAAAAGGAAATCGCTACAAAAACGCCGACGAAAAGACTAACAGTAATTCCATTCCTGGAGGAGGAAGGTTCTTCTACCAGAAGACTTATGACGTCCTGTGGTGAAAGCCGGAAGTCTTCGGAAGCCACAGGACCGAGCCGCCTCTCTCTATCCAGGGATACAACCATGGGCACATGGAACGTCAAGACCATGTACCAGAGCGGCAAGGCCGCCCAGATAGCAGCGGAAATGCAAAAGTACAACCTTTCCCTGCTAGGTATCAGTGAAGCCAGATGGACGCAGTTTGGCCAGAAAAGGCTGTTAAGTGGGGAGATGATTCTGTATTCAGGTCATGAAGAGGAGAATGCCCCCCATACAGAAGGTGTAGCATTCATGCTGTCGCCAGTGGCACAGAGCGCGGTGATGGGCTGGGAACCTCTTGGGCCAAGAATTATCACAGCAGCCTTTAGAACCAAGAAAAAGCTCAAGCTGAACGTCATCCAGTGTTATGCGCCCACTAATGACAGTGACGAGGAAGAGAAACAAGAGTTCTACGACCGACTCCAGAGTGCCTTGGACAAATGTGCGGAGCGAGACATCACCATCGTCATGGGCGATTTTAATGCCAAAATAGGGGAGGACAACACCGGATATGAAGAGGTGATGGGGAGACAGGGACTAGGCTCGGAGATGAGTGAGAACGGGGAGAGGTTTGTAGACTTTTGTGCTCTAAACCGACTTGTCATTGGAGGCAGCATCTTCCCACACAGAAGAATACACAAAGCAACTTGGGTCTCACCTGACCATACAACAGAGAACCAAATAGACCATATCTGCATTAGCAAGAAATTTAGAAGATCCCTTCAAGATGTTCGAGTGAGGAGGGGAGCAGATGTCGCCTCAGACCACCATCTGCTTACCTTAAGAATGAAGCTCAAGCTAAAGAAAAGCCGCACAGAGACAACAAGAAGACAGCGCTATAATGTAGGCCTCCTGAGAGAAACTGGAGTTAGAGAAGAGTTTAAACTGGTGCTGTCCAACCGGTTTCAAGCGCTACAGGAGCTAGTAAATGAAGAGGAGGCGGTCACCACAGAGCAGCAGTGGAAGGCAGTTAGAGAGGCGCTGAACTCAACCTGCAAAGACACTGTAGAGTTTAGGAAACACCATCACAAGGACTGGCTGTCGGCACAGACCTTGAAGAAGATAGAAGTGAGGAAGCAGAAGAAAGCAGCTGTCAACAACAGTCGCACAAGAGCAGCCAAAGTAAGGGCACAGGGGGAATACTCGGAAGCCAACCGCGAGGTGAAGAGTAGTATCAGGGCAGACAAGAGGGCCTACACAGACAGCCTGGCAGCAGAGGCAGAAAAGGCAGCAGGCAGCGGCAACATGAAACAGCTCTACGACATTACCAGAAGATTGTCAGGCAAGTATGGCCATACAGAAAGACCAGTAAAAGACAAAGAAGGCAAGCCTATTGCAGACAGAGCAGACCAACTCGACAGATGGGCCGAGTATTTTGAAGAGTTACTGAACAGACCCAGCCCACCCGACCCCCCAGACATCCAGCCGGCAGAGACTGACCTACCCATCAGCTGTGACAGACCCAGCCGGGAAGAGATCAGAAGAGCAGTGGCATTCTTGAAGAACGGCAAAGCAGCAGGCCCAGATGGCATCCCAGCGGAGTCTCTGAAAGCAGACCTAGAGACAACAGTGGAGATGCTGTACCCACTGTTTGGAAAGATCTGGGAAGAGGAGGTGATGCCGGCTGACTGGAAGGAGGGGTACCTAATCAAGCTTCCCAAGAAAGGCGACCTCAGCAAGTGTTCCAACTACAGAGGAATCACCTTGCTGTCAGTACCAGGAAAGGTCTTCAACAGGATCATCCTGGAGAGAATAAAGAGCTCTGTTGACCCCCAGCTGAGAGACCAGCAAGCAGGATTCAGGAAGAACCGATCATGTACAGACCAGATCGCCACTCTCCGCATCATCGTGGAACAGTCTCTGGAGTGGAGCTCCCCGCTGTACGTCAACTTTGTGGATTATGAGAAAGCATTTGACAGTGTGGACCGAGAGACTCTGTGGAAACTCCTACGACACTACGGTGTACCCACAAAGCTCGTCCGCCTGATCAAGAGCAGCTACGATGGCATGACATGTCGCGTGATCCACGAAGGGCAGTTCACCAGGGAGCTTCAGGTCAGAACTGGTGTCAGGCAGGGGTGTCTGCTGTCTCCGTTCCTCTTCCTACTGGCCATATACTGGGTCATGAAGATGACCACAGAGCACAGACGAAGTGGAATACAGTGGACACTGTGGACACAGCTTGACGACCTCGATTTTGCAGACGACTTGGCATTACTGTCCCACACTCATCAACAAATGCAGGACAAGACCACGAGGCTTGCTGACATCTCGTCCCAAGTGGGCCTCACCATTCACAAACAGAAAACAAAGACAATGAGGCTGAACGCAACCAGGGAAGAACCAGTCTTGCTTGCTGGCACCCCGTTGGAGGAGGTGGAGTCCTTCACCTATCTCGGGAGCATCATAGACAAAAAAGGCGGCACTGATGCAGATGTCAGAGCACGAATCGGTAAAGCCAGAGCAGCCTTTCTCCAGTTGAAAAAAGTGTGGAGTTCCAGAGAGCTGTCACAACACACCAAAGTCCGGATTTTCAACTCCAATGTAAAAGCAGTTCTCCTATATGGAGCAGAGACATGGAGATTGACAAAAACCACAGTCAACAGAGTACATTGATTGTACATTGCTTAACGTCCCGACAGCAACAAGGCTTTCTCAGGACGTGCCTGCACTGCTTGTGAAAAAAAATACAATAAACAGAACATTGAATGTATGTCGCCAGCCGGTCAAATACGTTAAATAAACCTAACACAAGGGCTAAATAAAGCCAAGACCATTTAGCATCACACATCCAATATCAAGAGCTACAGGCAGTGCAGACAGTAGGGAGAGTTTTAAAAAGGCAAATACAGGTGAATGGACAAAGGGTAGACAGAAACACATGCCCCAGAATAGAGAGAAAAACCCACCCTGTGGGGCTGACCAGGGTGACCCTGGGAACTAAAAAATACCTAACCCCACCCAAGTCCCCCAGGGCAGACCCGGTCAACAGAGTACAGACCTTCATGAACAGTTGCCTTAGAAGAATTTTGAAAATCCACTGGCCAGAGAAGATCAGCAACGTCAGACTCTGGGAGAGAACAGAGCAGATAACAGCAGAGAATGAAATTGGGCGAAGAAGATGGGGATGGATCGGTCACAGTCTGAGAAAGCCAGCTTCCAGTATCACTAGGCAGGCATTGTCATGGAACCCCCAGTTCAGTTCAGTTCAGTCCTCTCTGCGCCGTCTGGTGCTTGAGGCGACATGGAACCCCCAGGGAAAGAGGAAAAGAGGTAGGCCGAGAAACTCCTGGCGTCGAGACCTCCAAGCAGACATCAAGAGACTGGGAACCACCTGGAGTAGAATCGAAGGAGAAGCACAGGACAGGAGTTGCTGGAGGTCTCTCGTCGACGGCCTATACCCGGGTAGGGGTGACAGGCGTAAGTAAGTAAGTAAGTAAAAGCAGTTCTCTTATATGGAGCAGAGACTTGGAGATTGACAAAAACCACAGTCAACAGAGTACAGACCTTCATGAACAGTTGCCTTAGAAGAATTTTGAAAATCCACTGGCCAGAGAAGATCAGCAACGTCAGACTCTGGGAGAGAACAGAGCAGATAACAGCAGAGAATGAAATTGGGCGAAGAAGATGGGGATGGATCGGTCACAGTCTGAGAAAGCCAGCTTCCAGTATCACTAGGCAGGCATTGTCATGGAACCCCCAGGGAAAGAGGAAAAGAGGTAGGCCGAGAAACTCCTGGCGTCGAGACCTCCAAGCAGACATCAAGAGACTGGGAACCACCTGGAGTAGAATCGAAGGAGAAGCACAGGACAGGAGTTGCTGGAGGTCTCTCATCGACGGCCTATACCCGGGTAGGGGTGACAGGCGTAAGTAAGTAAGTAAGGAAGACATCAGTGCATAGTATAACCGTACATGTTGCTGAGTAAATTTTACTTGTAACTACATCAGCATAATTGAGGAAAATGCCAGCAGGTTTCTTTATTTTGTTCTTTTCTCAGGTTGTCGATCGCCAGCTGACATCTCATCAATTTCATTTGTCACTCCAGCCTGACTCGCACGTTTCCTGAAGTCTTTTCTCCATTCGTGTGTGTATAGGATATATATTTCGAGCAATCATACACACTAAGAAGTATGTCATTACTACTACACATAAGGAGCACGTTAATGTTGCAGTGTGAACATATTTCGCGTTTCCGTTTTGAATATCCAAGATCGAGTCTTCTTGGTGCGCAAGGGATTTTGGGAAGGAAAGTATACCTAGCAAGCTCATTGTTACGATTGTGGTTGTGTTATCCTGTGAGAGCATACATGTGTTATTCGTAGGTAACGATATGTTGTTTATTTGAGCTATCACGGTTATGATTTCGTGCCTTTTTAGTAAGATTTTCTTTTGTTCATGAGTAGAGCCGATTTCGTTTTGTTTAGTCCGGAACGTTGTGAAAGGGTCGCACTGTCTGGTGGCCTCGTAAGTGTCGCGTCGATTAGTTGACATCGCAACATTTTTCGCTACTTTTTGTTTTCCTGTGCGCGTGTATCGAGCAGCCTTTATTTTGTTTGGTGAATGTTCTCGTACCTTTTTGAGCTATCATAGATAGGGATACCATACTTTTATGTGTCTTTATTATACGCTAGAATTTAGAGCTGAAGTGAGCAGCCGTGTTTTTGTAGCCTGATATATTGTTTCTGGAAAGTTTATGTTAATGAGCTTCGGCTGCGTCTTTCGTTCTGGTTATTTGAGTTCATGATTTCCGTAGAAGATTCTAGATTTTGATAGTGTATATAAGGAGGGCGCTGGGAAAGCCCGTGAGTACATTGTCTTGCTTTGTCAGTTGTAGAGATACACAGTTTATCGCGAGAGACGCTGTGTATGAGAAACTTTGAGTCGTAGTGTGGACATAGCAAAAGAGACTTTGTATTCAGTAGTTTGTGCATTTGAGAGTGCATTACTGTGTGGATATCGCATCGCTGAATTAAATATTGTTGGAACTGTTACTCCAGTATTGTCTACATCCTTAAGCCACGTGTGGCGGATTGCAGCTGAACAAGGTTTACTTTAAAGAACTCTACGTGTGTGTGTCTGGTGTGTTTATCATACTTCGACTACAACTCCACCACGTAACATTTTGGCGACCCCGACGAGATCTCTTCAGTTGGTTCAGTGGAAAGGGTAGCAGGAGAAAACAGCCAGCAGTGAAAAGCAGAGATGGCGACATCAGAATTGGAGACATTCCTGAAAATTGGAAAGGAATGTGGACTCGAAGGAGCTCAACTCCTCGAGTTTGTAAAGGAGAGAGAGGAGAAAGAAGAAAAGAAACGAGAGAAAGAAGAAAAGGAGAGACTGGAAAGAGAAGAAAGAGCCAAAGAATGTGAAATCAGGAGACTCGAAATCCAAGCAGAAGAAGCAGAGAAACAGCGAAGAGAGGCAGAGAAACAACGAGAAGAGGAGAGAGAAGAGGCGGAGAGGCAGCGTCAACACGAAATTCATCTAAAGCAGATGGAGATAGAGGCACAGAGCCAGAGAACTAATGAAGCAACAGCATTAGCGAGCAGAGAACAAACAGCCCGCGCGCCAAAACTTCCACCTTTCATTGAAAATTCAGATAAGATGGACGCTTATTTGGAGCGATTCGAGCGCTTCGCAAATAGCAACAATTGGAAACAAGAGACTTGGCCTATTAAACTGAGCGCACTTCTAACTGGCAAAGCGCTTGAATTTTACACCCGCTTACCAAGAGAAGAAGCCGAAGATTATACTCAGTTGAAAGCCGCCCTGTTGAGACAGTACGACTTCACTGAAGAGGGTTACAGGCGACGATTTCGGAACTGCAAGCCTGAAGAAGGAGAAACACCCGGCCTATTCATGGAGAGAATTAGAAGCTACCTGGAGAAATGGATAGAGCTTGCTGGTCTAAACAGAGAGTATCAAGACCTGTGCGACCTCATCATCAAAGAACAAGTTTTCAGCGCATGTTCTAAGGACCTGGCCGCCCACCTCAGAGAGCAAAAAGACCAGTCACTAAAAGCCCTGGCCGACTTCGCTCAAAGATACCTTGACGCTCACAACATGAAGTTCGGGTTCAGTAAGCCACAGCGTGTGTCTGCACCAGCAGAGGAAATCCACAATGTCAGAGACACCCCGAGATACAAGCCGGTGGAGAACCTGACATGTTTTCTCTGTGGAAAGAAAGGCCACAAAGCGATACGGTGTCCTTCTAAAGATGTTCCCCGAGGCGACAACATCAGAAGACCTAATCAAGATCGTGGGATAGCAGGCAGAAGCAGTACCACGTCTCAACACAGAGCCGCCGCTGTACTAGCAAATGATGTGACGTCATCCAGTGACTTCGAGTCTAGAGAAAAATAGGCGACACCGGAGCTGATTGAATCTTTCAGAAAGAATGGACGCATCCCAGTAGGAGATGGTGCTACATTTTTACCAGTCTCAAACATCGCGCTGCCTGAGAATGAAGTGCCGAACATGCCGGTGGTGTCAGGATTCGTCGGCAACACACCAGTGAGAGTGTTGAGAGACACTGGTTGTAGCTGCATCATCGTGAGAGAGGACCTAGTAGCTGAAGACCAGAAGCTACAGGAGTGGACCACCCTCATTTTGGCTGACGGAACTGTAAGGATTATCCCCCTTGCCAAAGTCAGTGTCGACACCCCATACTTGACAGGAGAGGTGAAGGCGTTGTGCGTGAAGACACCAGTCTACGACCTCATCATCGGAAACATTGATGGTGCCAGAAACGCAGACGATCCAGATCCAGAGTGGAGACCTGAAATATGTCCTGTTACCACGAGAAGTCAAGCAAAGAAGAGTCACCAGACCATCCCTCTAAAAGTGGCGGACAACACGGAAGCAGCAGTGGTGAATAATGAAAGGCTGGTGGAGTTACAGAGAGGTCAAGACAAACAAAAATTGGTGGAATCGGTGCGTCTTGCTGATGACGAAAGACTAGACGACGAGAACCTATTTGACCTTAATGAACTCCGACATAAAGAGAATGTAGAAGATATCCAGTTCGGTCAGAATCTGACCCAGACTCAACGTGAAGAACTGCGCGTCCTGACTCAAGAGTTCGAGCATCGGTTTACATCTGACCCAGGTACAACAGACCTGTACGAGGTAAACCTGACGTCAAACGAGCCAGTTCGCAGCAAACCTTATCGTCTTCCTTATAACACGAGAGAAGAATTGAAAAAGGATATCAAGGAAATGCTGAGTCTGAATGTCATCAGAGAGTCCAAGTCACCATATGCGTCCCCAGTTGTCATCGTGAAGAAACCAGATGGATCCAACCGAGTGTGTGTGGACTATCGCAGACTCAATAAACTAACAATCTTTGATCCAGAGCCTATGCCCACAGCAGAAGAACTGTTCCAGAAGGTCAGTGGAGACCGATTTTTCTCCAAAATTGACCTAAGCAAAGGGTATTGGCAAATCAAGGTTGCAGAAAAAGATATCCCCAAGACAGCGTTCGTCACACCCGACGGTCATTGGGAGTTCCTGAAAATGCCTTTTGGTATGGTGAACAGTGGTGCCACATTGAAGAGAGGACTGAAAAAGATCCTAGAAGATGTGCAAAATGTGGTCTTTTATTGGGACGACATTTTGATCCATACCAAAACTTGGGGGGACCACCTCAAAGCCCTCCGAGAACTGTTCCAAAGACTGTCAGATGCGAATTTCACCATCCGTCCAAGCAAGTGTATTCTTGGAGCTGACAACATAGACTTCATTGGACATAAATTGAGCGAAGGTTTAAAGGGGCTACACGACGCCAACGTGCAGAAGATCAGGGATGCCCCGCGACCTACGACCAAGACGCAAGTCCGCTCATTTATGGGCTTGGCGAACTACTACCGGGAGTTCATACCAAACTTTGCGGCAGTCACAGCACCCCTGACTGATTTGCTGAGGAAAGGACAACCTAACATAGTGAAGTGGGAGGATGCCCAAGAGCGAGCATTCCAGGCGGTTCGAGACATCCTAACCGAGAAGCCTGTTCTACACCTTCCTAACCCTTCGAAAACGTTCTTCCTGAGAACAGACGCCTCCAACGAAGGAGTAGGTGCAGTCTTGATGCAAGAAGATAACGGAAAACTCCACCCAGTGAGCTACGCCAGCAAAACGTTGACCGGAGCTGAGAGAAACTACTCGACCATCGAGAAGGAGTGCCTAGCCATCGTCTGGAGAGTAAGGCGATTCGAACTGTACCTTCTGGGAGTGCCATTTGTTCTCCAAACAGACCATCAGCCCTTGAACTATCTAAACTCTGCAAAGTTTACAAATTCTCGTATTATGAGATGGGCGATGTTTTTGCAGAATTTTGACATTAAACTACAGTCTATCAAGGGTTCGCAGAATTTTGGAGCAAATTACCTGAGCAGAGCAGTTTAAATGAACATTTCTGTGTCCAGAACTTTTGTATGAAACATTTCGATGCTCAGGACTGTTTACAGGAACTGTGAGACGTTTATTTTAATTTGATTTTTGATGTGAAGTTATATTTGTTTAGGGTTTTGTGTAGGTGTACACAACCACAACCGTATTTTTAAAATTTGAGAAGAAATTTTTGTGAAATTTCATTCTTAAGAGGGGGGTAATGTTACGATTGTGGTTGTGTTATCCTGTGAGAGCGTACATGTGTTATTCGTAGGTAACGATATGTTGTTTATTTGAGCTATCACGGTTATGATTTCGTGCCTTTTTAGTAAGATTTTCTTTTGTTCGTGAGTAGAGCCGATTTCGTTTTGTTTAGTCCGGAACGTTGTAGAAGGGTCGCACTGTCTGGTGGCCTCATAAGTGTCACGTCGATTAGTTGACATCGCAACATTTTTCGCTACTTTTTGTTTTCCTGTGCGCGTGTATCGAGCAGCCTTTATTTCGTTTGGTGAATGTTCTCGTACCTTTTTGAGCTATCATAGATAGGGATACCATACTTTTATGTGTCTTTATTATACGCTAGAATTTAGAGCTGAAGTGAGCAGCCGTGTTTTTGTAGCCTGATATATTGTTTCTGGAAAGTTTATGTTAATGAGCTTCGGCTGCGTCTTTCGTTCTGGTTATTTGAGTTCATGATTTCCGTAGAAGATTCTAGATTTTGATAGTGTATATAAGGAGGGCGCTGGGAAAGCCCGTGAGTACATTGTCTTGCTTTTTCAGTTGTAGAGATACGCAGTTTATTGCGAGAGACGCTGTGTATGAGAAACTTTGAGTCATAGTGTGGACATAGCAAAAGAGACTTTGTATTCAGTAGTTTGTGCATTTGAGAGTGCATTACTGTGTGGATATCGCATCGCTGAATTAAATATTGTTGGAACTGTTACTCCAGTATTGTCTACATCCTTAAGCCACGTGTGACGGATTGCAGCTGAACGAGGTTTACTTTAAAGAACTCTACGTGTGTGTGTCTGGTGTGTTTATCATACTTTGACTACAACTCCACCACGTAACACTCATGAATATTAATTTGCTTGTTATACAATATATCAATACATGTGTCAAAGAAGGGAAAACTTTATGGAGTCAGTGGGTACATATATATATAGCAAGCCACTTGGGGATCAAATTTTTCTTTTCGTTATTATATCAGGGACCTCTGCAAAAGTGTTGTTGTATCCAACTTTTATTATATCCAACTTTCCTTATCAGCGAAGTCGACAGTATATAAATTCTGTTATATATATATATCCAACATTGTTACAAGCAACATTTACTGTACACATATAACATAAATCCATACTACAGTAAACGTTGGCTACAAAATGCCAGGGGACCTAATCTACTTTATTGTTATATGCAGAGCGACATAGTTTTACACAGAAAGTGTGGCTGGAACCTTTGCAAAAGTGAGCTTAAAATTAAATTATATCTAATATTTTTGTCACAAGCAAAGTTTATTGAGGATGCCATCAACACAACAAATTATAAGTTATCTTATCATTACCTACCTCCACTGTATTGTTCTAAATAAAATTTGCAAAGAATCTTCTATTAAAAAAAACACAAAAAAGGCAAAGCCATTATGGCTCACATGTATGACCAATATACATATGTGTGACCTTTGTGACAAGGGCTGGCTTCTGCAGCAGCAAAATCCATGTTTTCTGAAAATGTAAGCATTTTTCACACATCTGTCAACCCCGCGTGACCCTTGACCTTTGTGATGAGTCGACTAAATTAGTATGCAAAGGAAGGTCTTATCATCAGCTATCTTTGTACCAAATTTGGTTGAAGAATTTGCAAAAATTTGGGAATACCTGCAATTTCATAAAAAATCAGCATTTTATACACATTTGCCAGCCTCTTGTGACCCTTGACCTTTCCAAGGGGTCATCCAAATTAGTATGCATAGATAGGTCTTACCATCAGGTATCTCTGTACCAAATTTGGATTTTAAGTTGTGAATAGTATTTGAGAACAAGAAGGGTAAAGCCCATATTATGGCTCACGTGTATCAACCGATCCACACGTCTGACATAATGTTTCTTGTCAAAATATGGCTATTTTTTTACCTATTTCCTGAGCTCTTGTGACCCTTGACCTTTCTGAGGAGTCATCCAAATTAGTTTGCATAGATAGGTCTTACCATGAGGTATCTCTGTAGCAAGTTTGGGTTGGAAGTTGTGAATAGTATTTGTGAAAAAACATTTTTGGTAAAAATCTGGTCATTTTGGACCTATTTCTTGAGCTCTTGTAACCCTTGACCTTTCCGAGGGATGAACCAAATTAGTATGCATATAAAGATCTTACCATCAGGTATCTTTGTACCAAGTTTGGGCTTGAAGTTGTAAATAGTATTTGAGAAAAAAGAAATTATGTCCCAAAAAAGCTATTTTTTATATATAACCTGAGCCACTGTGGCCTTGACCTTTGTGAGAGGTCACTGAAATTGGTATGTTTAGAAAGGTCTTGCCACAAAGTATCCTTGGGCCAAGTTTGAAGACTGTAGCTTGAATAGTCTACGAGAAAATGAATTTTTCTTCAAAATAATTAAAAAAAAAACAAAAAACTTACCGATGGTATTAATAATAGGAATGGTTTTTTAGCTAGTCTTCAAAATTGTTGTGTACGAGTATGGCCATGATGGCAGGTGAGGGGCGCCATAGCCTAGGTGGTAACCCGAGTAGCCTCTCTTCCAATCCAACTGCGCATGCGCCCAGCGCTTAGTTCACCAGTCAGTTTCATAGCGGACCAGCGGCAAGCGGGGCAGGTGGGAGGGACCTTCGAGTAATACCATCGGTAAGTATTTTTCGAAAAAATTTATTTTAAAGAAAAATTCATTTGTTTCCTCAAAACACATTACCGATGGTATTACTAATAGGAAGAATCCAGAAGAGGAGGCGGGTGCCGCTATAACGCCCCTAACCCATCCCCTAGAGGCTACTAGAGTCGCCCTCCCTAAGCAACCTCCCGATAATTTTAGCAAAGATACTTACGGCGCCTAGGGCGCCAGGAGGGAGTGTTGCGCCGCCACGATGTCCCCTACCAGCGAAAGGTTCTGGCGCTGGCCGGAGAGGTCCCTCAGGTAGAAGTGGGCGAAGATAGACTCCGCTCGCCAGCCCACGGCCGCCACAATGTCTTTGACAGCACAGTTGCGGTCGAACGCAAGGTTGCGGCCATGGCTCAGATCTCGTGCGCCCTGATGTTCATGTGTTTGGCTGCATCAGGGGCGAGGTTCTGGTAGGCAGATCGTATCACCCACCGGAGCTAGGAGGATATCGTCTGGGCTGAGATGTCCTGTCTACCTGGGGACAGAGGGAGAAAAAGGCGGGTGCGTCCCCTGCGCAGCGGCTTGGTCCGGCGCAGGTACACACGTAAGACTCTCACTGGGTCCTGTTGTCTGGACTCACAGGTGGAGCCTGGGTCTCTCAATGATTGTATGGTGACCAACTGAGGGGCAGCCAAAGGTGATCGGGTCTTGGCTAGAAAGGCCGGGTCGGGTAGCAGTTGAACCGAACCGTCCGTCCGGAACTGCAAACAAGCGGGGCGGGCTGAAAGGGCGTGCAGCTCGCTGACCCTGGAGGTTGACGCGAGGGCCATAAGGAAGCAGGTCTTTCGCGTCACGTCTGGTAGTCTCGCCAACTGGATCGGCTCGAAGCGGGCCGAGTTGAGCCAAGTGAGGACCCAAGGCAGGTCCCATCGCGGCACCAGAGAGCGAAGTGTAGGACGTTGTAGACCGAAGTGGGCCATGAGGTCAGAGAGGTACTTGCAGTTACCCGGGTCGGGACGGCTCAAGTGTCGGTACATGTCAGCGATCATGGCGAGGTAGCCGCGGATGGTGATCGGCACTAAACGCTGGTCGGTGAACAGCCAGAGGAAAAAGATTGCCAGCCAGAGGAAAAAGTCTGCCAGCTGAGGAAACGTCAAATTCGTGGGGGAGAGGTGCAGGTCGTAACACATGTCGAACAGGACTTGCCACTTCCCTTCGTAGACTTGTCTGGTCGAGATTCTGCGGGCTGAAACGATAGCTTCCACCGCCGCACTTGAGAAGCCTCTAGAGATGAGGGCTTGCCACACAATCTCCAGGTGTGAAGGAGGAGCCACTCGGGGCACGGGTGGGTGGTACAGGGCCTGCCGTGGTTGCTTGAGCATCGTGCGCGGGGTGGGAAGCCGCAGTGGAGGGGCCGTGGCGAGGTTCAGGAGGTCGGTGGTCCACGACTTGGTCCAGCAGAACGGGGCCACCAGAAAGAGTATCACGTTGCACCCTCTGAGCTTGAGTAGGACCTTGGGGACGAGCACCGTCAGCGGGTAGGCGTAGGCAATCAGACCATCCCAGGGAATGGAGAGAGGGTTGACTGCCCAGGCAAGCGGGTCTGGAATCGGTGATATGAAGAGGGGAAGCTGGTGATTCCACCTCGTCGCGAACAGGTCGATCATGGGGGGCCCCCAAGTTGCGCCGATCATCCGAAAAATTGGGCGAAGCGACCATTCGGTATGGAGAAGCTGGCCGCGTTGTCAGAGGGAGTCGGCTAGCACATTCAGGTGTCCCGGAATGTGTCGTGCCCGGAGGGTGATGTCCCGAAACTTCGCACCAGTGGAGTACCTGGTAGAGGAGGATGCAGAGGGAGGGAGACCGGGTCCCACCCTGCTTCTGTATGTAGGCGACGACTGTGGAGTTGTCCGAGAGTGCAAGCAGCTCCTGGTGTCATAGACGGGGTTCCCACACGAGTAGGGCTTGCCAGACCGCCTTCAGCTCTAACCAGTTAATGTGATAGGTCCCTAGCTCCGGGGGCCAGATGCCGGAGGCAGTCGCGAAAGACGGAAGCAGGTGAGCGCCCCAACTGGAGAGACTTGCGTTGACACAGAGGGACAGTAGGGGAGGAGGCAAGTACAGGGGAACGCCCGTGGCGAGCCAGCTTGGGTCCGCCCAGCGAAGGAGATGAGGGAGGAGAATCGGTAGCAGTGGAACCGGAGCCTCTAGGTCGGCCGTTGACGGTCTCCAGTGGAGGAGCAGGTGCAGCTGCAGCGGGCGGGAGTAGAGACACCCTAAGGGAAGCAGGTCCGCTGCCGCGCTCATCAGTCCTAGGAGCTGAAGCCACTGTCTGGCGGAAATCGTCGTCTCCTGAGCCACCTGCCACGCAAGGCTCGCCAACTTCTGGATACGCTGTTCCGGTAGCCGGATGCTGTTGAGGTCGGTGCGGAATTACATCCCCAGGTGAACGAAGTGGCGAGACGGTAAGAGATCCGACTTGCCCGCGTTGATCAGGAAGCCCAGTCTGTCGAGTAGCAGGAGCATCGCATCTCAGTCCTCCTTCAGGGCGGAGTCGGACTGGTTTCTCAGAAGAAGGTCGTCGAGATAGTTTGATGTGGGGCTCGAAGATGTCCGTCGGGCTCTCGCCACAACGGCGTCCATGATGTGGGTGAAGACCCACGGGCTGAGGTTGAGGCCGAAGGGTAGCACGCGGAACTGGTAGACAATACCCTCGAAGGCAAAGCGAAGATAGCGTCTGGTTGCGGGGTGCATGGGAACGTGAAGATATGCATCTGCCAGGTCCAGGCTGACGGCAAAGTCCATGGGCTGCACCGCGGAGCGAAGGGCCCGGGCGGTCTCCATGCGGAAGGACGGCGCGACGATAAACTTGTTGAGCGCCGAGAGGTCTATCACGGGATGCCACTTGCCGCCTGGCTTGGGCACCACGAAGAGCCGGCTGTAGAATGCTGGGGAGTCGTGTCGGGTCACCACCTCTGTGGCAGACTTCTGAAGCAAGGCGGCTACTTCACAGCGCAGGGCCTCGGCTCTGAGCTGGTCTGCCGGTACCGAAATCCACACCGGTGAACGGCGCGGGGGGGTGAGGGGGGGGGGGGGCGGGGACCGAAAGGAGATCAGGAGTCCCTCGGAGATTGTCGTGAGAATCCACGGGTCGTCCGGTAGCAGCGATTGCCATACGTCGCTGCGAAGCACCAGCCTCCGCCGATAGGAGACCCGGAAGAGGTCAGCGGGGGTCGGCGGGGGAGGCAGTCAGCAGGCCCTGCCCCACCCGGGCCGACAGGCAGGCTTGGGCCCGGGCCGGGAAGGGGGGGGGGGGGGGCAGCGCCGGGGAGAGGGCAGGCGCGTGGAAAGGCTGGAGCTCTGGGGGGTAGACATCCACCTCTGGTGAATGGGCGAGTGACGGGTCTATTGGTCCGCAGGGTGCGACCCGGGGCCTTGCGGGCTGTTCAAAAGGAAGCCGGAATGGCGCGGCTGGGCCAGGAGTCCTTGTTAGCTTCCTTGACTGTGATCCAGGTGGGGCCGAACAGGAGGTTACCGCCGAGGGGCGCCTGACGAAGCTGAGTCTTCACGTCCTGAGGGATGGGGCAGGAACGGAGGATCGCATCCCGATGCAGCAAGTCGCAGTTGGCGGCCGCTGCCATGGCGTTGACGGCGGTGTGGTAAGCAGCACGGTTCCCTGAGACCGCCAGGGCTAGCAGGTCTCCCAGAAGAGCAGATATCGACGGATGCCAAGCGTCCTCGACACGGCGAACGATGGTTTGCGTCACCAAGTCCAGGAATCCCGCCGAGGCCAGGGCGTTCCGGATGAGTGTCGCTGTTTGTTCCACACCGGGGAGGAGAGACTGACGTAAGGTAGCACCCGCGAAGGACACAGCCATGGGGTCCGCCTTCGGAAGAGGGCAGGAGAAGTTCTGTGTGTGGCCAGCGTACCAGGACTGACGAAAGGAGATATCCAAACCTGTCGGCCACCTGGAGTCCGAGAAGAATCCCGAAGGACCACAGGAACCTAGCGCGAGATGAGTGGAGAACGCATCACGAAGGTCCCGGAAGTCCGGCGGCTGGGGAAGAGACTTGAACCGCTTCGTCTGTCGCTCCACGTCGACAAAGGCGGAGGCTTTCCTCTTGAGAGGGGGGGAGGGTGGGCAGTCGTCCGCGGGAAGGCAAGCTGCGATGAGACGAGCCGCTTCGTCAAGGGCCCTTAGAGTCTCCAACCTATGTCCGATGGAAGCTGGCTGAAAATCCTCGTCAACGCAAGAGAGATTGGACGGGGCGGGGCTGGCATCCCGGAGGAGCGCTGACACCGAGTCTTCGGGGTTCAAGCTGAGGGCGTCGTCCTCTACAGGCGCCGCGCGGGAGGCTGAGTCCACTCCACGACGAGGCGCAATGCTCACATTGGCGGTGTCCAAGGAGGTGATCGTCGCCCTGGGAGGCGTCCTTCTCACACGGGAGCGGTGTTGAATGGGTCCAACTGATGATGGGTTCTGTGCAGAGTTCAGCAACGAGAGTGAAGCACGTCGTCCTGACGTGCTATACTGCTGAGAGCGGTCGCGGCGGGTGGCACTAGGACGCCTGGAGTGGGAGCGGCGTCGTGGGGACCGGGAACGTCTATAGCGGCGCGACGCTGACCGGTGAGTCGGGTCATACCTGGAACATGCCCGCGAAGGTTGGCTTGAATCCGAGCGGTGGGAAGCAGTCTGTCGGTGAGTCGACCTGTCCCTAGAGCGTGAATGATGTCGAGTAGCTGGGGTCCGCTCGGGCCGTAGACGGGGCGTGTTGTCTCGGTATGAAGCCGTGCCGTGTCGACTGCTTCGTGTCCAGGAACGGGAGCGTGTCCGGCGAGCAGGCTTGTCTGGTCTAGGTGCCCGAACGCTAAGACTGGAGCGGGGTGCCGAAGCTCTGCGCTGGACTCTAGTGCCGGGCGAGGAGGCGGGAGCGGCTGGACCAACCTGTGGTGTGTGCGGGTCGACGACCTGGTGGACCGCACTCGTCGGGCCTGTGATGTCTACTGGTGCTGGAGCTCGTACCCGTTCCTTATCCTGTACCAATAAGGGTGTCACCACCGGGAAGAGACCACTCGACAGGACTGTGGTGGCTACCGGTGTCTTGTCTCGAGGCCTAGCCCATGGCGCTTGAGGATCCTTGACCGCACAGAGACCACTCAACGAGACTGTGGTGGCTGCCGGTACTTGAGCTCGGGCTCGCGGCCTAAGTCGCGGCGTTGACAGCTCACTCACTCGGTAAGGGCCACTCGGCGGGTCTGTGGCGCGTACCGATGTTGTATCTTTCCTCCGTGCTGACGTCGGCCGTTCTCGGCAGTAGAAACTCCATAGCTGGGTCCACTGTTCTTCCAGCCATGGGGCGCAGACCAGGCACGGGTGGGTGGAGGTACATCTGGAACAGGGCAGGCAAACGGAATGCTCGTCACTCGCCCACTGGAACTGCCCACATCGCGTGCAGGTGCGGGCTTGCCAACTGCAAAACATATTGCACAATGACATGCGAACGAGCGTGCCCCCGTGGGCCCGCAATACGAATCCGCGTGTATGAACGAAGTTCAAGTGCACAGCGTATGCTGACGCCCGGCGCTCTACCCCCACCCTTGAGCGCCTGACTTAGGCAATAACCGAGGTTTTACCTTGCCATCCGAAGAAGCAGGGCACCAACACAGGTCGAAGACCAACCAGAACACCCAGGCCCCACGGTTGAAAGCAGGCTCGACGCAGTCCCGGTCCGAGACCGGAGTCCACGCAGGCGCCGCTGGCACGACCGGTTCCAGAAGCTAGGAACACCGTCGAGGAATTCAGGAAGCGTCCAAATAACACCGGGCACTCCAAGGCTAGCAGAAGGAGTGAAGGAGAAAGTTCCGGACACCCGAAGTGCGTAACATACTACGGCCCAACCGGCCTCGAGGCGCGTGAGCACAGTTCACAAGGCGCTGTCTCGTCAGGTCTAAATCCCAAACACCGACGAGGAATTCCACAATAAGCGTCCAAGCCTAACACAAGGCAAAGCGTAGGGTAACACCTCCCACAAAACTCCACGACCGGTTTCACAACAGTACACAGTTCGAAGCTAGAGTCATAGACGTACACAACCTTTCACTGTCTAGCAAAGTAACTGGTGAACTAAGCGCTGGGCGCATGCGTGGTTGGATTGGAAGGGAGGCTACTCGGGTTACCGCCTAGGCTATGGCGCCCCTCACCTGCCATCATGGCCATACTCGTACACAACAATTTTGGGCTAAAATCAGACTAGCTAAGAAACCATTCCTATTAATATTAGTAATACCATCGGTAATGTGTTTTGAGGAAACAAATGCCAACGTTAAAGTTTTACACAGACGACGCTGGACGGTGGACGGATGACCACTGGCCCAGAACATACTCACTTTCGCTTTGCACCAGAGCCAAAAAACACCTTTTGTCAAAATATCGCTATTTTACACCTATTTCCTGAGCTCTCTTGACCCTTGACCTTTCCAAGGGATCAACCAAATTAGATGCATAGAAAGGTCTTCCCATTAGGTATCTCTGTAGCAAGTTTGGGTTTAAAGTTGTGAATAGTATTTGAGAAAAAACATCTATGGCTATTTTTGACCTATTTCCTGAGCTCTTGTGACCCATGACCTTTCCGAGGGATCAACCAAATTAGTATGTATAGAAAGGTCTTACCATCAGATATCTTTGTACCAAGTGTGGGTTTGACTTTGTAAACAGTATTTGAGAAAAAATAAATGATGTCAAAATATAACTATTTTTGACATATTTCCTGATCCCCTGTGACCTTGACGAGAGGTCACTGAAATTGGTATGTTTAGAAAGGTCTTACCACAAAGTATCCTTGGGCCAAGTTTGAACAATGTGGCTTGAATAGTCTCCGAGAAAATGCTAACGTTAAAGTTTACCATGGACGACAGTGGACGGACAGACGACAACTGTGCCCAAAACATACTCACTTTTGCTTCGCACATGAGCCAACAATCATCTTTTTATTTGAGAAACAAGCTACTATCTAGACTGCCAAAACAGATCATCCGGGTGAGAAAGTTTACAGGCATAGAACACATGAGAGTGTGCTACTTAACCCTTATCATTTGGAATACACAGGTGTGTGAAATACGTTTGACTAAAATAGTTCAAGGGTAGTGCCAGAATAGCTTGGCGCCTCTAGGCGCCAAGCTGTTCTGGCACCATCCATGAACTAAAGCCGTTGGTTTATATCCCTATCTGTAAGTGCAATAATGTAGCATGCATATGGCAGTGTACAAATTTGAAGCTTTTAGCCTCAGTATGATATGGGTGAACTCTGAACTTACCAATACTTCTTCTCTCAGCTGACCCAGTGGAACTGTCAAGTTGCTGATTGCTTTGTCCATGCCCACCTGAAACAGAATCAATTTCATAATACAGTAAAACCTGCAATGAGCAGTAACCCACGAGACCACGTAATCCCTATACTGAAAGACCTTCACTGGCTTCCAATCCAATCCCGCATAAAGTTTAAGATAGTGACCCTTGCATACTGCCACTTTAATGGCAGTCTTCCGTCATACCTTTCCTCCAGTCTAATTACTTACCAGCCCTCTCGCTCACTGCGTTCATTGGGAGAGAAACTTCTCAAAGTTCCATCTCAAATCTGCCGGTGAACACTCTTTCAGATGTACTGCTCCTTTAGTTTGGAATTCCTTAACGACTGAGCTGAGAAATGCGAACACCCTTACGCAGGTCAAAGCAAAGTTAAAAACTTACTTTTTCTCGCAGACTTTTGTGTAATCTCTATGGCATTTTTGTATACACACCCTGCAGATTGTGTGTGTGTGTGTGTGTGTGTGTGTCATTTTCACCTGCGCATTGAGTAATAATATAAATATGAGAAATGCGCCATATAAATACCATGTATTATTATTATTATTAACCCCTGTTGCCAAGCAGAAGTGGCCGTAAAAAGCAGGTGACAGCTCATGGCAGGTACGATATAAATAGACCCAGAAATGTAAATCTGCGCTAACCTAGCCACTACTACTAGTACTACTAGAGTTAGTGTATGCTAGTGTATATCCCCTACAGTGCAAGTCTGCAGCCTCAGTGTGTGTAAAATCATCACAGTTATGACAAAAGATGGGGAAAGAATACATGTCATGCACAAGTACATTGTGCTAGAAAAATGCTGAACATGTAAACATTTGCACTTCAAAGTCAGTGCGGCTTCATTTTGTCGCCACATTACACCCGATGAAAACGTAACAAGAAAGGCAAAGCCCTTATGGCTCATGTGTATGACCAATCCACACATGTGTGACAATAAGTAAAGGGATGGCTTCTGCACCAACAAAATGCATGTTTTCTCAAAATTTAATCAGTTTTCACACATCTATAAACCTCCTGTGACAATTCACCTTTGTGATGAGTTGACTAAATTAGTATGTATAGGAAGGTCTTATCATCAGCTACCTTTGTGCCGAATTTGATTGAAAAATTTGCAAAAATGTTGATAATAACATTTCTATAAAAAATTGGCATTTTAATTTTTTTACACATTTGTTGACCTCATGTCACCCTTGACCTAATCCCAAGGGGTCATCCACATTAGTATGCATAGATAGATCTTATCATCAGGTATCTCTGTACCAAGTTTGGTTTGAAGAACTTTGTGAATAGTAGTTGAAAAAAAGCATTTCTTGTCAAAATATGGCTATTTTTTACCCCATTTCCTGAGCTCTTGTGACCCTTGACCTTTCTGAGGGGTCATCCAAATTAGTATGCATAGATAGGTCTTACCTTCAGGTATCTCTGTAGAAAATTTGGGTTTGAAGTTGTGAATAGTATTTGAGAAAAAACATCTTTTGTCAAAATATGGTTATTTTTTTTTACCTATTTCCTGAGCTCTTGTGACCCTTGACTTTTCCAAGGGATCAACCAAATCAGTATTCATAAAAAGGTCTTAAAATCAGATATCTTTGTACCAAGTTTGGGTTTGACTTTGTAAACTCTCTCTCTCTCTCTCTTGGCGGGAGTGGCTTCCCCTTGGCGGCTTGTCGACACGCTTTCTGTCAGCTCCGATAGAATTTGGTTTTCCAAGTGGATATTGCCGCCACCATGGCAGTAACTGGCCTCCCAGCTGCTGTATCAAACATCCTGACCACTCTACTCAGCAACGACCACCATGTCACGTCGTGGAAAGTGACAGGGGAGGGTGACAGCTCAGTCGTCATACTTCGCCTGTCAGCTACACAACCGGGCGTGGCGCCATTACACACAACTGGCCAGTGGCGTCGAAAACCACCGGGACAGGTTCGCAGGGACCAACAACGAGCAGCACGACACAGACTACAACACATGGACGAAATTACAACTACAACAGCCAACAACCTACGTCAAGGTGACAACCACAACAACAACGACTTCGGCAGCGGCGATGGAGTGCGTAATGACTGTGCCACCGGGTATCCCACAACTGAAAATGACAGCAGTCGTTCTGACACGGGGGCAGGTATGGCTGTGAAAGGCAGGATTGACAAGCATGACGAACATAGACAGGCAAGTGACTTTATTACTCGTAGAACTTCGCCCTCGGGACTGTTTATGCCAAGCCCTACCCCCACCCTTATTTCTGAATGGGACATGCAAGCTGAAACAGCAAGAAATAACGCAGTAGGTCTAACAGTTGACACACATGAACATTCACGTGCAGCTTACGTTAGTGTCAACATGAGTGATCCGACACAGATGTGTTGTGACCTTCCAGCCCAGACTACAACAGAAGACCTTTATGACATTTCAATCGATTCTAACGGAGAAACATCAGAAATGACGTCCATCGAACAGCTCCTTTCAGAGAGAGGATATGTCATGGAGAACGTGAAGGCAGTTGTGGCTGGTTTGACAAACAAATTCAAACAGTCGCATCTACGTCAAGTCAAAAGAAACACTGCGTTCAAGAAAACAGTATTAGACACACGGGGTAGCAACGAGATCATTATATGTGACAGTGATGATTATGTCTTCACCTATGACTGTAAGCAACAAATTTGTAGTTGGTTCATCAAGGTGTACGACGGTCAGATGTCTCAAGAAGATCGTGACACACTGTCATGTTTACGCAAGTGGGACGCTATTGACACTGACCCATATAAAGAGTATTGTGACGTTTTGCTGGAAGACATGGCCTGTGTGTCACGTGCGGTACGATATCTCATGGGCTAACATGCGTGTTGATAGATTGTGATATGTGTAGCCAATAATCACGGAGTTTTGACTGTGTCTGTGTGTGATTATGAGCCAAACTGAACACTTTTTCAAACATATGCATAAGTGTCATGGTTTCCATGTCACGACCAGATTGTCCATGTTTTTATACACGGTTCCTAAAGTGTGTTTTTTTGTAATCCCCTTCCCCCAACTCCCTCTTGTGTATGGGCTGAAAGCCTTGAACACAATAAAGAATCTGAATCTGAAATGAATCTGAATCTCTCTCTTGGCTTGACTTCGCGAACGAAGATTTTATAGGAGTTGCCCACGACGTCTGCAGGCTTGTTCGTGGCTGCGGAGGCCAATCCGAGACAGGCAGGTTCGACCGCAGTGGCTGCAGGGGAAGGTATGGCCAGGGTTCTGAGTTGCGGCATCTCTGTTTTTTCTCCTGAGCCGCTTGTCCTTAAGGCTAGCTCTGCGAGAGTCCTCAAAGGAGACAGCTGCCTTGTAAATGGTGGAGCGCCAGGTGTCGCGGTCCGCAGCAAGCGAAGACCACTGTTGGTGGTCGATTTGGCAGGCACTAAGTGACTTCTTGAGACAGTCTTTGTATCTCTTCTTTGGTGCCCCTCTGTCACGGTGTCCAGTAGCAAGCTCGCCGAACAGGGTGATCTTTGGTAGGCGATGATCCTCCATCCTGGAGACATGCCCCGCCCAGCGGAGCTGTGTCCGCAGCAGCAAAGCCTCGATGCTCACAGTTTCGGCCTGTTCAAGGACCTCGACGTTGGTGACATAGTCACTCCAGTGAATGCTGAGGATGGTACGCAGGCAGCGCTGGTGGAAGCGTTCGAGGAGTCGTAGTTGGCTGCGGTAGAGGGCCCAGGACTCGGAACCATACAGCAGGGTGGTGAGGACCACAGCTCTGTACACGCTGATCTTGGTGCCTGTTTTCAGCTGTTGATTGTGCCACACCCGCTTGAAAAGTCGCCCGAAAGAACAGTATTTGAGAAAAAAACATCTTTGTCAAAATATAGTCATTTTGCACCTATTTCCTTAGCTCTTGGAACCCTTGATCTTTCCGAGGTATCAACCAAATTAGTATGCATAGAAAGGTCTTACCATCAGGTATCTTTGTACCAAGTTTGGGTTTGAAGTTGTGAATAGTATTTGAGAAAAAATAAATTATGTCAAAATATAGCTATTTTTTATATATTTCTTGATCCCCTGACCTTGACCTTTGTGAGAGGTCACTGAAATTGGTATGTTTAGAAAGGTCTTGCCACAAAGTATCCTTGGGCCAAGTTTGAAGACCATAACTTGAATAGTCTCAGAGAAAATGCTAATGTTAAAGTTTACCACAGACGACGGCGGGTGGACGACGGCGGGTGGACGACCAGTGGCTCAGAACATACTCACTTTTGTTTTGCATGTGAGCCAAAATCCAGATCAACTCATAACAGCACATGTAAGTTTCAAGCTTAACAATCAGTCTCTGTGGTGCATACCAATAGAAAGATGTGGGGAAAAGTGAAAAGTATTTGGGGAAAAGTGAAAAAGTGTTTTGGTAAAAGTGAAAAGGTAAAAGTGAAAAGTGTTAGTGAAAAGTGTTTTGGTAAGTCACTAAGTGTTTTAGTAAGTGGAAGCATTGGCATGTTTATGAACTGTGACATACCAGTGTATCTGTTACGGACACAAATCTTCATCAGTCTTTCGTAGTTTTCTGCGCATGCCTAGTGACGGCTAAAGCACCTACGGGAACATGAGTTCGATACACACTCACAGACCCCGAAGCATTACTCCATTAGAGGGAAAACACACACACACACCCCAAACACAATTCACTCAGCCTCTCATAAATGTTCCCCATGCTGGCCGGTTTTATGAGGGGTTGGCTTCAATGAATAGTGAGAAACTGAGCATGGGATGCATTCTACATAAGAGAACAAACAACAGAGGTAAATAAAATCAACAGGAGACATTGATTCTCATGAGCCCTCTGGTGTGTGAAAGTCTATGCCTCTTGCAGACGTGCATTTTGCAATGTGGGTGTTCTATTCTCCCAGTTGTCATTCCCACTGACATATGCTCCCCCCTTTCACGAAGCGTCTCAACCCAGTGTAAAGCAGATGGCATGCGCCCATCATTGCGTAACCACATGACACTCGGCTTTGTCAAGCTGTTTAGCGGCTGGTGTTGAGTGAGCAGTCATTGACCCGTCGCACGTGACGGCTTTATCAAACCGGTCTGGCTATGGCCGTAAATTCCAGGTATTTTTTTTTTTCATTTTTGGCTCCGAAACCCTGACCGTTGGCCTGGTTCAGCAGGTGACAGTATAATCCAGGTACTTTATGTAGTAAACTGAACATCATCCATACATCGTGAAAGTGACTTTAAATGGCAGGTGACCAAAAAATCTGGAGACCGTTCAAAACAGGTTTTACTGTAGTCCAACATTTTATAATGCAGTTTAGCACCTGGGAGCTATACAGTCAGACCATGTTAACCCTTGTTACACATCCTGGGTAGAAATAGACCCAGGCTGTTATATTTTCATCTCTAACAGTAACAATATCATTTTTAGATTTTTTAACAAAATTACATCAATTTCTGTGGCATTTATTTTTTATCATACATATACATGGACAAATAAAGTTAAAAATGGGCTTAAACAAAGTAAAGGTCTGCTACTCTAGTGACTTAAGTCCAAAGTGAAAGCGATCAAGCAAACTCTTTTTGGAGGGACAGAGTTGACCGCAAAGTGAACAGTCAACTCTACAAGTAACACACTACACAGTCCCAAGGAACCCAATAAAACCAGGCACATCAGTGTTCACGCTTTATTTCACTTACAGCTGCCAGTCAGGTGCATCCTTTGGCGGGGCTATAAATATGTTTGAAATTTCATTGAACTCAAAGGTGGTCCTTGAATAGCTTGGTGACTATAGGCACTAACATATTCTGGTTACTTACTTACTTACGCCTGTCACCCCTACCCGGGTATAGGCCGTCGACGAGAGACCTCCAGCAACTCCTGTCCTGTGCTTCTCCTTCGATTCTACTCCAGGTGGTTCCCAGTCTCTTGATGTCTGCTTGGAACATATTCTGGTACTCCCTTTTAACATGGCGATCTGACTCCTAAAGAAATAAAACCACCTAAATGTAAATCAGTAAATGCTCACCAAATTGGTGGAAAGGTTGACAAAGTCTGCATAATCCTTGTTGATCAGTTCAATCATAGCACTCTTCAGAATCTTCAAGTACACAGCCAAGTCATCCCGCAAAGTTTCCAGTGGCACTCGTTTCCGGCACTCAATAACGAATTTGTCAACATCAAAGTCCTTCTGCAAAGAAATCGAAACATTAAATTAAAAATAACATGTTTACACCCATGACCAATATAGCAGACTACGTGGCTGGTCGGATCAGGACACGCGCAAAATACAAATACTGACGAAAATTTTGCTCACTTTCATGAATTCCTCCTTGTCAAAACAAAGAGATGAAGGGCCCGAAGGGAGGGCAAATCCCTTTCCCACGTCAACAGTCATTGTAGCAATTGTTTTCCTTGGTTTCGGGACCTCAAGTATAACTCTCAACCGCGTCAACCATGTTTTAGCGACCTAGCAAAAGTTAACCATGAATACATGTCTATTTGGATATTATATGTGGAAGCAGCCATTTAGCGATACTCTCATATATGAAGTAGATTATAAAAATCTACCAAAACATAGAACAAAGAGTTTGATACTCTGGTTATGGAAACGAGTCTTTATTACAATTGCGTACAATGTGACTTATTTATGCACTATTCTTTTCATTTAAATGCGGTGTACAGAACGACACTACCGAGGTGTTATGTCCCCTGGCATAGCGGGCGTGGTGTCGGAACGCAAAACTGTCTTGATCTACGCCGTGACTCGAATGCTTTAAAAATGCCACTGTTGATTGACTTCCAAGTGCTTGCACAGGCAGTTCTATTTTTCACATCAGTCGCATGCGGATTAGTGATGTCAATTCCGCTTGGAGTTACAACGGTTTGTAACTAGTGTATTTGCGCTGTGCTTACGAAATTCTGTTTGTGGGACGAGGATGGAAACTAGGAGACCAGGAAGCTTTGTCCTTACTTTAAAGGTGTTTGTGTGAGGTGCCTTTTGAACGGCAGTATTAGTACCTTGTAAAAAAGAAGAAGAAAATAAAACGTCGTGTAATGGAGCAATCTATTTTTAATGCCAGTCTATTTTTTATGCCAAACAGTTTATGCTACTTGCAAGCGTACGTATACTATAATTATCTGGCCTTGGCCACGATTTGGTGTCCAGGGGCCAGTTTCATGAGCGAGCTTAGTCCTGCACCAGCCACTTAGCAAGGTGCGCCCCTATTGACATGATGATTGTTATTTTCTAAAGGCTCTCTCCTGAATAGGAAACACTTTGGGAGTTCATGTCAGGTGCAACCGGACTGGGTTCTAGACGACTTAATAGTTATTAGTCAAAAACTGCCCATCTAAAACAGTACTCAAGTGCCCAGTTTAGTCCGCACCCCATTTATGGTCTAGGGAAGGGCTGGAGATTTCTGTGGAGAGTAAACTATTTAGATAAGTTTTATGGTCATTCTCGCATGCGCGTTGTGTTCAAAAGTCAAGTTACCTGCGCAATGGACTAACCACAGTATCCAGAAAACCCTATTTTGACTGGATATGGTGTTTGTTGCTTGCTGTTATCGTTCTAATCTATGCCAGTTTGTGTCTGCAGCTGTTAGCGTGTGGGTTTCTACCGCTACCAACATACGCTCGCATGATCAGTCACACATGCACAGTCATCTCGGTCTCGCTCTCTCTCTCTACTCTCTATCTGAGCATCATAAGATGGAAGTAAAGTTCCAAGATTTATTTACACCAGCAAAAGCATTCATGGTGAAACAACATGATCAAAGTTAGTCAAACCAATGCAAGTCCTAATAACCTTAAACACCTAAGCCTAACACCTATACCTTTGAATACGATTCCTAGCAAACCTAGCTCCTAGGCCTAACACCTATAACATTGAATACGATTCCTAGCTCCTAAGCCGAACGCCTACACTCGTTTACCAAAAATCTTCGCGCTGTCCTAACACGTCCTAAATCCAATTTAGGTGAGTAAACTGAAACACTACTGTCCCTATCGGGTAGGGCCGGGGTGGTTGAGGAGATCATTAGCCACAGTCGCCTTGTGGGGTAGGGCTGGGGTGGTTCAAGGAAATCATTGTCCAAAATCGCCTCGTGGGGTAGGACCGGGAAATGTAGGAAATCACTGTTTACAATCGCCCACGGGGGGAAAGGGAGGGGAGTGTGAGAAATCCCTGTTCGCAATCGCTCACGAAACTAGGGGGGGGGGGTGTTCATTGTTCACAATCGCCAGAGACCGAGGATCGGCCACTTTATACAGGCTCCCAGCCTCTGGAACCGGAAACTACGTCACTGAGCTTCGTGCGTGTAGTCCACTACACAACGACTAGCAAAGTCAGCAAAAATACTCGCACACAGTGTGACAAGTGTGCACTAAACTCTGACTCAAGGTAGTAACTTGCGATAGCAGAGTGCTCCTCTGCTACACAGGCAAGCTGGACACCAAATCGTGGCCAAGTCTTTTTTCTAGATTATTGTTTGTTTTTTCAAAATACATTACCGATGGCATTACTATCTGGGAATACACTCTATTGCCTATCGATTTCAGCAAAAGTTGTGTATAAGGCACAACTGGGGAGGAGACACCGGGGATCCCAGTACTAGGGCCCCGGGTGGCCTCCCCTTACTACCGTATCCCGGCATGCGTGTGGCGAACTCCCGGCGTTCACCGGGCGACCTAATCAGTTTCACTCATAGCTCGACCGAGGACGGTCGAGTTTTTTGCCTCCTCCTTTCGGACTCTGATCTTCAGTGAAAGTTGAATTAGGAATCTGTTTGGACGGTTGTTACTTGCTCTCGCTTCGTGGGTTTTCGACAGCTTTTGTCTTGTGCGCCAACCGAATTCCGGCTGACCTTGTGACTTTCTCAAACAACTTTGGTTCAGCCGGCCCACGTGCTTTGTGCCTGGTAGTGAGTTGTGACCGGTTGACGACTCTTCACCTCCGGTTATGGCGTCTTCAGTGTTGAAGACTTGCCGCCTTTGTGGGGACTTCCAATGGCCGGACGATGCTCACGCCTCTTGCTTACCGTGTTCGGGCTGTTCGTCGGACAGTACGTGTGACGTTTGCGCCGCTTGGACGGAAGACCGGTGGTCGCGCTTGTGGGACTTCTACAGACACGACCGGGCCCCTCGCTCGTTTCAGCCTCCGCGGGACCCTCCACTGGTGGACGGCCTTCCCTCGACGCCTCGGGCTCCTCTCCGCTCCGTCGTTCGGGCTGTCCGGCCCACAGGTAAGTCCCCCTCTTGTACCATTACGTCGCAGGCTCGCCCTCACCTCTCCGAGTCGTCGGAACAGGGTAGGCGAGCCTCGGAGTCGCGCTCCCCACGCTCTGCGCCTCTAGCGCGTGGCTTGAGCCCCGTTACCTTTCCCTCCCCCCGCTCTGCTTCGCGCGAGCGGTCTGAGAGGACGGAGCGCTTGTCACCCACCCCCGGCTCTAGGTCTCCGGAGCGAGGGCGGGGGACTGAGCGCAAACACAAGAAAGAGAAAAGGCGTCATGATAGAAGCTCTCACTCACGCTCCGAGACCTCGGAACGGGATTCGAGACATCGCGCCCGGCTACCTCCCCGCTCCGTTCCGCCTGAGCGGGCTAGGCCAGCACCACTTTCGTCCCCCCCCCCGTCCCGCCTTGCCCGGGCCGGCCCGGGTGGATTTTGCCTCTCACCTCTCACCCTCCGGTTCTTCGGAACGGCGGGCTCGTGTACATAAACGGTCTCCGCCACGCTCCGCTTCGCCGGAGCGGACGCGGCGTGACCATAGTCTGTCCCCCCCCCGTCTCGTATCGACTGGACGGGCCCGGTGTGACTCGGACCCGCGGCCTCCTCGCTCTGACACGGAGCTCAGGTCGCGGGCTCGGAAATCGTCCCCTCCCCGCTCCGCCTTTCCTGAGCGGGCTTGGTGTGACCCTAGACTGTCCCCCCCCCGCCTCGTATCGACCAGGCGGGCCCGGTGTGACAACGTTGCACGTGACCTACGCTCCGATCCTTCGGGCGAGGCACAGCGCGCCCGGTTTCTGTCCCCTCCCCGCTCCGCCTTTCCTGAGCGGGCTTGGTGTGACTCCTTGCGTTCTCCCCCCCGCTACGGCTCTCCCCGGCGGGCCAGGGGGGACCATGCCATTTCGTATTTGAGCCGTTCGCGGGTTCCTAACCCTACGCGGCATCCGTGCGCGGTTGTTGATTTGGAGGTTGACCGCCGCGTTGCCGCGGTCCCTCCGTCCCCGCGGCGCTCCTCTCGGCGGGAGTCGCGGGTGGTTACGTCTTCCTCTCGTGTGGCAGAGCGCCGCTCTCGGAGCCGCTCGCCCCTTTCATCTTTTTCACGGGAGGATCGGTTTCTAGAACCGGACGTCCTCAGCCTTCACCCTACGGATTCGGCCTCGGCGATCTTTCTGCAGGTTTCGGCGGCGGGTCCTCCGTCCCGCCTTTCCGCTGTCTCGTCCGCCTCGTCAGACGTCGCAGGCCCCTCGCTCGGGTCGCAGACGGCCCACGCCCTGGAAGAAGCTTCACGCCTGATCGTCAAGTACTTACCACCCGAGTTATGTCCGCCGTCACCTCCTCCGAAGAGACAGGCGTCGGCTATGGTTGACGCGCAGAGACCAGTCAAGCGCCGCAAGTCCCTCCCGCAACCAGCGGCCTTCCGGGACCTTTCTGAGGCCTTCTCCACCCAACTGAAGAACGACTCTTTCGGCGACTCTGGTTTTTTTACCGCCTCACGTTGGCCTCCGGGGATCAACCTGAGCTTCCGCCAGGCCTGGTACGCGGGACACTCACAAGCCTTCGCTATTCCTCTACCAGCGATAGATACGGCGGCCTTAGTGCAGGCGGGCGGCCGCAGACCGGTGCAGAGCGCTTGGCCCCGGCCCATTGACAGGATCGCCTCCTTAGCCCGGAACTCGCTAGCGTGCTCGGGCTTCTTAGAGCTGGCTACCCAGGCGGCCTTACATTGTCTCCAGGATACTTGGGACCTGGAGGTGCAGTCCCCGCTCCGTGATGTGCAGTCCATTCTGATAGCGGCCAACCGGGCCGCCTACCATTCCTCCGCCAATGCCATGGCTGCGGCTGCCAACTGCGACCTCTGGAGGCGGGACACCCTTTTGCGCCTCTGCTCGGACCTTCCCTTGGCAGTGAAAACCCAGCTCCGCCAAGCTCCTCTTGGCGGTTCCCTTCTGTTCGGCGACACTTGGCAGACAGTTAAGGAGGCGTCCAAGGACTTATGGCCCAAGCCGTCTTCTACCTCCGCCTCGCTCCGCTTTCGCAACCCCCGCTCGGCCAAGGGTCGCGCCCGGCGGTCCTACAGACCCTCCTTCCCAGCCGGATCGTCGCGAGGGCGGGCCCGCCCAGCCCAGGCTCCGCAGCCGGGCCCCACCCCTCGCCCCGCGTGGCCCCGCGGCGCCCGTTCGGCGGGCCGCGGCCGGGCTCGTTGACTCCTCTCCGCCCCCGCCGTCAGTTCTCGGGTCTCCTGTCGGCGGGCGGCTGTCCCTCTTCAGCGACATTTGGGGCTCGCTGTTCCCAGACGACCCTTGGATTCGTTCCACGATTACTTCCGGCCTACTCCTCTCGTTCCTGTCCCCTCCGCCGCTTCGCAGGTCACCCATGTGGACCCAGGAGCCGCCAGACGTCACCCAGGCGGACGCACTTCGCGGGGAAGTGGAGGCCCTTCTCGACAAAGCGGCGACAGAGGTGGTTTCGAGGCACGACTCTCCGGCCTTCTACAGCCGCCTCTTTGTGGTCCCCAAACCAGGCGGAAAGTGGCGTCCGGTGATCGACTTATCGGCGCTAAACAAGTTCATTTTGGCCCCTCGCTTCAGGATGGAGACGGCCCGGTCTCTCCGTGCGTCCGTCCGTCCGATGGACTTCGCAATCAGCCTCGATCTGTCCGACGCATATCTTCACGTCCCGATTCATCCGTCGTCCCGTCGCTACCTTCGGTTTGCCTTTGGAGGGATAGTATACCAGTTCTGCGCCCTTCCTTTCGGACTCAACATCAGTCCTTGGGTGTTCACGAGACTGCTCGATGCGGTAATGGCCTCCTTTCGTCGACGTTCCCTGAGCCCGGCCTCCAATTACTTGGACGACCTTACTTACTTACTTACGCCTGTCACCCCTACCCGGGTATAGGCCGTCGACGAGAGACCTCCAGCAACTCCTGTCCTGTGCTTCTCCTTCGATTCTACTCCAGGTGGTTCCCAGTCTCTTGATGTCTGCTTGGAGGTCTCGACGCCAGGAGTTTCTCGGCCTACCTCTTTTCCTCTTTCCCTGGGGGTTCCATGACAATGCCTGCCTAGTGATACTGGATGGACGACCTTCTACTGCGCAATTTGGTCCCCGCTACGCTCCAGGCGGACAGAGATGCCCTTCTGTCCCTTCTGCGGCGGCTCGGCTTCCTCCTCAACCTGGGAAAATCGGACCTTTCCCCCTCTCGACGGTTCATTCATCTGGGGATGGAGTTCCTGACCGATCTCAACCTCGTCCGCCTACCCTTTCCCAGGCGGCAGAAGATCGCCGACTTAGCGACTTCCATGGCGGGGGGGTCCTCCTTCACTGCCAGGGTCTGGCTTCAGCTCCTGGGCCTCCTCAGTGCGGCTGCGGACCTGCTTCCTTTGGGCAGACTTTACGCTCGGCCTCTACAACTACATCTCCTACTCCACTGGCGACCCTCCTCGGGCTCTCTGTCGGATCTGGTTCCGGTTACTCCGCTGGCGCGCCCTCACCTCGAGAGATGGACAGACCTCGCTTGGCTGGCTTCGGGAGTTCCTCTTCACTCTCCACCACCCCGGTGGTCCCTTTGTACGGATGCGAGCCAGTCCGGCTGGGGCGCTCACCTGTTACCGGATTTTCTCTCGGCTTCGGGCCTTTGGCCCCGGGACCTCGTAGGGAAACACATCAACTGGCTAGAATTGAAGGCAGTGGGGTTGGCCCTCGACCGTTGGCAGGAGACCTTGGCCAACCAACAAGTCCTCGTTCTCTCCGACAACTCGACGGTGGTGGCTTACATTCAGAATCAGGGGGGCACTCATTCGCCCTCCCTCTGCATCCTCCTGTATCACCTGCTCCTCTGGTGCAGGGATCGGGGCATTACTCTTCGAGCCCGCCACATCCCCGGCCATCTCAACGTGATTGCGGACGCCCTGTCCCGCCGCGGACAGCTGCTCCACACGGAATGGTCTCTACGCCCGGACATTTTTCGCCTGATCTGCTCGCAGTGGGAGACGCCGCTACTAGATCTGTTTGCCACCAGGTGGAACAACCAGCTCCCAGTCTTCGTCTCTCCAGTCCCGGATCCGCTAGCTTGGGCGGTGGACGCCCTCTCCATCCCTTGGGACGGCCTGATTGCGTACGCCTACCCCCCGTCGGTGCTCGTTCCGAAGGGTTGCAGAAGCTTCGCGATTCCTCGGCGATTCTGTTGCTGGTGGCCCCCTTCAACTGGACCAAGAGTTGGACCACGGACCTCCTAGCGCTGGCGACGGACCCTCCTTTAGAGCTTCCTTCCCCGCCCACGATGCTCAAGCAGCCCCGTCAGCAGCTCTTCCATCCGTGCCCGGAGCGCCTGCGCCTTCACGCTTGGAGGTTATCCAGCAAGCCCTCGCTGCTAGAGGTTTCTCGGATGCAGCAGTGGCGGCGATTGCAGCAGCCCGCAGACCCTCCACACGGAAGGTGTACGAGGGCAAGTGGAGAGTCTTCCAGTCCTGGTGCGCCTCCCAGGGGCTTCCTCCCGCTAACCTAGCCTCCCACCAACTGGCTGAGTTCTTCCTGTGGCTCTTCGAGGACCAAGGCTTAGCCCCGGTCACCATCAAGGGCTACCGCGCTATGATCGCAGACACCTACCGTCACCTGCGTCTCCCGGACCCAGGCGCCTGCAAGGACCTTTCGGATTTGCTCTCTCACTTTGAGCTGCGACGGCCGGTCTCCCGTTCCCTGGTACCTCGGTGGGATCTCGCCTGGGTACTTACGTGGCTGAATACGAACAGGTTTGAACCTCTTCCCTTGGCGCGGTTCTCGGATTTGACCAGGAAGACGTGTTTTCTTCTAGCTCTCGCCTCGGCCTCCCGAGTTAGCGAGCTTCACGCACTCTCGACGCTTCCAGCCTGTCTTCAGTTTCGGGCAGACGGCTCTGCACAGCTTCTCCCTGACCCTTCCTTCCTGGCCAAGAACCGTCCCCCTACGGCGGCCCCTCAGTTACTGACGATACGGCCCCTCCGGGGAGCGGACCTTTCTCCGGTTTCGCGGCAGCAGGACCCGGTGCGGGCCCTCAGGATTTACTTACGCCGCTCTAAGCCGCGTCGCCAAGGACGCACACGTCTCTTTCTACCTTTGTCTGCGGGCAGACAAGACATCTCGTCCCAGACCGTGTCTTCCTGGCTGCGTTGGGTGATTAGGTCCGCTTACCGGGACCTCTCCCCAAGCGGCGATAAGCTCTTAAAAATCCGGGCCCATGAAGTCAGAGCGGTAGCCACCAGTCTAGCCCTGGACCGCAACTGCTCGGTCTCTGATATTGTCGCCGCGGGCGGCTGGCGCTCAGACTCCACTTTCGCACGCTTCTACCTCAGGGACCTATCCGGCCAGCGTGACTCACTGGCTCGTGTGGGCGACATCTCCGCGGCCCAGCACTCCCTCCGAGCGCCTTCGGCGCCTTAGGTACGTCATAGCTGAAATCGTCGGGAGTGCTCTCTGGGCACGCGGGGTGGTTAAATTACGTTAGGTACGGCACCCTCCGCCTGTTCGCCATTCTCCCAGATAGTAATGCCATCGGTAATGTATTTTGAAAAAACAAATGAATTTTTTTTCTAAAATGTATTTTTTTGAAAAATACTTACCGATGGCATTACTCGAATGGCCCTCCCACCGGCCCCGCTTGCCTTCTCTTGGCTAAGTGTGAAACTGATTAGGTCGCCCGGTGAACGCCGGGAGTTCGCCACACGCATGCCGGGATACGGTAGTAAGGGGAGGCCACCCGGGGCCCTAGTACTGGGATCCCCGGTGTCTCCTCCCCAGTTGTGCCTTATACACAACTTTTGCTGAAATCGATAGGCAATAGAGTGTATTCCCAGATAGTAATGCCATCGGTAAGTATTTTTCAAAAAAATACATTTTAGAAAAAAAATTCATATTTACTGAACAGAAAGTATTTAATTTGTTAACAGACTTTACAAGTTTATGACACAGGTGATTAATTTTATTTTTCAGGTAAACTTCAATGGACGCTGTTTACTATACACTGAATGCACCTGGGCCAATGGGTCTTATTTTACATCAGAGACTGGATCAAAAGGAGCATGTAATTTTATTATCTACTCCAGTGTGTTTGCTGGAATAATGTTTCCTTTGGGAATGGGTGCATACTACATCTACGCGCTAAGCCGTAAAGATCCAAACATAGGGTAAGTGGCATGTTTAACCAGTGGGCCATTGATAATTGTCCATTTTGCATAGTAATTTATAAGATAATTAAGATAAAATAGAACTTTGTTCCCAGAACATGACTCACTCTCAAACGATGCCATGCAGACAACCCCAAAATAAACATTGGTTGAAAACAACCTGATGAGATTTTCTGAGTTTGTTTTCCATGTGGCTTCTCAGTTCTGTTGAGTTTTTGAAAATATTATGTGTGGTCTGTCAGGGTTCAGAATAACCGGTAATACTGATATTTTACCGTTTGTGAACAGAGAATACCGGAAATGTTTTAAGCTGCCAGGGACTGGTTTTATTTGGGCTGGACCGGTTAGAATTTTGATGGTGAAAAAAAAAATCCTTCTGCAGGGGTGGATCTGGAGGGGGTGTGTTCCAGGGGCTCCGGAACCCACCTAGACGCCAGTTTTTTAAAGGCCCACTACTGCCATAACTGTCCAAAGATTCACTTCTGTAACAGATGTTACGAAACACTACACACAGGTCTAGTTATGGTTCATTTAGACACAGGACAATCCAGTTCAGCACAGGTCATCTTTATATCGAGTAACCTGACAATGGCTCCACTCCCTTCTACAAGGGTATCGGTACGAGAACAGGCATGGGAATTGTCCGCCTAGGCAAATTTCCGCCGAAATGATATTGCTCAGCCGCCAAAAAAAAAAATTGTCCGCTGAAAAAAAAATTGGGGTGCAAAAAGTAACTGAGCATCGATCATTATACATTGCGAGGCATTCGTTCAAGTGATATGCCGCCCGCTAGAGTCACGCGTCACCTATTGTGGCTGTAACGCAGTCATTACTTTACCGCGCAAGCGGTTAATACAACACTGAAGGCACTCTTTTCATGCTCGCTTCCCGTCTTCCCGGGGGGGCATGCCCCCGGACCCCCCTAGTTTCACACTTTTTTCACTTTTCTAATTCCCATGCCTGGAGAAACAGCTAAAAATATATTGACACGCTAACTAGTGCGCAGAATAAGTAAGTGTGAATGTTTGCTGCATGTCCAAACTTCTGTTAAAGTTCATTAGGTATATTGACAGGACATAACACAAATGATGCTGAAATGTGTCTTCAGACTTATGCGTAATAGTTTTTTAAAAATGCTATAACAAAGTACGTTTTTGGGGTGTTTGGAACCACCACCACCACCCCCCCCCCCCCAACCCCCCACACACTTACTTACTTACTTACGCCTGTCACCCCTACCCGGGTATAGGCCGTCGACGAGAGACCTCCAGCAACTCCTGTCCTGTGCTTCTCCTTCGATTCTACTCCAGGTGGTTCCCAGTCTCTTGATGTCTGCTTGGAGGTCTCGACGCCAGGAGTTTCTCGGCCTACCTCTTTTCCTCTTTCCCTGGGGGTTCCATGACAATGCCTGCCTAGTGATACTGGAAGCTGGCTTTCTCAGACTGTGACCGATCCATCCCCATCTTCTTCGCCCAATTTCATTCTCTGCTGTTATCTGCTCTGTTCTCTCCCAGAGTCTGACGTTGCTGATCTTCTCTGGCCAGTGGATTTTCAAAATTCTTCTAAGGCAACTGTTCATGAAGGTCTGTACTCTGTTGACTGTGGTTTTTGTCAATCTCCAAGTCTCTGCTCCATATAGGAGAACTGCTTTTACATTGGAGTTGAAAATCCGGACTTTGGTGTGTTGTGACAGCTCTCTGGAACTCCACACTTTTTTCAACTGGAGAAAGGCTGCTCTGGCTTTACCGATTCGTGCTCTGACATCTGCATCAGTGCCGCCTTTTTTGTCTATGATGCTCCCGAGATAGGTGAAGGACTCCACCTCCTCCAACGGGGTGCCAGCAAGCAAGACTGGTTCTTCCCTGGTTGTGTTCAGCCTCATTGTCTTTGTTTTCTGTTTGTGAATGGTGAGGCCCACTTGGGACGAGATGTCAGTAAGCCTCGTGGTCTTGTCCTGCATTTGTTGATGAGTGTGGGACAGTAATGCCAAGTCATCTGCAAAATCGAGGTCGTCAAGCTGTGTCCACTGTATTCCACTTCGTCTGTGCTCAGTTGTCCTCTTCATGACCCAGTCTATGGCCAGTAGGAAGAGGACAGCAGACACCCCTGCCTGACACCAGTTCTGACCTGGAGCTCCCTGGTGAACTGCCCTTCGTGGATCACGCGACATGTCATGCCATCGTAGCTGCTCTTGATCAGGCGGACGAGCTTTGTGGGTACACCGTAGTGTCGTAGGAGTTTCCACAGAGTCTCTCGGTCCACACTGTCAAATGCTTTCTCATAATCCACAAAGTTGACGTACAGCGGGGTGCTCCACTCCAGAGACTGTTCCACGATAATGCGGAGAGTGGCGATCTGGTCTGTACATGATCGGTTCTTCCTGAATCCTGCTTGCTGGTCTCTCAGGGGGTCAACGGAGCTCTTCATTCTCTCCAGGATGATTCTGTTGAAGACCTTTCCTGGTACTGACAGCAAGGTGATTCCTCTGTAGTTGGAACACTTGCTGAGGTCGCGTTTCTTGGGAAGCTTGATTAGGTACCCCTCCTTCCAGTCAGCCGGCATCACCTCCTCTTCCCAGATCTTTCCAAACAGTGGGTACAGCATCTCTACTGTTGTTTCTAGGTCTGCTTTCAGAGCCTCCGCTGGGATGCCATCTGGCCCTGCTGCTTTGCCGTTCTTCAAAAATGCCACTGCTCTTCTGATCTCTTCCCGGCTGGGTCTGTCACAGCTGATGGGTAGGTCGGTCTCTGCCGGCTGGATGTCTGGGGGGTCGGGTGGGCTAGGTCTGTTCAGTAACTCTTCAAAATACTCAGCCCATCTGTCGAGTTGGTCTGCTCTGTCTGCAATAGACTTGCCTTCTTTGTCATTTACTGGTCTTTCTATATGGCCATACTTGCCTGACAATCTTCTGGTAATGTCGTAGAGCTGTTTCATGTTGCCGCTGCCTGCTGCCTTTTCTGCCTCTGCTGCCAGGCTGTCTGTGTAGGCCCTCTTGTCTGCCCTGATACTCCTCTTCACCTCGCGGTTGGCTTCCGAGTATTCCCCCTGTGCCCTTACTTTGGCTGCTCTCGTGCGACTGTTGTTGACAACTGCTTTCTTCTCCTTCCTCACTTCTATCTTCTTCAAGGTCTGTGCCGACAGCCAGTCCTTGTGATGGTGTTTCCTGAACCCTACAGTGTCTTTACAGGTTGAATATGCAGTATTTACCTGCCACCATCCCTACGGGTCTGTAGTAATGATTTTTTAAATTTAGTTGATCAACTGCCCCCTCCCTTTATTCTCATGGGGGATTTTAACGGTCACGCTCACCTTTGGGGTAGTGACCACTATGATGGCAGAGGTCAGATGTTAGAAGATGTTTTTTCTCAACTTAACCTATGTGTCTTTAACGATGGTTCACCTACATACTCTAACCCAGGTTCAGGATCTAGTTCTGTTCTAGACCTCACTGTGTGTGATCCTTCTCTCATGCTGGACTTTGACTGGAAGGTTCACGATGACCTGTGTGGTAGTGACCACTTCCCAGTAGTCCTGTCATCGGTCAGCTGTGGGGAGGATCCGCCGGTGGGGCGCTGGAATCTTAAGAAAGCTAACTGGCCTCTGTTCGCCTCCCTCTGTCAGTCTCGTATTACAGAGGAGGTGGTCATGTCATCTGAAGAACCTATTTCTTCTTTTACTACTATTTTGTTGGACGTAGCGGGTGAAACCATCCCTAAAACTTCCGCATCAGTCCCTCGAAAGCCGAGAGTACCATGGTTCAACAAAGAGTGCCGCAAGGCCCAAATAGCGCGCAAATCTGCTCAGCGACGTGCTTTCCGTAATCCGTCGCAAGTGAATATTTTAACCTTTAAAAGACAGAGGGCGAAAGCCCGTTACATTTTTAAACGTGAACGCCGTGCTTCCTGGAGACGCTTCGTCCCATCTTTAACTTCTCGGACTCCGTCCCAGAAAGTATGGAAGGCTGTTCGGAGAATTAGGGGCAGAGGTGGCTCGGCTTCTGTTGGCCATCTTAGAGATGGTGCCAGCTTGGTTACAGATAAAAAAGCTGTGGCCAATTTGCTTGCCTCCACCATTGCCCATAATTCTTCAACGGAGCATTATTCACCTTTCTTCCAGAGAGAGAAGGAGAAGCGAGAGTCTCGTATTTGTGATTTTAAGTCCGATAACTCAGAAGACTATAATGTCCCATTTACATTATCAGAATTGCAGCAAGCTTTGCAGAAATGTAATGACTCTGCTGCTGGCCTAGATACCGTCCACTATCAATTCCTAACGCATCTGCCTGAGAGGTCACTCCTTGTACTTCTCAAGGCCTTTAACCATATCTGGAGAACTGGTCATTTTCCGCCGTCTTGGCGCCAGGCTGTGGTTGTACCGATCCCCAAGCCGGGTAAGGATCCTTCCGACCTGGGCAACTACCGGCCTATCGCTTTGACATGTTTATGTAAAACTATGGAGCGCCTGGTCAACGCCCGCCTGGTGTGGCATCTTGAGTCACAGGGTCTCCTCACAGACCTCCAGTGCGGTTTCCGGCGCTTCCGTAGTACAACTGACCATTTAGTCTGCTTTGAATCATTTATTCGAGATTCTTTTGTCAACAAGCAGCATGTCTATGCAATTTTCTTCGATCTTGAGAAGGCGTATGACACTACCTGGAAGTATGGCATAATGTCTGACTTGTTGGACATGGGTTTTAAAGGGCACCTGCCCGTTTTTATCCACAATTTTTTGACTAACCGGTCGTTCCATGTCCGTGTGGGCTCCACCCTCTCCGACTCCTTTGAACAGGAGATGGGTGTCCCACAGGGCAGCATTCTATCTCCTGTTTTATTTAGTATTAAAATTAATAACATTGTAAAGGCCGTCAAGGATGATTCTGAATGCTCTTTGTTTGTTGACGACTTTGCTTTGTGCGCACGTGGTCGAGGACTTGCGTCCCTTGAGAGGCGCTTGCAGCTGTGCATTGATCGCATCCAGCGGTGGGTGTCTCTCAATGGATTCAAGTTCTCGCCCTCCAAGACTGTCTGTGTGCATTTTACTAACCAGATGAAATTTTTTCCAGAACCTAGCCTGAGCATTGCTGGAGTGCCAATTAAGGTGGCCGAGGAGGCAAAGTTTCTGGGGGTCATTTTTGACAAAAGACTTACCTTCCGCAAACATATTAATTACCTTAGAACCTCTTGTCAGAAGGCTCTCGACATTCTTCGTGTCGTCGGTCGTACTGACTGGGGTGCGGACCGTACTGTCTTACTTCGTCTGTACCGGGCCCTTGTTCGGTCCAAACTGGATTACGGCTCTGTGGTGTATGGCTCAGCTTCCAAGTCTGTGCTACAGCGTCTGAACACAATTCACCATCAGGGTCTGCGGATATGTCTTGGGGCCTTCAGGACGTCTCCAGTTCCTAGTCTGTATGCCGAGGCAGGGGAGCCTTCTCTCAAGCTCCGCCGCATCCGCCTCATGCTCAGCTACGTTCTGAAACTGAAGGCCCATCCAGACAATCCTGCCTATGATTGTGTTTTTAAACCATTGTTTGCAGAGATTTACGATACCCATCCGGGAGCTGTCCGTCCACTTTCTTTCCGTGTCCGACCTCATCTGCAGGCGGCCGGATTGGACCTGGACAGAGTTTCGGAATCCCTGCAACACATCACTCCACCTTGGCTCTTACCAGTTCCTGACATCTTGCTGGACTTGACTGCCCACAAGAAAGACTCTACTCCACCAGCCATATACCAACAGAGCCTCAATGAACTGCTTTTAATTTTTCCTGGCTATTTGTCGCATCTATACCGATGGGTCAAAGTCTGAGGATGGGAGAGTGGCTGCGGCCGCAGTGTCCTCTCACCATCCTAGACGCCCATTTAAATTTTAAGCACCGCCTCCCAGACCACTCATCTGTATTTAGTGCGGAACTGCAGGCGGTTCTGCTGGCACTCAGGCATGCTTATCGATCTAGAGAAAGGAACTTCCTGATTCTGTCTGACTCTCTTTCTGCCCTGCAGGCCCTTCAGGGCACGGGAAATGACCACCCACTGCTGGTGCAGATCAGAGAGCTCCACGCGGACTTTAAGGAATATTATGATATCATTTTTATTTGGGTGCCAGGGCATGTGGGCATCGAAGGCAACAGGATCGCAGATTCTGCTGCCAACGATGCCCGCAATGACCCTGTCCCTGACACACAGACTGTTTATAGTGATTTTAGACATGTGGCTAGTGCGTACATAGCCCGTGAGTGGCAGTCTGAGTGGGACAAAGAGGAAGCTAACAAGCTGCATGAAGCCCTTCCTAAGTTGTCGGACGGTCTACCTTATCGCTGCGGCAGCCGCCATGAGGAGACTGTCCTGGCTCGGCTCCACATCGGCCACACGTATGTTACGCACTCTTATTTACTTAAACAGGAGCAGCGTCCATGGTGTTATGCCTGCGACGAGCAGTACTCTGTTCAACACTTTTTGTTGTCTTGTGCTGATCTAATCGACACAAGGTATAAACATTTCACGGCAGACTCCTTGAAGGTTTTGTTCCGGGATGTGCCCCCGGACAAGATCTTCAGTTTTCTGAGAGAGTGCCATATTTTTAATAAGATTTGAGCATTTATAGATTATGATGTTTCTATTATTTTGACCTTTTTGAGAGTCTTTCGACGTTTTCTTTAAAGACCTGTGCGACATTTTAGCCTGACATATTTTTAAGGTATATTTACATCATGTCTTAAGACCTTTCTTTTAGTCTGGCTGACCAGATTTTTACCCTTCCCGCCGTGAGATGGCCTTAGTTGCCTGCTCGGCGTTAAACCCAAATAACTAACTCTTTGCAGGTTGAGTTCAGCGCCTCTCTAACTGCCTTCCACTGCTGCTCTGTGGTGACCGCCTCCTCTTCATTTACTAGCTCCTGTAGCACTTGAAACCGGTTGGACAGCACCAGTTTGAACTCTTCTCTAACTCCAGTTTCTCTCAGGAGGCCTACATTATAGCGCTGTCTTCTTGTTGTCTCTGTGTGGCTTTTCTTTAGCTTGAGCTTCATTCTTAAGGTAAGCAGATGGTGGTCGGAGGCGACATCTGCTCCCCTCCTCACTCGAACATCTTGAAGGGATCTTCTAAATTTCTTGCTAATGCAGATATGGTCTATTTGGTTCTCTGTTGTATGGTCAGGTGAGACCCAAGTTGCTTTGTGTACATTCTTCTGTGTGGGAAGATGCTGCCTCCAATGACAAGTTGGTTTAGAGCACAAAAGTCTACAAACCTCTCCCCGTTCTCACTCATCTCCGAGCCTAGTCCCTGTCTCCCCATCACCTCTTCGTATCCGGTGTTGTCCTCCCCTATTTTGGCATTAAAATCGCCCATGACGATGGTGATGTCTCGCTCCGCGCATTTGTCCAAGGCACTCTGGAGTCGGTCGTAGAACTCTTGTTTCTCTTCCTCGTCACTGTCATTAGTGGGCGCATAACACTGGATGACGTTCAGCTTGAGCTTTTTCTTGGTTCTAAAGGCTGCTGTGATAATTCTTGGCCCAAGAGGTTCCCAGCCCATCAGCGCTCTCTGTGCCACTGGTGACAGCATGAATGCTACACCTTCTGTATGGGGGGCATTCTCCTCTTCATGACCTGAATACAGAATCATCTCCCCACTTAACAGCCTTTTCTGGCCAGACTGCGTCCATCTGGCTTCACTGATACCTAGCAGGGAAAGGTTGTACTTTTGCATTTCCGCTGCTATCTGGGCGGCCTTGCCGCTCTGGTACATGGTCTTGACGTTCCATGTGCCCATGGTTGTATCCCTGGATAGAGAGAGGCGGCTCGGTCCTGTGGCTTCCGAAGACTTCCGGCTTTCACCACAGGACGTCATAAGTCTTCTGGTAGAAGAACCTTCCTCCTCCAGGAAAGGACTTACTGTTAGTCTTTTCGTCGGCGTTTTTGTAGCTATTTCCTTTTTTGCAGGGTGGGGAAGCTACCCCCACGCCCAACCCCCTTACTAGGAGGACCAGGGGTTTTCTGTCGGGGTCACCTTCCCTTAGACCATGTTGGTTCACGGCACCTTATTTCATTCGGTGCACCCCTCTCACGAGGGACCCCCTATCCACCACCCAGGGGACACGCCTCAACGCCATATGGTCCCAGCGCGAGGCCCCCCCCACACACATTTAAAATTTTGGCGAGTTTGAACACAGGCACTCCCCCCCCCCCCCCCTCATGCTTTTTGATTTTTTGGCCCTGGAAGCAAGGTCGAAGGTCCCAAACAAAAAGTTGAAACTCCCTCCCCCCCCCTCCCCCCACTCCCCCCCCTCGAGGTAACTGATCCGCCCCTGTTATCTACCAGAAAGCATTTCCTGGGGACCGGTTTTGATCTGAACTGGAAAAGAAACAGGAGGGGTGGGAAGGGGGACCGGTTTTGAAAAACCCTAGCATGAACTCTGGTTTATGAGAGACTGAAATTTTAAAGCTAGTGGTTAAAATGTGACTCTTGTGACGTGACGACAAATTCTTTTATTTTGCCTAAACTATAGGTTAGATGATATCTATAATTGGTTAAAACCATTCCTCTAGGTAGCCCTCAATGAAATATTTTTGCAAAACAAGAAAAAAATGACCTAATTATGTGCAAAATGAGAACCCATTTGTATCAGTCATAGGTGACTCATTTGTTTCTTCAAAAACATTACCGATGACATGACTACATGGGAATGTCTACTTCTAGGCTCAATTTTAGCCTACTTGCCCGTTGTATGCCCACACAACCCGAGAGGCACTCGGGGAACCCCCAGAGGGGCCGAGAGTTATCTCCCCATACCCGCCTTACCAGATCCGGTCACGAGACCGTTCAGTCTTGCTACTTCGCTCGTGATGAGAAGACGTGGCTGGCCTGCGCTCTCGCGGCCTCGACCGGTCTTCTGCCTACCAACGCCCGTTGCCGACTTCGTGTGCTCTGCGCCCTCTTCTACCCTGCCGTCTACCCTGCCTTCTCTTCCTGCTTCGTTGAGGCTGCTTGCGGGGATTCTTCTGCTGTCGGTGGACGGCGGTTTGCCTATCTTTCCCCCTTCCCTTCGTTGCAGAGGTAAGGTAGCGGTAGTTCCCTCGGCCGGCCCTCGGGCTGAGAGCCGGCTGACTGTTGGGTGCTTCCCTGCTTTCTTTCTTTCAGTGCGTAGTGCCTGATTAGCTCACGGTCGGTTTTGTTACCGTTTCACGCCCGTTTAGCACGTGGGCCTTGGGCTCCTTGTGTGTTAGCCCGTTTAAAGGCCCTTTAGCCCTCCGAGAGTTCCCCATTACGCTTCACGCCTACCCGGCACCGGCCTCCACGTGGCGTGGGTGGGTAGTCCACTCGGTCCCTGACTGAGTGGGCTAGCAGACGGGTGCCATCTTTGTCCAGGATTAGGACTTGATGTCAGCAGATATGTTGTTCAGTCTTTTTCACTGGTCCGGTTTTTAAGGAGCTGTGCTTACCCAGGTCTTACCATGTTGGATTGGTCCTTAAAAATACGCGTGAGCTTTTGGTCCTTTGGATCCCAAGTGTTTGCCGTGCTTGGAGACCCGTGTCGGGGGAGAAGAGGATCCTGGTGGCTGAAACACTCCACTTTGGCCTTGACTTCTGCCTAAATGGGAGGCTAGTCGTACCGGCCTAGTCAATCGGCTCTTGTCACGTCGAGCCCTATCCCCCTGTTGACATGCGGGTTGTTATACGGAGCACCATGCTATAGCCTCTGATGCTGATTGGGTGCTTTACGCCAGTATTCCCCTGTATTCAACAGTGTGATAGAAGGCGGTGGCTCAAACGGTTCAATCGGGCTTACCCCCTTGAGTATATCTTTCGGGCAGTCTCCATTGTGCGTCGGCTGGAGACCCGCCGACAATTGCACTTTCCCTTGTTGGGCTCGGTGGCGGGCGGGGACCCCCGGGGGATGAATATCTATCATACTATAATATGGAAAATATCAAAAAACCAAAACTGGCACCAAAGCGGCACATAGCCACTGACATTGACCTTGAAAATGATAGCGACTCTGATTGTGGGGAAGCGACGCCTCAGGTTTCGGCCGTCTGGCCTCGCTTTCTCATTATCCACAGCAAAGTTAAAGAGAAGCCTGTTTCCAAGCTGCACCCTTTCCTGGTGGGGGAGACCCTCAGGAGCCGTGTTGGCAGGCCTGAGGCCCAGCGCCTCAGGTCTGGTGACTTGTTGGTAGAGTGCCGTACCCGGGCACACTCCAATGGGCTACTGAGGCTCTCCTCCATCGGAGACACTCCAGTGGAGGTCACTCCCCACAAAACAATGAATTCCTCTAGAGGAGTGATTAAAGATCAAGCTTTGGCCGAACTGTCTGAAGATGAACTTGTACGGAACCTTAAGTCACAGGGGGTGACCTACGTCAGGCGCTTCATTTCCAAACGAGGTGGTAGGGAGATCCGTCTCCCTACCATCATCCTGACGTTTGGCACCCCCACAGCTCCTACTACCATCTGGGGAAGTTACTACTCCCTAAAAGTGAAAAAGTACGTCCCTCTCCCCCTTCGGTGCTTTAAGTGCCAAAAGTATGGCCATGGGCAGAAGACATGCCGCCAGGCAGAGGCCCTATGCGCCCGTTGCACTAAGCCCGGACACTCTGCTGAGTCCTGCACAGCCATCCCCCTGTGTGTGAATTGCCAGGGGGCGCATATGGCTTCGGACAAGAAGTGCCCTCGTTGGATCTCCGAGTGCAGGATTCAGCAGGTGCGTGTGGAGAAGGGGCTGTCCTTTGCGGACGCAAAAAAACTGGTTGACGGTCCTGGTGCAGCTGAGGCGGCGCCAAACTCAAATAACAACTTTGTGTATACTTTCAGTGCTGCGGTGGCAGGCAAGCGCCCCACCAAAGACTTCTCTTGTCAAACCCCAACTTCTTGGTTGGGGGCGGAGCCTCGGATCCTCTCACCCCTGGAGAGTAATCCTCCTCCGGTGGTGACGAGGAGCCAGGGAACGCAGAGGGCGGACGCTACCGGTCCGGTGGCACCGCCTTCTGCTGCCCCTAAGCCTCAGCCCCCACCCAAACCTGCTAGTTTGTCAACACCAAAGGTTTCTGGCTCTGGTCAGCCTTCTAAGGCCGCTAACTCTAGCGGCAGGAACGCTGCCCAGGACCAGAAGTCAAAGAAATCTATGGGACCGCCGTGCGCACGGGCCCAGAAGGGGAACACTGATGTCCCCCTTCAAAACAAATATGCTGCATTGGAGGAGCAGATGGAGGGAGTGGAAGTTGTCGATGCTGCGGCAGCTCCACCCCCTTCATCTCCTAAGAACCAGAGGAGGCCCGGGAGCCGGCCCCCCTCTGTTTCTCCGACTCCTTCCAAGGCAAAGGACAAAGGGGAAAAAACTCCGCACCCCCAGATAAGACATAATCATGGACTCTCTGCTTCAGTGGAATTGTCGTGGTTTTCAAGCTAACTTTGAGGAATTACGTCTTTTAGTCAAGTGCTATAACCCCTCAGTAATATCTCTTCAGGAGACTTACCTGAAGACTTCTGACCCTGTGTCCTTTAATGGTTTTAACGCTATACATAAAGGCTCTGATTCGGAGAGGCGCTCGGGTGGAGTGGCTCTTCTCATTAGTAGCCAAATTTTATGTAGCCCCGTTAGCATCGACACCTGTCTTCAGGCTGTCGCAGCTCGGGTTACCTTGAAGAAGACCATAACTATATGCAGTATTTACCTGCCACCATCCCTGCGGGTCTGTAGTAATGATTTTTTTAATTTAGTTGATCAACTGCCCCCTCCCTTTATTCTCATGGGGGATTTTAACGGTCACGCTCACCTTTGGGGTAGTGACCACTATGATGGCAGAGGTCAGATGTTAGAAGATGTTTTTTCTCAACTTAATCTATGTGTCTTTAACGATGGTTCACCTACATACTCTAACCCAGGTTCAGGATCTAGTTCTGTTCTAGACCTCACTGTGTGTGATCCTTCTCTCATGCTGGACTTTGACTGGAAGGTTCACGATGACCTGTGTGGTAGTGACCACTTCCCAGTAGTCCTGTCATCGGTCAGCTGTGGGGAGGATCCGCCGGTGGGGCGCTGGAATCTTAAGAAAGCTAACTGGCCTCTGTTCGCCTCCCTCTGTCAGTCTCGTATTACAGAGGAGGTGGTCATGTCATCTGAAGAACCTATTTCTTCTTTTACTACTATTTTGTTGGACGTAGCGGGTGAAACCATCACTAAAACTTCCGCATCAGTCCCTCGAAAGCCGAGAGTACCATGGTTCAACGAAGAGTGCCGCAAGGCCCAAATAGCGCGCAAATCTGCTCAGCGACGTGCTTTCCGTAATCCGTCGCAAGTAAATATTTTAACCTTTAAAAGACAGAGGGCGAAAGCCCGTTACATTTTTAAACGTGAACGCCGTGCTTCCTGGAGACGCTTCGTCTCATCTTTAACTTCTCGGACTCCGTCCCAGAAAGTATGGGAGGCTGTTCGGAGAATTAGGGGCAGAGGTGGCTCGGCTTCTGTTGGCCATCTTAGAGATGGTGTCAGTTTGGTTACAGATAAAAAAGCTGTGGCCAATTTGCTTGCCTCCACCATTGCCCATAATTCTTCAACGGAGCATTATTCACCTTTCTTCCAGAGAGAGTCTCGTATTTGTGATTTTGAGTCCGATAACTCAGAAGACTATAATGTCCCGTTTACATTATCAGAATTGCAGCAAGCTTTGCAGAAATGTAATGACTCTGCTGCTGGCCTAGATACCGTCCACTATCAATTCCTAACGCATCTGCCTGAGAGGTCACTCCTTGTACTTCTCAAGGCCTTTAACCATATCTGGAGAACTGGTCATTTTCCGCCGTCTTGGCGCCAGGCTGTGGTTGTACCGATCCCCAAGCCGGGTAAGGATCCTTCCGACCCGGGCAACTACCGGCCTATCGCTTTGACATCATGTTTATGTAAAACTATGGAGCGCCTGGTCAACGCCCGCCTGGTGTGGCATCTTGAGTCACAGGGTCTCCTCACAGACCTCCAGTGCGGTTTCCGGTGCTTCCGTAGTACAACTGACCATTTAGTCCGCTTTGAATCATTTATTCGAGATTCTTTTGTCAACAAGCAGCATGTCTATGCAATTTTTTTCGATCTTGAGAAGGCGTATGACACTTCCTGGAAGTATGGCATAATGTCTGACTTGTTGGACATAGGTTTTAAAGGGCACCTGCCCGTTTTTATTCACAATTTTTTGACTAACCGGTCGTTCCATGTCCGTGTGGGCTCCACCCTCTCCGACTCCTTTGAACAGGAGATGGGTGTCCCACAGGGCAGCATTCTATCTCCTGTTTTATTTAGTATTAAAATTAATAACATTGTAAAGGCCGTCAAGGATGATTCTGAATGCTCTTTGTTTGTTGACGACTTTGCTTTGTGCGCACGTGGTCGAGGACTTGCGTCCCTTGAGAGGCGCTTGCAGCTGTGCGTTGATCGCATCCAGCGGTGGGTGTCTCTCAATGGATTCAAGTTCTCGCCCTCCAAGACTGTTTGGGTGGGGTTAGGTATGTTTTAGTTCCCAGGGTCACCCTGGTCAGCCCCACAGGGTGGGTTTTTCTCTCTATTCTGGGGCATGTGTTTCTGTCTACCCTTTGTCCATTCACCTGTATTTGCCTTTTTAAAACTCTCCCTACTGTCTGCACTGCCTGTAGCTCTTGATGTTGGATGTGTGTTGCTAAATGGTCTTAGCTTTATTTAGGCCCCATGTTGTAGGTTTATTTAACGTATTTGACCGGCTGGCGACATACATTCAATTTTCTGTTTAGTTTTTTTTTCACAAGCAGTGCAGGCACGTCCTGAGAAAGCCTTTGTTGCTGTCGGGACGTTAAGCAATGTACAATCAAATCCAAGACTGTTTGTGTGCATTTTACTAACCAGACGAAATTTTTTCCAGAACCTAGCCTGAGCATTGCTGGAGTGCCAATTAAGGTGGCCGAGGAGGCAAAGTTTCTGGGGGTCATTTTTGACAAAAGACTTACCTTCCGCAACCATATTAATTACCTTAGAACCTCTTGTCAGAAGGCTCTCGACATTCTTCGTGTCGTCGGTCGTACTGACTGGGGTGCGGACCGTACTGTCTTACTTCGTCTGTACCGGGCCCTTGTTCGGTCCAAACTGGATTACGGCTCTGTGGTGTATGGCTCAGCTTCCAAGTCTGTGCTACAGCGTCTGAACACAATTCACCATCAGGGTCTGCGGATATGTCTTGGGGCCTTCAGGACGTCTCCAGTTCCTAGTCTGTATGCCGAGGCAGGGGAGCCTTCTCTCAAGCTCCGCCGCATCCGCCTCATGCTCAGCTACGTTCTGAAACTGAAGGCCCATCCAGACAATCCTGCCTATGATTGTGTTTTTAAACCATCGTTTGCAGAGATTTACGATACCCATCCGGGAGCTGTCCGTCCACTTTCTTTCCGTGTCCGACCTCATCTGCAGGCGGCCGGATTGGACCTGGACAGAGTTTCGGAATCCCTGCAACACATCACTCCACCTTGGCTCTTACCAGTTCCTGACATCTTGCTGGACTTGACTGCCCACAAGAAAGACTCTACTCCACCAGCCATATACCAACAGAGCCTCAATGAACTGCTTTCAATTTTTCCTGGCTATTGTCGCATCTATACCGATGGGTCAAAGTCTGAGGATGGGAGAGTGGCTGCGGCCGCAGTGTCCTCTCGCCATCCTAGACGCCCATTTAAGCACCGCCTCCCAGACCACTCATCTGTATTTAGTGCGGAACTGCAGGCGGTTCTGCTGGCACTCAAGCATGCTTATCGATCTAGAGAAAGGAACTTCCTGATTCTGTCTGACTCTCTTTCTGCCCTGCAGGCCCTTCAGGGCACGGGAAATGACCATCCACTGCTGGTTCAGATCAGAGAGCTCCACGCGGACTTGATGAAGGAATATTATGATATCATTTTTATTTGGGTGCCAGGGCATGTTGGCATCGAAGGCAACAGGATCGCAGATTCTGCTGCCAACGATGCCCGCAATGACCCTGTCCCTGACACACAGACTGTTTATAGTGATTTTAGACATGTGGCTAGTGCGTACATAGCCCGTGAGTGGCAGTCCGAGTGGGACAAAGAGGAAGCTAACAAGCTGCATGAAGCCCTTCCTAAGTTGTCCGACGGTCTACCTTATCGCTGCGGCAGCCGCCGTGAGGAGACTGTCCTGGCTCGGCTCCACATCGGCCACACGTATGTTACGCACTCTTATTTACTTAAACAGGAGGAGCGTCCATGGTGTTATGCCTGCGACGAGCAGTACTCTGTTCAACACTTTTTGTTGTCTTGTGCTGATCTAATCGACACAAGGTATAAACATTTCACAGCAGACTCCTTGAAGGTTTTGTTCCGGGATGTGCCCCCGGACAAGATCTTCAGTTTTCTGAGAGAGTGCCATATTTTTAATAAGATTTGAGCGTTTATAGATTATGATGTTTCTATTATTTTGACCTTTTTGAGAGTCTTTCGACGTTTTCTTTAAAGACCTGTGCGACATTTTAGCCTGACATATTTTTAAGGTATATTTACATCATGTCTTAAGACCTTTCTTTTAGTCTGGCTGACCAGATTTTTACCCTTCCCGCCGTGAGATGGCCTTAGTTGCCTGCTCGGCGTTAAACCCAAATAACCAAATAACTAACCATTACGCTTCACCGGGAGCCCGCTTGCGCTTAGCCTTTATGCTTTGTGCTCCCGGTGCGGTGACTTTAACAGACCTGTTTACCATTCACATTTGGTGTATTAAAGTACACAATTTTGCTTTGGGGTACACATACATAAAACACGTGTATACACAAGATACACTTTTTGGAGAAACTGACAACTCCCTGGCTTGTGAATAAATACATACTATTAGGCAGTTGAAAGTACACTGACTGCACCCAGGGGGTAAACAGGTCTGCTTTAAGTGGCCGACGGACACCCACTCGGTCTGCCTACCGTGTTCGGGTTGTTCCTCGGGCCGCAGGTGTAACGTTTGGGCGGCCTGGCCTGAGGTTCTGTGGGCGGACCTTTGGTTCCCGCCCGGCTAACGAGCGTCCGGCGCCCGTTGAGACGTTGGCCGCCCTTGCTGTTCCCTCTGACCTCTCCCGCACGGAACGTTCATCTCGTCGGGGTTCGCGTTCTTTGTCTGACCACAGGACCGCCACTGCTGCCACGCCCGCTGACCCTTCCGGAGGGTCTGTTTGCCGGCTTAGCGCCCGTCTCACTGAGAGTGGCCAGCAGCACTCGGCCGTGAGCCGTCCTTTGTTGACGAGCCGTCCTCACCACTCTCCCCGCAACAAGCCCGCTGATCCTTCCGGAGGATCGCCTTGCCGGCATAGTGGCCTACTTCCGGAGTGTGGCCCGGAGAGACGTCAGCGCCGTCCTTCGCGACGCAGCCGCGACCCTGATCCTCACCGTTCCTCCTCCAGACACCGACGCTCTCGCTCGCCTCGCGAGCGCCGTGAGCGGGATCCTCGCTGCCCTGCTTCCCCGCGCGCGCCTTCGCGCTCCGCGCCGCGCCGGGCGTCGCCTTCATTGCGTCACCGCCTTCGTCGACCCTCCTCGCGTCGTCGGGACTCCTCGCCGCGTGCTCGCCGGGCGCCTTCCAGTCCTCGCTTCCGCGTTTTGGAGAGGTCTCATCCTCGGTCCCGCTCCCGGTCGCCTCCTCGATTACCGCCGCGCTCCCCGCTGCCCTCGCATCCCCTGTCTACGCCGGAGGTTCAGCGCTCTCCTTTGACCTCGCTGCGGTCAGTGGTGGTTCCGGTGCCTTCTCGACGCCCCCTAGAGGACGACGCGCTCAGCCTGCTGCCCGGAGACTCCGTCTCGGCCCTGTTGAACGAGTAAGTTCGCTCGACCTCGCCCGCGGCCCTCGAGGATGCTTTCCCTCGGCGCTCCCGTATTCTTCCCGGTCAGAGACGCTCTTAGCTCTGGATGAAACCGCCAGGATCGTGGCCGTGACGCTGCCGGCGGACGCCTGCCCAGCTTCCCCGCCTTTGAAGAGGAAGGTCGCTGCCTTCGTTGACGCGGAGAGGCAGGTCAAGAAGTTTAAGTCGCTTCCCCAGCCGCCCGGCTTTAAGGATCTTCGAGACGTCCTTTCGTCGCACCTGCAGCTGGCCACGTCCCAGGAGCCGTTCTTCTTCTCCGACCGTCGCTGGCCCGCGGATTTGGACATGTCGTTTCGGCGGGACTGGTATGCTGGCCATTCACAGGCCTTCTCCATCACTCTGCCTACGCTGGACCCGTCGGCCGTGTCGCTAGCCGGCGGCCCGAGTCTGCTGAGGCGGTCCCTGCCACGGGGCCTGGACAGGACAGCGTCCTTGGTCCGAAACACCTTAGCCTGCTCGGGGGTCTTGGAGCTCCTCACTCAAGCCTTGGTCCGTCGGGTGGAGGAACCCTGGCATCCTTCCGTCTCTCCCCTCCTAGGAGACCTGCTGGTCCTCGCGGAGACCGCCAACCGTGCCGCCTACCACTCGTCGGTCAACGCGATGGCTGTGTCGGCCACTGCGACCTCATGCGTCGAGATGCCCTGCTCCTCGCCTGCAGTACGTTGCCGCCGGTCCTGCGAGCGCAACTTCGCCGTGCCCCCTTGGGTGGGCCCTTGCTGTTCGGCGACACCTGGTCCGCTGTGAGAGCCTCGGGGTCTCCGGTTGGCGGGCGGCTGGCCGATTCTCGCGGAAATTGGCTCACGCTCTTTGGCGACGACCCCTGGATTGCGACACCGTCTCTACGGGTCTGCGGATCGTCTTCCGAAGCCCGCCGCCCTTACGTCGTGCCCCTCTCTGGACCGAGATTCCCAGCGACCCGCTGAGGGCCGCCGCTTGAGGGAAGAGTTAGCCTCCCTGCTGAGAAAAGCCGCCACAGAGGTTGTCAGAGTCCCCGACTCACCGGCCTTCTACGGCCGCCTTTCGTCGTGCCGAAGCCTGGAGGGAGATGGCGTCCGGTCATCGATCTTGTGGCGCTGAACAAGTTCATTTCGGCCCCTCCTTTCGGATGGAGACTGCCAGAGCCCTGAAAGCCGCGGTCCAGCCTCTCGACTTCGCAGTCAGTCTGGACCTCTCCGATGCGTACCTGCATGTCCCGATGCACCAGGCCTCCAGGAAGTTTCTCAGGTTTGCGATCGACGGCGTCGTTTACCAGTTCCGGGCACTGCCTTTCGGACTCAACCTCAGCCCCTGGGTCTTTACTCGGCTGATGGATGCCGTAGTCACCTTAGCCCGACAGTCCTCCTCCAGTCCGACGTCGAACTACCTGGACGACCTCCTTTTGCGCAACCAGTCGGAGACTGCGCTAGCCACGGACAGAGGTGCTCTCCTGCACCTCCTGGCACACCTGGGCTTCCTAGTAAACGACGGCAAGTTGGATCTCTCTCCCTCCCGCCGGTTTGTGCACCTGGGTATGGAATTTGCTACCGACCTCAACTCGGTTCGCCTTTCGGCGCCCCGGATCAAGAAGATTGCGGATCTAGCCGACCAGTTAGCTCGGGAGGATGCAGCCCCCGCCAGAGTCTGGCTTCAGTTGCTGGGTTTGATGAACGCCGCAGCGGATCTTATCCCACTAGGGCGTCTCTACTCCCGGCCGATTCAACTGCATCTTCTTCCCCATTGGCGTCCGTCTTCCGGAGACTTGACGACCGCGGTCCCAGTGTCCCAGATGCTCCATCCGCACCTTCGTCGGTGGACCGACCCTACGTGGCTAGCGTCGGGAGTTCCCCTGGCCTCTCCCCCTCCGCAGATCTCTCTTTGCGTCGATGCCAGCCTTTCTGAATGGGGGGTCCATCTCCTGCCGCGGTTCCTCGCGACCTCGGGCCTCTGGCCCTCAGACTTGGCGCACACCCACATCAACTGGCTGGAGATGCAGGCCGTCTGGCAAGCCCTTCAGGTCTGGGAAGACCTCCTCCGACACCAGGAACTTCTCGTGCTTTCGGACAACACGACGGTGGTCGCTTACATCCAGAAGCAAGGGGGCACACACTCCCCCGACCTGTGTATGCTCCTCTACAGGATGATGCGTTGGTGCGAGGACCGGGGCATTATCCTTCGAGCCCGGCACGTTCCCGGACACCTGAATGTCTTGGCCGACTCTGTCTCGCCGCGGCCAGCTCCTATACACGGAATGGACCCTGCGACAGGACATCTTTCGGATGATCTGCGCCCGCTAAGAAAGGGAGACTCCCCAGGTCGACTTGTTCGCCACGAGGTGGAACCACCAGCTTCCCCTCTTTGTCTCCCCGATTCCCGACCCCCTTGCCTGGGCTGTCGATGCGCTCTCCATTCCCTGGGACGGCCTTGTGGCCTATGCCTACCCCCCTACCGTCCTCGTTCCCAAAGTCCTCCTCAAACTGCGGGGCTGTTCGGCGATCCTCCTGTTGGTCGCGCCGTTCGCCTGAAACCGCTCCTGGACCACCGACCTGCTCAGCCTCGCCACGGACCCGCCCCTGCAGCTGCCCACCCAGAAAAAAAGAGCGCGGACCATGCTCAAGCAACCGCGCCAGCCGCTGTTCCACTCCTGCCCGGAGCGACTCCTCCTTCACGCCTGGAGGTTGTGCGGCAAGCCCTCGGAGCTAGAGGCTACTCGGGTGCAGCAATGGAGGCGATCGCTGCGGCCCGTAGACCATCGACCCTTCGAGTCTACGAGGGAAAGTGGCGAGTCCTCTGTTCCTGGTGCACCGATCACGGCCTTACGCCCACGGATCTGACTCATCCCCAGCTGGCGGACTTCTTTCTCTGGCTCTTCCGAGACCAAGGCCTAGCCCCTATCACGGTACGCGGTTACCTGTCCATGATTGCGGACACCTTTCGTCACCTGGGACGACCCGATCCGGGCGCCTGCAAGGACCTAGCCGACCTTATGGGACACTTCGGCTTACAGCGCCCGACACTCCGCTCGCTCATTCCTCGCTGGGCCTACCCTGGGTGCTCACGTGGTTGAACTTCACCCGCTTCGATCCTTTACCTTTGGCCCAGTTCGCGGACTTGACACGCAAGAGTGGTTTCCTGCTGGCCCTTGCTACCGCTTCGCGTGCGAGCGAGCTACATGCGCTTTCGGCACGCCCTTCCTGTCTGCAGTTCCGTACAGACGGCTCCGTCCAGCTGCGCACGGACCCGGCCTTTCTGGCAAAGAACAGGTCTCCTTTAACTCCGCCTCAGGTGATCACCATTAGGCCGCCGAGAGACCGACCCCGGTCCCAGGAGACCAGGCTACAGGTTCCCGTGCGCGCCCTTAAAATCTATCTGCGGCGATCTAGGCCCGTCCTCAGGGGACGGTCGCGCCTCTTCCTACCTCTAAGACCCAACTGGCGTGACATTACAGCCCAGACGATCTCTTCCTGGCTCCGCTGGGTCATACGCTCCGCTTATCAGGAGATCTCCCTCAGGGAGCGAAGAGGCTGCACATTCACGCACACGAGGTACGAGCTATGGCCACGAGCGTCACGCTTGATCGAAACTGCGCTGTCAAGGACATCGTGGCAGCCGTGGGCTGGAAACCGAGTCGGTCTTTGCCCGTTTCTACCTCCGGGACCTGGCTAGCCAGCGAGAGAATCTCGCACTGGTGGGGGACATCGCCGCGGCGCAACACTCCCTCCCGGCGCCACCGGCACCGTGATATGCACTTCGCTAAAATTGTCGGGAGTGTGCGACGGGGAGAACGGCGCTGTTCTGTTGGGGAGTTGTGGGCGGCACCCTCCTCCTCATCGCAATTCTCCCATGTAGTCATGTCATCGGTAATGTTTTTGAAGAAACAAATTCATTTTTCTCTAAAAGGTATTTTTTCGAAAAATACTTACCGATGACATGACTCGGATGACCCTCCCTCCTGCCCCGCTTGCCGCTTTCGAGCGAAGTATCAGACTGAACGGTCTCGTGACCGGATCTGGTAAGGCGGGTATGGGGAGATAACTCTCGGCCCCTCTGGGGGTTCCCCGAGTGCCTCTCGGGTTGTGTGGGCACACAACAGGCAAGTAGGCTAAAATTGAGCCTAGAAGTAGACATTCCCATGTAGTCATGTCATCGGTAAGTATTTTTCGAAAAAATACCTTTTAGAGAAAAATGAATTTTTCACTCCCACAAATTTGTTTTGACAAAAGGAGCATTGTGATATTCAGATTATGACTTTATCTACATTGATAACTCAATGTAAAAATAAAGATGGAACTCTGAAAAAGAAGTTGGAAAACTTCAAAAGTGAACTTTTTCACATCAGTATGTTACTTGTAACAAAAGATGATGTGAGACAAAAGCTGACATCATGTGTCACAAGTAACATGCGATACAAAACAAACCTGAATCAAACAAAATATTTTAAACTCATTGGAAGGGATTCATTGTGCAATATTAACCCAAATTGACACAACAGTTTCAGTGTAGATGTGAACAAAATGATCGTGAGCAGAGATGATATAGTAATGTCACTCATGACTCGTTTGAGCAGGGACAGTAAAGTTAGTTTTTGCTTGTCACAGGAAACACAGCGTGTATCAGAATTTCTTTCCTCAAAATACATTACTGATGACATGACTATGTGGAAGTGTCTACTACTTACTCAATTTTAGCCTAAGAACCCGTTGTGTTCCTACACAACCCTGGAGGCACTCGGGGAGCCCCCAAGTGGGGCCGAGAGTAGCCTCCCGTACCTGCCCATCCGGTTCCGAGTCATGTGGTGACCAACTAGTCATTCTACTTGGCTCACGCTGTGCAGACGTGTTTTCAGCGTTAGCCTTCGGTCCCTGGCTGTGTTGGTGTGACCAGTCTTGCCCGGTCATCTTGCCTTGTTGGGACTAGGGTGCTTCACTTTCGTCGCTGCCTGTTCTGCCTTCTGGGACGGCTTTGTTGCCTGTTCTGCTGGCCTTGCCTCTTCTGCGCCTTCCTGGGCTTGCCCGGTCTATGCGGCGCTGACTTGATTGGGACTCCCCCCCCCTTTCCCCTGCCGTCATGCGTTGAGCAGACCTGCCAACCACTACGCTTTCGCCGTATTTTCCTACGCCAACGTTCCCAATACTATGCTACTACGGTCATTAATGAAATTCTACGCTGAAGAAAAAAAATAAACCCCAAAAATCATTTTTGTGTTGTTTTCGGTTTGTAGTCGGTAAGAACATGCGGAGGGCCATTGAGAATGAGCGGAGTGAACTTCCGGGTTTCCCAGCGTGCATCATTTTATTCAGAAAGTGCTTCAGATAAACGACGGTCTGAACCATGCTGAAGACAAAGGAACCGGAATCGATGTGTGAAGATGTGTTTGACATCGCACACTATATGATGCAATGGCCTGTTTATCGGCCGAGCGATACAAGTTAGTGAATTTTTATGTCTAGTTCATGTGTGTTTCGAGGACGTTTTGCTTTGAATTGCCGGTACTCCTCATCGTCAGCGGACCAAACCGTGGAGATGAAAATTTAGTGTAGCGTTCTGCTGCACCTATCTCGATCTCTGTTTAATCCTATTCCCCATATTGGCTCGGGATTAGGATTGATAGCTCTAGGGTTTTCCTACTGACTTGTGACAGTAGGTCGTTGGCTCACTTTCGGAAGGATGCTCGCATGGGTACGTAGCTTATTGGATAAGACACTGCGCTGGCAGTCATAAGGTCCCGGGTTCGAATCCCCTGGTGGGCAGGAATGGGATGTGGACTTTTTTTCATTCCCATCGAATCAAATTTACGTACAGAATCGGCTTACGGTTGCCTGTCTCACCTTTGTGTGCACAGCACGCATAATTATCAAGTGTGCACGTTAAAAATCCCATTACCACTAATCGAAAAGAGAAGGGCCGGTGAAATGGAAACAGAAATATTTCACATGCATCGAAGTTAATAGCCGGGTGGAGGTTTGCACATAAAGTAGCGCTTAACTAGCAGCAGGTTTTCAAAGCTCCAGCTTCCATCCCTACGGCGGCGCCTTGAGCATCTTTAATTAGATGGATATGTGCGCCTTGGAGATACCGTACCATACCATACTATACAGTTGTATCCTAGTGTTTGTGAGGTTCAACTTTCGTGTCGGACAATTTGTTTTCTCAAAACACATTACCGATGGTATTACACTTAGGGAATGGTTCTTAGCTAGCCTAATTTTAGCCAAATTTGGTTGTGTCCGTATACGGTATCGTTGGCAGGAGTGGGGCGCCATAGAATAGGCCCCCGCCAGAATAGCCTCCCCTTCTTCCCATCCGGTGCGAAAATACCCGTCATACCTCAGTTTAGTTCTTAGCTGGCGCCGAGTTCGGTTGTGTCCACTTCGTGCTCCGTGCTGACTTGAACCGGTCTTCGACCTTGGTTGGATTGCGCCTTCACTCGGCGGCTACTTGTCTTCGCCTGGGTCTGTTCGACACTGTGCCTGGCGGTTTCTGGTGACGGGAAACTTAGCAGTGGGGACTGGGCCTTGCGGTTTCTGAGCACTGCTTCGACTTGCTGCCCGGTCGGACTTCGCGGCGAGCGATCCCTTGCGTCGGGGTCTTCACTTCGCTGGACAGACGTGGGTTGACACCGGTCTCGACATGGCCAGGTAACATCTCGGTACATGCCCTCGACCGGCGCTCTGGGGGGGAAAGAGCGCCGAGCGTCGGCACGTTTGGTGCACTCGCTTCGTTTTTCGAGTAGGCTCGATACATTTTGCGCGCAGTCACTTCTTGCGTGTCCTTAGAGGCCACGCTCGCCCGTCCTTCATTCTGCTATCTTGTTTCAGATACCAGGTTCGTACCTGCACGATGTGTCGGGATTTTCAGTGGCCCTCAGATGAACACGAGTTTTGCCTTCCCTGCTCCGGCTGCGATTCCAACCATACTTGTGATGTCTGCGCCTCATGGCCGGAAGAAGCGTGGTCAGACCTGTGGCGTTTCTACTGCAGGGAGCGTCCGACGCCTATGCAAGACCGACCGACGCGGACGGCCAGCCCTAAGGAGAGAACCCAGTCAGTCACAGGGACTTCGTTGTCCCGCAGAGACTATTCCAGGCCTAGCAGAAATAACCCGGCTGAGACGGCCGGAGGCCCACAGGTGGAACCTAAGTCAGTAACAGGGACTTCGTTGTCCCGCAGTGACTACCCCAGGCCTAGCAGAAGTAGACTGGCTGAGACGACCGGAGGCCCACAGGTGGAACCAAAGTCAGTAACAGGGACTTCGTTGTCCCGCAGAGACTATTCCAGGCCTCGCAAAAGTGACCGGTCTCAGACGACCGGTGGCCCAAAGGTGGGACCTAAGCCAGTGACAGGGACTTCGTTGTCCCGCAGAGATCATTCCAGTCCTGGCAGTAGTCACGGGGCGGAGACGGCCAAATGTACGAAGGTGGGCCCCAAGTCGGTGACAGAGACTGTGTTGGCCCGCGGAGAGTGTACAAAGCCTACCAGAGAGCGCCGGTCAGAGGCCTCTAGAGGTTACATAGGGACTTCGTTGTCCCGCAGAGACCATAGGTCTCCTCCGAGAGATCGATCCTTAGAGACGACCACGGACACCTTTGGGGGGCCCAAGGCAGGGCCTTTACCTGTGGCGGAGAAGGCACCGGAACCTGGAAATGCGTCAGCGGGTGAGTTAGCTGACACGTCGTTAGTGCTAGTAACGGCTACCATTGATAAGACCGCAGAGATGGCGGCTCTTGGCGACACCACGACGCTACCAGACTTCGCTCGCTCAGAAGATCGCAGGCTCGACAAGTATAAGCGCCTGCGGGAGGGACGGCTGTCCGGGACTCTGGTCCATTATGAGCAGAGATACACGCCCTCGAGTGCGACCTTGGTAGCCACCTCGCCACACGATAGAGCGGACAAACGACAGACAGAGAGATTTCCGCCTTTGCGAGACGCAGGCCCCCGCAGGGTGGACAGGCCGGGTTTGGACACGCGCACTACCTCCAGATCCCAGGTTAGGGGTGATGCTTCTGTTTCGCCTTTCCGAGCGCGGGGCCACAGCACACGCGGCAGATATAGTTTGGAAAGACGACCCTCGACATCACGTCGGGATCCTGATCGCCGCTTTCGTTCGAGAGAGCTTAGCTCTTCGGACTCGAGTTGCTACCCCTTACCACGCAGAGACACTCAAAGGAGATCGAGTCCGAGACGGCACGCCAGTACAGTGGACTCTTACCGTCATGTTAGCCCTCGTTCCTTTCGTCATCACGCCTCACGGGAACCCCGTGATAGGCGCCGCTCAGCGACTCGGACAAAACAGGACTCACGTCGGTCCCGGCGGACTTCGCACAGTTCCCGCTCTTCGCGTCACAGCCGCTCGCCGCGGGGGCACCGTGCTCCCAGGAGTTCGCCTTCTGCACCCGGTGGAAGACCTCCTCTTCCCAACATGGCTTCGTCGCCGCGGCGCCACACGACACCTCTGGCACCCGCGGATCCCGGGAGGGCTTCAGACAAGCTTGGAAGCTCCGCTCGTGTTCTGGACTCCGTCAGCCTGACTCCTGGAGACTCGGTGTCCGCCTGGTTGGACGCCGCACCGAGCCTGCACTCGGATTCTCCGGGGGAAACGGATGTTCCCCCAGCGTCGTTCGGACACAGAACGGAGACCATGCGTGCGTTAGACGAAGCGGCGAGACTTATTGCCGCTACCTTACCGGCGGAAGACTGCCCTCCTTCTCCACCGGCGAAGAAGAGAGCCTCGGCCTTTGTGGACGCGGAGCGTCACGCCAAGCGCTTCAAGTCTCTACCGCAACCGCCTGGATTTTGCGACATCCGGGATGCCCTGTCGACTCATCTACTGCAGGGTTCGCTTGGAGATACGGGATTCTTCTCGGACCACAAGTGGCCGGCGGACCTCATGATAGCTTTCCAGCAGAAGTGGTACGCAGGACACTCTCAGGCCTTTGCTTGCCCTCTGCCGGAGGTGGATCCCTCAGCGACTTCCTGTGCGGGCCTTACTCGACAAAAAGAAAGAGCGGTACTCCCCCCTGGACTGACTAAGACGGCGGTACTCATCCGCAATGCGCTAGCTTCGGCAGGGTTCTTGGACTTGGCGACTCAGGCGATAGTTCGACGGGTGGAGGAAGCTTGGAGCCCTACCATCGCACCGCTCTTGACCGACATCTTGGCCTTGACCGTGTCTTGCAACCGCGCAGCCTACCACACCTCGGTCAACGCGATGACGGCGGCGGCAAACTGCGACCTCATGCGGCGAGATGCTGTTTTACAAGCCTGCTCACTGCCGTCGGAGATCAAGAACCAGCTGCGGCGGGCCCCGCTGGGCAACGAGCTCCTCTTCGGCCCTCATTGGCAGTCGGTTAAGGAATCCAGCAAGGAATTGTGGCCCACCAGGTTCACCCCGCCCTGCTTTCCTACAACCCGCAGGCCCGCGGGTCGAGGCTTGCGGACCACCAGACCCAGCGGTCGCCCCTTTACCAGTCGTGGACGTCTTCCCTCCCGCCAACCGGCCTTTGGTCGCCCCCGACGACCTAAACCTGGCCCCGCAGACGCCCCCGTCCCCGCCCCCGCTTGGCCTAGACCTGCCCGCCGTCCTTTCGGGCGTGGTAGGGCCCGATGACTACACTCCGATCACGTCTCCCCCGACCGCTTCCGGGTCCCCTGTCGGCGGGAGACTAGCACTTCACAGCGACGCTTGGACCTCGCTGTTTTCCGACGACCCGTGGATCCTCTCGACAGTTTGCCAAGGACTACAGCTGTCATTCCGCTCACCCCCTCCACTGCGCCGTTCTCCACTTTGGACGTCGATGCCCGCCGACTCGCTCAGAGCAGAGGCGCTACGCAACGAGGTGGCTGCACTTCTCCAGAAGAACGCCACAGAGGTAGTCAGACGCCACGACTCTCCGGCCTTCTACAGTCGTCTGTTCGTGGTTCCCAAGCCGGGGGGCAAGTGGCGGCCGGTCATCGACCTCTCCGCACTAAACAAGTTCCTCGTCGCCCCGCCGTTCCGGATGGAAACCGCTCGAGCTCTGCGTTCCGCGGTGCAGCCGTTCGATTTCGCCATCAGCCTCGACCTCGCAGACGCCTATCTACATGTTCCAATGCACCCGGCGTCCAGACGCTTCCTTCGTTTCGCCTTTGCCGGAATCGTCTACCAGTTCCGCGCTCTACCCTTTGGTCTCAACCTCAGCCCGTGGGTGTTCACCAGGATCATGGATGCGGTCGTCGCCAGGGCCAGAAGGACGAGTTCAAGCCCTACGTCCAACTACCTCGACGATCTTCTCCTACGAAACCAGGTGGACTCCGCCTTGGAGAGAGACCGAGACGCACTCCTGGACCTCCTCGACTTCCTCGGGTTCATCGTCAATAGGGGCAAGTCCGACCTCTCCCCGTCCCGCTGTTTCGTCCACCTGGGAATGGAGTTCCACACCGATCTCAACTTAGTGCGACTCCCGGAGACACGTATACAGAAGATCAGCGATCTGGCGCGACAGGTGGCTCAGCAGGACAGGGTCTCTGCACGGGTGTGGCTACAGTTGCTGGGCCTGATGAGTGCGGCTTCAGACCTGATTCCCCTGGGACGTCTCTATTCCCGACCGCTCCAGTTGCACCTACTACTTCATTGGCGACCCTCGAAGGACGACATCGACGCTCTGATTCCGGTTCCCCCGATGTTACTCCCACACCTGAGGCGCTGGGCGGACCACAACTGGCTGGCTTCGGGAGTCTCCCTTTACACACCGCCTCCCAGCTTGTCCCTTTGCGTCGACGCAAGTCTCACCGGTTGGGGAGCCCATCTGCTACCGGCATTCACGACAGCCTCGGGGGTATGGCCCACGGATCTTCTGACCCGACACATCAACTGGTTGGAGTTGCAGGCGGTGTGGCAGGCGTTGTTGACGTGGGACTCTCAGCTCCAGGGTCAGGAACTGCTCGTGCTGTCCGACAACTCCACAGTCGTCGCTTACCTACAGAAGCAGGGCGGTACGCGCTCCCCTTCTCTGTGCATCCTCCTGTACCAGCTGCTTCGTTGGTGCGAAGATCGGGGCATCACTCTGCGCGCCAGACACATCCCAGGTCATCTCAACGTGCTGGCCGACTCCTTATCACGCCGCGGACAGCTCCTACACACAGAATGGACACTGCGGCCGGACATCTTCCAGTTGATCGCGGCCAGATGGGAAGCTCCTATGATCGACCTGTTCGCCACCCGTTGGAACCACCAGTTGCCGCTGTTCGTCTCGCCGGTTCCAGATCCTCTAGCTTGGGCGGTCGACGCACTGTCCATTCCCTGGGACGGGCTCATCGCCTACGCTTATCCGCCGACGGTGCTGGTTCCCAAAGTCCTCCACAAGCTTCGCGGCTGCAACACGATTCTGTTCCTGGTGGCGCCCTTCTGCTGGAGCAAGTCGTGGACAACGGACCTGCTCAACCTAGCCACCAGTCCACCTCTTCAGCTTCCTACGCCTCGCACGATGCTCAAGCAACCTCGACAGCCGCTGTTTCACCCTTGCCCGGAGCGCCTCCTTCTACACGCTTGGAGGTTGTGCGGCAGGCCCTCACCAGAAGAGGCTTCTCAGGTGACGCAGTGGAAGCTATCGCTGCTGCACGCAGACCCTCTACCAGACGAGTCTACAAGGGGAAGTGGAAGGTGCTGTGCGACTGGTGTGGTGACAACAACCTTAACCCCACCGAGTTGACGATGCCCCAGCTGGCGGAGTTCTTCCTCTGGCTGTTCAACTTCCAGAGTTTGGCGCCTATTACCATCCGGGGTTACCTGGCAATGATTGCTGACACCTACCGCCACCTGGGCCGGACAGACCCTGGTGCCTGCAAAGACCTGGCTGATCTCATGACGCACTTCGGTTTACAACGCCCGGCGCTACGGTCACTGTTGCCTAGATGGGACCTGCCTTGGGTGCTGACCTGGCTCAACTCTGCCCGTTTTGAACCCCTACAGTTGGCAAGCTTACCGGATGTAACTAGAAAGACGTGCTTCCTGTTGGCCCTTGCTACCGCTTCCAGGGTCAGTGAGCTTCACGCGCTGTCCACACGATCAGATTGTCTGCAGTTCCGGACTGACGGCTCGGTGCAACTGCTACCTGAACCATCCTTTCTCGCCAAGACGCGGTCGCCTCTGACGACCCCACAGATGATGACCATCCGACCTTTACGTGTGACAGAATCCACCCGGGAGTCCAGACAACAGGACCCGGTGAGAGCCTTGCGTGTGTACCTGCGACGGACCAGACCGCTGCGCAGAAGACGGACCCGCCTTTTTCTCCCTCTGTCCCCAGGTAGACAGGACATATCCGCCCAGACCATCTCCTCATGGATTCGTTGGGTGATCCGCTCGGCCTATCAAGACCTCGCGCCAGAAGTAGCCCAACGTATGCACATCAGGGCGCACGAGGTCCGAGCCATGGCCACAAGTCTCGCCTTCGACCGCAATTGTGCAGTGAAAGACATTGTGGCGGCCGTGGGATGGCGAGCGGAGTCCACATTTGCCCGATTCTACCTGAGGGACCTCTCCACCCAGCGGCAGAACCTCACGCTGGTGGGAGACATCGCAGCAGCGCAACACTCCCTCCCGGCGCCCTAGGCGCCGTAAGTACCTTAGCTAAAATTATCGGGAGTTTGCTGTACGAGGGCGGGTCTGTGGGCTGTGTCGTTGGCAGTGGGGGCGATAGGGCGGCACCCACCTCCTCTTTGTGATTCTCCCTAAGTGTAATACCATCGGTAATGTGTTTTGAGAAAACAAATAAATTTTTCAATTAAAATATATTTTTTTGAAAAATACTTACCGATGGTATTACTCGAAGGTCCCTCCCACCGGCCCCGCTTGCCGCGGTTGGCTAAGAAGCTAAACTGAGGTATGACGGGTATTTTCGCACCGGATGGGAAGAAGGGGAGGCTATTCTGGCGGGGGCCTATTCTATGGCGCCCCACTCCTGCCAACGATACCGTATACGGACACAACCAAATTTGGCTAAAATTAGGCTAGCTAAGAACCATTCCCTAAGTGTAATACCATCGGTAAGTATTTTTCAAAAAAATATATTTTAATTGAAAAATTTATTTTCCATCATTGCGCTATTTTTTTTTTTCCCTTACCTTTCCTTTCTCCTTCCCCTCCACCTTTTATTTTCTCCACTCTCCTTCTCCCCCTGTTTTTGGGGTGTCATTTAGATATCCCTTTGGTCACTTCAAAGGAGGTAGAGATTTGATGTCTGTGTCCTTTTTTAAACACTATGAGTATGAGTAGGTATCACAGTTTTTTTTTGTTGATTTGTTGAACTTAATCCGTTCAACTGTTTTTAGGGGTGAACTCGTACGGTTCATTCGTGTGTAAAGATGTGTTTGGTATCGCACACTATATGATGCAATGGCCTGTTTATCTGAACTGAATAAAACATTGCCATCTTAGCAACTTGTGCGTTAAACTACTCTTGACTCTCCAAAACTACTCCCACTTGTCCCAAATACTACTCCCATAGCCATGTAGGGGTTGGCAGGTCTGGTTGAGGGTGTTAAACTGTTATGGAGGTTCCTCCCCCGGTCCCCGCTTCGACCGAGAGGTAAGGTAGCGGTACAGCCCTCGGCTGGCCCCCGGGCCGGGTGCCAACTTCGATCAGAGGCACCTTGTTTCGCTCGTACCTTCGTTGTGCCATTTCGCGTCCGACGCTCGTCTTAGCTTGGCGGGGCCCCTCGTGCCCTCGCCCGTTAGCGTGTCGTGTCAGACATGTGTTGCAGCTGCTTCTTTTGCTCATATTATGCTTTGCGTCGAGATCTCGACTTCGTTGGTGGGGCCTCTCGGCAGACTTGCCTACCATACGGTAGTTGGCGGTATTCATACGGATTTTAGCCTGAGAATACGATCATCTGGTCAGGTCATTAAAAATACGGTCACAACGTTTTTGTGTTGTTTTTTTTTCTCCTATTAAAAGACGCTCAGTTTGTAGTTACTTCCTTTGGATAAAGACATTTTATTGTGGTGTCTGCAGGGGCATATATTCCATGCCACCACCTAGAGCTGTATTTCCATGCACCCTAAGAGAGAACCTACTAAAAGGGGGGAAAGGGTTGCAGTCGATATTGTGGTAATAAAGGAACAGAAAAGGGGAGACTGCCAGTGCTAATATTTTAGGAAGATTACAAAGTAAAGTAGGTAAAAGCACTGTCAGGGGAGAGAAGTGCGCATGATCGAACAGTGATCATGGGTCTATTTTGGTCAAAGCACAAAAAAAAAAAAAAAATAGGAAAGAGGGGGGTGCGCTAAGAAAGTGACTGCTTCCCTTGGATAGTTTAGCTTTCGATGCCCTTTGATTTACACCAGTGAGAAAGAATACTATCCTGTCCGATAGTTATTCAGTCATAGTAGCCAAAAATGAAACGAAGCCATGATGCTGATCATTCTTCTGACGAACCGTCAGCCAAGCAGGTTGCTCGAAAGCACAACTTTTTGAAAGCATATAATGAAAAGTGGCCTTGTTTGACCGTATCGTCAGAAGATCAGGATTTTGCGCGAAGCATATTGTGCCAAACATATTTCACGGTTGCACATGGTGGTCGAATGATTGTGAGAGACATATTTCCTCCAAAGCCCATGACAAGATTGAAAATGCTGCCAAAAGTTTGGCAATCGATCAGAGGCATGTTCTCAGCTGCTCAGTCAGGTCAAAACAGTCAGGTCAGACAGCACAAGGTTGGTTTAAGCAGCAGTTTATTCACCATGTATAGACTGTTTGTAAAAAAAACAAACGATCTTAAGTAAAGTGACCAAGTCGGTGAGTGTCATTCTAATTATATTAACAAAACAAAAAAAAAGGTGAAAATCAAGGAAAAGAAGAAAAATAAAACACAAAGTAGGCCTACATATAAACGCAATTGAATTAAATGAAAGTATATCATGAAAATGATTTTGTTTCCTCAAAAACATTACCGATGACATGACTTTGTGGAAATGTCTACTACTAGCTCAATTTTAGCCTACTTACCCGTTGTGTGCCTACACAACCCGCTAGGCACACGGGGAACCCCAGAGGGGCCGAGAGTTATCTCCCGCTCCTTCCTTACCAGTTCCTGTCACGAGACCAACCAGTCTTGCTACTTCGCTCATGCCGAGAAGACGTGTCGGGCTTTGCTCCGCTGTGCCTCGACCGGTCTTCGTCTTGCCTACGCTCGTTTCGACTTCTCTTCCGTGCCTGCCGCCTTCTAGCGCTGCCTGCTTCTTCCTTGGCGCCGTTCCGGGTTCCCTCGGCTCTCCTCTGTGCTGTGACTGCTGTATGGCTACCCTTTCCCCCGTTCCCGCTTCGGCTTGGAGGTAAGGTAACGGTAGCTACCCACAGCCGGCCCTCGGGTCGAGAGCGGCTGCCGGGGGACTCGTCTTTCGTTGTGGTTACGACATAAGGGCACCAACTATTGAGATAATTTCCGTGCCTTGCACAGCCTTCTTGCGACTCTCCTAGCGGGACGTCGCCTTCTCTCTCCTGGTTATGCCTCGTTAGCTTACGAGTAGACTTTGCCTTTCAGACGCTGGTTTTCGTAGGGCCTGGCGGCACTTACGGTTCCGTTCGTCCAGCTTAAAGGCCCTTTAGCCCTTGGAGAGTATAACCACTGTTTCACGCGCCGGCGGTCACGGCGCCCGGGGTACCTTGGTGGACAGGGGGAGTTAGCTTAGTGGATAAGACACTGTGCTGGCAGTCGTAAGATCCCGGGTTCGTATCCCCTGGGGGGCAGGAATGGGATATGGACTTTCCTCATTCCATCTAGTCAATTTCTACAGACTCGGCTTACGTTTGCCTGTCTCGCCTTCATGTACACAGCACGCATTATCAAGGGCATATGATAAAAATGCCATTCCCACTAATTGAAAAGAGAATGCCCGGTAGGGCTGGTGAGATAGAAACAATGATATCACAAAGGAGGGCTCGGCGCCCTCTTGCCTGTGTTTGCGACCTTGCTATGCCCTTTGTCTGTTACAGAACCCAAATGCTTACAATAATAATAATAATAAGCGCATTAAATAGGCGCTTTATCCCAATTGGAAATCGGCTCAAAGCGCCGCCGCGAACTGAACCCAACAAACACGCTCACGTGAATCACGCGCATTCACTCACACACTGTACATAAACACAGAACATTCACGTGGTACTAAGGGCAAGCTCAAGCGAGCTACTGTAGTTTTTGGAAATTCAAAATCGTTTGTATTTGAAGTTTGGTTAAGTGGGCGGAAACTGATACTGATATGGGGAAACTTCCAGTGCCGACGGATGACCATGCTGTCTGCCTACCTTGTGCGGGCTGCTACCCGGACCACCTTTGTGATGTCTGTGCAACCTGGCCGGAGATGTTTGGTCGGACCTCTGGAGCCTGTACCGACGAGAGCGGCCCCTGCCTGCTTCCTCACTTCCGGCTCCGGTTGATTCTTCTGCAGCCCTTACGGTGCTGTCCGCCCTTTCCCGCCCTGGCCTCACGGGAAGGATTCCTGTTGGGACTCGGTGTTGCTGGCTGACCAGAGGACCGCCACTGCTGCCACGCCCGCTGACCCTTCCGGAGGGTCTGTTTGCCGGCAGAGCGCCCGCCTCACTGAGCCCGGCCTGCAGCAGTCTGCCCTGAGCCGTCCCATGTTGACTGGCCTTCCTCACCCGTCTCTCACCACAAGCCGCTGATCCTTCCGGAGGATCTGGACGCCGGCATAGCGCCCTGCTCTCGGAGTGTGGCCAAGAGAGGCGTCAGCTTTAGCTTGCGCGACACAGTCGCGCCCCGACTCCCACCGTTCCACTTTCAGTTCACTTGCTGGCTGATCAGAGGACTGCCACTGCTGCCACGCCCGCTGACCCTTCCGGAGGGTCTGTTTACCGGCAGAGCGCCCACCTCACTGAGCCCGGCCTGCAGCAGTCCGCCACGAGCCGTCCCACGTTGACTGGCCTTCCTCCTCTCTCTCTCCCTCCACGATAAGCCCGCTGATCCTTCCGGAGGATCTGTACGCCGGCATAGAGCCCTTCTCACTGAGTCCGGCCAGGAGAGACCTCAGCCTCAACCTACGCGACACAGTCGCGCCCCTGACTCATCCCGTTCCACCGTCAGTTCTAGACACGAGCGCTCGCCCGCGAGCGCCGCCGGAAGGATCATTCCCCCCGCCGGGATCGTCGCTCTTCCTGTGGTCGGCGCCCCTCTTCGGTTGTCCGCTGTCCTTCGTCCAGACGTCGTTCCCACGCACCGGACAGGACCCCTCCTCGCTTCTTCTCGCGTTCGCCTCGGCGATCCCCGCCTCCGTCGTCGCTGCCGGCTCGTTCCCGGGCTTCCCGCGAGGTTCGACACGCGTCCCCGCCCAAGCTTCGGCCTTCCTCCGTGCCTCGCCCGCCTTCTCGCCGCCCCCTGGACGAAGGAGCCTTCAGTTGCTGCCCGAGGACTCCGTCTCAGCCCTGTTGGGTGAGGATGGTCGCTCCCTTTCGCCCGCCGACGTCGGTGTTGATGTCCCCTCGACCCTTCCGTCGTCGTCCCATGCGGAGACCCTCTTAGCTTTGGATGAAGCCGCCAGGATCACCGCGGCCTCTCTGCCAGCGGACTCCTGCCCAGCCTCTCCCCCCCCCTGAAGAGGAAGGTCTCTGCCTTGGTGGATGCCGATCGTCAAGTTAAGAGGTTCAAGTCGCTTCCCCAGCCGCCTGGATTTGAGGAGCTGCGAGATGCCTTCTCAGCGCACCTGCAACTTCCCGCGTCTCGAGAGCCGGTGTTCTTCTCCGTTCGTCGCTGGCCGGCTGACCTGGACATCGCCTTCCGTCGGGACTGGTATGCCGGCCGTTCCCAGGCTTCCGCCATCCCTCTTCCTGCGATGGACCCCCCTGCCGTGTCGCAAGCTGGCGGCTCCGCTCTTCTTCCCCGTTCCCCCCCTCGTGGCCTGGATATGACTGCGTCCCTGGTGCGGAACACCTTAGCCGGCGCTGGGTTCCTGGAGCTGCTCACTCAAGCCCTGGTTCGTCGTGTGGAAGACGCCTGGCATCCTTCTTTCACGCCTCCGGGTTGATCGGCTCTTCTTAGCGGAGTCACCTACCGCGCCGCCTACCTCGCGTCGGTCTACGCTTCGCTGCCTCCGCCGACTGTGCCCTGACCCCGTCTTGGCCGTCTTTTTCCCTCGAGGTCTCATGTTCCCCGTGTTTCGCTGAGGCCTCCGCGTGGCGGGAGGTGTCTCCTCCCTCAGGTAAGTTGCCACGGAGGTTTTCCGATTCTCAGACTCGCCAACCTTCTACAGCCGCCGATTTTTCGTTCCGAAGCCTGGAGGAAGTGGCGTCAGGTTTCTTCTCTCGGCCTGTACAGATTTCGGCCCTCCTTCTGGACGGAGACTGCCAGAGCCCTGGAAGCAGCGGTCCAGCCTTAGACTGCGCAGGCGGCTTGGACCTTTCCGATGTGTACCTACTGTCTCGATGCTCCAGGCCCCCAGGAAGTTTGCTGGTCGCGATCGACGGCGTCTTCTCCAGTTTCCCGCGCTCCCGTTCGGTCTCAACCTCTGCCCTGGCGGTTCACCGGGCCGATGGACTCCTTAGTCGTCAAGGCCCGACAGTCCTCCTCCAGTCCGACGTCGATCTACCCAGACGACCTCTTCCTTCGCCGCCAGTCTGAGAGCTCTCTCGCGACAGACAAGGATGCGCTACTGCACCTCCTGACGCACTTGGGGCTTCCTAGTAAACGAGGGCAAGTCTGATCTCACTCCTTCCCTAGGTCGTCTCTACGCCCAGCCGTTGCTGCTGCATCTCCTACTCCTTGGGCGCCCGGCTTCCGGCGACGTATCGACGATGGCGCCGGTGCCCCAGATTCTGTCGCCTCGCCTTCGTCGGTGGACCGACGCCGCTTGGCTGGATTCGGCAGTTCCCCGGGCATCTTCTCCACCCCAGTACTCTCTGGGTTCGACGCGAGCCTCTCTGGGTGGAATGCTCATCTCCTGCCGCGGTTCCCCTTGACTTCCGGCCCTCGGCCCTCAGATTAACGCACTATCTCATCGTCCGGCCAGTGATGCAGGCCGTTGACAAGCCCTTCATTGCTGGGATGACCTCCTCAGACACCAGGAGCTGCTCGCCCTCTCTGACAACACACCTTTGGTGGATTACTTCCAGTTACAAGGTGGCACACGCTCTCACGAGCTTGGTATGCTTCTCTACCAGAGCTGGGGTTGGTGCGAGGACCGGACCTTCTTGGCGAGCCCGACACATTCCCAGACAGCTGTACGTCTGGACCGACTCGCTGTCCCGCCGCGGCCAGCTCTTGCATGCGGATTGGACCCTTCGGCAGGACATCTATCGGTGGACCCGCGCCCGTTAGGAGTCTCCCCAGGTCGACTGGTTCGCCACAAGGTGGAACCTTCGGCTTCCCCTCTTCGTTGCCCCGATTCCCGATCCCTGGGCTTGGGCTGTCGATGCGCGCTCCATTCCCTGGGACGTCCTGGCGGCCTCCGCCTTTCCTCGACGGTCCTCGTACCCAAAGTCCTCCTCAACCTTCGGCGCTGCCTGGCGGCCCTCCTGTTAGTCGCTCCGTTCGCCTGGATCCGCCACAGGAACACCGGCCTTCTCAGCCTCGCCACGGCCCCCCCCCCCCCCCCCCCATGTGCCTTCCCACTCCTCGCACCATGCTCAAGCCACTGCGCCAGCCGCTGTTCCTCCCTGCCCGGAGCGGCTCATCCTTCACGACTGGAGGTGTGCGGCAAGCCCTCGGTGCTAGAGGCTACTCGGGTACAGCGGTGGAGGCGATCGCTGCGGCCCCCAAGACCTTCGGCCATTCGAGTCTACGTGGGACATGGCGAGTCCTGTTTTCCTGATGCCCCGATCACAGCCTGAACCTCATGGATTTGTCGTATCCGCAGCTGGCGGAGCTCTATCGGGCTCGGCTGAGACCTAGACCTAGCCCTTCACGGTGAGGGGTCACCTGTCCAGGCTCGCTTACACGCTGACACCGCGGACACCCAGACCCGGGCGCCTGCACAGACCTCGCCGACCTTATGGGACACTTCGGCAGCCGGCGCCAGGCCTACCGCTCGCTCCTTCCCCGCTGGGACCTACCCTGGGTGCTAACGTGGTTGAATTCTGCCCGATTCGAACCCTTACAGCGGCCCGTTCGCAGATGTGACACGCTACACGTGCTTCCTGCTGGCCCGGGCTACCACCTCACGGGGGAGCGAGCTACACGCGCTTAGGCGCGTCCTATCTGCTTACAGTTCTGAGCGGACGGGTCCGTGCTACTTCTCACTGCCCCGGCCTTCCTTGCCAAACAGGTCCCCTCTGACCGCGCCGCAGGTTTCACCTTACGGCCGCTATGAAACAAACCCCTGTCACAGGAGACCAGGTAACAGGATCCCGTGCGCACCTTTGATTGCTCTGCGACGATCTAAAGCCTTCCGCAGAGGGCGTGCACGCCTCTCCCTACCTCTGAGACCGGCGGAATGACATAACGGCCCAGACGTTCTCTTCCTGGCCCCCTGAGTCATTTGCTCCGCCTATAAAGATATCTCCCTGCAGGGAGCGAAGAGGCTGCACATATGCGCACACGAGGTACGAGCCATGGCCACGAGCGCCACGTTTGTTAGAAAATGCGCTGTCACGGACATCGTGGCTACCTTGGACGGGAAGACTGAATCTGTATTCGCCCGCTTCTACCTCAGGGACCTGGCGGGCCAGCGAGAGAATCTCGCAATGGTGGGGGACATCGCCGCGGCGCAACACTCCCTCCCGGCGCCACCTGCGCCGTTGGTATGCACTTCGCTAAAATTGTCGGGAGTTTGTGACTGGGAGGACGGCTCTGTTCCCTCCTAGGGAGTTGTCATGCGGCACCCTCCGCCTCATCGCAATTCTTCCACAAAGTCATGTCATCGGTAATGTTTTTGAGGAAACAAATTCATTTTTCTCTAAAAGGTATTTTTTCGAAAAATACTTACCAATGACATGACTCGGATGGCCCTCCCACCTGCCCCGCTTGCCGCTTTCGAGCGAAGTATCTGACTGGTTGGTCTCGTGACAGGAACTGGTAAGGAAGGAGCGGGAGATAACTCTCGGCCCCTCTGGGGTTCCCCGAGTGCCTAGCGGGTTGTGTAGGCACACAACGGGTAAGTAGGCTAAAATTGAGCTAGTAGTAGACATTTCCACAAAGTCATGTCATTGGTAAGTATTTTTCAAAAAAATACCTTTTAGAGAAAAATGAATTTTTCTCATTTTTATGGCTGGCATGTTGTAAAAATACATCGCCTTTTATAGCAGAGTGCATAGTAGCAGTAGTAGTATCTTTACCGGTTTACAAATAAATCTGGTCAAAACTGCCATAATCTGGTTTTTAACTGCCTGGAGTACTGACAACAGTTTTTTCAGATAGGCAAGTCTGTCTCGGTGCCCACGTTTGGTCGCCTATCATGTCTGATATGTGTTGCAGCTGCCAGGCGCTTACTGTTACATGTTGAGTCGTGGTCATAGTATGGTATCAACCAGATGGCACGCACGTAAGGTTCTTTTAAAGAAGCTTCACTCAGCTGCAACCCGTCGCACATGGCTTAAGGTTGTAGACCACACTGGAGTAACAGTTCCAACAATATTTTATTGCAGCGATACGATCTCCAAAAAATGCATTCACAAATGCACCAACACTGATACAATGTCTTCTCTGCAAAATGTCAAACTTTGCCACAATGCGTCTCATACAATGTACATCACCATACACTGCATACAGAAAAGGCTGTTAAGTGGGGAGATGATTCTGTATTCAGGTCATGAAGAGGAGAATGCCCCCCATACAGAAGGAGTAGCACTCATGCTGTCACCAGTGGCACAGAGAGCGCTGATGGGCTGGGAACCTCTTGGGCCAAGAATTATAACAGCAGCCTTTAGAACCAAGAAAAAGCTCAAGCTGAACGTCATCCAGTGTTATGCGCCCACCAATGACAGTGACGAGGAAGAGAAACAAGAGTTCTACGACCGACTCCAGAGTGCCGTGGACAAATGTGCGGAGCGAGACATCACCATCGTCATGGGCGATTTTAATGCCAAAATAGGGGAGTACAACACCGGATACGAAGAGGTGATGGGGAGACAGGGACTAGGCTCGGAGATGAGTGAGAACGGGGAGAGGTTTGTAGACTTTTGTGCTCTAAACCGACTTGTCATTGGAGGCAGCATCTTCCCACACAGAAGAATACACAAAGCAACTTGGGTCTCACCTGACCATACAACAGAGAACCAAATAGACCATATCTGCATTAGCAAGAAATTTAGAAGATCCCTTCAAGATGTTCGAGTGAGGAGGGGAGCAGATGTCGCCTCAGACCACCATCTGCTTACCTTAAGAATGAAGCTCAAGCTAAAGAAAAGCCGCACAGAGACAACAAGAAGACAGCGCTATAATGTAGGCCTCCTGAGAGAAACTGGAGTTAGAGAAGAGTTCAAACTGGTGCTGTCCAACCGGTTTCAAGCGCTACAGGAGCTAGTAAATGAAGAGGAGGCGGTCACCACAGAGCAGCAGTGGAAGGCAGTTAGAGAGGCGCTGAACTCAACCTGCAAAGACACTGTAGGGTTCAGGAAAACACCACCACAAGGACTGGCTGTCGGCACAGACCTTGAAGAAGATAGAAGCGAGGAAGCAGAAGAAAGCAGCGGTCAACAACAGTCGCACGAGAGCAGCCAAAGTAAGGGCACATCGGAAGCCAACCGCGAGGTGAAGAGGAGTATCAGGGCAGACAAGAGGGCCTACACAGACAGCCTGGCAGCAGAGGCAGAAAAGGCAGCAGGCAGCGGCAACATGAAACAGCTCTACGACATTACCAGAAGATTGTCGGGTAAGTATGGCCATACAGAAAGACCAGTAAAAGACAAAGAAGGCAAGCCTATTGCAGACAGAGCAGACCAACTCGACAGATGGGCCGAGTATTTTGAAGAGTTACTGAACAGACCTAGCCCACCCGACCCCCCCGACATCCAGCCGGCAGAGACCGACCTACCCATCAGCTGTGACAGACCCAGCCGGGAAGAGATCAGAAAAGCAGTGGCATTTTTGAAGAATGGCAAAGCAGCAGGGCCAGATGGCATCCCAGTGGAGTCTCTGAAAGCAGACCTAGAGACAACAGTTGAGATGCTGTACCCACTGTTTGGAAAGATCTGGGAAGAGGAGGTGATGCCAGCTGACTGGAAGGAGGGGTACCTAATCAAGCTTCCCAAGAAAGGCGACCTCAGCAAGTGTTCCAACTACAGAGGAATCACCTTGCTGTCAGTACCAGGAAAGGTCTTCAACAGGATCATCCTAGAGAGAATGAAGAGCTCCGTTGACCCCCAGCTGAGAGACCAGCAAGCAGGATTCAGGAAGAACCGATCATGTACAGACCAGATCGCCACTCTTCGCATCATCGTGGAACAGTCTCTGGAGTGGAGCTCCCCGCTGTACGTCAACTTTGTGGATTATGAGAAAGCATTTGACAGCGTGGACCGAGAGACTCTGTGGAAACTCCTACGACACTACGGTGTACCCACAAAGCTCGTCCGCCTGATCAAGAGCAGCTATGATGGCATGACATGTCGCGTGATCCACGAAGGGCAGTTCACCAGAGAGCTCCAGGTCAGAACTGGTGTCAGGCAGGGGTGTCTGCTGTCTCCGTTCCTCTTCCTACTGGCCATAGACTGGGTCATGAAGATGACCACAGAGCACAGACGAAGTGGAATACAGTGGACACTGTGGACACAGCTTGACGACCTCGATTTTGCAGACGACTTGGCATTACTGTCCCACACTCATCAACAAATGCAGGACAAGACCACGAGGCTTGCTGACATCTCATCCCAAGTGGGCCTCACCATTCACAAACAGAAAACAAAGACAATGAGGCTGAACGCAACCAGGGAAGAACCAGTCTTGCTTGCTGGCACCCCGTTGGAGGAGGTGGAGTCCTTCACCTATCTCGGGAGCATCATAGACAAAAAAGGCGGCACTGATGCAGATGTCAGAGCACGAATCAGTAAAGCCAGAGCAGCCTTTCTCCAGTTGAAAAAAGTGTGGAGTTCCAGAGAGCTGTCACAACACACCAAAGTCCGGATTTTCAACTCCAATGTAAAAGCAGTTCTCCTATATGGAGCAGAGACATGGAGATTGACAAAAACCACAGTCAACAGAGTACAGACCTTCATGAACAGTTGCCTTAGAAGAATTTTGAAAATCCACTGGCCAGAGAAGATCAGCAACGTCAGACTCTGGGAGAGAACAGAGCAGATAACAGCAGAGAATAAAATTGGGCGAAGAAGATGGGGATGGATCGGTCACAGTCTGAGAAAGCCAGCTTCCAGTATCACTAGGCAGGCATTGTCATGGAACCCCCAGGGAAAGAGGAAAAGAGGTAGGCCGAGAAACTCCTGGCGTCGAGACCTCCAAGCAGACATCAAGAGACTGGGAACCACCTGGAGTAGAATTGAAGGAGAAGCACAGGACAGGAGTTGCTGGAGGTCTCTCGTCGACGGCCTATACCCGGGTAGGGGTGACAGGCGTAAGTAAGTAAGTAAGTATACACTGCATAACTCCGTCACTGACAATGAGCCACAATACCTGGCACAGCTCTCTCAATGTCAATGTTCTTACGGTCACTGCAATAATGCAACTGAACAGCACTGCATTCGACGTGACAGCTCCCCGGAGGGAGCCCGCCCTGACAAAGCCCGCTGGTTCCTACGGGGAGCCATATAGCCGGCAGAGCACCCGCCTCACTGAGCCTGGCCTCCTAAGACGTGCCGCGCGCCGTCCAGTGTCCACTGTCAGTACTAAATGTCTCTATTTGGTGAGCTCGCTGACTCTTAAGGGGAGTCGTTTAGCCGGCAGAGAGCCCGCCTCACTGAGCCTGGCTCGCAGAGACCAGTGTCAAGAGAGAAGCATGCGACCACTCTGACCTTGGGGAGCGCACGCTGCGCCGGACACGTGAGCCCAGCACTCCTAGCAGGACTGCATTCAACATGACAGCTCCCCAGAGGGAGCCCACCCGGACAAAGCCCACAGGTTCTTACGGCGAGCCATATAGCCAGCAGAGCGCCCGCCTCACTGAGCCTGGCCTCCTGGGACGTGCCACGCGCCGTCCAGTGTCCACTGTCAGTCCTAATTGTCTCTTCTCGGTCAGCTTGCTGACTCTTATGGGGAGTTGTTAGCCGGCAGCGAGCCCACCTCACTGAGTCCGGCTCGCAGAGACCAGTGTCCACTTGTCCGCGGACTTCTCGCAGTTCGGAGCCCTCCCACTCCTCCAGCAGCTCCGGATGCTCCTGCTCACCCATTGACAAGCGCAGGAAGGACCACGGTGCGCGTCACTCCAGCAGACGCAGCTGTCGGCCCTCCGCGTCTCCATCGCTCGACCAAGTCTCGCGCTTCGGTTCCGCGGCCGACTCCGTGTTCGTCTCGTTCTGCTTGCCTCGCACACCGCGTCACCTGTCGCCTTTGCCACGTCGGCGCTCATGTGGGATCGTCGACCCCGCTCCCATCATCGCAGTCGCGCCCCCCAGATCCAGATGCCTTCCTCGCTCCGCCCGCCCTTCGCCTGGCGACTCCCACCGCTGTCCTCGCCTGCGGAGCCCCCACGGATTCAGCGCCTTCCTGCTGCCCCCTCAGCCCGACGTGTTGGAGCTGTAGCGTCCTCCTTTCTGCTTTCGTCGACGCGGGATGGCAGGTAGGTAGTTTCTAGTCGCCTCCTCAGCCCCCCGGTTTTGGGACCTTAGTGACGCCTTCTCCGCCCTGCTCCATCAGTCCGTTGCCGGGACGACTTCTTCGCCGAACATCGCTGGCCGGCTGATCTCCACTTGCCTTTTGCCAGGACTGGTATGCAGGCCTCTCCCAGCTGTTCTCCTGCCCTCTTTCCGCCTTGGACCCTCCAGCGCTAGTGCAGGCTGTGCTGCCCTGGTGAATCGCGCCTTGCCCCGCGTTTGAACAAGACTGCATCGCTCGTCCGGAACTCTTGGCTTGCTCAGGTTCCTGGAGCTTCTCACCCGAGCCTCGTCCGCTGCATCGAGGATGTCTGGCGCCCCTCCTAGGAGACCTCCTCGCCACCTCCTCTGTGGCGCTCCCTGCTGTGGACCGAGACCCTGTCCGACGAGCTCACGGCCCTTCGCGGAGAGGTTGCCTCGCTTCTGCAGAAGGCCGCCACAGAGGTCGTCTTGCGCCCTGACTCCCCAGCCCTCTACAGCCGCCTCTTCGTGCACCCCGCTTCCAGGAGGTATCCACCCAGATGCTTCGTCCCCATCTGCAGCCTTGGACAGACACTTCGTGGCTCGCTTCGGGATTCCCCCTTGCCTCTCCGCCCCCTCAGCTCTCCCTTTGTGTCGATGCTAGTCTCTCTGGGTGGGGTTCTCACTTACTACCGCGGTTCCTCACGACGTTCGGCCCCTGGCCTCCGGAGCTGGTGGACAGACACATCAACTGGTTGGAGCTGCAAGCGGTCTGGCAAGCCCTCATTGTGTGGGAAGCACACCTCCGGCGCCAGGAGCGGCGCGTCCTCTCGGACAACGCGACGGTGGTTTCCTACATTCAGAAGCAGGGCGGTATGCTCTAACCTGACCTGTGCATCCCCTCTACCCTCTGATGTGCTGGTGCGAGGACCGCAGCTTTTCCCTCCGAGCTTGACACATCCCCTGCCACCTGAACATCTTGGCCAACTCTCTCTCCCGGCTCGGCCAGCTGTTATGCACGGAGTGGACGCTACGCAAGGACATCTTTCAGACCTGTTCGCCACGAGGTGGACTCGCCAGCTTCCCCTCTTCGTCTCCCCGATTCCAGACCCCCTTGCCTGGGCAGTCGACGCGCTCTCCATCCCGTGGGACGGCCTCTTGGCATAAGCATACCCCCCGATGACCTTCATTCCCAAAGTCCTCCAGCTTTGAGGATGCAATGCGGTCATCTTGCTGGTAGCCCTGTTCTCCTGGAACCGGTCTTGGACCACTGACCTCCTCAACCTCGCCATGGGCCCCCCCTCTCCCCCCTCCAGCTGCTGCCCACGCCGAGCACCATGCTCAGGCAACCCCGCCAGCCGCTGTTCCACCTGTGCCCAGAGCGTCTCCTCCTCCATGCCTGGAGATTATGTGGCAAGCCCTCACAGCTAGAGGTTTCTTGAGTGCAGCAGTGGAAGCGATCGCTACAGCCCGCAGACCCTCGACCAGGCACGTTTACGAGGGAAAATGGCGAGTACTGTGGTCCTGGTGCGCTGACCAGCAACTCTCCCCCCACCAAACTGAATACTCCCCAGCTCGCTGACTTCTTCCTCTGGCTCTTCGGGGACCAGCAGTTGGTCCCTTCACAATCAGGGGATACCTGTCCATGATTGCTGACACCTACCGTCACCTCGGCCGCCTGGACCCCGGCGACTGCAAGACCTTACCGATCTTATGCCTCACTTCGGCCTGCAGCGTCCAGTCCCCTGCTCGCTCATTCCTCGCTGGGACCTCCTGTGGGTACTGACATAGCTTAACTCCGACAGGTTTGAACCGTTGTCCTTGGCCCGCTTCGCGGATGTGACGCGTCAGACGTGCTTCCTGCTGGCACTTTCCACGGCGGCCCGAGTAAGCGAGCTACGCGCGCTGTCAGCATGCCCTGCATGCCTGCAGTTCCGGACGGATGGTTCCGTGAAGCTTCTCACTGACCCGGCCTTCCTTGCCCAGATTAGGTCTCCTTTGACCGCGCGCCAGGTGATTACCTTACGGCCGCTGAGAGATGTAAACTTCCCCAGGAGACCAGGCAACAAGATCCCGTGCGTGCCCTACTCGTTTACCTACGCAGATCCTAAGCCATCCGGAGAGGACGCTCACGCCTCTTCTGCCGTTGAATCCAGGCAGAACTGACAACAGCCCAGACGATAACCTCCTGGCTATGCTGGGTCATGCGGTCCGTCTACCGGGACCTCTCCCCGGAGGGAGCAAAGAGGCTGAAGATATGCGCACATGAGGTACGAGCCATGGCCACGAGCATCGCGTTCGACTGGAACTGCACTGTCACAGACGTTGTGGCAGCTGTGGGCTGGCGGGCAGATCGACCTTCGCCTGCTTTTACCTCCGGGATCTGGCAGGCCAGCGACTCGCTCTGATGGGGGACATCACCGCAGCACAACACTCCCTCCCGGCGCCACAGGCGCCGTAGATACGCACTTAGCTAAAATTGTCGGGAGTTTGCGGCAGGGAGGACAGCTCTGACTTAACCCGTCTGCGGCGGTGTTTTAGGCACGACACCCTCCTCCTTCTCACAATTCTTCCACATAGTCATGTCATCGGTAATGTATTTTGAGGAAACAAATGAATTTTTCTTCTAAAATGTATTTTTTCAAAAAATACTTACCGATGACATGACTCGGAGGACCCTCCCACCTGCCCCGCTTGCCGCTGGTGAGCTAAGTATTCCGACTGGTTGGTCACCACGTGACTCGGAACCGGATGGGCGGCTACTCTCGGCCCCACTTGGGGGTTCCCAGAGTGCCTCCCGGGTTGTGTTGGAACACAACAGGTCCTTAGGATAAAATTGAGTAAGTAGTAGACACTTCCACATAGTCATGTCAACAGTATGTATTTTTTTAAAAAATACATTTTAGAGGAAAAATTAGTTTTGTTTTCAAAAAGTATTTCCTTTCTCTTTTAGTTTTAGCTATTATCCAAAGGGCATTAAGTTATTCAGGATACAAGATTACTCACAGCAGCAAAAAACTTGGTGAGAAGTGACAGCAGTAGTACAACAACCACCACCACAAGAGGAAGAAAAAAGGCACACATTGAATTTGTTTTGAATTTTATTTTAAGATTAAAAAGGTGTTTTTTTCCTGTATGTTACAACAGTAGGTTGATGAAAACTGCAAGGTGCAGTCAGAAAGTACCTTGTAAGTAAACCCTGGATCTCAACAATGATAGTGTGAAATAAATTTCAGCAAACCATGATAACTGTGAAAACACTGAATGTAGCATTAACCACACACAGATATTGTGGGTTTTTTTTGCATTGAGCTTCATCAGTGGCCAGCTGCACTGGTGGGCCCTTGACTAAGGCTGCTGGTTCCCAAGAAGTATCTGGACTGGAAGGCCAAGTATACAGCTCCCCATCCTGTTTCGTAAAGCTGACATGTCCAGCATGTCATCAGTTGCTTTCATCTACCAAAGCAGACAGAACAAAATTATTTACCATATATTACACTGAACCTCTTTTGAGCAGTCATCCTCATAGCAGCTCACCTGCTATAAAAGACCATCATTTAGGTGACTTTAGCCACCTGAATGATGGTCCTGAAAGACGTTAAGAGACATGAGACACCATGTATGTGTCCTTCGCAATACTCAATGACAGTCCAGTTGTCTTTTTCAAACCCCTTTTTATTTTCTCAAAATCTTTACCGATGGCATTACTACTAGGAAGGTTTGCTTAGCATACCAATCTTAGCCCCCCAAAACTCGTGTACACCACAACAGGGGAGGTGACTCCAGGGAGTCATTACCAAGAAACCCTGAGTAGCCTCCCCTGTCTCCCTATCCAGTGGCATGCTCACCGTTTCCCGCCAGTCTCTTCGCTTAGCTACACCTAACCGGTCGTGTGCTTTAACTGTGTATGGTGGGATTACCTTTGTGAACTCGACTTGCATTGGATTTACGTTGGATATTCCATTGGACGTGTATTACTACCTGTGTGGTGTTGGGTGCTTGGATTACCTTCGGTTTCTGAGGATTTACTTGGTGGTTTGGTATCTGTGGATTACTGGGTCTCGGGACATGACAAGGTAAAGCTTCGGTTACTGCCTGGCGGACGGTCGCCGCTCTCCTCCACCTCGGTCGACGCAGCTCTGACATCGCAGACTCGCCGCTCCTTGGATGAGGTGTCCCAGCTCATCGTGTCATTCCTCCCTCCAGCGTACTGCCCTTCGTTTCTGCCCCTGAGAAGAAGGCCTCGGTGATGGTCAGTGCGCTGCAGCAGCCCAAGCGCTTCAAGTCACTCTGTCAACCGGCAGGCTTCCGAGATCTAGTGGAGGCGTTCTTGGCTCACCTGCGACAAGACAGCTTCGGAGACCAGGGTTTCTTCTCAAACTCCCGATGGCCAGAGGGGATGGATATCACCTTCCGCTTGCAGTGGTATGGAGGTCACTCCCAGGCGTTTCCGGTGCCCTTCCGGCGATGGACAAGGAGGCGTTGATGCAGGCAGAGGCACCCCGCAGCCAAAAGACACCGACGCGAGGCTTGGACAGGACAGCTACCTTGGTCTGCTACTCCCTATCGTGCGCAGGATTCTTCGAGATGGCGACGCTGTCCGTGGACAAGTGTCCGGAGAACACCTGGGACCTCTCGGCTTTGGCCCCTCTGCACGGGATACACACCTCGACCAACCCAATGGCGGCAGCTGCCAATGGCGACCTGATGTGATGAGACGAGCTGCTGGGATGATGCCACTCCCTCCCAGCTTCGATGAAGACACAGCTGCACCAGGCTCCGCTCGGGGGGGACTCTACTGGTTGGACCGACTTGGCAGATGGTAAAGGAGGCAGCGAAGGAACTCTGGCCCGCCACTGCAGAATCTGTCTCTGCCCGCTTTCAGTCAGCCGCAGAGCCGTGGGTCGCGCCCGGCAGTTCAAAACCCCCTCCTCCCATCCTCCCAGAGGCCGCGGGGGAACCCTCCCCTTTACCCTCACGCTCGCGCGCTTTGAGCTCCAGAAGCGAGGGCGCGGCCGGGCCCACTGATGTGAACCCCGTCCTCCCGCCGATTCCTGTAGGGTCGCCGCTTGGCGGAGGCTAGCCCTCCACAGCGTGTAGCAGCAGCTAGTTCAGGTCAACCCATGGATTCTTTCGACTGTTACAAAGGGCCTGAGGATCTCTTTCCAGTCCCCCCCCCCCCCCCCCCTTTGCGACACTCCCCCCTGTAGATGTGAGTACCAGGGGATCGCGACAAGGTGACAGTGCTGCACGGCGAAGTGAGAGCCCTCCTCCAGAAGGAGGCCACGGAGGTGGTCTCGCGTCCCGACTCCCCGGCCTTCTACAGTCGGCTCTTTCTGGTCCCCAAACCCAGAGGCAAGTGGCGCTAGTATCGACCTTTCGGGTCAAAACAAGTACTTTTTGGTCCCATGCTTCAGGATGGAAATGGCCAGAGCACGGAGGGCGCCGGTGTGGCCCCGAGATTTCGCCGTGGGCCTCGACCTAGCGGACGCATGTCTTCACGTACCCATTCTTCCGGCGTCGTGGCATTACCTGCGCTTCGCCTTCCGCGGGGTGGTGTGTCAGTTTCGGGCCCTACCTTTTGGACTTAACCTCAGCCCATGGGTCTTCACCGGGATTATCGACGGAGTTGTCTCAAGGTTCCGACAAGTGGCCTCCAGCCCAACTTCCAACTACCTGGATGACCTGCTCCTCTGGAACCAGATGGCGAAAGCGGTGGAGGACACAGATTCTTTGCTGACTCTGCTCCGCCGACTCAGATTCCTGGTCAATGGAGGCAAGTCTGACAGGATACCGGCACGCAGGTTATCCACCTAGGCATGGAGTTCCTGACCAACATCAACCGGGTACGACTCCCCAAAGGGCGGATACAGAAGATAGCGGAGGCGACACTCCGAGTGTCTCGCGCGGAAACTCTCCTAGCCAGGGCCTGGCCCCAGCTGTCGGGCCTACTAAGCACTGCAGTGGATCTCCTGCCCCTAGGCAGTTTCTACTCTCGGCTGATGCAGCGGCATCCGCTTTTGCACTGGCGCCCCTCCTCGGTCAAGTCTCTTCCCAGCGGTGGATGGACAGTGCCTGGCTAGTGTCAGGGGTCCCACTCTTCTCCCCACCGCCACAGCTCTCCATCTGCACGGACGTAAGCCTTGGACAGCTGGACGGGGGAACATGCAGGCAGACATATCAACTGGCTGGAGATGATAGGAGGAACGACTCGCGCATCAGGAGGTTTTGGTGCTCTCCAACAACTCGACGGTCGTGGCCTACATTCGGGACCAGGGGGGAAGGCACGCACCCTCCCTTTGCATTTTCATGCACCAAGTCTTCCAGTGGTGCAGGGATCGGGCCATCACTCGGCGGGTGCAGCACATCCCATGCCATCTCAACGTATGCGCGGACTCCCTTTCGTGCTGGGGACAGCTGCTTCTCACAGAATGGTCACTGCGCCCGGATATCTTCCAGCTACTCTATGCGCATTGGGAGATGCAGAGGATCGACCTGCTCGCCACTAGGTGCAACAGAAAGCTGCCCCTTTTGTCTCCCCGATACCGGATCCACAAGCCTGGACCGTGGACACGCTCTCCATCCCGTGGGATGGACTCCTTGCATACGCATTCCCTCCCACAGTGCTGGTACCAAAGGTGCTCCAGAAGCTCAGGGGCGGCAATACGATACTGATCCTCGCCTATTTCGGCTGGACCAGGAACTGGACCACAGACCTCCTGAGCTGCGCTACGGACCCCCCTGCTGAAGCTCCCCGCAGCACGTATGATGCTCAAGCAGCCCTGGCAGCGACTGTTTCATCCGTGCTCGGAACGACTGTGGCTGCACACTTGGAGATTGTCAGGCAGGCCCTCGCACCAAGAGGTTTCTTGAGTGCAGCAGTGGGAGTGATCGCAGCGGCTCGGAGGGTCTCTACCCGTAACGTATGACGGAAAGTGGCGAGTTCTCCAGGCCTGGCACTCAGCAGAGCGACTCGCCCCTACGGACATGCCTAACCCCCGATTTGTCGAGTTCTTCTGTGGTTATTCCCCAAGCAGAACCGGGCCCCGTCACCATCCGAGGTTACCTGGCAATGGTGGCAGACACTTATCAACACCTGGCACGGCCGGACCCAGACACCTGCAAAGACCTCTTGGATCTGAGGGCGCACTTTGATCTGCAAACGGCCGGCTCCCGTTCGTTGATTCCTCGCTGGGACTTGTCCTGGGTGCTCACCTGGCTCAACTCGGAACAGTTCGAGCCCCTACCACTCGTGTGACTGGGAGACCTAACCAGGAAGACCTGCTTCCTGCTCGCCCTCGCCTCAGCCTCTCGGGTTAGCGAGATACACGCCTTCTCGGGGCGTCCCTCCTGTCTCCAACTCAGGGCCAATGGCTCGGTGCAGATCCTCACCAACCCTACATTCTGGCCAAGAACCGCCTCCCAGCGTCTGCGCCGCAAGTATTGACCGTCCGTCCGCTCAGGGCAATGGACAAGTCCCGGCAGTCCCATCTACAGGACCCTGTCAGGGCACTTAAAGTATACCTGCGCAGAACTAAGCCACTAAGACAAGGGTGCTCACGCCTATTCCTGCCCTTGGCTCCGGGCAGACGAGACATCTCGGCGCAGACGAGTCATCCGGTCAGCGTACAAGAGCTCTCCCCAGAGCAGGCCAGGACGATGCGCTCCCGAGCACACAAAGTCAAAGCAGTGGCTGCGAGCATGCCTTGACAGCAACTGCGCAGTGAGGGGCTTTGTGGCGGCCGTGGGTTGGCGGGCCAAGTCTACCTTCGCCCGCTTTTACCTGCGAGGCCTATCTGGCCAGTGCGACTACCTGGGCCTAGTGGGGGACATCTTGGCGGCGCAGCACTCCCTCCCGGCGCCACAGGTGCCATGGGTAACACCAAGCTAAAATTGTCGGGAGTGGGCGCGTAGGGAGGGCCTCGATAGTTAACGCACAGAAGCACTCGGGCAGAGGTGTACTGAGGGGTGCGGCACCCACCTCCTATTCGCCATTCTTCTTAGTAGTAATGCCATCGGTAAAGATTTTGAGAAAATAAATGGATTTTTCTCTAAAATGTATTTTTTCGAAAAATACTTACCGATGGCATTACTCAGAGGTCCCTCCCTCCTACCCCGCTTGCCGCAGTGGAGCTAAGGCTCAGAGACTGGCAGGAAATGGTGAGTGCGCCACCGGATAGGGAGGCAGGGGAGGCTACTCAGGGTGTCTTGGTAACAACTCCCTGGTGTCGCCTCCCTGGTTGTGGTGTACACGAGGTTTTTTGGGCTAAAATTGTTATGCTAAGCGAACCTTCCTAGTAGTAATGCCATCGGTAAGTTTTTTTCGAAAAAATACATTTTAGAGAAAAATCCATTTTTCCGGCTAAAAATATAGTCACTCAAAAGAGGTCACACTGTATTCTTTGAAAATGTAATAAATATAATGCATGGATCATTGGATGACAGTACAAGAAACGTGAAATGACTGAAAAAGGTCCATGGACTAACTTATGACCCATGATTCATGGCATGCAAATGACATGAATGCTCATAAACCCCTATGTTCGCGGACGGAACAGGCTGGTTGAAGGACTGTTCTGTCTGAACCAGAAAGCTGAAATTCAGCTTTCTGGAATTTAGAAAAAGCTGAATCAGTCTCGAGGACTGAAGACTGTCACCCATCGTAATGCAAATCAATCACATGACAGCTGATTATATTCAACCTGTCCAGTATCTCTAAAGGCAGTCTGATAGCTGACTAACCATTGGAAAGCAGCACTAATATTGTATGTACATGTACTCTGTTAGCCCTGTTCGCTGTGATTCTGTTTTGTTAAGAATACTTGTCAGACTTTTAGAATCCTGAAAGATTAATTGCTATTCAGGACACTAGTCTGGCACTGTTCTTTTCATAGTGAACCTATATCCTATGCAGTTCATTACAGTAAATTGATTAAGAATCAAGCTTGGCGTCACTCTACAGCTTTGCGCCTTCCAGGATCTTAAGAGTTAAACAAAATCACCCACCTGGTAAAGGTAGGTCTTGCCATCAGTCCACTGCTCCAGTACTCAACAACTCTGCTAAAACTGAAAATTTAAGTCAGATGTGATGCTTAAAAACTTATTTATTTTAGCACAAAATTTGCTTAAAAACTTATTTATTTTAGCACAAAAAGAGAGATCAGAAAAATAATTCCAGTGTACCTTGTGGGTCAGATGGATTCATAAAATCGTGTTTTTTGTGACCAGGGACAATTGAAATATGTGTCGCATGTCAGGTTTTTTTGCTGCTCATACCATAAGCCAGTGCTTGAGTCACCAAAAGCAGCGTTCAAGAATTTGAACTCATTACTGCAAGAATCCATTCCGAAAAGAAAAGCAACTACTGTCATTTTGATCTAAGAATGTCATTTTCATGTTTCAAGTATTAATATTAGAGAATATATATAGGAGAATACAACCCCACCCATTTAAGAAACAATTAATTTATTTGATCCTTTCCGTAAATAAACAAACACACTTGACCAAATACATTTAACAGCATTATCTGCCCAGTCAGGTCCCCCAACCCCTTGGAAACAAAAGGCTAGTTAAAATATCTTCCCGAGAAATAATGACTACCGTACACGCCACCCACCCCCACACCCCACCACTCAATGCTGTCAGAGTTGGCCTTCCTGAGAATACTTCCTGTTCATACCACCATGGTAAACAATAGTCCTCTATGCCCAAATAGTGTCTCTCTCTCTCTCTCTCTCTCTCTCTCTCTCTCTGCACACACAAAACAAATTAGCATTCGGCCCCAATTATGCTGCACACAGAAACTTCCCAGGCTGTTTTCTCAAAATGGCCGCCGGAGGCTTTAACCAGACAAGCTTTTCGTAGTCATTATTATAAGGCTTGCAGTGTGAGTGGTTAGTTTGAAACCCCTTTTATAACCAGAAAGGCAAGCATAGTGTTTTTGTACAAACAGATTATATTGTGTTTTTAAAATGGACTTAATGACGCATGACCCACATTGCGGCTTATTTGCCGGTGCCACGGGCTGTGGAAAAACTCAATTTGTTCTTAATCTCTTACAAACAAGATACATCTATCATTTCGAAAACATAGTAATATTTTGTCCTACAATCAAACACAACAAAGCTTATCACAACCGTTCATTCATTTGGACTGACAACAACATATACTTAGTCGACCCCGAGAAAAAACTGAATGACTACCTACGATATTTTTACAAACAATTTGAAGGACAGCCAACATTGTTCATAGTTGATGACTGTTCTGCAGAAAAAGACATTGTCAAGAAGAGAAACACTCTAGCAGAACTTGCCTTCAGTGGCAGACATGCAAACATAAGTGTATGGATTCTCACTCAGAAATATAATGCTGTACTGAAAGATTTTCGAGAACAGTTAAAGTTTATCTGTTTGTTTTACTGTAAGGACCGTGACAGCTTTGAAGACTGTCTCAGAGAAAACGATGTAATTCCAAATAAGCAAGAACGGGATGATGTAAAAAATAAACTGAAATCAACTAAGCATCTAAAGCTCATTTTGAAGACAGATCAACCCACTGGATATGGGTTAGTAAATTAATTTATCTTTTGGGTTTGTCTATAAAAATGACGGACGGACAAGAGGATCAAAATTGGCCTATTGGTAAATTCATAGATATTACATCGAGTTTTAGGGGTTTTATGCTTATTAGTGACTTAAAAACACAAGTTAGACACCCTTTTTCAACACTTCCAACACCAATGAAAATATATATCGAGGGTTCCGGGCGTAAGGGCCGTAAATCGACATTTTGGCGATTTTGTGATTTTTATATCGCTGAAACCGTTTTTGTGTGTAGATTTATCCTGTGATATCGATATTTCAATCAGTCACATATATAAGGTGTTATTGATGAGAACTTAAATCAATTAACGGTTTTGGGCGAGACAGCCGCATGCCAGACAGCCGCGTCTCGAATTACGGCGGTGTATAAGAAGCGCGCTACTACCAGTGGCGGGGGCGTAAAGGCCTTATCTGTATGTGCCTGGTCTACCGCGCGCGTGTTTACATTCAGGCACTCGGTGCATCGTGCATGCTGAAGAGCCGTAACTCCAGCTACTATTTTTAAGCAGGCAGAAGTCTGAACAAAGCACACCGATTTCGAAAGCTTAAAGATGGTAGATGCCGTTACGATCATCCCGCTGGCAAAGAAACAATAAAAGTACCTGCTAAAAGGACAGCATGAAGACAGTAACATGCCTGGCTAGCACGCATTTTAGAGGCATGCCATTAAACAACAAAGATAACTGACGATTTCCGACACTGTGTTTAACCGTAGACTATTATGAAAAGCGGAAAAATAATTGGGCAAGTCACCAAATCCATACACGTATATTGGTTACCAACTCAATGCTAGCTCATTAGTAAGTACATACACGCATCAAAGATGGTGACAGGAGGCAAACTACTGTTCAAAACTGAAAAGATGTCGTAGTGCCGTGAAAAGAACGGGAAAAAAAACCCCAAATGTTACGCTGACCACACTAGTGACATGTATAAAGATCAGTATCTGTGTCCTTGACCGGCCAGAAACTGAATTCCAGACATTCCTAACTTGACAGGCCTGCACAGTTTCAGTCCCCAGGTGCAGACTGACACATCCTTTCAAACCGGAAGAAACAGTTGGCTTTACGAATTATACACACGTTTTTATTCTTTCATTCGACCATCCTGTGCCAGGACGCTGAATACGGGACGAATTTCTACTAAGGTAAGTACACACACACACACACACACACACACACACACACACACACACACACACACACACACACACACATGGACAAATGCACATTTTCCAACTGATCTGAATGCTAGCGTGGTAACTTGGATAACTTACACCAACCTTGTAAACTGATTTATACATAAATAAAATGTAGGTTTCTGAACACAGGCACTAATTAATCTCTTGGTCTTGTTTACAGGCACTCATCTATGGAATCAGACGACAATCATGTGTTCCTGCATCTTGCTGCTTCGCTCACTGCAGAAAAAAATGATGACAGTTTCAGCACTTCGGACGACGAGCCACTGAAAAACACCGTTCAGTTTAATGAATCTGATCTGGAGCCCCTTAAATGGCAGACTGGTTTTGACACATCAGACGAAGAACCTCTGCAGATGAAAGCTAATCACGATATCGATGACCTGATCACGGACCCTTCCTACATACCTTCTGATTTTGAGCAGGTTTCAACAAGCAAGAAAAGAACAGCAAACAAAAGAAAAAAGAGGAAGAGAAACAGTGATCCCGATCTTCAGACCGCAAAAGAAAGCAGTCTTTGAGCCCACCTGAGCCATCAGAGAAATCTGCATGATCACACAATGGATTGTACAGACAAAAAATTGTTCCTGATGGTAACTGCTTTTTCGAGTCATCTGTCGTTCATCTGGAGGACATCAGCCATTTGGAACTGAGACACTGTCTGTGTGACCATCTGATAGAAAACATTACAGAGTACATTCATTTCATGGTCAACATAAGTGAAGAAGATGAAAATGAGCGTTATCTCCGGTATCACTCAAATGTCAGTGAACTCAGAAAGCCGGGAAGATGGGTCAATGATGCTGCCGATTTACTTCCTCGTGCTCTCGCAGACTGGGCAGAAAGGACTGTTGTCATATACTTCAGTGATGTCTTCAAGTCTCAGCACGAGATACACCCCTCATCTGGCAGAAACAGTCAGCCAGTTATCCCCCTCGCTTTCATTGACTTTGATCCAACTCACTATGATGTTTGTCTTCCCCTCCTTCGTGCAAGAGCTGATCCGGCAGGTGAGAACACACACACACACACACACACACACACACACACACACACACACACAGAGAGAGAGAGAGAGAGAGAGAGAGAGAGAGAGAGAGAGAGAGAGAGAGAGAGAGAGAGAGAGTTGCACAATTCAGCCATACATGCATTTATCACGTTACAGTCACCATCCTTCATACCCCAGCGCCCAATCTTCTAATCACATGAAGTGATAATTGTGAGTAATAGGGCCTGAAACGCGTTTGAGATTTCTCATTTTGCTGTCTTGCAGGCCCGTCTACTTTGCATCACAGTGAGACGTGTACCGCAAGGCCCTCCAAGTATGCAGATGAGGACTTGACTCCAAACGACGCAGGTACCAGCACTCCTCCACACGACGCAGGTAACAACACTCCTCCACACGATGCAGGTAACAGCACTCCTCCACACGAAGCAGGTAACAGCACTCCTCCACACGACGCAGGTAACAGCACTCCTCCACACGAAGCAGGTAGCAGCACTCCTCAGTCCACACGACGCAGGTAGCAGCTCTTCTCCAAATGACGCAGATAAAGGCTGTACTTCAAATGAGGCAGAAGCTGCATTGATTAATGATGAGAGATGTCCCTCTCCTAAACCAGACAGCTCGATTTCAATATCTAATAAAGTGACACCAAGGAAACAAGGCTTGTATTCCAGTCCGCCCAAAACGAAACTGGCGCGACAACGGGAAGCCAGACCAGAAAAGTGGAAAAAAAATGTTCGGAAGACCTTACACCTGCAAGGCAAACAATATCTATCCCAATCTGGCAAAACAGTACCATCGAAGGTGATGAGGGAGGTGGACTGTACAAAGTGCAGGTACAAGTGCTCTGAAAACATAACAGAGGAGAGCCGAAAAGAACTCTTCGATGCCTTTTATGCTCTTCAATCATATGAAAGGCAGAAGGATTTTGTCTGTGCCAACGTTTTGCAGAGGCAAACAGCAACAATGTTTGATGAGGATGCACAACAACCAAAGGAGAAAAAACGTCGAGTTTGTCGTGTATTTTCTTTTACTGTTAACGGCACCGTCCACAGAGTCTGCAAGAATTTTTTTCTTGCGACCCTGGCTGTTGGTGAAACCTACGTGGACCATGCTCTGGAAAACAGCACTGGAGGTGTGTTCACAGGCCAGCAGCTACGGGGGAAGTCACGACCACCCCACAACAAATATAGTAATGAGGCTGTTGACCACGCCAAACAACACATTGCGTCCTTTCCTGTGGTCGAGTCGCATTACACAAGAAAGGACACACAGAGGTTGTACCTCTCTTCTGACCTCACTTTGAGCAAAATGTACGAGCTGTACACTGAAGCTTGCCAAAGTGGTGGTCACACACCTGTGTCCGCCAGAAAGTATAGGGATATATTTAATCAGTATTTCAATTATTCGTTCCATCACCCAAAGAAAGACCAGTGTGTCACTTGCGCAGTGTTCCAACAGAAAGGGTCTGCTGCATCGGAAGAAGAGAAAAAGGAGTATGAAAAACACCGAGATAGGAAAGACAGAGCAAGGGAGGAAAAAGATCGTGACAAAAGAGAGGCAGGCAAAGATCCAAAGAGGCATGTCATCACAGTCGATCTGCAGGCTGTGCTGCAAGCGCCGTGTGGACTTGTCAGTCAGCTTTATTATAAGCGCAAGCTGTCTGTGTATAACTTCACTGTTTATTCTCTCATTGACAGAAAAGGGACCTGTTTCACGTGGGATGAAAGCGAAGGAAAGCGTGGTTCATGCGAAATTGCCACCTGCCTGTACATTTACCTGTCATCCTTGCCCCATCATATTGAGGAAGTTATCATTTTTTCTGACTGCTGTTCAGGACAGAACCGCAACCAAAACCTATCAGCAGCACTAATTCATGCTGTCAATAACATTAGCCACATCAAGCTTATCAGTCATAAATATTTAGAAACAAGACACACCCACATGGAATGTGACAGCATGCATGCAGCCATAACTTTCGCCAAAAAACACTCTCCAATCTACACGCCGAGTGGCTGGGACATCATTCTGAGGATGGCACGACGAGGACAACCCTATGTCGTCATCCCGCTCAAGCATGGTGACTTTCTTGATTTCAAACATGTAGCATCCACAGTCATCAGAAATACAAAGACAGACTTGAAGGGAAACAAGGTCAACTGGCTCAGTATCAAAGTGATGCAGTTTCTAAAAGGTCAAGAAGAGATGATGTTTTTCAAGTACTCCTTCGATGATCAAGAGTTCCAAGGGCTGAAGATGATAGGGTCCAGCAAGCGTCGCGCACAACCTCTACCTGCACAAATACCTAGGTGCTACGCCTCAAAGCTCCCGGTGTCCTTCGCCAAGAAACAAGATCTGCTGTCTCTTTGCCGCTCTGGAATCATTCCAGCTGAACATCACCCATTCTATGAAAGCCTCTCGACATCTCCAGCTACGAAGGACAAACTGCCCGAGCCTGACATGATGGAGGATGACTGCTCTGATATGGATTAGAACAGGTCATTAGAACAATCATCTCGGAGTCATGTCTGGCAATGGCACACTTGGCCAGAATAAAACTCTGAGCACTGACACAAGTTTGACAGTGAGGAACTGTAAATATTGTAATATGGACATAATAAGCGCAATTGAAATTTCAATAATACGTGATTTTGTGTTAGAAAACTCAATCCTTGGATGTGGGAATTTCTTTTCTTTTTCCTTCTTCTTCAAATGTTGACATACTGTGAAGACTGAAATCAAAGCCTGTGCTACATATGCTTTTTGAACTGAAAATATGACTTATAAATGAGAAATGTGAATGGTAAGACACTTATCAAACATGCCACAACGACATCAGTGGGTGAGTTCTCTTTTATTTCTGCATAGTTACTTTCTCTTCACGTGTAACGAGATGTTCCTGTATTTTGATAATGCCATTATTGTTGTCAGTCTTGCTGACTTCATGTTTGGTTGGTTTTCTCCGTATAGAGTGCACAGCTTAAGTGGACTGATCAGTTAAAAGCATGTGAAAATGTAATCTGTCACTGGTCACTCTCCTTGGACTCGTATTACATAGATCCTGCTAGATTGAACAGTTTTAAGTTGTGGACCGCTATTTTCCGTACATGTTTTACGATCTTCTTACACTCATGCAGCAGTTCTGTGCTTGTTTTTATCTCCTGCTAAAGAGTCTTGTTTGATTATACGGTTCTTTTCCGTGTCCGGTAATGGCAATTTCACCGTGCAGTTGCCGGGCGTAAAGGCCTTATAACTATTTAGAGCTTTTCCGTCCGTAGAGGAGTCCGTTTTTCCTCACCCCTTGACAGCAGTAACTCTTTCTGCGGCTGTCAGGCAATATCAACATGACCCATTTCAGAAACGCAGCCTAGGAGGAAACCTAGCTGCGGTCCTCAGGCGGGAATGTTTACGTATATACTGGCCATTTTTGGGCGTGCCTGACACTGTCATTTAGCAGCCCTGTCTTTATGCAGGCACAGGTGGCTGCAAACCTTTTACTCTGAGCGTGCATAAGGACCGTATATAATGTCAGCATTGTTTATTTGCCAAATGTACGCTAAATAAAAACGATTGTTTCAAAATGTTCATTTAAAAGTACAGAGGAGAAAACAAGCTTTCAACTGATACGTGTTTTGATACCAGGAACTCAAGCACTAAATAGAAATAAATCTTCAAAACTTTCAAACTGCTCTCCTGTAAAATTCTGGGAAAACGGGATACGGCTCTTACGCCCGGAACCCTCAAATTATGACATATAGTTTTTATCTTGGATATTCTAATAATTTTCCATGTTATAATAATAGGACAAAAGATTTTTTAGTTTATGATGCTAAATCTGACTGGTTTAAGATTATGTGTTTATTCATATACAATCAAATAAAAAAAGAAAATAAAAATGTTAAATTTATTACTGTTAATAAAACGATATTACACATGCAAAAGCTTGAACATGATACAACAGAAGACATATCTATGAAGTGGCTTATTAGTTGGTAATTAATTTTGTCTATTATATAGGTTTTAGTCAATAAAGTGCCATTTTCATTATATAATTTTCTATTTATTTTTTTTGTCGGACAAATAAAAAAGATGGACAACCATCAAAGATTAAGAAACGTGTTTCACACAACTGACTTACCTATATCTAATATTTACAATGTCTATGAATCAATAGAAAGATCTTTTTTAGTCATACAAAATAACCTTCTTTCTGATAGTGTAAAGATTCAGATTGTTGCAAAAATAGAATTTGTCAGAGATGTTGGTGAAGTTATTGTAACGTATATCTCGACAAGGCAGCACACAGTTAATTCGAGAAGAGAACTAGAGAAAGTGTTTAGAGAAAGATTGTTACCAGACTTCCATGAAGCAATTGACAGAGCAGAAATGCAAGGGTCTGGCTGGCATGAAGGCCTTGTACATGAACTACAACTAAAGCAGTCAAGATATCATCCTATTTTAGGCAAATCATGGATACCACTACCAAAAGAGGTTGTAGACAAAAAGGGTGTGGTCAATATTCAAAACAATGATAATTTCTGTTTTATGTGGTGTGTGCTTGCCAAACTGCATTTTGTAAAAACAAAACCTGAACGTGTATCTAACTATACCAATTTTATAAATGAACTCAACTTCAGTGGCATTGAGTTCCCTGTTAAAATAGAGGACATAGACTTGTTTGAAAAACTAAATCCTGGTATATCCGTGAATGTGTTTGTATGGGATAATGAATCTGAGAATAAGTTACAGCCAATTAGAGTATCTCCAATTGCCCCAACCTATGGGCAGCCAGAAGATAAACATGTTGATATGTTACTAATAAGCTCTGGTGATAACTTTCACTACACAATTATTAGGAGTATGTCACGACTAATTCATAATCATGTATCAAAACACAATGGCAAACAGGAAATATGTAAAAGATGCTTACAAAGGTTCTCCTGTATAAAAGTGGCACATAAGCATACCCAGCACTGTAGGTCGGCTGATGACATTCAAACAATACTTAGGTATCCAGATCCTGGCAGCAAGGTTTATTTCAAGAACTATGTTAATCAACAAAAGCTGCCATTTGTAGTATACGCAGATTTTGAATCACTCGTTGTTCCATATGAGGGTCCAGTTCCAGAGTCATTACCAAAGACTATAAAATTGAGTGACCAAGTGGTGTGTTCTTTTGGATACATTATTGTTAGGTCAGACGGTCTTCATTCAGAGCCTGTTATCTACAGAGGTGAAAATGCAGCATGTCTGTTTTTAACAGAAATGAGACATCTGTATAGTCAGGTAGTACAGTATCTCACAACATGTCAGATGCCTTTAGTGATGACAGAAGAAGACAAACTAAAATTTGATACAGCTGAGACGTGTTGGATTTGTGAACAGCCTCTGGGGGGTGATAAAGTTCGTGACCATGATCACATAACTGGATGTTACAGAGGTGCTGCACATAGCAATTGTAACTTGTTATTAAAAATAGATCCTAAGACATACAAGTTACCAATCTTTTTCCACAATCTGAAGGGATATGATTCACACATTATCATGCAGGCTGTGGATGAGTCTTACAGAAACATAAGTTGTATTGCTCAGACAACTGAGAAATACTTGACTTTTAGGTTAGACAAATTATCATTTTATGACTCTATGCAACATCTGTCTTTAGGGTTGGCTAGTCTAGCAGAAGGACTGACTGAGTATCCAATAACAAGTAAATATTTTGAGCCAGACTTGATTAAAAAAGGTGTTTATCCATATGAGTACATCAGTGACTGGGTAGTGTTTGAAGAAAGGAGACTGCCTCCAAAAGAGAAATTTTATTCTACACTAACTGGCAAAGGTATTTCTGACTCTGATTACCAGCACGCACTTGATGCATGGGGTAAACTAGGATGTCAGACAATTGGTGACTACCATGACCAGTACTTGAAAGCTGACGTTTGCTTGCTAGTAGACGTATTCGAAAGTTATCGTGAAAAGGGTTTGTTACACTACAGTCTTGACCCTGCTTGTTACATCACTAGTCCTGGCATGACATGGGATGCATTTTTGAAATCCAGTAAGATATTTATAGACCTGTTGTCTGATCGTACGATGGGTGAAATGGTGGAACGTGGATTGAGGGGAGGGATTAGTTTAGCAGCAAATAATTATGCCAAGGCAAATAATAAATATCTTGACGACTTTGACCCCTCAATGTCAAGACCCCACCCGGGTCTGCCCTGGGGGACTTGGGTGGGGTTAGGTATTTTTTAGTTCCCAGGGTCACCCTGGTCAGCCCCACAGGGTGGGTTTTTCTCACTATTCTGGGGCATGTGTTTCTGTCTACCCTTTGTCCATTCACCTGTATTTGCCTTTTTAAAACTCTCCCTACTGTCTGCACTGCCTGTAGCTCTTGATATTGGATGTGTGTTGCTAAATGGTCTTAGCTTTATTTAGGCCCCATGTGTTAGGTTTATTTAACGTATTTGACCGGCTGGCGACATACATTCAATGTTCTGTTTTGGTTTTTTTTCACAAGCAGTGCAGGCACGTCCTGAGAAAGCCTTGTTGCTGTCGGGACGTTAAGCAATGTACAATAAATCAATCAACCTCAATGTCAAGGTCATTTATTACGTACGTGGACGCTAACAATTTGTACGGATTCGCGATGTGTGAATTATTACCATTAAAAAACTTTTGTTTGTATGATTTGTCACAGTATGGCATAAAAAAATTAACAAAATATATTATGGCTCGAGGTCAAAATGATGAAAAGGGTTGGATCTTTGAAGTAGACCTGGAGTACCCACACCATCTACATGATTACCACAATGATATCCATTAGCAGTTGAGAAAATGAGTATGACAGGGAAAAAAGAAGACACCAAACTAGTGCCAAATTTAAATGATAAATTCAATTACGTGTGTCACTATCGCTTGTTACAGTTTTACATCAGACATGGGTTAGTACTAAAGAAAGTTCACAGAGGTATTCAATTTGATCAGAGTGCTTTCATGAAAGATTACATAATGAAGAACACCACATTGCGTGCCAGAGACGGCAACACTGCATTTGACAAAGACTTCTTTAAGCTTATGAACAATGCCTGTTTTGGCAAGACAATGGAAAATCCTCATCACCGCAAAGATGTGAGACTGGTCACAACTGAATCGGGTGCAATTAAACTTACAAGTAAGCCTCAGTACACAGGGTATAAAGAATTTCATTCATCATTGTATGCAGTGTCACTCAAAAAAAAGATTGTTAAACTGGACAAGCCAGTATTCATTGGTATGGCAATTCTGGAGTTGTCAAAACTGTTGATGCTTGAATTTTATTATGATTACTTCAAACCAAAATATCCTGACTGTCGTCTGCTATACACTGACACTGACTCTATGATCATTGATGTGTGTACTGAAGACTTTTATGAAGACATGAAAACAGAGTTACACATGTATGACACGTCTGACTATCCTAAAGATCATCCACTGTACAGCACACAAAACAAGAAAGTACCTGGTAAGTTTAAGGATGAACTAAATGGTGTGCCAATAGTTGAGTATGTTGGACTGAGATCAAAAATGTATTCTATACTGCATCAAAAGGGAAGTCAATCCAAAGCCAAAGGTATCAAAAAAACAGCGATAAAAAATAAAGACATTCGACATGAACATTATAAGCAAGTATTAGATGGAGAACTGATGCCTGATTATCCAAACAAGTCACTGAGATCAAATAGACACAATATTGAAATGATCCAAACACATAAGAAGTCACTTGCAGTTGGGGACACAAAACGCGTGTTTCACACTAAGGAAAAGGCTTATGCACCTGGACATTACAGGCTCAAGTTATCTGAAGAAATAGCTGATGAACTGGTTGATGAACTAATCAATGAGTTAGTTGATGAAATGATTAAAAATGCGTAACGGTGTCTGGGGGAATAATCTGTAATTCTTCTCTGACAAATGCCCTCTGAGGCGCAGGCTCATACAGATAATATATTGTTGCGTCTGGACCAGGGATTATTTTTTTTATATTATGAACAGATGTTGACCAGATGGGGTCTGTCGCCCTGCGTCTTATGTCATTTTCAGCTTCCCCTGGTTGATATAAATATCTCACCTGTTTGGTAAATAAACTTGTGTCTGGAGGTGGGGTTGGCCCTTTTTTTGGCTCTGCAATTGTTTTCAATTTAATAGCATCAGCAGGCTTAGGATGTCCTTCATTGTTCATTGCTTTTATCACATGTGGTAATCTCTTTACCCACTCAGTGTTCCGGGTGTCATGCATGAGTTCCTTAGAATACTGGTAACTGAAAAGTCTTTCTGATAACTGTTTGTTAAAGTTTTCAACAATTGCCTGTGATCTGTGCACACCTGGAATGCCTCGTCTGACCAGTACGCCGCCCCACCCGGGTCTGCCCTGGGGGACTTGGGTGGGGTTAGGTATTTTTTAGTTCCCAGGGTCACCCTGGTCAGCCCCACAGGGTGGGTTTTTCTCTCTATTCTGGGGCATGTGTTTCTGTCTACCCTTTGTCCATTCACCTGTATTTGCCTTTTTAAAACTCTCCCTACTGTCTGCACTGCCTGTAGCTCTTGATGTTGGATGTGTGTTGCTAAATGGTCTTAGCTTTATTTATGCCCCATGTTGTAGGTTTATTTAATGTATTTGACCGGCTGGCGACATACATTCAATTTTCTGTTTAGTTTTTTTTCACAAGCAGTGCAGGCACGTCCTGAGAAAGCCTTGTTGCTGTCGGGACGTTAAGCAATGTACAATCAATCTGACCAGTACGCCATGCTTAGCAAATAACTGATTAACAGCACCTTTGAATTCTGATCCATCATCAACCTGCACTAGTCTGGGGTATCTTAAAGGGCCTCGACCATATATTTTTGTTAATGCTGTAGCAACTGTACTGGCTGTTTTGTCAGATATGGGTTCAGCGTCTTTGTACCTTTAAGCTATGTCTACGACAGTTAATGCATACTTGTATCGTTTCTTTCTTATTGTGCCTACCCGGCACCGGCCTCCACGTGGCGTAGGTGGGTAGTCCGCTCAGTCCCTGACTGAGTGGGCTAGCGGACGGGTGCCATCTTTGTCCAGGATTAGGACTTGATGTCAGCAGATATGTTGTTCAGCCTTTTCACTGGTCCGGTTTTTAAGGAGCTGTGCTAACCTAGGTCGTACCATGTTGGATTGGTCCTTAAAAATACTCGTGACTTTTTGGTCCTTTGGATCCCAAGTGTTTGCCGTGCTTGGAGACCCGTGTCGGGGGAGAAGAGGATCCTGGTGGCTGAAACACTCCACTTTGGCCTTGACTTCTGCCTAAACGGGAGGCTAGTCGTACCGGCCTAGTCAATCGGCTCTTGTCACGTTGAGCCCTATCCCACTGTTGACATGCGGGTTGCTATACGGAGCACCATGCTATAGCCTTTGCTGCTGATTAGGTGCTTTACGCCAGTATTCCCCTGCATTCAACGGTGTGATAGAAGGCGGTGGCTCAAACGGTTCAATCGGGCTTACCCCCTTGAGTATATCTTTCGGGCAGTCTCCATTGTGCGTCGGCTGGAGACCCGCCGACAGTTGCACTTTCCCTTGTTGGGCTCGGTGGCGGGCGGGGACCCCCGGGGGATGAATATCTCTACTAATATAATATGGATAAAACAAAAAAACCAAAACTAGCACAGAAACGGCATATAGACACCGAATTTGACCATGACAGTGATTCAGACTGTGAGGAAGCGACGCCTCAGGCGTCGGCCGTATGGCCTCGCTTCCTCATTGTCCATAGCAAGGTGAAGGAGAAACCAGTTACCAAGCTGCATCCTTTTCTGGTGGGGGAGACCCTCAGGAGCCGTGTTGGCAGGCCTGACGCCCAGCGCCTCAGGTCTGGTGACTTGCTGGTGGAGTGCCGTACTCGGGCACACTCCAGCGGGCTGCTGGGGCTCTCTTCCATCGGAGACACTCCTGTGGAAGTCACACCCCACAAAACTATGAATTCGTCAAGAGGCGTAATCAAAGATCAAGCTTTGGCAGAACTGTCAGAAGATGAACTTGTAAGGAACCTTAAGTCTCAGGGGGTGACTTGCGTCAGGCGCTTCGCTTCCAAGCGAGGTGGTGGGGAGATCCGTCTCCCTACCATCATCCTGACGTTTGGCACCCCCACCCCTCCTACTACCATCTGGGGCGGTTACTACTCCCTGAGAGTGAAAAAGTACGTCCCTCTTCCCCTCCGGTGCTTTAAGTGCCAAAAGTATGGCCATGGGCAGCAGACATGCCGTCAGGCAGAGGCTTCATGCGCCCGTTGCACTAGGCCCGGACACTCTGCTGAGTCCTGCACAGCCACCCCCCTGTGTGTGAATTGCCAGGGGGCGCATATGGCTTCGGATAAGAAATGCCCTCGTTGGATATCCGAGTGCAAGATTCAGCAGGTGCGTGTGGAGAAGGGGCTGTCCTTTCTGGATGCCAAAAAACTGGTTGAAGGCCCTGGTGCAGCTGCGGCTGCCCCAACCTCTAACACCTCAGTGTATACTTTTAGTGCAGCGGTGGCAGGCAAGCGCCCCACCAAAGACTTTTCATGTCAGACCCCAACTTCTTGGTTGGGGGCGGAGCCTCGGCTCATCTCGCCCCTGGCGAGTAACCCTCCTCCGGTGGTGACAAGGAGCCAGGGAACGCAGAAGGCGGACACTGCTGGTCCGGTTGTGCCGCCTTCTGTTGCCCCTAAGCCTCAGCCCCCACCCAAACCTGTTAGTCAGTCAACTCCAAAGGCTTCTGGCTCTGGTCAGCCTTCTAAGGCCGCTAACTCTAGCGGCAGGAACGCTGCCCAGGACCAGAAGTCTAAGAAATCTATGGGACCGCTGTGCGCACGGGCCCAGAAGGGGAACACAGATGTGCCCCTTCAAAACAAATATGCTGCACTGGAGGAGCGGATGGAGGGAGTGGAAGTTGTTGTTGCTGATGCTGCGGCAGCTCCACCCCCTTCCTCTCCGAAGAACCAGAGGAGGCCCGGGAGCCGGCCCCCCTCTGTTTCTTCAACTCCTTCCAAGGTAAAGGAAAAAGGGGGGAAAAACTCCTTACCCCCAGATCAGACTTAATCATGGACTCTTTGCTTCAGTGGAATTGTCGTGGTTTTCGAGCTAACTTTGAGGAATTACGTCTTTTAGTCAAGTTCTATAACCCCTCAGTCATATCTCTTCAGGAGACTTACCTGAAGACTTCTGACCCTGTGTCTTTTAATGGTTTTAATGTTATACATAAAGGCTCTGATTCGGAGAGGCGCTCGGGTGGAGCGGCTCTTCTCATTAGTAGCCAAATTTTATGTAGCCCCGTTAACATCGACACCTGTCTTCAGGCTGTCGCTGCTCGGGTTACCTTAAAAAAGACCATAACCATATGCAGTATTTACCTGCCACCATCACTGCGGGTCTGTAGCAATGATATTTTTCACTTAGTAGATCAACTGCCCCCTCCCTTTATTCTCATGGGGGATTTTAACGGTCATGCTCACCTTTGGGGTAGTGACCACTATGATGGCAGAGGTCAGATGTTAGAAGATGTTTTTTCTCAACTTAACCTATGTGTCTTTAACGATGGCTCACCTACATACTCTAACTCAGGTTCCGGATCTAGTTCTGTTCTAGACCTCACTGTGTGTGATCCTTCTCTCATGCTGGACTTTGACTGGAAGGTTCACGACGACCTGTGTGGTAGTGACCACTTCCCAGTAGTCCTGTCATCGGTCAGCTGTGAGGAGGATTCGCCGGTGGGGCGCTGGAATCTCAAGAAAGCTAACTGGTCTCTGTTTGCCTCTCTCTGTCAGTCTCGTCTTACAGAGGAGGTGGTCATGTCAGCTGAAGAACCTGTTTCTTGTTTTACTTCTATTTTGTTGGAGGTTGCAGGTGAAACCATCCCTAGAACTTCCACATCACTCCCTCGGAAGCCGAGAGTACCATGGTTCAATGAAGAGTGCCGCAAGGCCCAAACAATGCGCAAATCTGCTCAGCGACGTGCATTTCGTAATCCGTCGCAAGCAAATATTTTAACCTTTAAAAGACAGCGGGCGAAAGCCCGTTATATTTTTAAACGTGAACGCCGTGCTTCCTGGAGACGCTTCGTCTCATCTTTATCTTCTAGGACTCCGTCCCAAAAAGTCTGGAAGGCTGTTCGAAGAATTAGGGGCAGGGGTGGCTCGGCTTCTGTTGGCCATCTTAGAGATGGTGCCAGTTTGGTCACAGATAAAAAGGCTGTGGCCAATTTGCTTGCCTCCACCATTGCCCATAATTCTTCAACAGAGCATTATTCACCTTTCTTCCAGAGAGAGAAGGAGAAGCGAGAATCTTGTGCTTGTGATTTTATATCGGATAACTTGGAAGACTATAATGCCCCTTTTACGTTTTCAGAATTGCAGCAAGCCATGCAGAAATGTACTGACTCTGCTGCTGGATTAGATACCATCCATTATCAGCTCATAACACATCTGCCTGAGGATTCACTCCTTGTACTTCTCAAGGCCTTTAACCATATCTGGATAACCGGTCATTTTCCGCCATCTTGGCGCCAGGCTGTGGTTGTGCCAATTCCCAAGCCGGGTAAGGATCCTTCCGACCCGGGCAACTACCGGCCAATAGCTTTGACATCATGTTTATGTAAAACTATGGAACGCTTGGTCAACGCCCGACTGGTGTGGCATCTTGAGTCACAGGGTCTCATCACAGACCTCCAGTGCGGTTTCCGGCGCTTCCGTAGTACAACTGACCATCTAGTCCGCTTTGAGTCTTTTATCCGAGATGCTTTTGTCAACAAGCAGCATGTCTATGCAATTTTCTTTGATCTTGAAAAGGCATATGACACTACCTGGAAGCATGGTATAATGTCTGATTTGTCGGACATGGGTTTTAAAGGGCATCTGCCCGTTTTTATTCACAATTTTTTGTCCAACAGGTCGTTCCATGTCCGTGTGGGCTCCACCCTCTCCGACTCCTTTGAACAGGAGATGGGTGTCCCGCAGGGCAGTATTCTATCTCCTGTTTTATTTAGCATTAAAATAAATAACATTGTAAAGGCCGTCAAGGATGATTCTGAATGCTCTTTGTTTGTGGACGACTTTGCTTTGTGTGCACGAGGTCGAGGACTTGCGTCCCTTGAGAGGCGCTTGCAGCTGTGCGTTGATCGCATCCAGGGGTGGGTGTCTCTCAATGGATTCAGATTCTCGCCCTCCAAGACAGTCTGTGTGCATTTTACTAACCAGACGAAATTTTTTCCAGAACCTAGCCTGAGCATTGCTGGAGTGCCAATTAAGGTGGCTGAAGAGGCTAAGTTTTTGGGGGTCATCTTTGACAAAAGATTGACCTTCTGCAACCATGTTAACTACCTTAGAACCTCTTGTCGGAAGGCCCTCGACATTCTTCGTGTCGTTGGTCGTACTGACTGGGGTGCAGACCGCATCGTCTTACTTCGACTGTACCGGGCCCTTGTTCGGTCCAAACTGGATTACGGCTCTGTGGTATATGGCTCGGCTTCCAAGTCTGTTCTGCAGCGTCTGAACACAATTCACCATCAAGGTCTGCGCATGTGTCTGGGAGCCTTTAGGACATCTCCAGTTCCTAGTCTGTATGCAGAGGCAGGGGAGCCTTCTCTCAGGCTCCGCCGCATCCGCCTCATGCTCAGCTACGTTCTGAAGCTGAAGGCCCATCCAGAAAATCCTGCCTATGATTGTGTTTTTAACCCGTCGTTTGCAGAGATTTACGATGCCCATCCGGGAGCTGTCCGTCCACTTTCCTTCCGTGTCCGACCTCATCTGCAGGCGGCCGGAGTGGACCTGGACAAAGTTTCGGAATCTCTGCAACACGTCACTCCACCCTGGCTACTACCAGTTCCAGAGAGGATAAAAGAGAGAGGCCTGCGACACCTATGTCAGTAATACCGTATCGATACTTCTAAATCAGGGTAAATTACATACGTAATTACGTTAATGACACCTATGTCAGTAATGCCGTATCGATAGTTTTAAATCAGGGTAAATGACATAGACTACTTTTCAGAATTTCCAATCTCCCGTTATCCCAATTCTCAGTGCAAAGAATGTATCTGATTCACAGCATAATGCCCTCTTAACAAACTGCGTAATACACCCCCCCCCCCCCCCACCACACTTCACCATACAATAAACAATAGTCAATTGACACGGCGACACAACAATGCGCAGATTCAGTCTCTCTCTCTCTCTCTCTCTCTCTCTCTCTCTCTCTCTCTCGGCTTGACACGGCCACACAATTAACAGTGCGCTGATTCAGTCACTGCTAAACAAACTGCGTAATACACCCACCCCCCTTCCCCTTAAACGTCACCACCCTCCGCACTCATCCATACAATTTCACAATAGACAATGCGCCGATTCACTTCTAAACAAACTGACCTACTTTCGCACTTCACCATACAATACACACTAACATGGCCACTCAATCAACAGGGCGCTCAAGGAAATACATGCATAACCTCAGGCTGGTTCTGAAAAACAGCCACCTTCGTTCAGGCGCGTTATGATTGGACCTGTTCTGAAAAATATGCACCGAACTTGTTTCGTTATGTACCCTACTTGAGTCAATATGTACGAGACCAAACACAATATTCATAAATGAATTTATAATTTTTTAAATATGTATCAGACCCTACACGATATTCAAAAAGTTTTTTAAATATGTACCAGACCCTATGGTTTTTTTCATATATTCAAATAGCCAGCGGCTTCACACACCCACAATGTGGGCAGGGGAAAAAACCCACTCTATGTATAAACACCATGAAGTCTTCACAGACACAGAGCCAAAATGAGTTTGCAACCTGTTGGAAAACAGAGAAAGCTTTAAGATAAGGCCCTTCTTGTGAGTAGACTAAAGGGTGTTTACTGTTGACTTCTGCGCAGGCCAGCCCTAACAGGACTTGTGACACATGCACTGACAAAGGGTGGTGTGTGATAGGCTAGTTTTGCCTATTTTACAGTGCTTATGACCAGGAAGGTTGAAACGGTTACCTCAGTGAAACGACGCCTTTTATTTTCAGTTTAGTCCGTGTTTCAGCACAAGCGTGACGTGCCTACTAATACGTTCGGATTTTATAGTGATTTCGGTATTCAAAATGGGCTGTGAAGGATTAAAACCAAGCTAAGTGAATACTTTTAATATATGTGACTACTTAGCCTGCTCTCAGAAATGTTTAACTGAGCGTCAAAAATCAGATATAGATATATATTTATTAATCCATCGGTTTCTGTTTTTTTCTGAATTTGAATTGAGATTCCGTCACTACCGTTTTCGATAATACGGCCAGAGCCATGAAGGAAATGATCGTCCGTAGAACGCAGATCTAGCCACAGTGCGTACTTGTCTGTCAGGTATTCACCGATTCTTACGTCATACAGATGCAGATCTTTGCACGCAATATTTGCTGATTTTTCTCTAAGTCTTCCCCCAGCAAAATACTTTGTGATCTCATCATAGTGCTGATATCCCATCATTCCAGACGCAAAAATTTGATTAGGTCGGCCTTCGATTGTGCAGGATAAATGTGTAATTTTCGGATTATAGAATTTTTCTGAATCTCTTTTGTAAGGACTTTCAGGTTCAACAAATAACATAAGAATGCCTTTCAGTGACCTAGCAGGCGTGTTTAGGTTTAAATTCCAAATTTGGTCCATTTTGTTTTTATTAATTAAACTGTGTCTAATCATTCATTCATTCAGTCCTCTCTGCGCCGTCTGGTGCTTGAGGCGACGGCAAGGGAGCGCCACTTTTGTCTGTCAGCTGCTATTTTGGGTGCTGTTTGCAGAGTAAGGCCTCTGTTCTTGAGCTCTCGCTCCACGGTTCGGCGCCACGTCTCCTTTGGTCGCCCACGGTTTCTCTTCCCCTGTGGTGTCCATCTCAGTGCCACCCTTGGTAATGAGTCAGGTGACATTCTGCAAACGTGGCCTAGCCATCTCCATCTCCGTGTGGCGATGGTTTCAGCGATGCTGTCTGCGCCTGCTCTCTTCCGTAGTTCCTCGTTTGTAATCATGTTTGGCCAGAAGACCTTCATGATCCGTCGCAGGCACTTGTTCTGGAAGACATCCAGCTTGCGTTCCGTAGCGGTAGTGGATTTCCAGCATTCTGACCCATATAGAAGGACACTCAGCACGTTGCTCTTAAAAATACGGAGCTTGGTGTGGATGCTCAGGCTTGTGGTCCTCCAGATGGGTTTCAGCATTGCGAAGGCTTGGTTGGCTTTGCTGATTCTTGTGGTGATCTCCCTTGTGCAGTCTCCATCTGTGGTAACCTTGCTGCCCAGGTACGTGAACTCGTCCACCTCTTGCAGAGGTTGGTCATTGATGGTGATTGGGTCGCCCACTATGGTGTTCTTCCTCATGACTTGAGTCTTCCTAATGTTGACCCCGAGACCTATGGAGCTTGCTGACTGTGTCAACTGTTGTGTCTTCTGTTGCATGTCCTGGTTTCTGCTTGCCAGCAGCCCGATATCATCGGCGTAGTCGAGGTCATCCAGCATTGAGGTCAGCGTCCACTGAATTCCCTGCCTCCTTCCCTCTGTGGTGCGGCGCATGATCCAATCAATTGCCATTGAGAATAGGATTGGCGAAAGAATACATCCTTGTTTCACTCCGGTTTCCACCTTAAACGGTTCGGTGAGCTGGTTGTTGTGGACGACTCTGCACTCAAAATTCTTGTACAGGGACCTGATGACGTTGACAAGTTTCTGGGGGATTCCATAGTATCGCAGGATTTTCCAAAGGGAGTCTCGATGCAGACTGTCGAAGGCCTTCTCAAAGTCTACAAAGACCACATAGAGGGATCCATTCCATTCGTTAGACTGCTCAAGGATCTGTCTCAGTACGAAAATATGGTCAATGCAGGACTTGCCTTTCCTAAAACCTGCCTGCTCCCGGCGAAGGATGCCATTCACTGCTGTCGTAATGCGTTCAAGGAGAATGCGGCTGAAGATCTTGCTGGTGAGGGATAGTAAGGTGATGCCTCGCCAGTTGTTACAGTTCCCCAGGTCTCCTTTCTTCGGAAGTTTGACGATGGTGCCGGTCTTCCAATCGCTCGGCGCTTCCTCAGTGTCCCAGATCTTTTGAAAAATCTGACAAAGAAGCTGCGGCGTTACCGTATCTTCTACTTTCAGCATCTCGGGGCACACTCCGTCATCGCCAGGTGCCTTCCCGTTCTTCAGCTTTTGAATGGCCTGCTTGACTTCCGCAATAGTAATGTTGCCGAGGTTAATGTCCAGGTCCTCCTCCGCTTCAGGAATGTCAGTGAGGGTTGGTGGGTCTGAGCGGTTCAGGATGGACTCGAAGTGTTGCTTCCATCTCTTCAGCTTCTCTTCCTCTACTGTGACATGAGTTCCATCTTCAGCTCTCACTGGAAGGTCGTGGTGTTGCCCGTAATCGCCCTTCAGCTTCTTGGTGTTCTGGTACACTGTCTTCATGTCTCTCTGTTTTGCAGCTGCCTCCGCTTCTTCTGCCAGCCTTTCTGTGTACATTCTCTTGTCTCTTCTCGCTGATGTCTTCACCGCTTGATCTTTCTCTCTGTATTCTCTTGATATTCTTTCCTTCAGTCTTGGTGATTTGGTATCCAAAAGTTTCTTCTTGATCTGTCTTCTCTCTTCTATGCGAGCCCACGTGTCTTCTGAGATCCACTCTGTCTTCCTGCTCTTTCTGTATCCTAAAACTTCCCCTCCTGTTTCCTTCATGGCTCTGTTGAAATCTTCAATAGTCAGCGCTGTCTCATCTTCCAAAACACTAAATCTATTCCTGAGGGCCAACCTAAACTCTTCTTTCACTTTTGGGTCTTTCAACTTGGCCACGTCGTAGCGCTGATTTCTGGTGTCTCCTATCTTTACTTTCCTAAGCTTCAATGTCACCTTCCCCACCAGAAGACTATGGTCGCTGCCAATGTCAGCATGTCGCATCACTCGCACATCCTGCAGAGAGTGCCTCCAGCGACCATTAATGATGATGTGGTCGATCTGGTTCTGGGTCTTGCCGTCTGGTGATTTCCATGTGAGTTTGTGGATCTCCCTATGCGCAAACAGGGTCCCTCCTATGACTAAGTCATTCTCCTCGCAGAAATTGACCAGCCTCTCCCCGTTGTCGTTGATCACACCCGCTCCATGTCGTCCCATGGTCCTCTTTCTGTCTTCATTGTCGCAGCCGACCTTAGCGTTGAAGTCACCGATCAGCATCAGCACGTCATGTCGAGGGATGTCTTCCAAAACAGCTTGGAGGGCGTCGTAGAATGCATCCTTATCCTCTTCTTCCGCGTCGTCTATCGGTGCGTAGCCCACAACAATAGACAACTGTGTCTAATCACTCGATCATAATAAATCGGAAGTCTTGACTGGTACTGATTTTGTATGAGTCTGGCTAGTTCAGTATGCGTGACAATCTCATATTCCAAGGAAATGTTAGAGATCTTATATGATGCATTGAGATCCGTTGATTTGATAACTTTGGAGTAATCATTGAAGGTTAGTTCAAAACTCAGGCGGTCATTTAGTGCCCCTTGGTAATAAGGCGAATGTCCTGTTAGGATTTCAAATTCGAGTGGAATGCAAAACCTATTTCCATATGTTTCGGCCACAATAACGTCCTTTGCTTCTGTGGTTGTTTTATCTGATGCATTTATTCGAAGTTTACCAACATTATCAGACTGTATACCTTGGTAAATACGATCCTCTCGTTCTTCTCTTGTAAGCCACAAATCCGTGTAGCAGTAGAACACATCAGCATCGTCAAGACTAAACACTTCCTGTCCTTCAAGTTTAACTTTAATATTCTTAATAATTGCTCTACCTAGATTGTTAACTAGTGATCTTTTGTCATCTGCGTCCGATGAAAGTTCAATATTAAAAGCAAGACGAGCAGTACCAGGAACAATAACGTCACTGGGGCCTAGGTTTGGAAACTTGACAGTAAGAGTCTGGTTTTGGTCTATAGTACTAGGATTGTTTGTGATGACTATTGATTGTCTAACTGCTTTAACACCGAAAGGTTCACGTAGTTTTCTGTGTGGGTCTAACTTTGATCCGTAGGACTGTGTCATTTTTATTATGCACAATAAAAAAAATTAAATTAATAAAAACAATGGCCGCGGGAGGATTTAATCATGAAGATTTTGAAATGGATGACACGTATGATTTTGGTAATACAACAGATATGGCAGATATGACTGGTACAAGAAATATTTACAGTTTACGTCACGAACTTTTAGAAACCAAAGTGAACTCATTTTATGATCATGTTGGTGGCCGCCCAGACAACATAGACCCTAACCAGTTTGAACTTGATGTCAAGGGTCATTTATATTTAAATACTGTTGACAAAGGAAAAGTACTATTGACTAACAAAAAAGACCCTAGTAGGTTTAGGGCTTTAAGTACAATAAAAAATGAAGGTGGTGTTAGTGCCTTGCGTCAACTTGGTATTGGTGGGTCTCCTGTCACGCCAAGACTGGTTAGTGTGCTTCAAGACACGCAAACAAAGTTACCAACAGGGCAAGAAATTGAAATGGCACCAGTAACAAGCCTACCAGAAATAGCAAACACAGTGATACAAGAAACCTCATTTACTGAAGGACAAATAAATGACGCTTTGAAAACAATAGATGATCCACCTTTGTCAATGCGGGAGATTATAGGGTTGGATAAATCACTGCAGACAATAAGAGGTGAGATGGTTAATAATCTTGCCAAACTGGGAGAACTTGATAAACACATTGAACGTGAAAAGGAGAAACTGGCTACAGCAGACAATGGGAATCTTGACACAGAAATGAAAGAAAGAATCCAACACAGATTAAATGATTTGCAGATAGAAAGATCAGGAAGGTTAGAAGCGATTAGTATTGGAAGGGAAAAACTGAAATCACAGGTCAACAGAATAAGAGAAACTATTCAGAAAATACTTCACGAAGACACTACTCTGGCTGAGAGACTTAAAACACTTTTCAGAGAACAGGGTATCACAATTGCCAGTTTAATTACAGCTCTGGGGTTTATTATCAGTACAGTTGTGTTGGCTGTAACGGGTGGTGGTTCTCCACCTCCAGCACCACCAACCCCAGTTCCCACAGATCCAAAAGACTTACAGTCGTGGGTAAAGAAACAACTGTCACACATATCAGACTTGCTTAAGAAATTGGCTCTGAAAGCAGTAGACTCGTTGCCTGGCATTTTAGGCACGGTTGTCAGTTGGTTGATTAGTACAGCGGCAAAGGCAGTAGGGTTTATGGCAGAACATGTTTGGATCTTTTTGGTGACAGTAGGAGGGTTAATAGTGAGTTATTTAATGAAACAGGTAAAGAAGTAATATTCCTAATCCTGTTAATCCTATTACCAATGCAGTTCTCTCTGACTCATGTGTGTCAAGGATTGGTGTTGGTGTTATCGTTATGGGTACCGGTGTCAAAGCTGGAGCTGTTACTGTCTGTACAGGTGATGATGTTACTGGAGCCGTGGGTGTTACCGTCTGTAATGATTTTAATGACTGAACATGTGTGGTTGTGGCCCCCAAGTTTACAGATTGATTGAGTCCTAATTTCTGACCAACACCTGCAACAACTATTTCATTATTATAATTTGTTATTGTCCCCATTTGAAGTTGAAGGTCTGATGGTAACATGTATAACCCAGTGCCAACTACAAAGTCAACTTTTGATCTGGCATATCTGAGTACATCTTGGTAACGTTGTATGCTTGATGGGAGATCAACTGATGAATTTACTGAATCTTCAAGATTAGCGAGAAACTGTTTTTGCGAATCAAAAATTCCACTTCCATTCAGAATATTAGATTTTGTTAATGATTGTGCACCTAATATACACCAGACATATGTTCTGATAGACTCATTTACGCGCTCGACTCCTGCTTGAGTAAATCCGTCACTCCTGTCCAAGACAAATGTTGACCATGCGTTAGATTGTTTCTGTTCAATTGAGCCTAACCACACTTCAGATTTTGATGAGAATGAAGTGTAGGGAGGCCAGTAATCTTGAGGGTATTGTCTATGACTCAAAGCATAATATAATGTACCAATGCCTTTGTGATCATCAAGTTTTTGTGTAAAGTCATACTTAGTGCTTATGTTAAATTCATTACAGATGCGTTCAAATGCTTTCATATCCATGGGGTTGTTATACCTGTTGAAACTGGATTCAGTTGGTAGTGGTGTATGCAGTTCTGACAGTATACGTCTAAGCTGGTAATAAACATGAAAACGATACACAGACCTAATCAGTTTGTTTGAGTGATTCAAATGGTCTGTGAATGAAACACCACAGCCTGTAGTTGAACACAGTATGGCAAAGTTAAGTTGGTTTTGAAACATCTGTAGTGGACTTGAAGACCACTTTCTTGCTGTAGCATCGTCTGTTATTGGAGGGTTTAGGTAATGATCAAACGGATTGGGTACTTTGACTTGAAATAAATCTTGTTCGCTTACAGCTATGTCGAGTTGATTTAACTGAATTATTTTCTGTTCATAAGTAGGGGCGACATTATATTTAGCATCTACATTAAATTGAAATGCGTTTGTAGTGGTAATGGTTGGTGATTTAAATTCCATCCTTTTTTTTTTATGTGATAATAAAAATGTTTATAACCCTAACAAATATTGACACAAGCAAACCAATGTGGTTAACTAATGGGATTGATAATCGTGATGGTAGCAAGGCTGTAGCTATCCATGAAATGTTCTACACAGTAAAGTGGTTTAATGTAACGGATGATGAAAATTATTCTGTAAGTGGAACTCTCGATGGTTTAGAAAAGGGTGATACTTTACGAGCCGGATATTATGACTTTTGTACTTTAGCTGAATGGCTTCAAAATGAATTTAAAATTAAAGCAACTTTAAACCCAGCTAATTTACTTGTTTCAATTGATTTTCCCAAAAGTGGTCAGTTTTCTTTATCAATTAGTCTTTTATTATTACTTGGATTTTTTAAAACAATAACACATCCAGATGAAGATTGGTCACAATCAGTTGGTAGTCTACTATCACCAAAAAAACCAAGAATAACTGGCAGATATCCTGTTCATTTGTCAGTACACACAGTGCTAAATGTTCATTTGAAAGAACTGAACACTACTGAAAATGTACACAATGGAAAGCCTTCAACTTTGTTAAGATGCTTGCCGACTGGAACTGCCCCATATTGTGAAAATGTGGTTGCTAGATTTCCTAATTTGCAGTTTAAAAAATTAGGTTCTAGTTTCTTTGAATCATTGTGCTTATCTGTAACTAATCAGAATGGTAAACCAGTTGTAATGCATGATTTTTATGTTGTTTTGGAAATTAAATAATTTTATTTTTGTTTATAAAAAATGAGTGGTGGTCCAAAGCCGAGAATCATACCAGTTGCGTGTCCAGTAACAGAGTTGAAAGATTTGGCAGACGTACAGGATTTTGAGAAAGAGGGAGAAATTGGAGAAATATATGGTTTTGAACTTGATTCCTATGGCATGTACAAGAGAAAAGTAATTGTTGACATAAAAGACGGTGAAAAACAGATTCCTAAACTTGGTCAGCTACGTGATGTTACTGTACCTACTCCACCTGTAAATAATGTGCCCTACAACTTAATACATGTGGGTACTAAATGGGTTGTTTCACCTGTACCGGCACCACCACCCACAATTGACTGGGACATAAAGATTGAATTTATTAGTCCTTATGTATACACTGATGATGAAGGCGCCTTAGTGTTTAGGAAGGTTGTTAATTCTGGGCCGCTTATTGTAAGCCTTGTTCCAAGTTTTGCCCTAGACAACAATAGCAGAGAAAAACTGAAAGTTGAAAATTATGAGAAACGAAGATATCTTCTTACAACTAGAAAGGGTAGATCAGATACTTCTGTTGTGTTTATGCCAGCAAGCTTAGTCGTGGCTAGAGAAGCGACAATAGTATTTGAAATTATCATGAAATCTGTTGCTACTGCTAAAGAGGCTCAAATTGCACAAGGAATTAAACTTACATGGGATGAAACAGTATCAGAATCATCAAAGGTCTTTATTGCTATTACAAAAAATAATGATGTTATTAATGTTTCGAGCAGTATTCCAGCTGTCAAGGTGGTGGTTGACAAAACAACTTTTGTTCGTCTAACTTACATAAACCTTGAACACATTGATCTTGTTGCATTTTATTATGCCAGCAAATTGTATAATTTTGAAGAGTTGCAAAATGTAATTGCTGATTAAAAAAATATTTGTAAATAAAAAATGGTGAACTTGTATCCACAAATACCACCTGAGCCTATTGAGCGTGATAAAACATTAAAGGCAGATTCATTTCGTTTAATGAATATTACAGAAGCGTTGAAGTATTTGGAAGAAGAACAAGCAAAATACTCGAGGTGTAAACGCCGTTACAATACGGTTTTCAATTCTGTACACAACACATCAATGGCCATGGGGGTGGTTTCAGCCGGATTATCTGTAGGAGGTATAACTCTTTTTGCAACGGGGGTGGGAAGTGTTATAGGAATTGCTGTTGAAGGTATTGGTCTTGTCACAAGTCTAGCATGCTTTGGTATGGAAGCCATTAACAAAAGATTTTATATGAAGTTGCAGAAGCATGAAGCATTAAGTACGCTCGCAGCAGCTAAGCTGACGAGTATGAAACTTATTATTAGTAAATCTTTGGAAAATAATGAAATTGACGATAACGAATTTAAGAGAGTCCAGGATGATTTGGCCAACTATAAACAACAAAAATCTGAAATACAGAATAAGATGCGTAGTCAGGCTGTAAATGTTGAAGAGCTAAAGAAATCTTTTTTAGAACAAGGAAAAAAGATAGGCGTAGAAGAAACTATGAAAAAAGTTCGAGAACTTACAAGCAAGTAACGATAGGTTTTGGTAATCCATTATTTTTGTCATACACTTCGCAAAGAGATGTCATGCCTGCTCATTTGATGCCATCAGCCCCACCACCAGATTATTACTAAAAAAAAGTTTTCTTGTTGTCCTTGTAACTTGAGAAATCTGTCCGAGTGTCTTATGACTTGGGTTAAGAACTTATGATAACTAACGTCAAAGTTACTTGTAAGTTGTAGGTAACTTTGAAATTAGTTAT